>CM069141.1:39661424-40261424 GCA_035221665.1 Okamejei kenojei | reverse complement strand
GTATCGCGTGGCGCTCCAGGATTTTATAGGGCACAAAATGTTCGCGCCCTCTGGCGTGACGTATCGTGTACACACGTGGGCATATTGCGGTCGCATGCAGGAATCCTGACCTCGTACGTGTAGTGCGTGGTGGTCACTATACGCCACCGCGCACCGCCCGTACGCAGTCTACCCGCCTTTTTTGCGTCATGGATATAAACGCGTGCGATTTTAAAATTTGCACAGTTTCGTAGAGAAAACTATGTGGTGAACACCAAAATAGACTAAACCGGAAGTGCAAAAGTGAATTGATGCTTCACTTGCAATGACAGCTTGGGTCCCTGGATTGTGGGTAAGGAAGACGTTAAAAAGTCAAATGTTGTATCTCCTACAGTTGGATGAACGAATGACATGAGTAGGGGTGCAGTTGGTAGAAATGGAAGAGCAAACCAGATAAGCGATACAAAATGCTGCAGTAACTCAGCGGGATCAGCAGCATTTCTGGAGAGAAGCAATGGGTGATGTTTCGGGTCGACACCCATCTTCTTGACCCAAAACATCATCCATTCATTCTCTCCAGAGATGCTGCCTGTCCCGCCGAGTTACTCCTGCATTTTGTATCTATCTTCAATTTAAACCAGCATCTGCAGTTCCTTCCTACTAACTAATTTGGTCTGCAGCTTGCTAATTTACATTCACCTCTTTTTTTGAATAGGGGCATTACACCTGCAATTTTCCAATTGATAGCACCACTCAAGAAATTGGGTAAATATCATAAACTGTGTATTCAAATGACGTCACGCGCTCCAGACAGCTGCGTTGATGCGTGATGACGCGTGTGACCATCATGCATCAATCATGACCTGCCTGTCGCGTAAATGACAGCCAAGCGGGACAGGCCCTTTATTGAGGTCTACCAATGACACCTGCGGCTGGAAGAGTTAGCTTACCTACCACCACCGCCATCCTGCTGTATACAAGATATGACTTCATCCAGTGATGATTTTACCCACTGATTAGTTTATCAGGCCTTCTTAATTTCAAATGTGTAGGAAGGAACTGCAGATGTTGGTGTAAACTGAAGATCTGTAAAAAAAACTGGAGTAACTCAGCTGGACAGGCTAGATGAAGTCTCTGGAGAGAAGGAATGGGTAACGTTTTAGGTCGAGACGACTGAAAAGTATGGGAAAGGGAAACGAGATATATAGATGATGATGTAGAGAGATAAAGAACAATGACAATAGACAATAGGTGCAGGAGTAGGCCATTCTGCCCTTCGAGCCAGCACCACCATTCAATGTGATCATGGCTGATCATCCCCAATCAGCACCCCGTTCCCGCCTTCTCCCCATATCCCCCGACTCCATTTTTTTTAAGAGCCCTATCTAGCTCTCTCTTGAAAGCATCCAAAGAACGTGCCTCCACCGCCCTTTGAGGTAGAGAATTCCACAGACTAACCACTCCCTGTGAGAAAAAGTGTTTCCTCGTCTCTGTTCAAAATGGCTTACTTCTTCTGGACTCCCCCAACATCGGGAACATGTTTCCTGCCTCTAGTGTGTCCAAGCCCTTAACAATCTTATATGTTTCAATGTGATCCCTTCATCCTAAACTCCAGATTGTACAAGCCCAGCTGCTCCATTCTCTCAGCATATGACAGTCCCGCAATCCCGGAAATTAATCTTGTAAACCTACGCTGCACTCCCTCAAAAGCAAGAATGTTGTTCCTCAAATTAGGGGACCAAAACTGTGCACAATACTCCAGGTGTGGTCTCACTAGGGCTCTGTACAACTGCAGAAGGACCTCTTTGCTCCCATATTCGATTCCTCATGTTATAAAAGCCAATATGCCATTTGCTTTCTTCACTGGCTGCTGTACCTGCATGCTTACTTTTATAGACTGATGTACAAGGTCCCCCAGATCCCGTTGTATTTCCCCTTTTCTCAACTTGACGCCATTTAGATAGTAACCTGCCTTCCTGTTTTTGCTACCATTGTGGATAACCTCACAATTATCCACATTAAACTTCATCTGCCATGCATCTGCCCACTCCCCAACCTGTCCAAGTCACCTTGCATTCTCATAGCATCCTCCTCACAGTTCACACTGCCACCCAGCTTTGTGTCATCTGCAAATTTGCTAATGTTACTTTGAATCCCTTCATCCAAATCATTGATGTATATTGTAAATAGCTGCGGTCCCAGCATAGAGCCTGAGGTACACCACTAGTCACTGCCTGCCATTCTGAAAGGGACCCGTTAATCCCTACTCTTTGTTTCCTGTGTGCCAATCACTTCTCTATCCATGTCAGCGCTCTACCCCCAATACCATGTGCCCTAATTTTGCCCACTAATCTCCTATGTGGGACCTTATGAAATGCTTTCTGAAAGTCCAGGTACAGGACATCCACTGTCTCTCCCTTGTCCATTTTCCTAGTTACATCTTCAAAAAATTCCAGAAGATTAGTCAAGCACGATTTCCCCTTCATAAATCCATGCTGACTCGGCCTGATCCTGCTACTGCTATCCAAATGTGCGGCTATCTCATCTTTTATAATTGACTCCAGCATCATCCCCACAACCGATGTCAGGCTAACTGGTCTATAATTCCCTGTTTTCTCTCTCCTGCCTTTCTTAAAAAGTAGGATAACATTAGCTACCCTCCAATCCACAGGATCTGACCCTGAGTCTATGGAACATTGGAAAATTCTCACCAAAGCAACCACGATTTCTGGAGCCACCTCCTTAAATACCCTGGGATGCAGACCATCAGGCCCTGGGGATTTATCAGCCATCAGTCCCATCAGTCTATCCAACACCATTTCTTGCCTAATGTGGATTTCCTTCAGTTCCTCTGTCACCCAGATCCTCTGGCCACTACTATATCAGGAAGATTGTTTGTGCCTTCCTTAGTGAAGACAGATCCAAAGTACCTGTTCAACTCATCTGCCACTTCCTTGTTCCCCATAATATAGTCACCTTTTTCAGTCTTCAAGGGTCCAACTTTGGTCTTAACTATTTTTTTCCTCTTACCTGAAGAAGCGTTTACTATCCTGTTTTATATTCTTGGCTAGCTTACCTTTGTACATCATCTTTTCTCCCCGTATTGTCTTTTTAGTTATCTTCTGTTGCTCTTTAAATATTACCCAATCCTCTTGCTTCCCGCTCATCTACGTTGTACTTCTTCGCTTTAATTTTTATACTGTCCCTAACGTCCCTTGTCAGCCATGGTCTGCTATGAATGAACGATATGCAAGAAAGTAACGGTGAGAAAGGGTTGGGTGAAAACGAGAAGCTGATGCAAATTGGTTGGGGGAGATAGAGAGTGGGAATGCCAGGGTTACTTGAAGATAGCGAAATATCACTGGGCTGTAAGCTGCCCAAGCAAAATATGTTCCTCCAATTTGCATTTAGTCTCACTCTGACAATGGAGGAGACCTAGGACAGAAAGGTCAGTGTGGGAATGGGAAGGAGAATGAAAGTGTTTAGCAACCAGGAGATCAGGTAGGTTCAGGTGGACTGAGTGAATGTGTTCAGCAAAATGATCGCCCAGTCTACGTTTGGGTCTCTCCGATGTATAAGAGTCCACATCTTGAACACCAGATACAGCAGATGAGGTTGGGGGAGGTGTAAGTGAACCTTTGCCTAATCTTAAAGGACTGTCGAGGTCCTTGGACACAGTCGTGGGAGGCAGTATAGCGACAGGTGTTGCATCTTCTGTGGTTGCAGGGGAAGGTATCTGGGGAGGGGGTGGTTTGGGTGAGAGGGATGTTAACAAGGTAGTTGTGGAGGGAACGGTCTCTGTGGAAGGTGGAAAGGGGTGGAGATGGGATACAGTCCCCCTAGTCCTTACCTTTCACCCCATCAACTGTGTCGCATTCAACATATAATCCTACAGAATTTTCACCAGCTCAACGAAGTCCCAACACTAGTCACATCTTCCACATTTTTCCATTGTCAGAGTGGGGCTAAACACAAATGAGAGGACTAGCATCTCATATTTTGCTTGGGCAGGTTACAGCCCAGTGATATGAATGTTGATTTCTCTCACTTCAGGTAACCCTGACATTCCCTCTCTCTCTATATCCCACCCCCACCCAAGTCGCATCAGCTACTCGTTTTCACACAACAAACAGCTACCAAGGGCATGTTTCCTTTATCATCGTAACTTTGTTGCATATCTTTCATTCATTGCTCTTTATCTCTCTACATCATCATCTATATCTCTCATTTCCTTTTCCCATGACTTTCAGTCTGAAGAAGGGTCTCAACCTGAAACATCACCCATTCCTTCTCTACAGAGATGATGCCTGTCCTGCTGAGTTACTCCAGCATTTTGTGTTTATCTTCTTTCTATCAACTTTATCACTTAATGTCAAAGGTGGATACTCTTATTTTACCTTTGGAGTTTGGGTCTTTATCCATGTTCAGACCAAGGCTGTAATGAGCTCTGTGGTTGAGTTATGGACTATTAGTGTGCATTTACTTGTGAGAAAGCATTATTTGATAAAATGGGCAAAAGCAATTTAATTTGCATTGCTGACAAACATGGCAGTAACTGATTGCAATAGATTTGTGCTACTTTCTGAGCAAGGGCAGTCAGTCGATCTTTCTCTCTCTCATGATTCGAGACAACAGAATGTGATGGAAGGATGTTTTTACTGATTAAAAGTCTGACCAGTGATGTGTTGCAGGGATTAGTGCTGAAATCATTTTGCTTTGTGATATATATATTAACGACTAGGATGTGAAATGTCTAAGGCTATAACAGAATATAAATCAGAAGAAAAGTAGGATGGAGTGTTGGTAGATGGAATTTAATCCTGACAAATGCGATGTGATGCATTTTTGGAAAGTCAAATAAGATAACACATATACAGTAAATGATAGGAAGCTAAGGATTAATAAAATGACCTGAGCAAGAAAATAAAAACTGGAGGACCTCAGCTTATCAGGCAGCATCTGTTGAAAGAGTGGAGAGATGGCATTTTGGGTTGGGATCCTTCTTTAGACAGGCGGAGAAAACGAAAAGAGAGGAGGGGGTGGGGCAAATATAGCAACTGTTCACTGTTTACATGTGAGGGGGTGATTGTGAGATGGTTGGAGTAACTAGCAGTGTAAATAAGTGGTGGGAGAAATGGGGCAAAGGATGGAAGGAGGGTATTATTTAAAATTAGAGAACATGATATTTGCACCCATGCAGAACTCATGGACATCATCAACTTCACCACCAATTTTCATGCACTCACATTTATTTGGACCATTCCTGACACCTTCCTCCCCTTTCTTGATCTCACAGTCTCCATCACAGGAAATAGACTATTAACTAACGTCAGCTACAAACCCACTGACTCCCGCAACTATCTCGACTACACTTCTCCCCACCCTGCCTCCTGCAAAGACTGCAGTTTCTTCTGTCTTCTCAGCTGCTACTGATTTTCCGAGTGTTCCCAACATTTTCTGCTGCCATTTCCAGTATCTACAATTCTAATTGATTTTTAAGTGCATTTGCAGCAGGCTTTCAACAGGCCAATTGGATGTTAACTTTGTTATTAGAAATGACACTACAACTATATGTGGACTTGGTGAGGCCACACTGGAATTTGATCTTCATAGCAAAAAAGGACACAATTGTCTCAGAGGGTGTACAGTGGAGATCTACTAGTCTGGTTCTTGGGGGCTGGAGGTCTGTCATACAGGAAAAGGTTCAGCAGGCAAGGGTTAAATTCTTTAGAGTCCTGAAGAATGAGATGGAACCTTATTGAAAATCAGCAAATCCCCAAAGGGCTTATCAGAGTAGATCTGGGGAGGACGATTCCCCAAGCTGAGGAATGAGAGGTCACAGCGTTCGACAACAACCCTCCAGAGCAGTGAATGTAGAACATCACCAGCTTCTGTGATTTTTTAAAATTTATTTCAATGCTAAATGGAACCTAAACAATATAACACACACATTCCATTTTGAAGCGTAGAAGCTGGTTATTTACCTTAACTAGTTCCTAGTCATGCATAGCAGTATCTTTCTCCCATCATACTACATCTATCCTTTTCAAAATAATTTATATTCCTTGCCCCTTTGTCTGTTTATAAATTAAATCATAAACAGCCACACAGTACGTTACATATTACGTTCTGGTCAAAATGTAGCACATTTGTTTTTAAAGCTCACATTTCATCATTTGATTTGATCTTTTACTCGTTGCATTGGGTTTTTTTTAAGTATAAAGGGCTGGAATGTATTTTGTATAGTGGCTAATCTCTGCTCATTCAATGCTCAGCAAAGATTACATAATTCCCTCTTTCCATTATCTAATGGTTAGCCAAACAAACAGAACAGAACGTGTGTATTATGATAACCAGTATCTTACTCAGGATTACATCACAATTTATCTTAAACTCCAAAGATATAAAAAAAAATATCTCATTAATCTCATGGTTTAATAAATCTAACTATTTAAGAACCTGGAATAGCCGTCAAATCATCTCCATCCCCTGTTTTTTTTCTATTTCTGTCTCTTTCAGTGCAAACCGACCATGTGATTTATATGTTTTAGTGCTGATTGTCTGTGTTCAGTTGGTTTTGTGAAGAACCTGAAGGCCTGCTGTTCAACATTTCCACTGCTACATTTTACTCGTATCACATCTGACATCTCATAGTTTACAATCGTTCACATCATTTTAAGTTGCAGCTACTTTCAGCTCTGATAATTCTCATTCCCATCAACTGCGATGTTGCAATATCATCTCTGACATTCAATACTCTACACTCCTCAATCTGAGTCTATAATCTTGTGTAAGAATGGGCTTTCTGCTTCATCTATCTGCTATCACTGTCATTTAGACCAATTATTTTCATAGCCTTAATCTTTAGCATCTTTATACATTATTTCACAAACCAAAAAAACTTATGTCTGTGATCAAACTTGTCTGTTTCCTTTAAAACATAAAGGTATCTGCAATGTCTCAGTCATGATTTTAGTGCAAGAAGAGATCAGCTTTACTTCTATTCAGAGACAGATTTGTTAGTGAAAAAGATGGAAAATACTCAACATAATTTGGGGATTTCATGTGGTAACAAAGATATAATCCACATGTGACAGACACGTCGGTTTTGATTCAGAATCGGTGCTTCCACCAGTGATTCTGATTTCTCCTCTGCCATTCTCTCCTGCTGCACTTCTTTTTTCACATTCCTCCCACACTGTTTATTTATTTGTCTTTTCATTTCCTTTGATGCATTTCAATAAGTGGAGAGAATGGTTTCCCAGTTAGAGTTCTGCTCCATGATTCATATAAAGCTTTTCTCTTTCTGCAAGAAAAAAAAAATGTGTTTGTTCTGCTTAGTCTTCCCAGGTATCAAGCAAATGATCATCAATTAATTATTTCAGTTTTGTTTGGATAATGACAACCATACCATCTCAACAACCCATTTCCCAATCATCTTCAGGGAAGGACCTATTTTTATTTTGGTAAATGCAACACTCACTGCTTTATTTGCCAGTTTTCTAAATGAACAAAAGAATATCCATTACAACATTGCACAAAATCTGTCCCTCAATGGGAAAAACATTTTCGATTGTCAAAATTGTCAACCGCAGTTTACATGCTCCCCTTCATTTCTCCAGCTTCCAAGAAACATTAGCAGACATGTAACAGCTGTTATCAATTCTACTAAAAAGAGTTTTATATCTTAATTGCTGTCATAAAATGCCTCATTTTCATCACCACCTTCACTAGTAAGCAAGCTGTGAAACTAGTGGTATGGAACTCAGAGAGATTTTTGATTACTTGTACTTGAAAAATCCGTTCTAAACGTATAAACGCGTTAAGTCTAAAGGTCATATTTCTGCCTTTTCAAAAAATGTTCATCCTGCAGATTTCATTGGTTTCCAAGGGACTGTAACTAAAACAGCTGGGAGGGGGCATGATATTTTGCCGATGATTGTGGAAAATGAATTTATTACAAGAATAAAAGAAAGCCTGCTAATTAGAATGTACTCGCAATAATGGTCATTTTGTGCTTTCAAGCAGCCAAATTGGCACTTGACTGGTAAAAATGAATGTTCATCCAGTTGTGTTTCAGATTTTTTAAAACATTTCACAATAGACTTTATCAAGTAAATAAATATATATAATACAGGAACCGTGCAAAACATTAATCCAACATTCTCGGAAGCTATATGTACATTCAATACTGTTTACCCAAATCACAATTTTACCTCATACCCTTACCACTTATGTGGCCCATTGGCGTGAAATCCCTTCCCTTATTTTGAGGGGTGTCTCCACCACACCCTGACCCCATGTCCAGCAGCAGAAGGACCCTAGACTGTCGCCCTCCTCATAGAGCCTTGGTGTTTGCTGCACCAAGCTTCAGTGCGTACCTCAGCACGTACTCCTGCAGTCTACAACAGGCCAGTCGGCAACATTTCCCGATGGACTATTGGGAGGTCAACAAAGATCGGGCAGACCAAAGAGTGTCTTTCACTCTGAGGAAAACACACCATTTAAAAGGATTGTTTGTTACACTGACTGAGGCATGATTAACATTTTTAGGGTCACCAATAATCTTTAGAGATGGGGGAGAGAATATTGTTGATAAATTTGTACCAGACTCAAAAAATTACATTATTGAACAATTGTGTAGGATATTTAACAGTGCAATAGAAAAGTATTTGATTGGGAATTGTTTAACTGAAGCTTGTGCACTTACAGCAAATAAACAGAGAGGACAACGTAAATATTCCCTCCGACAACTGCATTTGTCATTCTTTGTTATCCAAGCATAATTATCTCCAGTACTTACATTTGTTTGTTACCACATTCAGCCCAACGTCAATTTGTATGAAGTGACTAACATTCAGCAACCTTATTAAAATACAATAGGTGCAACCATCTTAAGGCATAGACCCTGATGCTAATCTTTGTTGTGGTAGATATTTTACTAGGAATAATATTTATCTTAATGTAATGTGAATAATAGAGTGGTAATGAATGATTAAATAAGTTAATGCATGTTCACTTAAAATATAGTATCACAGAATTTCAAAAACATGTCCACATTTGCTCACTCTTCTGATTCTCATTCTTGTATATTGTTATCATTCTTAAGTAATATCTGCAAATTCTATATTTCTAAGAAAGATATTTATTTCCTCTGGAAATGGTCAAATCCCGTACTCCCAAATTAAAAATGTTTGATCCCACTGAATTGCGGCACTCAAAGAGAGAACTCATTACTTTGGTGTTGCATTGTTACTGATTGTGAATGCACATTCTGGAACAGTATGTCACAATAGTCTGATCACTTGGCACATGACTACTTAAGCTTTGCAATCCAGTCGTTAGATAAATGAGCAGAGACATTTGCTACTGTTCCTAAAGCCAAAAAGGCTTACCGGCATTTTATCAGGAGATTAGAACATATCAAGCTGTTACATTGCCTCATCCAAATTTCAGATGAAAGGAGAAACAAATTCTATGATCCTTTGAACAATCCAAACTATTATTTTCCAGTCATTGCCCTGAACTTATATGCAATGCAAAAACTGGAAAATGAAAATTATCATTGTGTGTCATCTCTTCTTCTTGAAGGAAGTCTGCTAATTCTAGAACAAAATAAGGTTTCTGGTAACTCAACCCAGGAAGTCATTGTGAATCTTCCATCGTCAAGTCATCAAGCTTATTGTTTGTATATATAGGTTTGGTGAGGTGCAGGTGCAATGCAAATCTTGCTTGCAGCAGTATCCCTGGCACATAGACTCAGAACACACAGAAAACAAATTCAAGTGAGTCAGGAATGAAGAATGTTTTATTGTCATGTGAACCAAAATGGAACAACGAAATTCTTACGTGCAGCAGCACAACAGATATGTAAACATATTATTTTGAAAAACCAAGAACCAACAAAAACAAGTTCAATATATATAAACAACAGACAAATAAATAGACAATAGTAGTGCAAAGTCACAACTACTGTCCCCAAGTCTATATAGTTCAGAGCTTATTTGGAAGGTGTGGTGTTTAATAGCTTCATGGTTGTAGCGAAGAAGCTTCTCCTGAATGTGGACACTATAGTTTTCAGACTCCTGTGCTGCACAACATAAGTTATCCAATATCAACAATAAAAATAGAGGAGGTGGAGAGGCTTTTCAGAGGACAAAAGAGCCGGAAATCTCCAGGACCTGACAATGTTTCCCCCTCTACTCTTAAGCTCTGTGCCAAACAGCTGGCACTGGTCTATACAGGACATTTTTAACCAGTCCCTGCAAATGTGTACTGTCCCTGCCTGCTTCAAAGTCTCCACTATTGTCCCGGTACCCAAAAAGGCAAGGATTACTTATCTTAATTACTACAGGCCTGGTGCACTGACCTCTGTAGTCATGAAGACACTAGAAAGGCTTGTGCTGGCCAAGCTGAAAAATATCACAAACTCTCTGCTGGACCCTCTGCAGTTTGCATATCGGCCAATAGATCTGTGGAGGATACAGTCAACTTGGGCCTGCACTTCATCCTACAGCACCTAGACCACCAGGAGAACTATGCGAGGATCCTGTTTGTTGATTTTAGCTCTGCATTCAACACCATTGTGCCAGAGCTATTACACTCCAAACTTTCCGAGTTGACTGTGCCTGAACCCCTCTGTCAGTGGATCAACAACTTTCTGACAGGCAGGAAGCAGCATGTGAGGCTGGGAAAGCACATCTCGGACCCGCAAACACTCAGCATAGGAACACCACAAGGCTGCATACTCTCTGCTCTCCTCTACTCTCTCTACACCAATGACTGCACCTCCACAGACAGCTCTGTCAAGCTTCTCAAGTTTGCGGATGACACAACCCTGATTGGACTGATCCAAGATGGGGATGAATCTGCCTACAGACAGGAAGTGTCACAGCTGGCATCCTGGTGCCGTAGCAACAACCTAGAGCTCAATGCTCTTAAGACAGTGGAATTGATTGTAGCCTTTAGGAGAGCTCCCCCTCCCCTCACCCCACTCACCATCAACAACACCACAGTCACATCTGTGGAGTCTTTTAAGTTCCTGGGAACCATCATCTCCAAGGACCTTAAGTGAGGGGCTACCATCAACTCCACAGTCAAAAAGGCACAACAGAGAATGTACTTCCTATGGCAACTGACAAAGTACAATCTGCCACAGGCAATGATGGTCCAATTCTACACGGCCATCGTAGAGTCTGCTCTCACCTTCTCCAGCATGGTCTGGTTTGGCTCAGCCACCAAGCACGAAACCTGGAGGCTGCAGTGAACCGTCCGATCAGCAGAGAAGATTATTGGCTGCAACCTTCCCTCTATTGATAAACTGTCACACTGCAAGGGCCAGGAAGCAAGCGGGCAAGATCATCTCTGACCCCTCTCACCCTGGCCACAAACTCTTTGAATCGCTTCCCTCTGGAAGGCGACTCCGGACTGTCAAAGCTGCCACAGCCAGACATAAAAACAATTTTTATCCATGAGTAGTTGCTCTACTCAACAGCTAAAAATCTGTAGCCTCCCTTTAATCTGGAATTTTGTTGGTTCACATGCTTGTTCAATGGTGTCATGTTGTTACATGTGGGCGGAGCACCAAGGCAAATTCCTTGTATGTGAATACTTGGCCAATAAACTTACTTACTTACTTACTATACCTTCGTCTTAATGGCACGAGTGAAATGAGAATGTGGCGGATGAAATTGCTGCCTTTTTGAAATTGCGTCTCTTGTAGAGTAGATCCCTTCGATAGTGGGGAGGTCAGTATCCGTGATGGACTGGACAGGGTTCACCACTTTTGGCAATCTTCTTAATGCCAGGGCTTTCGAGTTGCCCAACTAGGCCATAATGCAATAAGTCATTATGCTCTCTACTGTACACATGTAGAAGTTCAAGAGTGTATCTATTAACATACCAAATATCCTTAATCTTTGAAGGAAGTAGAGGTGTTGATGGGCTTTCATTATAATTGCATGAATGTGTTGGGTCCAGGACAGATCTTCAGTGATATGCATGCCCAGGAATTTGAAGATTTTGACTCTCTTCACCACAGTTCCATCAATGAAGACAGGTTTGGCATCTTCGTTCTTCCTTATCCAAGTCCTCTTAAACGTTTATACATGAATTACACATACATAGAAACATAGAAAATAGGTGCAGGAGTAGGCCATTTGGCCCTTCGAGCCTGCACCGCCATTGAATATGATCATCCAACTCAGTATCCTGTACCTGCCTTCTCTCCATATCCCCTGATCCCTTTAGCCACAAGGGCCACATCTAACTCCCTTTTAAATATAGCCAATGAACTGGCCTCAACTACCTTCTGTGGCAGAGAATTCCAGAGACTCACCACTCTCTGCGTGAAAAATGTTTTCCTCATCTCAGTCCTAAAGGGATTCCCCCTTATCCTTAGACTGTGACCCCTTGTTCTGGACCTCCCCAACATCGGGAACAATCTTCCTGCATCTAGCCTATCCTACCCCTTAAGAATTTTGTAAGTTTCTATAAGATCCCCCCTCAGTCTTCTAAATTCTAGCGAGTACAAGCCAAGTCTATCCAGTCTTTCCTCATATGAAAGTCCTGACATCTCAGGAATCAGTCTGGTGAACTTTCTCTGTACCCCCTCTATGGCAAGAATGTATTTTCTCAGATTTGGAGACCAAAGCTGTATGCAATACTCCAGGTGCGGTCTCACCAAAGCCCTATACAACTGCAGTAGAACCTCCCTGCTCCTATACTCAAATCCATTCGCTATGAATGCTAACATACCATTTGCTTTCTTCACTGCCTGCTGCACCTGCATGCCTACTTTCAATGATTGGTGTACTATGACACCCAGGTCTCATTGCATCTTCCTTTTTCATAATTTGCCACCATTCAGATAATAGTCTACCCTCCTGTTTTTGCCACCAAAGTGGATAACCTCACATTTATCCACATTATACTGCATCTGCCGTGCATTTGCCCACTCACCTAGCCTATCCAAGTCACCTGGCAGCCTCCTAGCATCCTCCTCACACCTAACACTACCCCCCAGCTTAGTGTCATCTGCAAACTTGGAGATGTTGCATTCAATTCCCTCAAATATTAATATATATTGTAAATAGCTGGGGTCCCTGCACTGAGCCTTGCGGTACCCCACTAGTCACTGCCTGCCATTCTGAAAAGGACCCGTTTACTCCTACCCTTTGCTTCCTGTCTGCCAGCCAGTTCGCTATCCACATCAATACTGAACCCCTAATACCGTGTGCTTTCAGTTTGTATACTAATCTCTTATGTGGGACCTTGTCAAAAGCCTTCTGAAAGTCTAGATATAAAACATCCACTGGTTCTCCCTTATCCACTCTGCTAGTTACATTCTCGAAAAATTCTATAAGATTCGTCAGACATGATTTACCTTTCGTAAATCCATGCTGACTTTGTCTAATGATTTCACCACTTTCCAAATGTACTGCTATCCTATATTTAATAATTGACTCTAGTAGTTTCCCCACTACCGATGTTAGACTAACTGGTCTGTAATTCCCCGTTTTCTCTCTCCCTTCTTTTTTAAAAAGTGGGGTTACATTAGCTACCCTCCAATCCTCAGGAACTACTCCAGAATCTAAGGAGTTTTGAAAAATTATCACTAATGCATCCACTGTTTCTGTGGCTACTTCCTTAAGTACTCTGGGATGCAGATTATCTGGCCCTGGGGATTTATCGGCCTTTAATCCATTCAATTTACCCAACGCCACTTCCCGGCTAACCTGGATTTCACTCAGTTCCTCCACCTTATTTGACCCCTGGTCCCCTGCTATTTCCGGCAGATTATTTATGTCTTCCTTAGTGAAGACAGAACCAAAGTAGTTATTCAATTGGTCTGCCATGTCCTTGTTCCCCATGATCAATTCACCAGTTTCTGACATTTGTTTTAACTAATCTTTTTCTCTACACATATCTATAAAAACTTTTGCAGTCAGTTTTTATGTCCTCTGCCAGTTTTATTTCATAATCTCTTTTCCCTTTCCTAATTAAGCCCTTTGTCCTCCTCTGCTGGACTCTGAATTTCTCCCAGTCCTCTGGTAGGCTACTTTCTCTGGCTAATTTGTATGCTTCATCCTTTGTTTTTATACTATACCTGAGTTCCCTTGTTATCCATGGATGCACTACCTTCCCTGATGTATTCTTTTGCCAAACTTGGATGAACAATTGTTGTAGTTCATCCATGCAGTCTTTAAATACCTTCCATTGCACATCCACTGTCAACCCTTTAAGAATCACTTGCCAGTCTATCTTGGCCAATTCACGTCTCATACTTTCAAAGTTACCTTTCTTTAAGTTCAGAACCCTTGTTTCTGACTTAATTATGTCACTCTCCATCCTAATGAAGATCTTAACCATATTATGGTCACTCTTGCCCAAGGGGCCACACACAACAGGACTGCTAACTAACCCTTCCTCATTACTCAATACCCAGTCTAGAATAGCCTGCTCACTCGTTGGTTCCTCTACATGTTGGTTTAGAAAACTATCCCGCATACTTTCTAAGAAATCCTCTTCCTCAGCACCTCTGCCCATTTGATTCATCCAATCTATATGTAGATTGAAGTCACCCATTATAACTGTTTTACCCTCGTTGCACGCATTTCTAATTTCCTGTTTGATGCCATCCCCAACTCCACTACTACTGTTAGTTGGCCTGTACACAACTCCCACTAGCGTTTTCTGCCCCTTAGAGTTTTTGCAGCTCTACCCATATCGATTCCACATCCTCCAAGCTAATGTCCTTCCTTTCTATTGCATTAATCTCCTCTCTCACCAGCAACGCTACCCCACTTCCCTTTCCTTTCTGTCTATCCCTCCTGAATATTGAATATCCCTGGATGTTCAGCTCCCAACCTTGGTCCCCCTGGAGCCATGTCTCCGTGAACCCAACAATAGTATAGTCATTAATAGCTATCTGCATATTCAACTCGTCCACCTTATTACGAATGCTCCTTGCATTGAGACACAAAGCCTTCAGGCTTGTTTTTACAACACTCTTACTCCTTACACAATTATGTTGACAAGTGGCCCCTTTTGATTTTTGCCCTGGAAACCCACCACCTCTTATTCCCTGTTTATTATTTTTTTCTTCCTTTCCCCCTACATGTTGGGTCTGAGTGCTTCCCTGCTCTGCCTCCTTCCTCAGACCCTGTCTACTGGCTTTCTCTATTTGAGTCCCTCCCCCCAACCATTCTAGTTTAAAGTCCCCCCAGTAGCCTTTGCAAATTTCCCTGCCAGGATACGGGTCCCCCTCGGGTTCAAGTGCAACCCGTCCTTTTTATACAGGTCACTCCTTCCCCAAAAGAGGTTCCATTGATCCAGAAACTTGAATCCCTGCCCTTTGCACCAGTCCTTCAGCCAGGCATTTATCCTCCACTTTGCTCCATTCCTACTCTCACTGTCGCATGGCACAGGAAGTAATCCTGAGATTGTTATCTTTGCGGTTATTTTCCTTAACTTTCTTCCTAACTCCCTAAATTCTCCTTTCAGGATCTCTTCTCTTTTTTTACCTGTGTCATTGGTACCAATATGTACCACAACCTCAGGCTCCTCTCCCTTCCTTTTCAGGATATCTTGGACACGTTCAGACACATCCCGGACCCTGGCACCAGGGAGGCAAACTACCATCCGGGTCTCCGGACTGCATCCACAGAATCGCCAATCTGACCCCCTAACTATAGAGTCCCCTATTACTAATGCCCTCCTCTTCTTTTCCTTACCCTTCCGAGCAACAGGGCCGGTGTCTGTACCGCAGGCCAGGTCGCTGTTGCTACCCCCAGGTAGGCTGTCCCCCCCAACAGCACTCAAACAGGAGTACTTATTTCCAAGGTGTACAGCCACTGGTGTACTCTCTAGCACTCGCCTCTGCCCCTTGCCTCTCCTAACCATGACCCACGTGTCTGCCTCCTGTGGTTTTGGAGAGACTACTTCCCTTTAAATCCTCTCTATGACCTCCTCACTCTCCCTGACCAGACGGAGGTCTTCGAGCTGCTGCTCCAGGTTCCTAACACACTCCTTTAGGAGCCCCATCTCGTCACACCTGCTGCAGATGTGGATGTCTGGAGGGCTACCCGACTCCATGACCTCCCACGTCTGACATCCAGAACAGTAAGCTGCCCTGGCACTCATACTTCCCTTTTCCTAGATACAACACAAAATACAATATACAATACAAAAATACGATACAAAATACAAAGTACAGTACACTACAAACTGCTGGAATCTGACTGCCAATCAGGTGCGTACTCAAGTCCACCAATCAGCGGCTTCCTCAAGCCCAGTTAATTGAATGCAACGTTACGGATTTAGAATGTTATGGATTTTGGTTCCTCCCTCACCAAAACAAAGCCCCGTGCTTGGGTTTTAAGCTCACCGCTCGGACGTCGCTTCTCCCTCGCCAACGGCTCCTGGGCCTCTGTAAAAACAAAGCCCCTCTGTAAAAACAAAGCAAAACAAATACATTCCGCTAGACGATGAAAAGAGAAAGACTGTGCGAAAAAACAAGACATTAATGCAGAACACATTTTTGTTTAGAAATGTCAGTTCAAGTATGATGTTTGTAGGAAACTAGCTGCTTCTGAACCTAGTGGAGTTGGACTTCAGGCTTTTGCATCTCTTGTCTGACAGTAGCAGCAAGAAGAGGGAATGGCCCAGATGGTGAGAATCTTTGGTGATAGATGCTGCTTTTTTGAGGCAGCACCTCATGTAGATGCTTTCACTTGTGGGAAGGACTGTCCATAAAAGACTACATTGAGTCTACCCTTCTCGGCAAACTCTTGCATTCCTGTGGGTTGGAATGGTTGCACTAGGATATGATGTAACCAATCAACATATTTTGTGCAGTGTATCTATCGAAGTTTGTAAGAGTATTTGGTGACATGCCAAATATCTTTAAACTTCAAAGAAAATAACGGTGCTGTGGGTACCTTATTTGTGCATTCATATATACAGTATATATGCTTGACCCAGGGCAAGTCATCTAAGGAATAGGAATAGGAATATTTTATTGTCACATGTGACTGGGCACAGTGAAATTCTTTGCTTGTATGCCCAATGTATACAAATAGCAGCCACTTATGGCGCTGACAAAGTTACAAAGCACACCGGCTCCTCATTTTGTTCTCCCCCCACCCCACCCACCCATAGCGATTCCCCCACACCGGGGCCCCAATGTCCATTGTTCTTCCCTTCCCCCTCATGGTGGTCCCCTCCACACCGGGTCCGAGATGTTAGCACTCAGGAATTTGAAGTTGCTCATGCTTTCCACAGCTAAACAACCAATGAAAATTGGTACATGGTCTCACTATGTCCCCTTCTGAAGTTAACGATTAGCCCCTTAGTTTTATTGATGTTGTTATGGCACCACTCAACCAAGTGTTCTCTCCTGTACTAATTACCACCCATCATCTGACCAACCACAGTAGTGCAATTGATGAATTTGCAGATGGCATTGGGGCAGTGCAAAACCACACAATCATGGATGTAAAGAGTGTAGAGCATGGAGCTGGGCATGCAGCGTTGAGGTGCATCTGGTTTGATGCTGGCTGTTCTAAGGTTGGAGAGAATCACCTACACATTAGAGCCTACATTTTTGTGTACTTTGCAAAATCCCACTATCATTTGCATACAAATCAGTAGACGTGTAAAGGAAAAAAATTATTTCATGTTTTCCCATCTTTCCAGGTTGCGGCTAATAGAGTTTTTTGGCAAATTGTTTCTCCCTAGCATGTTATTATTCCCGTGCCATGCTTCAAACTACACATGAAATGAGATATCAATATGAATGAATCCACCTTATTTTAGGTGGAAATCTTGTGCTAGCAGTTACCTAACCTTCGTTATAATAATCCTGTAATTGATTTAACATTACAGCAGTTACAGAAGACAACCAATACAAAGAAAATAAAACTTTGTGCAGAAACAAGGTGTGTTTTATTACGTGAAAATGTTAAGAGAAGAAGTTGAAGAGACATGACAATTCTGAATGATCTTGATAACGTAAATTGGTAGAAGCTGTTTCCAGAAGCGTGAAGAAATACATTTATCACCAAGTTAAATTTCCCATGGGAGAAAAAAAATAAATGAAGAATGAGTCACTGTGATCTGGAGTGCATTGCTGAAGGGCACAATGAAAACATTAGTGACGCTGTGGTTCTCTAGTTCCTGCGGACTTCCACCGCTGGAAGGATAGGAATTTGGTGTGTGTGATATATCATCATTCCTTACAATGCTATATACGACAATGAGCGCAACTTCTACTGAAGTGTGGATGTCCGTTGGCTCGCTAGAAGCTCATCCGCCCTTTGACAGGTTTTGTTTTTGGTCCTGCTGGGGGTCCACAGCCCCATCCTCACCTGGCAAATCAGGTGGGGGAGACGGTTTAGTCGCCAACTATCCGACCATGGAGCAGGTAGCATGGGATTACATGGTGCCCATGGTGGCAGACACTACCCTCGACCTGAACTGCATAAAAATAATTTTAGAATACTTAAATTATTGATCAATACACAAGAGACTGCAGCTGCTGGAATGTGGAGGAAAACACATAATGCTGGAGGAACTCAATGGTTGAGCTGCAGTTCAGAAAGGAATGGAATGGTTGAAGTTTTGAGTCAAGATCCTGCATCAGGATTGAGAGTGCAGAAGAAGAATAGCCAGTATAAAGAGGTGAGAGGGAAGAGGGCTTATTAGTACATAGTGCTTCAACTAAGGTGTCAGCAAAGATACATATTCAAAGTAGACTATTGTCACATACACCAGGGTGCAAATAAATTCCTTGTTCTCATATCGTTCTATTGAATGCCTTTGCAGTAAAACCCAATAAATGAAATGTGAAAGAGGCTACTGATTTACATCTTTGAGGGGCTTAACATTTATTTCAGGCACTGAACCTGGACACCTTGCCAGGAGCCTTTCATGACCTATTAGCCTACATATTTTTCAATTTTAATGCAAGAAAATAAGAGGGAAATGTTTCCCAGCTGTGGACAAAAACTAACTGGATAATTCTACCAAATAACTAGCGGAAGCAAAATGAACAGAACGTTCTTTCTGCAATCTAATGCATGAATTTTACTCCCAAATATACAGTTAAATGAAAACTTAATCAAAGGATCGAAGGAAACTCACCGTTTGAATATAAAGTGCAAAATTATTCTGCATTCATCTAAGAGAATGAAATTGGCAAATTGGCAGGTTAATTGGCTGATATAATTTTTCCCTAATGTGTGACAAGTGGAGGAATCTGGGGGAGTTGATGGGAATATGTTCAGAACAAAGTGGGATTAGTGCAGGATTCATCCAAGTCATGCAATTGGAAGCTGGTTTGTACTTGATGGATTTAATATTTTTTTCCTGCTGTATGATTCTAGGAGACAGAATTTCCTCTTGTCTGTGTTAGGTCTATGAATGATTGGTTTGCTTTTTCTAAGTTGGATAAAAATGTATACAGCAAACATTATACTAGCAATGACTAAAATCATGTAGGAGAATCTTTGTTGATGACCCAAGTTGTTTCTCAATGACATAATACGATCATTACCATTAACTCACCTCCGGGGGTTTGCCTATTGTCCTGACATTACAGTAATTTGCATCAACAAATTGCTCGATCACGATGGCCACTATTCTGGGTCATCTTCAGTTCCGTCTCTGTGCAGCTAATTAATATTTCAGGTTACCATAGCAACTAATTTGATTTCATCCCTCTAGCTTAATTATTTGGAGCAAAAAGGCGAATTTATTACAATGACCAGATGGACCTTGATGGCTTTATTCTGGTATTTTAAAATCATATTATACATTGTTCCTTGCGGTCTCCCTATGTAAACTGAGTTAAAGAGCCACTGTTATACAATGCCAATATAATGGAAAAAAACTAAAGAATTAGAATACTGAAGTTGCAATTAGTCAGGGACAAACTTGACTTATAATTCTTCAACTAGTAAGTGAAAAGGAAGAATTAAGAATTTCAGTAATGGTTCTGCTATTGTGAGATCAAGTTCAAGTTACATTTATTGTCACATGCACCAATTGGTACAGTGAGATTTGAGTTATCATACAGCCATATGAATAAAAAAAGATCACAATACACGATTGAGTTTCACATAAACATCCCCACACAGCGGAATCAACATTCCCACTGTGAGGGAAGGCAATAAAGTTCAGTCATCTTCCTCATTGTTCACCAGTGGTCGGGGCCTTTGAGCCCTCCGCAGTCGCTGCTACAGATAGCCCGATGTTTCAGCAAAATGTTTTAGCTGTGAACAATCAAATAATAGTTGGGATAGCTGGAAGACTTCAAGCAAACTAACCTCAAGAGTGTGCCACCATAATAATATCTGTATATCTTAATCTCACGATACTCCAAAACACCCTTGACCTCTGCTGAACTACCATAAAAAGAACCCACTGATCTCCCCCCCCCCTTCCCCCACCACCACCACCTCCACATTTTTGTAAATTTGACCACCTTGTTGCACTTCTACCCCCTGCTTACAAAGATAAACTGAAGCAGGTCCAGGATGGAAGGTCATGCAGTGCTAGTCTGAGAAAATGGATGAGATAACATTGTGAGTGCTTTGAGTCAATGGGCTGGTCTGTATTCAAGGACTCTGCAGCCTATCTTAGTGAGTATGCCACTGCCTTTACAGACTTAATCTGTAATAATACTGCATGCCAAAGAAAACAGCATGCGTGTTCCACAATCAAACCTATGGATGAACCATGAGATCCACTGCAGGGTGCCACAAAGCTGGGTGGCAGTGTGCACTGTGAGGCGGATACTTTGAGGATGCAGGGTGACTTGGATGGGTTGGGTGAGTGGGCAGATGCATGGCAGATGCAGTTTAATGTGGATAAATGTGAGGTTATCCACTTTGGTGGCAAATACAGGAAGGCAGATTATTATCTGAATGGTGTCAAGTTGGGAAAAGGGGAAGCTCAGCGAGATCTGGGGAGCCCTTGTTCATCAGTCACTGAAAGTAAGCATGCAGGTACAGCAGGCAGTGAAGAAAGCAAATGGCATGTTGGCCTTCATAACAAGAGGAGTTGAGTATAGGAGCAAAAAGGTCCTTCTGCAGTTGTACAGGACACTAGTGAGACCTCACCTGGAGTATTGTGTGCAGTTTTGGTCTCCAAATTTGAGGAAGGACATTCTTGCTATTGAGGCAGTGCAGCATAGGTTCACAAGGTCAATTCCCAGGATGGCGGGACTGTCATATGTTGATAGAATGGAGCGGCTGGGCTTGTATACTCTTGAATTTAGAAGGATGAGAGGGAGTCCTATTGAAACATATAAGATTATTCAGGGGTTGGACATGCCAGAGGCAGGAAAAGTGTTCCCGATGTTGGGAGATTCCAGAGGCAGGGGCCACAGTTTAAGAATAAGGGGTAAGCCATTTAGAATGAAGATGATGAAAAACCTTTTCACGCAGAGACTTGTGAATCTGTGGAATTATCTCCCTCAGCAGGCAGTGGAGGCCAATTCTCTGGAAGCTTTCAAGAGCGAGTTAGATAGATCTCTTAAAGATAGAGGAGTGAAGAGATATGGGGAGAAGGCAGCAGCGGGTTAGCAATTGCGAATGATTAGCCATGATCACAGTGAATGGTGGTGCTGGCTTGAAAGGCCGAATGGCCTACTCCTGCACCTATTGTCTATTGTTTAAATCCAAGTCTGCAGCAATCAAATCAAACAATTCGAAGCAGTGCAAGCAGTACATGACCTTTACAAGGTTGTCCGAGATGTCAAGAGGGATTCTGGATAAAGCCAGATTCCCAGAATAATCACACAGAAACCCACGATGGTGGCAAGGCTTGCATGTTATAATGAGCAACAAAGTGAATTTGGGCATTGTCGCTGCCAACGAGAAGTCCCACAATGCAACCTACATCGGTGATTGTACTGGGCTGGATAAACAGGTGAATTTATCACCATTTTGAGGCTCTTCAGTTCGACTGAAGGGACCAGAAACATTAATTTTAGTTCTACTTCCGCAGATGATGCATGACCTGCTGGGTTTTCCAGCAGTTAACTTCTTTTCCAGCAATTTCCAACATTTGATGTACTTGAAATAATTTCTGCATTGCACATTCCATTTGATAGTTTCAACCTCAGACTTCTTTGCATCAAATTCTATAATTGCAACACAAATATATGCTTCAGTATAGGCTTCGTTACTACATTAAAGTATTCATCTTCATCTTAGTTTTCACTGCTCATTTCTTGCTAAACCAATATTTAACATGCAGTGTTCAGCAAACGAGTGCAACATATGTTACTCAATAAATAACTGATAGAAAATCTTTTCCATTTTTTAAAAACTGTGATCAGATGTAAATAAGATATTCATATGATTATAAATTAATTGCCTGAAATTCATGTTAGAGTCAGGAATGGTATTTAGAAATTGGATAATCAATGTCCTTTGCAGGGCACGATATTATGCCTGTTGATATAATTTCCAGGCTTATTGTTCATAGAGCCATTTTAGTGCAGTAGAATCATTAATGGTCCTTCAATTACTATAATTATTGCTTCTGTAAAGGTTTGTTTGAGGGATTATTTAATTTTTTTGGCTGGCAAGCAACAGTAAGTGCATTTTTATTTCTGTTGTGTTCTTTGTGCAGATTACATCGAAAAGCAAGATGCCCAGATGGGCAACTACATTCACTATATGTTCCGTCAGGGTATAATTTTTAAAATAGGGTTATCCAAAAGGGTAGAAGATAAAAATGTTTCTGGAATTCATGGAAACTAGAATGCATTGTGCTGTAGGAAATGGTGCTATGGTTGCTCTTATTCAAGTGATGTGATGAGAAAAGGTGGGAATGGTATCAAAATCTGCTGACGATACTCAATTCAGTATTTGATCAACTCTGTTTAAGATAACCTATTGTAAGTAGTAGAGATTTAAAAAAAATCTATAGATTTCTATAAAATAATAATCTTTAGGGAGAGATACTGTATGTTGGGTTGCCCGTTAAGCCTGTAGTGGAGATTTGAGGCAGCTACAGCTCTGTGTGCTCCACCAATGCCTTGCTCTAATGGCTCACTCGAGTTCACCAGGTTAAAAAGGACTATTCTGTAGCTGGATTTATCTGAAGGACCTTCTCAACAGAGGGACCTGCTTCTCTTTCAGACAACTGGCTGTGTGCTGATCTCATCAGTGGCAACTGGAGTCATTATTTTTTTCCGCTGGAACAAGCTTTAAGGGGCACATTAAAGTGAGGTGCAATTGCAATTCAGATATTGTACATCATCTCACTTCAGCATCATTTGACAGTATTAATTGGCAAGGCCACACATCATAATATGTGTGTTGTTATGGTACTTTTTGTGAAAGTTGTGTGGAATGTTAATGTGGAACTTGGGACAGGAGTTTCAGCTGCATTTGAGTGTTACAGGGGCAGCTATGTTGCGCTGCACCAGCACTGTCTGTTCATTCCACTGAGCATCAGAAGCATTATGCTATTTGCCACTGATTTAGGAATCTGTAACTTAGATATTTGAATGCAAGCAATGTTGTTTTTCCAGCACAACTTCCATGAAAGTAGATTTATTTTTGCCCAGGATACGGTGGGTTCCAGATTAACCTGCAACACACTGGATATCAAACAAGCCAATTGTAAATTGCTAATTTGGTTTGCGTTAATGATTTATCATGTCCTCCAGGCACTTAATAACATAATTCTCCATTTAACATTAATTTAACAATAAGGTCACTGATCTCCACTCATTTCCCCATTCTCTACCCTACCACCCAACCTCCACCCACCTCCTCACCTCCATCTAATTCCTTGTATTTTACCCCTCCCTGAACTCCGTTTATTTCACTAAACTCCAATCTACTTGCTGATCTTCACCAAACTTAACCTCAACCTCAACTCCAACCTACACACACACCCATCCACCTGTTTCACTTATCCTTCCTGTGTATTTGGCATATTTTGCAGAGGTGCATGAGTGTGCTGACTCTTTGAGTACTGGTCCCTGAAGAGGATTTGCTATCAACCATTACAATCATTCCACTCTTTATTTCTTTCTTTCAACAGCAGAATTTCTTACACTAACAATGCACTCTTTAATATCCTTTCAGGTCTGTCGATTCTTCCCAAGGCCCATGCACCTGATAGTGGAACCGTACATTGGGGTTCGACCAGTCCGCCCAGACCGTCCAACACCACCACCAGACATCGGGAGCCAGCCAGGCCAGTGGCTCAACCTTCTGAAGCATCCAATGCCACCACCGAACGCACCCACATACCTCACGGAGTGTCCAATGCCATTGACCAACATGCGTGACAAAGTGCTGCCACCTAGTGAGGAAATGAGGGAAACACACTGGGCTGCAGGTGAGACTGAAACAAAATGGTTTCAAGTACCCCTTTCCCCTTTTCCCCAGCTACTACTGGCTATTGTGTAGGCTATAGAGAACAAGCTGGATTAACTTAAAGCCAGACTTAAGGCAGAAACTCTACCATTGTGCTACCATGCTACCCTGACACAAGGTGTATTTCCAAATTACTATCCACATGCATCTTGTTCCACCAGGGGCCAGACATCCTTGACCACATATCCATAAAAAATACCCACCACATTCCATTCCCCAGCTGGGAACAGCTCCATTCTGAACTGCCAGAAACTGCAGAGAGTTACATAGAAACAGAAAATAAGTGCAGGAGTAGGCCATTCAGCCCTTTGAGTCAGCACCGCCATTCAATATGATCATGGCTGATCATCCAACGCAGTATCCCATACCTGCCCTCTCTCCATACCCCCTGATCCCTTTAGCCACTAGGGCCACATCTAACTCCCTCTTAAATATAGCTAATGAACTGGCCTCAACTACCTTCTGTGGCAGAGAATTCCAGAGATTCACCAAAAATGATTTATTCATCTCGGTCCTAAAAGACTTTGCCCTTATCCTTAGACCGTGAACCCTTGTTCTGGACTTCCCCAACATCGGGAATAATCTTCTTGCATCCAGCCTGTCCAACCCCTTACGAATGTTGTAAGTTTCTATAAGATCCCCCCTCAATCTTCTAAATTCTAGCGAGTCCAAGCCGAGTCTATCCAGTCTTTCTTCATATGAAAGTCCTGACATCCCAGGAATTAGTCTAGTGAACCTTCTTTGTACTCCCTCTATGGTCTTTCCTCAGATTAGGAGTCCAAAACTGTACACAATACTCCAGGTGTGGTCTCACCAAGACCTTGTACAACTGCTGTAGAACCTCCCTGCTCCTATACTCAAATCCTTTTACTATGAATGCTAACATACCATTCAGTTTCTTCACAACCTGCTGCACCTGCATGCCTACTTTCAATGACTGGTGTACCATGACACCCAGGTCTTGTTGCATCTCCCCTTTTCCTAATCGGCCATCATTCAGATAATAGTCTACTTTCCTGTTTTTGCCACCAAGGTGGATAACCTCACATTTATCCACATTATACTGCATCTGCCATGCATTTGCCTAGTCACCCAACCTATCCAAGTCACCTTGCAGCCACCTAGCATCCTCCTCACAGCTAACACTTCCCCCCAGCTTCGTGTCAACTGCAAACTTGGAGATGTTGCATTCAATTCCCTCATCCAAATCATTAATATATATTGTAAATAGCTGGCGTCCCAGCACCAAGCCTTGCGGTACCCCACTGGTCACTGCCTGCCACCCTGAAGAGGACCCGTTCACTCCAACTCTTTGCTTCCTGTCTGCCAGCCAGTTCTCTATCCACATCAATATCGAACCACCAATACCATGTGTTTTAAGTTTGCATACTAATCTTTTGTGTGGGACTTTGTCGAAAGCCTTCTGAAAGTCCAGATATAACACATCCACTGGTTCTCCCTTATCCACTCTACTAGTTACATCCTTGAAAATTTCTATAAGATTCGTCAGACATGATTTATCTTTCATAAATCCATGCTGACTTAGACCAATGATTTCACCACTTTCCAAATGTGCTGCTGTCCCATCTTTACTAACTGACTAGCAGTTTCCCCACTACTGATGTTAGACTAACTGGTCTGTAATTCCCCGTTTTCTCTCTCCCTCCCTTTTTAAAAAGTGAGGTTACATTAGCTACCCTCCAATCCTCAGGAACTACTCCAGAATCTAAAGAGTTTTGAAAAATTATCACTAATGCAGCCACTATTTCTGGGGCTACTTCCTTAAGTACTCTGGGATGCAGCCTATCTGGCCCTGGGGATTTATCTGCCTTTAATCCATTCAATTTACCTAACACCACTTCCCGGCTGACCTGGATTTCACTCAGTTCCTCCATCTCATTTGACCCCCGGTCCCCTGCTATTTCCGGCAGATTATTTATGTCTTCCTTAGTGAAGACAGAACCAAAGTAGTTATTCAATTGGTCTGCCATGTCTTTGTTCCCCATGATCAATTCACCTGTTTCTGACTGCAAGGGACCTACATTTGTTTTAACTAATCTTTTTCTCTTCACATATATATAAAAACTTTTGCAGTCAGTTTTTATGTTCCTTGCAAGTTTTCTTTCATAATCTATTTTCCCTTTCCTAATTAAGCCCTTTGTCCTCCTCTGCTGGACTCTGAATGTCTCCCAGTCGTCTGGTAGACTGCTTTTTCTGGCTAATTTGTATGCTTCATCCTTTGTTTTGATACTATCTCTGATTTCCCTTGTTATCCACAGATGCACTACCTTCCCTGATTTATTCTTTTGCCAAACTGGGATGAACAATTGTTGTAGTTCCTCCATGCTTGTCTTTAAATGCCTTCCATTTCTTATCCACCGTGAATCAATTGCCAATCTATCTTGGCCAATTCACGTCTCATACCCTCAAAGTTACCTTTCTTTAAGGTCAGAACCCTTGTTTCTGAATTAATTATGTCACTCTCCATCCTAATGAAGAACTCAACCATATTATGGTCACTCCTGCCCAAGGGGCCAAGCACAAGAAGACTGCTAACTAACCCTTCCTCATTACTCAGTACCCAGTCTAGAATAGCCTGCTCTCTCGTTGGTGAACGTAGTTGTCTACGTAGCCCAGACCATCAAACAAATCAGCTTCCTTTCCATCTGCACTTCACATTGCCTCAGGTAGGCCACCAGCATAATCAAGGACCCGGTCACTCCCTCTTCTCCCCTCTGCTCCCCTCTTCTCCCCTCTCCCTTTGGACAGAGGTTTGAAAATGGATATCTCCAAATTCAGGAACAGCTTCTTCCCAGCTGTTATCAGACAACTGAACCGTCCTCTCATCAGCTAGAGTGTAGTCCCATCTACATTATTAGAGACGATTGAACAATATTTCGGACATTGTCGGACTTTAATCTTATATCTTTGCACTTAATGTTGTACCCATTATCATTTGCATTGTGGACTGCTTGATTGTATTTATAAATAGTGTTTTTTTGATTAGATAGAATGTGAACAAAAGCTTTTCATTGTATCTTGATACCATATAACCATATAACCATATAACAATTACAGCATGGAAACAGGCCTTCTCGGCTCTTCAAGTCCGTGCCGACCATTTGTTTTCCCCTAGACCCATCTACCTGCACTCAGACCATACCCCTCCATTCCCTTCCCGTCCATATACCTACCCACTTTACTTTTAAATGTTAAAATCGATCCTGCCACCACCACTTCTGCAGGAAGCTCATTCCACACAGCCACCACCCTCTGAGTAAAGAAGTTCCCCCTCACGTTACCCATAAACGTCTGTCCCTTAATTCTCATGTCATGCCCTCTTGTTTGAATCTTCCCTACCCTCAATGGGAAAAGCTTATCCACGTCAACTCTGTTTATCCTTTTCATCATTTTAAAGACCTCAATCAAGTCTCCCCTTAACCTTCTGCGCTCCAAAGAATAAAGACCTAACTTGTTCAACCTTTCTCTGTAACATAGTTGCTGGAACCCAGGCAACATTCTAGTAAATCTCCTCTGTACTCTCTCTATTTTGTTGACATCCTTCCTATAATTAGGCGACCAAAATTGTACACCATACTCCAGAATTGGTCTTAGCAATGCCATGTACAATTTTAACTTTACTTCCCTACTCCTATATTCAATGCTCTGATTTATAAAGGCTAGCACACCAAAGGCTTTCCCTACCTACATGCGATTCCACCTTCAGGGAACTATGCACAGTTATTCCTAGATCTTTCTGTTCCACAGCATTCCTCAATTCCCTACCATTTACCATGCACATCCTATTTTGATTTGTCCTGCCAAGATGTAGCACTTCACACTTATCAGCATTAAACTCCATCTGCCATCTTTCAGCCCACTTTTCCAAATGGCCCAAATCTCTCTGTAGACTTTGACAATCTATATCATTATCCACAACACCAACAATCTTAGTACTTAGTACATCAATCTTAGTCATTGATGTACATGACAAACAACAGTGGACCCAACACAGATCCTTGAGGCAGCCCACTGGTCACCGGCTTCCAACCTGACAAACAGCCATCCACCATTACTCTCTGACATCTCCCATTCACCCACTGTTGAATCCATCTTGCTACACCGCCATTAAGATTGCACCTTCTTAACCAACCTTCCATGGGGAACCTTGTCAAAGGCCTCACTGAAATCCATATAGACAACATCCACTGCTTTACCCTCGTCAATTTCCCTAGTAACCGCTTCAAAAAATTCAAGAAGGTTTGTCAAACATGACCTTCCAGGCACAAATCCATGTTGACTGTTCCTGATCAGACCCTGTTTATACAGATGCTTATATATATTATCTCTAAGTATCCTTTCCATTAATCTGCCCACCACTGACGTCAAACTAACAGGTCTATAATTGCTAGGTTTATTCTTTGAACCCTTTTTAAACAATGGAACAACATGCGCAGTACGCCAATCCTCCGGCACTATTCCCGTTTCTAATGACATTCGAAATATTTCTGTCATAGCTCCTGCTATTTCTACACTAACTTCCCTCAATGTCCTAGGGAATATCCTGTCAGGACCTGGAGACTTATCCACTTTTATATTTTTCAAAAGTGTCAGTACTTCCTCCTCTTTGAATCTCATAGTTTCCAAAGCTACTCTACTTTTTTTCCCTTACCTCACACAGTTCAATATCCTTCTCCTTGGTGAATACCGAAGAAAATAAATTGTTCAATATCTCCCCCATCTCTTTTGGCTCTGCAGATAGCTGTCCATTCTGGCTCTCTAATGGTCCAATTTTATCCCTCGTTATCCTTTTGCTATTAATATAGCTGTAGAAACCCTTTGGATTTACTTTCACCTTTCTTGCCAAAGCACCCTCATATCTTCTTTTAGCCTTCTTAATTTCTTTCTTAAGATTCTTTTTACATTCTTTATACTCCTCTAGCACCTGATTTACTTCATGCCTCCTATAATTATTGTAGATATCTCCTTTTTTTCGAAACAAGTGTCCAATTTCCCTTGAAAACCATGGCTCTTTCCAACTTTTACTATTTCCTTTCAACCTAACGGGGACATAAAGATTCTGTACTCTTACAATTTCCCCTTTAAATGTCCTCCATTTCTCTTCTACATCATTCCCATAAAACAAAGTGTCCCAATTCACTCCTTTTAAATCCTTATGCATTCCCTCAAATTTAGCCTTTCTCCAATCAAAAATCTCCACCCTAGGTCCAGTTCTGACTCCCTCCATAATTATATTGAAACTAATGGTATTGTGATCACTGGTCCTGAAGTGCTCATCAACGCATACTTCCATCAGCTGACCTGCCTCATTTCCTAACAGTAGGTCCAGCACTGCCCTTTCTCTTGTCGATACCTCTATGTACTGCTGCAAAAAACTATCCTGCACACATTTTACAAACTCCAAACCATCCAGCCCATTTACAGAATGTGTTTCCCAGTCTATTTTTGGAAAATTGAAATCTCCCACGATCACTACCTTATGTTTACTACTAATATCTGCTATCTCCTTACATATTTGCTCTTCCAATTCTCGCTCCCTATTTGGCGGTCTTTTTGTGACAATAATAAATTTACTATACTAAATGCGGATGTAGGTGATGTTTTTATTCATTAAAGTGATTTGGGCTGTTAGGCTGAGCCAGCATTTAATTGCCCATCTTTAATTGGACTTGAGATGGTGATGCTGAGCTGCCTTCTGGAGCCACAGCAGTGTTTGGGATGTGGGTACACCCAGAATGCTGTTAGGTAGGAATTTACCAATGGGCAGTAAAATAACAACAATATATTTATAGTCAGGATGGCGTGTGGCTTAATTGGAAAATTCTAGGTGGTGGTGTTCAGATGATTTTGCTGTCCTTCTCCTGGTTGGTAAAGGTCGTGGATATGGAAGATGCCATCTAAGGAGTCTTGGTGAGTTCCTACTGTGCATCCTGTGGATGGTATAAGCGGCTGCTACTGTGCGCTGATGGTGGAGTGAGCGGATGATTGTGGATGGGGTGCCTATCAACTGAGCTGATGTATGCTGTATGGTGTTGCTTCATGAGTGTAATTGAAGCTGCAGTCATCCAGATAAGTGCAGCATATTCCATCACCTGACCTGAGCCTTGTTGATGGTGGACAGGCTTTGGGGAGTTAAGAGGTGAGTTACTCATCACAACATTTCTAGCTTTGGACTTCCTTTTGGACCCACATTCTGTACATGGAAACTCCAGTTCAGTTTCCGGTCAATGATAACACCCGGGTTATTATTACAGGTTGTACCAATACTTAAGGGGGCTGAGAACAAACAAAACATGTATATTAAGTAAAACAATTCTAACAAATGATAGATTTTCAAGATTTCAATGCTGAAATTACAGTTTTACTACTGGTAGTCAAATGCAATCATTTTCTTTCTGCACGGGTGAGAGAAAATAATTTTCTTGGTGCATTAAACTTTGAACAATATTTTTAATTTACTACTAGCCTAATTGGGACCCGGGAGGTCTGGTCCCCCAACACAATATTCCACCACTCACCCATAGTCCCAAACTGCGCAGGCGCAGCTGATGGGTCCCCGTTGTGATGCTCCTGATCCCCCCTCCTCCCACCCCCCCCCCCCAATCCGCCCCTTGACATCCCCCCCCCCCCATGCACTCACTCCATCGCCCCCCCCCCCCAAAGCCTCCCCCCACCATCCACTCTTAGCGGCTCTCCGGCGGCGCAACCATTCCCACCCATTGGTTTCCCATTGTGATGCAGGCATGCCTGTGCAGGCACAGCGGATGGGCACGGCAAGTGGAAAAGGTATTTATTAAAGCTTAAAATGTGAATAAATTATTAATTTAACAACAATTTAAATGTTAAAGTTGACATTTATTCAGTTCAGATCTTTCTTATTGTGTCTCTTGTTGCATTCTGCAGCAGGGGGAGGGGGTCGGCTTCAGGCAGGGGCTGTCAGGGGCCGGTGGGAGGAGCGTCCTGCAGCCGGGGGAGGGGGACGGCTTCAGGTGGGGCCTGTCGAGGGCCTGTGGTGGGAGGGCTGCGGTGGCCTACCACTGCCATGGCATACTGCTGCCTACCCCTGCCGCTGCCTACCCCTGCTGCAGCCTATCTCTGCCGCTGCCATGACCTACCGCTGCCGCACCCCACCGGCTTCAGGGGCGGACTGGTGGGGAGTATCCTGCAGCTTGGGACGGGGCCTGCTTCAGGCGGAGACTGGTGGGGTGGGGGGGCGGCGTGCATCTGGGGACTGGACAGCTTCAGGCGGGGGCTGTCGGGGGCCGGTGGGGGGACCGTCCTGCAGCTGGGGGAGGGGGACTGCTTCAGGTGGGGCCTGTCGAAGGCCTGTGGTGGGAGGGCTGCGGTGGCCTACCACTGCCATGGCATACTGCTGCCTACCCCTGCCGCTGCCTACCCCTGCTGCAGCCTATCTCTGCCGCTGCCATGACCTACCGCTGCCGCACCCCACCGGCTTCAGGGGCGGACTGGTGGGGAGTATCCTGCAGCTTGGGACGGGGCCAGCTTCAGGCGGAGACTGGTGGGGTGGGGGGGGCGTCGTGCATCTGGGGACTGGACAGCTTCAGGCGGGGGCAAGTGGGGGTGTGCGTCCTGCAGCCATGGGAGGGGGGTGGCTTCAGGCGGGGGCTGTCAGGGACCGGTGGGGGTGGGGGGGGGGGGGTAGCGTCCGGCACTCACTCCATCCCCACTCAACCCCCCCCCCCCCACCATCCACTCAACGGCTCTCCGGCAGTGCAGCCATTCCCACCCATTGGGTTCCCATTGGGACATAGAACACGCAGGTATTACAGCTGACGGGCATGGCAAGTGGAAAATGATTCATAGGGGAGGAGCCAGGCAGGCACTGTAATGGCAGCGATCCCTGCAGTCCATCTGTCCTTTTTTAATATTGTTTTTAACTGTGTATATGTGAGGGGCGAGGGGTGGTGTGGGAAACATTTAATCTCTTCCCTGCACAGGAGACCGGACCTTTCCCGGTCGGGTCTCCTTTGTCGTTGGGGCCTAGCACCGTGGAACGACCTGAGGGCTCCAGTCGCGGAGCCTGCGTACTTGCCATCGTGGGGCTGGCTGGCCTCGGAGCGTGGGGAGCTGTGGTAGCACGCAGCTGCGGCCAGACTTGGGAGATTCGGAGGCTCCGCTGCAGGCTTGTGGTGAGAGACCACTTTTCAGAGCACCTGCAGCGGTAGCTTCTCCCGCCCGAGTTGCGGGGCTGAAAATGACCCAGAGCGGGGCCTGGCATCGCCCGGCGTGGCTTTAACGGCTGCAGGAGTTGCCATCGCCCGCTTGGAGCTCCAACATTAAGACCCGGAGTGGGGCCTTGCATCGCCAGTGCGGCCTTAACGGCCGTGGGACTTACCATGGTGCTTACCATCGCCTGCTGGGTGCTTTAACATCGGGAGAGGATGGAGAGCAAAGTAGAGACAAGACTTTGCCTTCCATCACAGTGAGGAGCTGATTCACTGTGATGGATGTCTGTGTGTATTGAGCTGGTTGTGTGTCTTGTAAAATTGTTTCTTTTTGTTGTATGGCTGCAGAAACCCAAGTTTAACTTGTTTATTTAACATCAACCTGCCAAAGGGACTAAAGATGGAAATTAGCTACTGGCTATAATCTTGCATATTTACATGTAAATGTTTATCAATATGCACTGTCCCAGTTTAAAAATAAATAAACAAAAATAAAGAAAAGGGTTAAAGTTTAATGAATATCAAAATCTAAATTTAAACATGAAAGATGAGATTTATTCAGTCCATTCTTTCTTGTTGCGTCTCTTGTTGCGTTCTGCAGCCAGGGAAGGGAGACGGCTTCAGACAGGGGCTGTCGGGGGCCGGTGGGGGAGCATCCTGCAGCCAGGGGAGGGGCATGGCTTCAGGCGGGGCCTCTTGGGAGCCGGTGGGGAGAGGGTTGAGCACTGCCATGGCCTACCACTGCCGTGGTCTACCACTGCTGTGGCCTACCGTTGCCCATCCCTGCTGCTGCTGTGGCCTATCGCTGTCGTGGTAACCACTGACACTTTTCACCAGCATCAGGCGGGGACCGGTGGGGAGCATCCTGCAGTTGGGGATGGGGATGGCTGGTGGGGGGGGGGGGGGGGGGAGCGTCCTGCAGCTGGGGACGGGACGGCCGCACTCACTCACCAACTGCCTGCCGGCCGAACGCACTCACCGTCTGCCTGCCATCCATGCTGACTCTCCGGCTGCCTGCCGGCTGCACTCACTCACCGGCTGCCGGCCACACACCTCACCAGCTACCTGCCATCTGTACTCACTCACTGACTGCCTGCTGACCGTACTCATTCACCGGCTGCCTCTCTGTAGGCCATGCTCACTCAGTAGCTGCCTGCCTACTGGCTGCACTCACTCACCGGTTGCCTGCCAGCCACACTCATTCACTGGCCACCCTCACTCAGCACCTCCAAGCTCATCGTGATGGCCGACACAGCTCTTTCTCTACACTCTGCTCCTTCAGCTTTATTCTCCTCACCGCCTGTGATTGACCGCGAGTGCCGGAAGGGGTGATTTTTATGATATTTAAACCTTCATAACTTTTGTAATATTCCACCAATCAGAACAAAACCTGGTACACTTGCAGCACATGAGAATGGCGAGTAAGGTGGAAAAAATTGTAGCACCAGCACGTACTGTTTTTGTGCAAATTTAAAACAACGCGAACTGGAAGAGGACAAGGTAAGAGTTTTAGTTAAGTACTAGACGAAGTGGGACCCATTGAGTCCCATGTTCACACGGGAGGGCTGGTCCCACAACGCAATATTCCACCTCTCCACCAATTCCAATATTGGTGGCCACTGGGGGGAGGGTTTCTGGAGCGCAAATATGGGTGTAGTGGCGGAAGGGACTGGTTTTCAGAGGGCTAGTCTGGACATTGTAGGCCAAATGGATTCTAGGGGTGGCAGCTCAATCACTCAAGCCTGATGTGCTGGCAGCTCACTCATGGCTGGTGGGCTTGGCAGTTGACACGGCTATTCCTTGAAATTCCATTTCAAGCAGGGTGCAAGGCCACCAAAATCAATTGCAGTTTCCTACCATTTCAAGCAGGGTGCAAGGCCACCAAAATCAATTGCAGTTTCCTACCATTTCAAGCAGGGTGCAAGGCCACCAAATTCAAGTGCAGTTTCATGCCACTTCAAGCAGGGTGCAAGGCCACCAAATTCAAGTGCAGTTTCATGCCACTTCAAGCAGGGTGCAAGGCCACCAAATTCAAGTGCTGTTTCATGCCACTTCAAGCAGGGTGCAAGGCCACCAAATTCAAGTGCAGTTTCATGCCATTTCAAGCAGGGTGCAAGGCCACCAAATTCAAGTGCAGTTTCCTACCACTTCAAGCAGGGTGCAGGGCAACCAAACTCAAGTGCAGTTTCCTGTTATTTCAAGCAGGGTGGAAGGCCACCACATTCAAATGCAGTTTCATACCATTTCAAGCAGGGTGAAACCACCATAAAACCACCATAAAACCACATAAAACACCACATAAACACCACACTCACAGTTCAGTAGACATTCAGTGTGTTCAGTTGATTCACATCTTAGACAGTCGTGACCTCTCCCTCCCCCATCATGCAGAGACTGAGTCACACCCACACTTCTGGGAGGTTTTATAATCCCTCCCCCTTCACACCGGAAGCGGCGTGGCCTTCATGGCGTGATTGACTGGAGAGAGATTCTCAACATTTTTTAAACACTAATAACACTTCTATTTTTCATTGATGGGAAGAATCCTCTGCATCAGATGAGCGGAGGGGGGCTGACTAAGATGGCTAAAAAATCACAGCCTTAAGTGGTAGCGTTTTATCTAAATCAATGTAGAGTGCAAACAGGAAGTTGTCAAGTTTACACATTTTATCATGTGCTTTATTTCCAACCAACCACCACCAACAACCACCATTTCCTGTGCTTTATTTCCAACCAACCACCACCAACAACCACCATTTGCTGTGCTTCATTACCAAACCAACCACCACCAATAACCACCATTTGCTGTGCTTTATTTCAAACCAACTACATTTTCATTTTCAAACCACATTAAGGGCACTCAGTAAAACTACACTCACAGTTTAGCAGACATGTGTTCAGTGTCATTCACAGCTCAGACTGAGAGATGTGACCCTCTCGCTCCCCCATCTTGCAGAGACTGACTGAGGCACTCAACACCTCCAGGTTTTATAGTCCCTCCGGAATGGGCATGGCCTTCATGAGAGAAAATCTCAACATTTTTAACACTAATAACTCTTTTATTTTTCATCAATGGGAAAATTCCTCTTGTCCTGCGCAGCGGAGGGGGACTCTGAGTAAGATGGCCAAAAATCACAGCCATAATTCTGCAGTTGTACAGAGCCCTAGTGAGACCACACCTGGAGTATTGTGTGCAGTTTTGGTCCCCTAATTTGAGGAAGGACATTCTTGCTATTTTAGGTTTACAAGGTTAATTCCTGGGATGGCGGGACTGTCATATGCTGTGCGAATGGAGCACCTGGGCATGTACACTCTGGAGTATAGAAGGATGAGAGGGCAGCTCATTGAAACATATAAGATTATTAAAGGCTTGGACACACTAGAGGCAGGAAACATGTTCCCAATGTTGGGGGAGTCCAGAACCAGAGACCACAGTTTAAGAATAAGGAGTAAGGCATTTAGAACGGAGAAGAGGAAACACTTTTTCTCACAGAGAGTGGTGAGTCTATGGAATTCTCTGCCTCAGAGAGCGGTTCTCTGGATCTTTCAAGAGAGAGCTAGATAGGGCTCTTAAAATTAGTGGAGTCAGGGGATATGGGGAGAAGGCAGGAACGGTGTACTGATTTGGGATGATCAGCCATGATCACATTGAATGGCAGTGCTGGCTCGAAGGGCCAAATGGCCTACTCCTGCACCTATTGTCTATTGTAAGTGGCAGCGTTTTTTCTAAAATCAATATACAGAACAACTGGAAGTCGTCAAGATCAGACATTTAGTAATATAGATAGATAGATAGAAGATATTAGATAGATAGAAGATATTAGATAGATAGTAGATATTAGATAGTAGATATTAGATAGATAGTAGATATTAGATATATAGTAGATATTAGGTAGATATGAGGTAGATAGTAGATAGTAGATTGATAGCAGATAAATAGTAGATAGTAGATAGATAGTAGACATATAGTAGATAGATAGTAGATAGATAGTAGATAGATAGTAGATATTAAATAGATAGATAAATAGACAGACAGACAGACAGACAGACAGACAGACAGACAGACAGACAGACAGACAGACAGACAGACAGACAGATAGGTAGACAGACATACAGATAGATAGATAGATAGGTAGATAGATAGATAGATAGATAGATAGATAGATAGATAGATAGATAGATAGATAGATAGATAGATAGATAGATAGATAGATAGATAGATAGATAGATAGATAGATAGATAGATAGATAGATAGATAGATAGATAGATAGATAGATAGATACAGACAGACAGACAGACAGACAGACAGACAGACAGACAGACAGACAGACAGACAGATAGATAGATAGATATAGATGATTATATTTGCTGAATTAGAGTTGAAATTATCTTTGTTATTTCATGCAACATCGTAGACCATTTACAATGAATGTTATCAGATTGTTCAGTACTATTAGGTCCAACATATTATTCAACCCGGACTGAATGCAACAAATGCTTCCCAAATAATACAATGCCATAATGTATTTTTAGAAAACAAAGCTTTCCACATTGTTCTCCGGGGCACCAAGATGCATAGGTAGAAGAGAAAGTTATGTTTAAAACTATAATTTATATGATTCCCACAGACTTTTCAAAAAATGAGTCTATTAAATTCTCAGAACTAATACTTTGCTTAGAATTTTGCATAAAAAAGAGATAAACAATATATCCTGAAATACAATCTCTCCCCAAAGACAGCAAACAAATACAAGAGATTAATTTAATGGAGGATATATATGGAAGATGCAGCTGCTTCCATTTATAATTGCTCCTTGTTTCTGACAATCAATTCAGGATTTTTTTGAAAATAAAGTAACCTGAGTTCTGTTGGGAATCAACAAAGAACAACTTAAATAAATGCACCATCATATTTGCATTCAACTCGCTGTGAAGGAAGTTTCCATTCTTTCCATGCGTCTTTTGCATACCTTTGTTTAATTAACAAAGGAAATCAAAACTTTTCTGTTAGCTATATAGGAATTGAATTTACAAGGTGAAATGGTAAGATTAATAGAAAAAAAAAGTTTTATCATGCATGTCCTGGACTAAAATAATTTTGAATGGCTGAATTGAGAGAGAACACAGAACCTGCTGGAAATACTCAATTCAATTCAATTGAACTTTAATGTCATTGCACAGATACAAGTATAGGTACAACGAAATGCAGTTTAGTGACAGTACGAAGTGATAGCAATATATAGGTAAATACAGATAAATAAATACCGTTGTGGAAATCTATCGGCGGGACTCTGAATTCAGCAGTGCGATGGTGTTATTATAGAAGTTACTCCTCATCCTGCTGGTGCGGGACCTGAGGCTTCTGTACCGCCTCCCCGATGGTAGGAGGGCAAACAGTCCATGGTTAGGGTGGGAGGGGTCCTTGATGATCTTCCCAGCCCGTCTCAGACACCGTTTTCGGTGGAGGGCATCCATGGCAGGGAGCGGGGCACCGATGATGTGCTGGGCGGTTTTCACCACCCGTTGTAGTGCCTTCCTGTCTGCTATGGTGCAACTGTTGTACCATACCGTAAAGCAGGTGGTCAGGATGCTTTCAATAGTGCATCGGTAGTAGTTGGTCAGGATCAGGGGGGACAGGTGGGCTTTTTTTGAGCCTCCTCAGGAAGTAAAGGCGCTGCTGCGCCTTTTTGATCAGCTTGGAGGTGTTGAGGGTCCAGGACAGATCCTCCGAGATGTGTACTCCGAGGAATTTGTAGTTGGAGACCCACTCCACCTCAGTCCCGTTTATACGGATGGGGGTGTGTCTTCCCCCTCTGTTCTTCCTGAAGTCGACAATGATTTCCTTCGTCTTCTGGGAGTTGAGGACGAGGTTATTATCGGCACACCAGGTTGTCAGGTGCTGGACCTCCTCCCTGTAGGCTGATTCGTCGTTGTCACTGATCAGTCCTACCACCGTGGTGTCGTCGGCAAATTTTATGATGGCGTTGGAGCCATACTTAGGGATGCAGTCGTGGGTGAAGAGAGAGTAGAGGAGAGGACTGAGCACACAGCCCTGTGGCAAGCCAGTGTTCAGTGTTATAGTGGAGGAGGTGAGGTTGTTGATCCTAACAGACTGTGGTCTGTTAGTGAGGAAGTCCAGTATCCAGTTGCAGAGGGAAGTGGAGATGCCAAGACCGCTGAGTTTGGTGATCAAGCTAGCGGGTATGACAGTGTTAAAGGCGGAGCTGAAGTCAATGAACAGTTGACTCAGCAATGGAGGCAGCACCTGTGGAGAAAGCAAATATCATATGGTCTCTTTGTCCAAGTTAGAAGGTACGACTGTTCCGCAATTTCCTGATTTTAATATTGAGTTCAGACATTTGCAGTTTGTTTTGTACTTTTAGGAACAGGTAGAAATTCCACTGATAAGTTAACAAACATAGTTAACAAATTAGTACTTAATTAGTGAATTCTACTCAGTAGCAACTCCAGTTTCAGATTTGCACTGGTGTTCTTCACAATCTTCTGTAAAGTAGCGATGAAAATAACCTTCTTTGCTCAATAGATTCAGTGCAGCAGATTCAGATAATAATCATTTTCAGCATTTACTGATTTATCTTTCAGAATTGTTATCTGGTGGTTGGAGAAAATGATTCTGCTTTTCCCATTGACACCACCTCTAGACCAACCTTTTATTCTTTCACTAGTTCCCTTACCATCCTCTTTCATTTTATACAATAATTCCTTACACTATTTCATCTTTCCTGCCTTCCCATTCTGTTGCAGACCTTCAATTTTATTCTCTCCTCTCCTTCCACCCTCTCCCACACCTTTAAATCCATTAGCAACCCAGTAAATCCATTTTTAGTTCTGAAGAAAGTTAATCACTAAATGTTAACTCAAATGCAACTTACCTGACTGAACATTCCCAGATTCGCAGCATTCATCATATGGAAGGTATTGCAGAAATAGATAGGCATACATAGTATGTACTATCTATGGTCACCTACTATGTATAGTATATACATAGTAGGTGACCATTCCATTAGATAATAACAGGTCTTCAGATCATTCCCATTTACAGTAAAACTCTGATAATCTGGCACATTCAAGCATTTGATTGTGCCAATATAACAGATTTTTCAGACTATTTGATGTTACTACTATTGATACTCCGACACATATTGAATTTGTTTTATTTTGTGATGTTACATAGTCGTATATATTTTTTTTCCAGTCAGCATGTTCAATTAAAAAGGAGCATGGTGTGTTTAAAGCGAACAGTAAATGGGAAAGCCAAGGCACAATGAACATGTCTTCATCAAGAGGATAACAATTGAGAAAGTCAACATATTTGTGTTCCTGGATGTGCAAATCTCTGAAGATCTGCCTTGGGCCCAGTACATTGTTGCAATCAGTAAGAAAGCTCATCAATGCTGCAACTTCCTCAGAAGATTGAGGAGATTCGCCAGTCGCTGAATGATCCATTGAACTTCCAAAGGTGTACAGCAGAAAACATATTGACCAGTTACATCATTGCCTAGTTCAGTAACGCGAAAGCCCAAGAATGAAGGAGGCTGCAATAGTCGTGAACGTTTCCAAGTTCAAAATGCACATTTTTCTATCACCAATGAAGGGGTCTAGAGGAAGTGTTGCCTCAAAAAGGCAGTGAATATCATCAAAGATGATTATGGTCTCAACACCCTGCTACTATCAGAAGGGAGGTACAGGATCCTGAGAACCATGACCTACAATCTCAAGAGCATATTCTTCCACTCAATCATCAGGCACATGAACCACACTGCTCAACCCTAACCACAATCCTATCGCTGCAACAATTTACTATGGAGTTGGCACTATTATGGTCTGGTTACCTTGATAATTTATTGTATCATTGATTATTATATATTTATTTATTGTGCTTTGGTTTAATGTGCCTTTAATGTAAAGCTGTAGCAAATAAGAATATCATTATTCTGTTTTCAGTGCATATAGAAACATAGAAAATAGGTGTAGTAGTAGGCCATTCGGCCCTTCGAGCCTGCACCGCCATTCAATATGATCATGTCTGATCATCCAACTCAGTATCCTGTACCTGCCTTCTCTACATACCTCCTGATCCCTTTAGCCACAATTCATATGACAATTAAATATTCTTGACTCTTGGCTCTTGGCCGCAGGAAGTTTAGTGGTAACATGGGAAATAGGCCACTATTGAGATAAAAGAAAGAGCAGAAAATGGAATCTAAACAGAGGATGGAAAATGGGGTATTTGTGAATTTTTTTAAAAGACTGCAGGAAACAGGCTCTGGGAAGTATAAAGGGTGCATGGAAAAGTTAAAATAATAAAAGGGAGATTGCCAGCATAAAGGGGCAAGGGAGAGGATGGCACAGCAGCTAGCAAATGATTCTACAATCCAACAGCATAGAAACATAGAAACATAAAAAATATGTGCAGGAGTAGGCCATTCAGCCCGTTGAGCCTGCACCGCCATTCAATAAGATCATGGCTGATAATTCAACTCAGTATCCTGTACCTGCCTTCTCTCCATACCCCCTGATCCCTTTAGCCACAAGGGCCACATCTAACGCTAACTAGCATGAACATTGAATTCTCCAATTTTAGGTAATCCATGCCCTCTCTATTCATTTCTCACTCCTCCTGATTTATCCAGGTATTCTACTTGATTCCCTTCTTTATAAACTTCACACAGCCTCTAGCCCCTGATACCCAGTTTATTTCTGCTCCCTACCTGTTTTCATTTACTTATCAGCCACATACTCAACCCACTGTCCCCTATCCTCATCCAGTACTGTTACTATTGGCCCACCATCCACACCTTGTCCGATTCTACTCATCACCTTTCCTTCTTATCAGATTCTATAATCTGCAACCCTCGATTATCTCCACTCACCACTCTCAAGTTCTGTCATTATCTCTTACTTCCTCCCTCCATTAGATCCATCAGTCTATCAAGCCCTGCTCACCTGAACCCACTGACAAATTGCCAACCCCTGCCCCATCTCTCATTCCTCACTTCTTTATATTACCCCGTCTCTCCTCTCCACCTCTTTATATTGGATATCTCCCCTTTACATGCTCAGTCCTGATGCAGGATCTCGACATGGAACAGTAACTATCCTTTGATCTCCACAGGTTGCCTGACACACTAACATTCTCTAGCAGATTTTTTTTCCAGCATCTCTTGTGTCTCCAGATCTTTGTTCTTGATCCACCTGCTTGTCCTCAACTAAATTGGGATGAGGAAAAAACTGATGAAAATATTCATGTGCATTTCAGACCACTTCTGGATACTATAATGCCTAAATAAATCCATCCTAGACGGCTCAATATACCCTTTAATTTAGCATTTATTTCTCTGCCAACATGCTATACATATTATGAAGATGACTGAAAATAACATTCTAATCTATGTCCATAATTAATTAGTACTTTCAATTGCCTCAGAAATGGGTCATCATATGTTCATTTCATAACACTCATTACACCTTCTCGCACCAGTTTTATTTATAATATGTATTTACATATATTATCTATGTACACATAAAAGGTCATCAAATGTAAGGAGAACATATGAACAGGAACAGGTAGGAAATGGCAGGAAGGATGAGCCTGTTGAGCCTGCTCTACCATTCAATTTAAAAAGCGTGGCATCAAAACCACTTTTCCTCTCCCTCCATCTGACCTTTAACTCCTTAAATATTTGTCATTCTCGATCCTGATTATATCCATACATCATTGACTCTGTCCTGCTATATGTATATAAGCAAAAGAATAGTCAGATGTTTGAGAATAGAATAGTCAGATTTTTTAAACTAGAAGGAATGCCTAATAAAAAATCATTTTGGAGGTTTAATCCTCAAATTTTAAACGATCCACGAGGAAACAACAGATGGAACTTTTTTTTGAGACCAACGACACACCAGATATTTCACCCGCTTTACTATGGGAATCTTTTAAGGCATTTATCGGAGGATCTATAATTTCATACCAAGCTTTTCAAAATAAAAAGAACAAGAATGAACAAATGCAGTTAGAAGAACGAATGAGACAACTGGATCTAGATAATGCTAAAGAACCAACCAAAGATAAACATAATAAAACAACAATATTGAAATTTAAATTCAATAGAATATTATCTGCAAAAGTTATAAGAATATTTCAAATTACAAAACAGGAACATTTTAAACTCAGTGATAAACCACATAAACTTTTGGCATGTCAATTGAAAAAGCGGGAAAAAGATCATACGATTTTAAAGATTCAATCAGATAAAGGTGAATGGTTAACATTACCTAATGATATCAATAAAATATTTGCTCAATTTTATCAAAATTTATATACATCTAAAACATCAGCAGATAGTACTAAAGTTATAAAGTTTTTGGATAATTGTAATCTCCCAAAACTTAATCTGCTGGAACAAGGGAATTAGGAGCTCAGGTCTCAATTAAGGAAATAGAAGAAACAATAAATTCACTGAAGAACGGTAAAACACCAGGACTGGATGGATTTAGTAATGAATTTTATAAAAGATTTTATGAGATAATTTCACCATGTTTACACAAACTGTATACATACGCTATCAAAGAACAAAAATTACCAGAAACATTAGCGGAATCAACGACTACACTTATACCTAAAAAAGATAAAGATTTAGAAGATCCTGGCTCATGCAGAGCCATTGCACTGTTAAATACAGATCAAAAAATATTAGCGAAAACTTTAGCAAGAAGATTGAGTAAATATGTTAGCAAATTAATATATGCGGATCAAACGGGGTTTATACCCAAGAGATACTCATGCAATAATTTGAGATGTCTGTTTAATATAATGCACTCATACAAAACTGAAGAGCAAGACCTATCAATTATTTCATTGGACGCAGAAAAAACATTAGATCAAGTGGAATGCGATTAACTCATCAAAGTATTGCAAACATTTCAAATGGGAGAGAACTTTATCGCATGGGTAAAACTATTATATGACCAGACGACTGCTAGAATATTAACTAATAACATGCTCCGAAATTTCAACTATCCAGGGGCAATAGACAGGGATGTTCACTATCACCCCTGCTATTTGCTCTTGTAATAGAACCCTTAGCTGAAAGCATAAGAACACATCTGAATATCCATGGTTATAATACAAATTACTCAAATAATAAAATATCACTATACGCAGATGATGTACTATTGTATATTACAAAATCGCAAATCAATATACCAAATATATTAAATCTAATAGAGAAATTCGGATCCTTTTCAGGATGTAGAATAAATTGCAATAAAAGTGAAATTATGACGATAAAACCTCAAGATTCGACACACCTTTTAAAATTCCCTTTTAAAATTGCTACAGAAAAATTTAAATACTTGGGAATCGAAAATACCAGAAAATATAATTCTTTATTCAATGCAAAGGATATGCACCTACTTACTAAATTAAATGCCCTGATTAAATTTTGGAAAACACTTCCGATGTCTTTAATAGAATAAATGCTATAAAAATGATCTTCTTACCACAAATTTTATATTTATTTTAATCAATACCAATTTACTGACCGAAAAAAGTTTTCCAAAAAATTGGATTCTGATATCACAAATTTTATATGGGACTATAAATCCCATAGAATTCTAAGAAGACACCTGTGTAAACCTAAAGAATTTGGTGGATTAACACTCCCTAATTTTTTGTATTATTATTGGGCAGTAAATGTCAAAAATGTAATTCACCTGTTGGACAATTCTGCCCAATGGGTGGATTGGATAGTAATGGAGAGAGAGGATTGTTCTCCTTTTAATATAGGAGCGATCTTTCTCTCACCAATAAAACTGAATAATACAATATACAAGAAAAATCCAATTATTCATAGTACTATTAGAATTTGGAAACAAATAAAATTAACCTTTAAATTAAGAAACCTATCGCTTCTCTCTCCTATAGTTAATAATCCGTCGTTTAAACCATCCATTATTGATAAATCATTTACACATTGGGAAAGAATAGGAATTAAAATGTTTGGAGATATGTATGAAACTGGACATTTTTTAATCATTCCAACAACTACAACTTAAATACAATCTGAGAAGTAACCAATATTTTAAATATCTTCAAATCTGTGTTTATTTGAAAAAAACATACACAAGAATACCAAACTTTGACTCCAGACCTATTAGTTGAAGCTATGAACAGAAAGGCGGACTCAACTAACTTAATATCTTGGGTACACAAAAGGCTGGAGAAACTCAGCGGGTGCAGCAGCATCTAAGGAGCGAAGGAGATAGGCGACGTTTCGGATCGAGACCCTTCTTCAGACTGGTCAGGGATCAGGGAAACGAGAGATGTAGACGGTGATGTGGAGAGATACAGAACAATGAATGAAAGATATGCAAAAAAGTATCAATTATAAAGGGAACAAGCCTTTGTGGTGTGTAAATGCTGTTTGTGGTGTGAAAATGAGAAGCTGGTGCGACTAGGGTGGGGGAGGGAGATAGAGAGAGAGGGAATGCCGGGGCCCGAGGGCTGAGGGAGAGGTGGGAAGGGGAGGAGACAGCAAGGGTTAACAGAATTGAGAAAATTCAATGTTCAAGCCCAAAGGATGCAGACTCCCCAAGCGGAATGTGAGGTGCTGTTCGTCCAACTTGCGGTGTTGCTCACTCTGGCCGTGGAGGAGGCCCAGGACCGAGAGGTCAGATATGGAATGGGAGGGTGAGTTGAAGTGCTGAACCACCGGGAGGTCGGGTTGGTTAATGCGGACCGAGTGGAGGTGTTCGGCGAAACGATCGCCAAGCCTCCTCTTGGTCTCACCGATATAGATCATCTGGCATCTGGAGCAGCAGATGCAGTAGATGAGGTTGGAGGAGGTGCAGGTGAACCTCTGTCGGACCTGGAAGGACTGCTTGGGTCCCTGAAAGGAGTGGAGGGGGAAGGTGAAGGGCCAAGTGTAGCATTTCTTGCGTTTGCAAGGGAAAGTGCCCGGGGAAGGGGTGGAGCGGGAGGGAAGGGAAGAATTGACAAGGGAGTTGCGGAGGGAGCGGTCTTTGCGGAAGGCAGACAGGGGGGGCAGATGGGAAGATGTGGCGAGTGGAGGGGTCACATTGGAGGTGGCGAAACTGGCGGAGGACAATGTGTTGTATTTGCCGGCTGGTGGGGTGAAAGGTGACGACCAGGGGGACTCTGCCCTGTTTGCGAATGGGGGAATGGGGAGAGAGGGCAGTGTTGCGGGGTATGGAGGAGACCCTGGTGCGAGCCTCATCTATAGTCGGGGAGGGGAATCCCCGTTCTCTGAAGAATGAAGCCATTTGTGATGACCTGGTGTGGAACACCTCATCCTGGGAGCAGATGCGGCGTAGGCGGAGGAATTGGGAATAGGGGATGGAGTCCTTACAGGAAGCAGGGTGGGAGGAAGAGTAGTCCAGGTAGCTGTGGGAGTCAGTTGGTTTGTAGTGGATGTCGGTCAGGAGTGTATCACCTGCAATAGAGATGGTGAGGTCAAGGAATGGTAGGGAAATGTCGGAAATGGTCCAAGTGTATTTGAGTGCCAGATGGAAGTTGGTGGTGAAATGGAGAAGTCAGTCAGTTGTGTGTGGGTGCAGGAGGTGACACCAAAGCAGTCGTCAATGTAACGGAGGTAGAGGTCATGGATGGGGCCCTGGTACGCCGAGAACAAGGATTGTTCGACGTACCCGACAAAGAGGCAAGCGTAGCTGGGGCCCATGCGTGTGCCCATAGCTATGCCTTGTGTTTGGAGGAAATGGGAGGAGTCAAAAGAGAAGTTATTGAGGGTGAGGACCAACTCCGCTAGGCGGAGGAGGGTGTCAGTGGACAGGTATGGGTTGCTCCTCTGGTCGAGGAAGAACCGGAGGGCCTTGAGACCGTCCTGGTGGGGGATGGAGGTGTAGAGTGACTGGACGTCCATGGTAAAGATGAGAGGATGGGGGCCTGGAGAATGGAATGCGCGGAGCCGACGGAGAGTGTCTGAGGTGTCTTGAACGTAGGTGGGGAGGGATTTAACAAAGGGGGATAGGATGGCGTTGAGGTATGTGGAAATGTGTTCGGTGGGGCACGAACAGGCAGAAACGATGGGTCTGCCAGGTAAAATCGGGCCGTGCGGGGCTGGGAAACGATGAGGTTGGAGGCTTGGGGGGGTAGGGAGCCGGAGCTGATGAAGTCGGTTATGGTGCTCGAGATGGTGGCCTGGTGTTCGTCAGTGGGGTCATGGTCCAGGGGTAAGTAGGAGGAGGTGTCCGATAGTTGGCGCGCGGCCTCTGCTTTGTAGAGATCGACGCGCCAGACTACCACGGCACCTCCCTTGTCGGCGGGTTTGATAACCCAGTCTGGGTTGTTACGGAGTGAGTCGATGGCAGTACGTTCGGGGGTGGGAGAGATTGGAGTGAGACAGGGGAGTGAAGAAGTCGAGTCGGTTGATGTCCCGACGGCAGTTCTGGATAAATAGTTCTAGAGTCGGAAGGCTACGAGGGGGGGTTCAAGTGGAGGGGTTACGTTGGAGACAGGAAAAGGGATCATCAGCGAGGACGTCTTCCCGTGGAAGAACGCTGTGAGGCGGAGGCGACGGTAGAAGAGCTCCAAGTCGTGGTGGGCGCGGAACTCATTGAGGTGGGGACGGAGGGGGACAAAGGTAAGACCTCTGCTGAAGACCGACCTTTCAGTGTCGGAGATGGGGAGGTCCGGGGGTATGGCGAACACGCGGCAAGGATGGGGGTTGTGGCCGGAGAAAGGCAGGTGAGTGCTCTGAGGTCCGGAGCGTTGTGTGGTGGGGGGGGGGGGGGGTGGAGGGTCATCAGGGGGTGGGGGGTATGGGGGCTGTGGTGTCGGTGGGGAAGACCAGGGGCTACATGGTAGGGGGGGATGGGGAAGATCCAGTGGAATAGCCACTAAGGTTACTGGGGCTGGGGAGATGGGCACTAGGACCCAGTGCCGTTAAAAACAGAGTGGTGGGAGGAGTTAGCAACGTGGAGGCTTCAGGCCCACTGCAGAGTCCAGTCTGCAGGTGAGGCGACGGCTGCGGGCTGCTGGAGGGCGGTGGAGTGTCGTGGGTCGGCGGACCCGAAGGTAGGAGTCCGCGGGCAGTGGAGTTGGTGTCGGCGGGCGATGCGTTGGAGGTCCCGGTGGGCGGGTGGTCGGTCCGACCGGTGAGGCGGCGAGATGAGTGGGGTGCGGTGCAGCGGCCATGTTCGGGGAGCCCCGGTCCGGCGGTGATGCAAGGTGAGGTGGGTGCGCTGTGGTCTTCGGCGGGCCCAGTACAACGGCGATGCTGGATGGGCTTGGTGCGGCGATGGGGTTAGGTGGTCTCGGGGGGCGGCGAGGTTCGGCAGTCGCGTTGCGCTGGTGATGGGCGGTGGAATCAGGGAGGGGAAGATAAACAGAGTTACCGGGTAGGCAGTGGGGCTGGGCGTCATCGGTAGGTAGGTGGAAGTCGGCGGCAGCATCGGTGTGGCGGTCAGTGAAGGCGGCGTCCTGGTGAGTCCTGGAGGCGCTCCTTGTGGCGTTGGGGGACTCAGGCCGGCGGCTCGGGCCAGAGTTGGGGCCCGGGGCCTGCGGGCGTTCGAGTCGGGGATTGTCGGTGGCTGGAATGGCCTGGAGGCGGGCTAATTTCAGGTCCTTGGTGGAGGTAAGGTGAGACAGGAATTGTTGATTGAAGCGGTGGATCTTCCGGAGGATGTAGTGTAGTTGGGGTCCGTTGCACGTCTGGGTGAGTGAGGCCCGAAGTTTCGGGAGAGTCAATGCGAGGTCCTGCTGGTGTCGGCGCATTGCAACCAGGGTGGATCTTAGTGCCCGGTTGGAGAATTGTACAGTGTGGCGGCAGATAGCCAGTCGGTACCGATAGTTTCGCTGGGGTCCGAACTGGGAGGCATGGAATTGGAGCTGGAATCCACGGGGTATGAGATGGAGGCGCAGGCCATCTCCTTAGATGCTGCTGCACCCGCTGAGTTTCTCCAGCCTTTTGTGTACCCTCGATTCTCCAGCATCTGCAGTTCCTTTTTTAACTTAATATCTTACTTGGATAATATCATCCTAAATATAGAGATAGTCAACAAAATAGAGAGAGTACAGAGGAGATTTACTAGAATGTTGCCAGGGTTCCAGCAACTATGTTACAGAGAAAGGTTGAACAAGTTAGGTCTTTATTCTTTGTAGCGCAGAAGGTTAAGGGGGGACTTGATTGAGGTCTTTAAAATGATGAAAGGGATAGACAGAGTTAACGTGGATACGTTTTTCCCATTGAGGGTAGGGAAGATTCAAACAAGAGGGCATGACATGAGAATTAAGGGACAGAAGTTTTGGGGTAACGTGAGGGGGAACTTCTTTACTCAGAGGGTGGTGGCTGTGTGAAATGAGCTTCCAGCAGAAGTGGTGGAGGCAGGATCGATTTTAACATTTAAGAGTAAAGTGGATACGTATATGGACGTGAAGGAAACGGAGGGGTATGGTCTGAGTGCAGGTAGATGGGACTAGGGGAAAACAAATGGTCGGCACGGACTGGAAGGGCCGAGAGGGCCTGTTTCCGTGCTGTAATTGTTATATGGTTATATGGTTATATGGTTATATAGAAATACCATCATCCGATAGAATTAGAAGAGATTGGGAACAAGAACTATCTATAAAAATCTCGAAAGAGAGTTGGGATAAATACTTGCTATATGTGCATAAATGCTCGATGAATGTAAGACATATTTTAATCCAATTCAAAATCCTACACAGATTATATTATTCGAAAACTAAACTAAGTAAAATATTTCCAAATGTTTCCCCCACGTGATAAATGTTTATCTCAAGATTCGGTTTATCTCAAGATGCAACTATAGCACATTCCTTGGTTTTTTTGCATAAATCTTTAAATTTTTTAGAAAATTATTTAAAATAAAATTGAAACCTAACGCAGAATTGATTATTTTTGGAACAATGGAAGTCGGCTTTGAGCTGACTTCGTTCCAAAACAGTTTCCTTAATTATGGCTTAATAACGGCAAAAAAACTCATACTTAAATACTTAAAATGCACCCACACCAACGGTAAAAATGTGGATTTCAAATATTTCCAAAATGTTAAACCTCGAAGACATGCGATTCGTCCTAGCAGGCAAATCAGACCAATTCATAAAGATTTGGTCTCCATTTATCGACTTACTACAAGCATAGGGTGCAACATAACTTTGGAAATAAATGGTTTCAGGACCTGGTGAGGGGTATGTAAAGATATGAAGTAGGTACATCCCTTTTATCTTATCCTATTTTCTTATATTTTCTTTTATTAATTTTTATTTTTCTATCTTTTATTCATCCTCGCGTTCTGCGTCTCTATGGGTTCTTTATTTTCACTTTCTCACATACTCAGTATCTTATCTAACTTTCTCTATTTCTCTTTTTCTTCCTTCTGTTACCTTCCTATTATTAAAATTTAAAACAAGAAGTGCTACATGAAATGTATTATGTTATTTTTGGCTTATACTACTGTACTGTACAATACTTCTAATAAAAAGAAAAAAAAAAGAATAGTCAGATGTTTAGAGCAAAATATTAGAACTTTGCACGACCTATCAGCATCTGTGGATCTGTGGTGATAAAAGGGAAAATGTAATGTTTTGAGACGAAATTCTGCATCAGGACCAGTCTCAAGCCAAAGCTTCTACTTACACATTTTGTCTCCAATGATGCTGGTTAATCCACTTCTAACAATTAGTTTTTAATATTGGGAAGCAGCACCTGCAGCAGCACAGTACATCCAGATGCATTGTTGTGCTTTCAGAGCTGCCGTCTTATCATTGTGTAAAGACCCCAAAAAGAAAAGGTTAAAGACTCTTTTCTTTACAACTGAGAGGTTCGGATATCAAAGAACAGAGGTCATCAGAATTCTGATGTGTTTGATCGAGTAAATAATAATTCTCCTGGTTGAAGAAATGGTCTGTTTAAGACATACGGACATTAGATATAGAAGCAGGAGTAGGCCATCTGATCCTTCTGGTTGATACCTTGATACTATTTCCCAAGCATTATCCCCATGTTTATTATATTCAGAAATGTATTCATCTCTATTTTCAATGAACACAATAATATCGGGTAAAGAAAATAATAAAGGTTCGCTAATGTACAGCATTTCACCTTATTTCAGTCCTAAAGAGCCAACCACTTATTCTGAAGCTATTTTCCCCTGGTTGTAGACTCGTCAGTCAGGGAAAACTACCTTCTTCTACCCTAAGGCCTTCAAGAAGTTTGTATGTTTGAATATGATCTCCTCTTATTCTTCTAAAATCTCTATACAATGTCAATCTACTCAATCTCGCATCGTATGACAAACTTGCGATCCTTGGAACCAGCTCCGTGAATCTCTGCTGTACTCTCTCGATGGCAAGGATATATTTTCTTAAGTAAAGTGTTCAATTCTGCACTCAGTATTCAAAGTGCAAGCACATCAAGGTCTAAATAATTGTAACAAAATTTTCACTCCTGCATTCAAATCCTCTCATGATAAAGGTTGACACACCATTTGACCTCCTAATCTCATGTTACATTTCCATCATGGCCTTCAATAACGCTTGTCCGAGCACAACTAGGTCGCTTATATCATGTAGATAGCAAGAAGCTCCTCTGCCTGTCACCAACTTGAGAGCCAAGTAGCTCTTCCTCCGAGATGTTAGCAAGTTTACTTATACACCTTAGCACATTATACACCATCACTCTGAATGTTAGCTTGAAAATAATTGCAATTTAGGAGGCAGGGTAATTGCTTTGTTTCTCTGATAATTCTCTTTCATTGCTTAAATGTAACACGAAGGTAGGTCAAAAGAATGGGGCAAAGGACAAAGGACAAAGGTCAAAAGACAAAGGACATTTATTGTCACGTACACCAATTGGTGTAGTGAAATTTGATTTGCCATGCAGCACACAAATAAAGATAAGACACAACATCATAGGATTTAACAGTAGACATAAAATCATCCCCCCACAAAGGTTCCCACTGTGGGGGAAGGCAGCAAAGTCCAGTCCCATCCCTAGTTCACCCATAGTCAGGCCTATTGAGGCCTCCGCAGCCGCTGCTACGGGGCCCGATGTTCCAGGCCGTTCTCGCCGGGTGATGCTGCTCTGGCGTCGGGAGCACCCTCTCAGCGGCTTGGGATACCTGGAACGGCCGCCTCTTACTGGAGTCCACGGCTTCCGAAGGCAACAAGGCCGCACCGGATGGAGCTCCACCACTAGGATGGGAGCTCCCGATGTTGAAGTTCAGCGCCGCTGCCCGCAGCTGGCCGCTCCACAGTCCCGCAGCTCCGCGATGTTTTTTGTCGGCGGTCTTCAGCTCACCAGAGTTCCAGCGCGGCGACCCAGGCAAGGCATCGCCTGCTCCTCTCCATGATGGCGCTCCAGCAGCCATTCCAGGTGTCCCCAGCCACCGCTGAAGCCGAGGTTCTGGCCGGTCCCATCACGAAACGCCGCTCTAGGCCCACTGGTAGGTTGCGAGGATGGGTCGAAGATGCAGCCCGGAGAAAAGCTGCCTCTCCGACCAGGTAGGGACCAGGAAAAGCAGTTTTCCCCTACCCCGCCCCCACTCCCACATAAAAAAGAATAGACACCAAACAAACCACTTTTCGCACATTAAAAATTAAAAAAAGAAGTTAAAAGACAGACAGCTGCAGGCTGGGCAGCCATACCAACTGGACGGCGCCCCTGGACGGCACCGGAAATGGTAGAGAAGGCAGAACAGGATGGTAGAGAGGTGGGGATGAATATGAGGCAAGGTGTTTGGAGATTTGGAAGAATGGGAGCCAGGGGGTGACCTATAATTGTACAAATTTGTCCTTTTTTTCTAGAATTATTAAAATAAATAAGTAAAATCAATTGACTTTTTTCTTAATATTCTTTATACATAACTCTGCTTTGTAGAAAGATAAACAACTAAAGAAGAAAGGATCTATTGTATGATTATCCTATGTAAAAGAAAAAAACTCCTTAAAGTGCAAAAACATTCACAGAAGTTTTCTCACTTGTATCATATTGTTCATTTTAAATCTGAATGTGTGTTTTCTGCTTAAAATACACAGATCTGTAGTATACAATCTGCTAAAGTCCATAAGGCAGTATGAATACTTTCAGACAAATGTTAGTAACATCACTTTAATTGTAAGAAAAAAACAATGATGCAAGAAATAAAGCAGATAATCCTGAATACATTTAGTCTGCGATATCTGTGGTGAGGGAAGCTGAGTTAATGTTCGAGGGCTGACCTTCAATCTGAAATGAGAAATGTTAAAAAATATTAACGAGGATCAGAGAAAATAATAGGGTAGAGACCAGGAGGGAGTGAATCATTTGAGTGATGATGATGTTGGTGTAACTGTATAAAACCACAGACCACTTGCACAAACTTAAACTATAGAAAGATTAATAACGCTTGACTTACCGAATGGTCTTTATGAGATTCAGGGTTGGGAGAAGAGGGCACGTTGTCCCTCTTCCAACTTCTCATAAAATAAAGATCAAACTTCAAATGGTAAGTTTTCGTTTACTCTTTTTATTTTATATCAAAGTCTCGTGATGAGACTATGTGAAGCCTTGGAAGCTCTGTGGTTTCATGCAGTAAACCAATCTGTGTGTGATATGACTAAATAGATAAACCATAAATGGTTGAAAAGACATGGGCTATAAACAACATGATGCTAACTTGCATGCATGTACATTGCCCTTAATCGGACCACATCCTAATTGCCTTTGGGTTAGGCAATATCTCATGCAACACTGTTCAGAATTCTATCTGCAACCATCCACACATGCTCAACAAAATGTTATAACTTCTGAAAGTGTGCTTTTCTGAACCTCTTGCTGTTGCATGAAGATGATCAAAGGGGAAATTCCATTCTATTGGCTGCTAACGAGCCAGCCCCCAGTAGAGTGAGACTTGAAATTAATTGAATTCACTCCCGCCTTTAGCTAACACTCTATCCATCTTGAAATAGTCTGCACCAACAATTTCTTGTGAAACTGTTAAATAACTATGAAGGAACTATCCTCGGTTTCATAGGTACTAGTAAGCTCAGAGTACCTTGCTTTATGAGTTCATTCCCATAAAAAAACTACCCGTATGTCAGATATGACCCAGAGATCCAGACGGAGATTGTGTAAAGACTGTGCTCTTTCAGTTGTCATAAACATAATTAACTTAAAAGATACTGCTCCATCATTAGGAATACAGTTGATGAATATCTGCATAATAATTTATACTGATTACACATTCCACACTACTTTGAATCTAGCCTTTATAATGTTCATATAAAAGACACCTTTCATAATCTTAGTTAACAGTGGGTGAATAAACAATCATTTGTTGTCCCACTTATAGAAATAGATACAATGACAAAGCAGCAAGAGCAGTGTCAATTGCACTATAACATACTGTAATTGCTTCTCTTAAACCCAAACTGAAAGAAAGCACAAACCTCTGCTACTTCTGTTTAAAGTAGCTCACATGTATCTCTTCACAAACTTCCCATACAACCATGCAATGATAGATGCACGAGAAATAGGCTGAACTAGCCACCACTCGTGTCTTCGAGTAAATATAGGAGCTTCTTTCAGCAAACTTATCTACAATGGAAGCCCTGGGTGAGTAGGCCAAAATGGCACTACTATAATTCATGTTGTCTATAAAGTCCGTGACAAAATGCCCTCACGTGTATTGATATGGAAAGGTATGCAACTTCAAGATCGATTGAGGCCCTAAATCCTCTGTAATCAGCTAAATTGCTGAATGACAATTATCCATCTTAAACTGGTTATACCAGCCACATGATCAGACTAGCCAAATCAAAGCCTGATTTGGCATCCTCCATTTTTCTTGAACCTTGAGAAAATATTAGAATATACCCCTCTAGTTCTTGGGCAGACTGCTCTTCCTTTGTGAAATGTCTCTGTTCCACTTGGATAGCCATAGTTTCCTCTTTAAACCATATCACGTCAGTCAAGTCACATTTATTTATATAGCACATTCAAAAAACAACTCTCGTTGACCAAAGTGCTTTACATTTGTTATAAGAGTAGTATACACAAGCAGGCTACATACATATATACAAATAGCCCTCGCTCAGAGGACGTCAGGAAAAGCTTGGGAGAACAGATAGACTAGACTAGACTTAACGGAGTCGATGGAGTGGGGCAGTTCTAATGGGGAGGGGGATGCTGTTCCACAGTCTAGGAGCTGGGACCGCAAAGGCGCGGTCGCCCCTGAGCTTATGCCTAGACTGCGGGACATTCAGCAACCCCAAGTCAGCCGATCTGAGGGACCTGGAGGTGGTGTAGTCGGTGAGATGACTTTTAATATAGGTGGGTGCAAGCCCATTGAGGGCTTTGTGGACAAAGAGGAGGGTCTTAAAATTTATTCGGAACCGCACAGGGAGCCAGTGGAGAGAGGCCAGGATCGGAGTGATGTGGTCCCTTTTTTGGGTGCCCGTCAGGTGTCTCACTGCAGCGTTTCGGATCAGTTGCAGGCGGGACAGGGAAGATTGGCTGATGCCAGTGTAAAGGGAGTTGCAGTAATCTAGGTGGGAGGAGATAAATGTATGGCTGATCTATTCGAGGTCATCAAACTGGAGGAATTGTTTTATTTTAGCCATCATCCGAAGCTGAAAGAAGCTAGCTTTTACCACGGCATTGACTTGTTTGTCAAACTTCAGTGCTGAGTCAAATATCACGCCAAGATTTTTGACGTGAGGTTTGAGTAATGGGGTAAGGCTTCCAAGGCTACCTGCTATCATTTTGATTGAGTCCGAGGGGCCGAGAAGGGTGACCTCAGACTTACTCTCGTTTAGTTGGAGGAAGTTCTGGGCCATCCAGCACTTTATATCCTCGAGGCAGCAGCTAAGGTTAAGCAGATTTGATTGTTTTTTGGGCTTCAGGGGGAGGTACAGTTGTGTATCGTCTGCGTAGCAATGGAAGGAAATGCCGTGCCTTTCAATGACTTGGCCTAAGGGGAGCCTATACAGGGAGAAGAGAATGGGGCCTAGGATGGAACCTTGTGGAACCCCACAGCAGAGGCTAGCTGGGGAGGAGAAAGAGTTGCCTATGTTAGTAGATCATGAGATCATATGCATGTAAATGGGTGTCTTACCCTCCAAAGGTGTATTTACCACACCCACTGCAGCCTTGAAATTCCTTTGCACTAAATTAACATCAATTGGATAGACCTCAGGCCTACACCATCTGAACACAATTGAGTTTAGACTGCAAATACACAAAAGTGCTAAAGTGTCTATGGTAAATCTGACAGCAGAATTCCGTCTACTGACCTTGCAAAGGCCGATTCTTCCCTGAGAAAACGCACAACTTTCTGGGGTATAAGGCCTTTTGACTTGTTTTGCTTCAACTGGTGACAAGAACCTACCAAGCTCCAGAGTCTGGCAGAATCATAACATATATCAGATCTCATGTCTAGAGTTGAAGCGTATCATCCACTTGATGTGGGAATACAAGTTCTATGTTAACTCCTCACCATCAGAGGCACCCCAAAACCTCAACAGCCCTCCTCAGAGTGGAAAATATCATAATCCAACCCTGAACCAGGAATTGCTCCGCAGTACTCTGATTGAACCACCTGTCTCAGTCGCCAGTGAGCGCAACACATTCTCTTCGACCAGCCTCTCAATCAGGAATTCTGGTATTGAGAGCGTACAGATTAATATTATATATATATTTACTATTTACAACATGAACCTGCAAGTCAGATAAAAAAATGCTACATGCCAGATCGGCCATCTGCTGGTAGCTACCTATCCCCGAGAGGATGGCAAATGATGCGAGCTGGCAACTCTACTACCCAAGTTGAAAGAATTAAGCATGTATTGAGGGTAACCTCAAACTACCTCACTCTACGGAGCAGCCTGATAACCTCAATCACAGATGTTGAGGCAGTGCTTCCCTGGCCAATATGTTTCATATGGACAGCCAGTTTCAAGTTGGTCTACCCTGAACCAGGGTAGCCAAACTGTTCCTACTTGGAACTTACAGAGGTTGCTATGCAAGGCACCCTGCCAATGTTTCTGCATCAACCTGCTCTTCTCCAGAGACAGTGAAAGATACTAGACAGACTATGCTGCCAGTAAATCCAAACCCGGGTCGACAGACCACTCCATTTCGGAGTTTTTACGGAGGTTTGTAAAGAGACCTTACCTGCCAGCGTTTTTGACCCCAGGTCGACCTCCTTGTTGGAGCTTCAGCGAATTTCCATTGCAGACCATGTCTAACCACATCTTCAGCCCAAAGCTTGCCAAACAGCTCCCTTCCAGAGCTCAAAAGCGACATTGCTGTGCAAGACACGCCTGCCAGCATTTCTGAGCCCAATGGGACAGATTGCTCCTTCGGCCTACAGCCTCTTTGGAGCCTTGCTGGAGCTTTACTGTGCAGGTCACGCTACCAGTTACTCCCAGCCTGGTTTGACAGGCCGGCCCTTCGGCCCTTTCTGCTCCTTCGGAGTCTTAGCGGAGCTCACTGAACAGGCTGTGCCTGGCATTACTCCGAGCCTGACTTGACAGGCTGTTCCTGCAGGCCTTCTGCCTTTATTGGATCCTTGCTGGAGCTGACTGTGCAGATCGTGCTGCCAGTTTCTCCCAGCCTGGATCGACAGGTTGCTCCTTTGGCCAGCTGCTCCTTCGGAGCCTCAGCAGGGCTCATTGGACAGGTCACGCCTGCCAGTCGTGCAAGCCTGGTTCAACAGGCTGCTCTTGCGGGGCCAGCTAGTGACTCCCTACTGCTCCTTTCCGGAGCTTCAATGGTGCTTCCTGCCCCTTGTTATATAGGGGTGAAATGCCCACCAGGATACTGGAGCCATACGCACATAGGGTGGTACTCCACCCCCCCAATCCACCTAAATTCCCCCTGCAATTCTACATAAGTCCTCTCCGAAGAGATACTATGCAGGCTGCACGTTACTGGCCCTGCAAAAATTAGCAATTTTAGGAATTATCTCATGCCTTATAGCATTTTTGCGAAGGCAATTAGCTCCAACTGCGTATTCCATTGAAGTGCTAATGCATCTTTCTGCACTTCCGAGAGCTGAGACCTATCTACTGATGTTGCAAAAGCCGTAATGACTCCAGTGCGCAGTCTTTGGACTCGCTGAAATAATTCTTTGCCTACGTATCACCACTGAGATATTCCAAATGTGAGATTGACTTATGGAACATCCAAAGTCTGCCAGTTATCTGGACTGGCATATTTCCCAGCCATATCCAGCATATTCCCCTTCTTAGCTAATGAAAAGTTAATCCACTGATGCTCTTAGCCAGTCCTTCTTCCAGTGGATCGCCTATCCCCGAAGGGATGGCAAATATGTGACAAGAGCCGGTAGCTCCATTATATGACTAAACTGCAGCATATCCCCCATTAGTTCAGGGGATTCGAATTCCTTATCGATATCCCCATAGTCGGAGTCACCTATGTAATAATCTCCAACACTTCCCTCTTCTGAGCGGGAGATATTATAACGCAACCCTAAGCCAGATGTGGCTTCCACTCTTTTGAGCGGGAAATATTATAACGCAACTCTGAGCCAGGTGTTGCTTCTAGAGGCATCTGACTGGTGCAGCCTGTAAGTGTGTCCTGAGCCAGGAGCACATTTCCCTTTTTTTTTTACTCACTGGACAGGTCTCGTGCCTGCTCGTGACTCCGAGTCCGGCCTTGCTCCCTTCTGGAGCCTCAACGGAGTCTCTGAGGGGGGAATATAATGCAACCCTGAGCCAGGTGTTGCTTCCTCAGTCATCTGGCTGGCTCCCTTTCGGAGCTTCAATGGAGGTCAGCGCCCGTCAGCTTTTTCGCGAACAGCCGCCTCCTCCCTTGGAGCCCCAAAACGGAGGTGTCTGTACGGCCGCACCTGTCAGTTCCTCTGCAAACAGCCGCCAGCTCCCTCTCGGAGCCTCAATGGCGGAGTCACAAGGGCCGTGCCCGTTAACTCTCGAATCCGTCCGCCCGCTCCCTTTCGGAGCCTCCATGTAGCTCGTCAGCTTCTGGAGTTGCTGCACCGGGCCGCGCCCGTCAGCTTTCCAAGCCCGCCGCATCAAATCAAAGGAGCAGCGGGCCGTTAGTTAGGTTTCGTACTGCTCCGAATCCCATGCCATGCGTCGACGTATTGACGTGCATGCGGGCTGGTGGGTTCTTCATGTAGTCTCATCACGAGACTTCGATATAAAATGAGATTTGAAGCTATTAGGATAAAGGACAAAAATGCTGGAAATGTTAAAGACAAGGCTTGAATCCATTGTTGAGGTCTGAAAACTGTAGAATGGCAGGTCAAGTATGGCATGGTTCTCCTTGGGGTTTCATTGGTTCCCAATGGTACCCCATAGTTGGTGCATAGGAAAGCACCAAAACAAAATGTTCATGATACATCCAGCCTTGTGGCTTAACCACATTTCACTTAACGAAACATCTTCCAGAAACACAACCCATTCATGAAACAAGGAGTTGCTGTTTTTCTTCCAAACTGGCAGTAAGTAGCATTCATTTGTCACAGACCAGTTACCTTGTCTATTCAGCTATCTCTTGGCTGCCATGGTGAGATGGAGGGGTTGTGAAGCACAACTGCTCTCTGATTATTTTTCCAGTTCACAAGTGAGACAAATTGAACAACTAGCTGATTGTCACTTATCTTCACATCTCTTTATTGGATGGATTTTGGATCTTCTTTAAAATTTGTAATTGTTCATTAAACTTGCACACAATGCTTTTTGCAGGAGAGATTTCTGCACTTCTGACACATTTTTCAATAAATAATCCAAGAAATTCTCTCCTTAATGACCTGGATGTATTTTCATGGAAATAAAAATGAACCTTATTTTAGACACATCCAGCAACCAGAAAGTTTGGCTCTATTTACCCTATAAATCCCTTGCACAATTCTAATAGCAACCTCCTGTATTGCAGGAAATACACAACCTTGGTTGTCATTACTTTACATTAATTCTCCATCTCACTCCAACTTTGAGCTCTCAGATATTGACCTTCAATGCCATTCCATTGAGATTTGCTGTAGTGAAAAAATCTTTAATAATCAAAGATACATATCGTAAAGTATCAATGGTGTTAACGTGAGAATTCTTAAATCAAACTCTCTAAATCAAAGGATCACTAGATATTTAATGAGGCTTTGCTCTCAGTCTTTGGTTGCATTAAAAAAAAATGTTCCAGGCAGCTTCAAGGTGAAATGAGCCAACAAACAGAGTGGAAACATTTGCCACCTTTATTAGAGCACTGTAGAAGGTGGAGGGCAGAGTGGTTCATGGAGGAATTGGAAAATGCCTTAAAGTAGCACAAATAGGGTTGAATACATCTCACTGTTGTTTATGAAAGCTTACTGTGTTCAGGCTTGCTTTTGGCCTAGGTGCTTCTTCTTGATTTCTGAAGAAACTCCCCCATCACAGTCTGCCTCTTTTCCAGTGACTTGCTTTAACCTAGTTATATATGCCATCATGTTCTGAGTATTCCTACTGTCATACAACTTTACTGCCACCCACCAAACACTGCTGGAAACCTCCTCCAACAAACGTAATTCAATTTACTGGCAGCCATACCAGTGGCCTCTGTTGTGGCTTGTCTATTGCTCATGCCTAAATCTGGCCAAGTGCTCAGTAACTGCCAGAATAGGTAAATGATGGGGAAATTCCACCACTATGTCCACCATTTGTCGATTCTTCCAACAAGAAATAAACTTTTACTGCCCGTCCCAATTTCCCATCAACTTAGTATGATCTCCAACGGCTCATAAATATTGACAAAACTGACTTACTTAAGCCTTACTTAAATGAATAATAGATTATGCAATGGTGCATTCATACAGCAGTGCTCGGCTTCACCAGTACATTACAGGTTTCCACCAGTACATACATGTCCATCAAATGTTGTTCAGTGGAGACTTCAGTGTTATAATATTTCCAGTTCAAGACCCAGACGGGGATTTGAGCACTTGATTTTGCATGACACTGAGGGGGTGTTGCACTATTGGTGATGATGTATTTTGGATGATGTTAACATTTCATATTGAAACTTAGACATGGTTAAATAATGATGGATTTTGAAGCTTCAATTCATAGTACTAAAAATTAAAATTATGTTTTTAATAATATTAAACACCACATGAAATTGGTGAGTTTGTAGTTCACCCAAGAACATTAGTGTGAAATTAAAAAAACCTGAACATTTAGTTTTGAAATAAATACAATAAAAGTGCTAATACTAGTGAAATTCAGTTATCCATCAATAACTATGACAAAATCATATAGAATCATGGAGTATTACAGCACAGCAACAGGCTCTTCAGTCTAACATGCCCATGTCGACCTAGATGTCCCATCTACTCTAATCCCACCTGCTGTGTTTGGCCTATATACCACTAAACTTTTCCTATCCATGTATCTATCCAAATGTCCTTTAAATGCTGCTATAAATATCTATATGACTAATCATAAATGTATGGCAGAATTTGAAACAATGGGTATTTTAACATGAGCGAGTGCTTGGATCGGGATGTTGATACGTGTGTGAATGGGTGCTAAGCAGCTTTGATTATGGAAAATCTTTCAAGGATATTAAGGACATGTTCCTCTGCTGTCGACATCCAGAATCAGTAGTTGGGTGGGTGGATGAAAGAAAGTGGCAGTGTCCTCCCAAGTACCAGTTTAAATATATTAATGAGATGGGCAGTCCTGGACTTAGCTTGCTCCTAAATTGGTATTCCCAATTCTTGGAGAACTGAATAGCTGAAGAAAAATGAGTTCACATTTGAGGGAATATAATCCTTTGTAACATCAAATGGGGAACCGGAAAATGATATTTCCTTAACACCACCCGATATTGATTTCTGCCAGTTTGCTTAGGGGATATTTTGAGACTTCAATAACATGATTTATATGTACATGAAATTTTAATGTTGACATCAAAGTAACATTAGCAAATTTGCAGATAACACAAAGCTGGGGGCAGTGTGAACTGTGAGGAGGATGCTATGAGTATGCAGGGTGACCTGGACAGGTTGGGGGAGTGGGCAGATGTGAGGCAGATTAAGTTGAATGCAGATAGATGTGAGGTTATCCACTTTGGTAGCACAAACAGGATGGCAGATTACTATCAAAATGGGGTCAAGTTGGGAAAAGGGGAAGTACAAAAAGATCTGGGGGTCCTTGTTCACCAGTCAATGAAAGTAAGCAGGCAGTGAAGAAAGCGAATGGCATGTTGGCCTTTATGACAAGAGGAATCTAATATAGGAGCAAAGAGGTCCTTCTACAGTTGTACAGAGCCCTAGTGAGACCACACCTGGAGTATTGTGTGCAGTTTTGGTCCCCTGATTTGAGGAAGGACATTCTTGCTTTCAGGGAGTGCACCGTAGGTTTACAAGGTTAATTCCTGGGATGGCGGGACTGTCATATGCTGAGAGAAGGGAGCAGCTGGGCTTGTACACTCTGGAGTTTAGAAGGGTGAGAGGGGATCTCATTGAAACATATAAGATTGTTAAGGGTTTGGACACGCTAGAGGCAGGAAACATGTTCCCGATGTTGGGGTGGTCCAGAACCAGGGGCCACAGTTTAAGAATAAAGAGTAAACCATTTTGAACGGAGACAAGGAAACACTTTTTCTCACAGATAGTGGTGAGTCTGTGGAATTCTCTGCCTCGTGGGCAGTGGAGGCAGGTTCTCTGGATGCTTTCAAGAGAGAGCTAGATAGGACTCTTAAAAATAGCGAAGTCAGGGGATATGGGGAAAAGGCTGGAATGGGGTACTGATTGGGGATGATCAGTATTGATCACATCGAATGGCGGTGCTGGCTCAAAGGGCCGAATGGCCTACTCCTTCCTACTACTCCTATTGTCTATTGTCTATTGTCCACTCAGGGAGGATATGAAAAAGAAACTGTGCTGTCTTTGCAAGAGGCAATGTGGGAGAAGATGTAGTATAGATAGCTGTGAGAGTCAGCGGGTTTGAGATCCTGTGGGTTGCCACATTGATTGGATCTCCTTTCCCGTTATGAAATAGCAAAATACTTCACATTGAAATTATTTTTTTGAAATTATTGAAAATGATCACATTGTGCATTTTAGCCCCAAAATAAAACAATCTATTGCACATAAAGCAAATAAAAGTGCTTCTCTTCTTTTCAGTTGCATGCCAGCTACATTTGTTGGAAACCAAAAACACAGCAGATGCTGTAAATCTATATTACTAAAAGTAAGATCTTGACTGCTTTTGACTCACTGCGATGTGATTTCTGAGAGAACACCGCCACTTACGGCCGTCATTTTTGGCCACCTCGCTCAGAGCCCCCCTCTACCGGAATGGAGCAGAGGATTTTTCCCATCGATGAAAAATCAGAGAGATATTAATGTTTTTTTTTTAAACTGCCATTCTCTCTGCTGCCCCTGCTGGTAGGAGGGGGGAGGGACTATAAAACCCGGAAGTGGTGTGCCTCACTCAGTCTCTGCAAGATGGAGGAAGCGAGAGGGACATGTCCCTCTGAGCTCTGAATAACAATGAACACATGTCTGCTCAACTGTGAGTGCCCTTAATGTGGTTTGAAAATGAAAATATGGTTGGTTTGAAGTAAAAAGGCATTGCAAATGGTTGTTTGGGGGGTTTGGGTTGAAGTAAAAAGGCACTGCAAATGGTTGTATGGAGGTTTTGGGTTGAAGTAAAAAGGCACTGCATATGGTTGTTTGGGGAGTTTGGGTTGAAGTAAAAAGGCTCTGCAAATGGTTGTTTGGGTGGGTTTGGGTTGAAGTAAAAAGGCACTGCAAATGGTTGTTTGGTATGTGTGCTTTGAAGTAAAAATGCACTGCAAAGGAATGTTTTGGGGTTTTGGGTTGAAGTAAAAAGGCACTGCAAAGGGTTGTTTGTGGGGTTTGGGTTGCATTAAAAAGGCACTGCAAAAGGTTGTTTGGGAGGTTTGGGAGGAAGTAAAAAGGCGTTGCAAAGGGTTGTCTGGGGTTTGGGGTTGAAGTAAAAAGGCACTGCAAAGGGTTGTTTGGGGTTTGGGGTTGAAGTAATAAGGCACTGCAAAGGGTTGTTTGGGGATTTTGGGATTTAAGTAAAAAGGCACTGCAAAGGGTTGTTTGTCTAAACTTGACAACTTCCTGTTCTATTTTTGGCCATCTTACTCAGTCCCGCTCCGCTCATCAGGTGCAGACGATTCTTCCCATCAATTAAAAATAAAAGTGTTATTAGTGTTTAAAAAATGTTGGGAATCTCTTTCCTGTCAATCAAGCCATGAAGGCCACACCTTTTCTGGTTGGATGGGGAGGGATTATAAAACCCAGAAGTGAGGGTGTGGCTCAATCTCTGCATGATGGGGAAGGGAGAGATCACGACTCTGTCTGAGCTGTGAATCAACTGAACACACTGAATGTCTACTGAACTGTGAGTGTGGTGTTTTGTGTAGTTTTATGGTCATTTTATGGTGGTTTCACCCTGCTTGAAATGGTATGAAACTGCATTTGAATGTGGTGGCCTTGCACCCTGCAAGAAATAGTATGAAACTGCATTTGAATGTGGTGTCGTTGCACCCTGCATGAAATGGTATGAAACTGCATTTGAATTTGGTGGCCTTGCACCCTCCTTAAAATAGTATGAAACTGCACTTGAATTTATTGGCCTTGCACCCTGCCTGAAGTGGTATGAAACTGCACATGAATTTGGTGGCCTTGCACCCTGCCTGAAGTGGTAGGAAACGGAACCTGAATTTGGTGGCCTTACACCCGGCTTGAAGTGGTATGAAACTGCACTTTAATTTTGTGGCCTTGCACCCTGCTCAAAGAGGTAAGAAACTGCACTTGAATTTGGTGGCCCTGCACCCTGCTTGAAATGGTGGGAAAATGGATTTGAATTTGGTGGCCTTGCACTCTGCTTGAAATTGAATTTTAAGGAATAGCTGTGAGTCAACTGCCAGCCCACCAACTGTGAGTGAGCTGCCAGCACATCAGGCTTGAGGGACTGAGCTGCCATCCCAATAATCAATTTGGCCCACAATGTCCAAACTAGCCCTCTGGTGACCAGTAGGCCTTGCAGCCAACAACACCCATACCAGCGCTCCAGAAAGCCCCCCCCCCCCCCCCCCCCCCCCCCACTGGCCACCAATATTGGAATTGGTGGAGAGGTGGAATATTGCATCGGGGGACCTGCCCATCCGTGTCAACATAGGACCCAACGGGTCCCACTTAGTCTAGTCAGAAATAAAAACAGACAATGCAGGAAATACTCAGCAAGTCAGGCAGTACTCATGGAAAGAGCAACAGCATTAACATTTTGTGTCAAAAAAAGGGTCTTTGTCAGTTCTGATGGAGGGTCTCATACCTGAAAAGTTAATTCTGTTTTTCTTTCTGTGGATACTGCTTGATCAGCTGAGTACATCCAGCATTTTCTCCTACATTTTCTATTGCTTTTAAACATCATTGGTAAGCTACTACAAAGTTATAATTGCTTGTAAATTTAATGTGGAAGGTTAATTAGCAGATTGGTCCCTCACAATTCTATCATGCAGCATAGTATTTTAGGCATAACATGGTAGCGATTCTTATAAAACTAGGAGCTCTTTTCTAGATTTTTAATCAGAGCGCTCCCTGCTCAGTAGAAGCTTCCACACTGAGACTGCTGGGTGCACACAGTTTTGCCAAATGGATACAACACTTACCTTGATTCTGCTTGCAAGAAATCCTGCCTTGATATTCACACTGAAGCAGGTTTAAACTAAAGATCTGCTGCCAACTTCAGTGTCATCCAATGGATTTGATTCCCTTTTTTCTGATGCCTGGAGTTGGACATACAGTCTTGGTCTTCCTCCAGTAGATTCTTTCTTTCCCGTTTCATTCTGAATAAAACTCTTGCATTGTCAATGTGCTCATACTTTCATAACCAGGCTTTCTAGCATTCCATCACCTGGTCTATTATCCTCTCTAGATCACGGCTCACAATCATCTCTTCCCCAATCCTTTCAGATAATGTCCATTGCCAAACTCTCAATAATCTCCTTCCCTTCCCTAATAGACAAAGGACAAAGGACAAAGGACATTTATTGTCTCATACACCAATTGGTGCAGAGAAATTTGAATTACCATGCAGCACACAAATAAGATTTACACAACACTATGGAATTTAACAAAAAACAAAGGGGCGAAGATGCGGCTCGGAGAAAAGACGCATCCTCGACCAGGAAGTGACTAAGAAGAAGGTTTCCCCCTTCCCCCCCCCCCCCCCCCCCCGCCACCCCACACATAAAAAAGACTAAAAGACCTCCAAAAACAAATTTTTAGACAGACAAAAAAATAACAAAAAGGATGAAAGGCCAGATAGCTGCGGGCGAGGCTGTCACACACGATGCTGCCACCACTCGAATATCCAGCACTCATGACTATCTACACAAATCTCCCCTTCACACCACCCACTTCGCAACCTTCCCCTTAGTACCTTTCCTCATCATCTTCATTCTCTGCGGAGCATTGGGTTTTTGTGACTGTTTTCACGTACAATAACTATTGTACTACTCCTAACACCATGGAGCTTTGTACGTTATAAAGACTTTTTCATGGAATCATAGAGTCATTGAACACTGATACAGTTCCTTTGGCACCAAGTCTGTGCTAAATATCGTTACCATTTACATTAATCCCACTTTTTTATTCTGGTATTGTTTATTATTATCATATATACCAGATAAAATGAAAAATTTTATATGCTATCCAAGTACCTGTAAATCATACTATACACAAGTACAACAGGTGGTGCAAATAAATAGAGTGAGAATATAGTGTGCAGCTATAGAGAAAGTGTAGATAATAAAAATGTGCAAGGATTGGCCAGGTAGGTCAGAAGATCAGAAATTCATCCTTAGCATATAAGATGTCCATTCAAAACTTTGCTAAGAATGGGGAAGGAACTATTCTTGAATCCTGTATGTGCTTTCACGCTTTTGTATCTTCTACCTGGCAGGAGAGCAGAGTAGAGATAGTGACTGGAATGTGAGTGGTCATTGATTATGTTAGCTACTTTCCCTGAAGCAGCAGGAAGTATATATAGTCAATGGTGAGTTGTGGAGAGGGTGGGGGAGGAGAGAGAGGGTGGGGGAGGGTGAGGGTGAGGGTGAGGTAGGGGTGGTTGTGATGGACTTGGCTGCAATCACAACTTTCTGCAATTTCTTAGTCTTGGGCAGAGCAGTTGTCGTACCAAGTTGAAATATATATCAATGTTTTCTATGGTGCATCTGTGGACATTGGTAGGAGATATTGAAGACATTTCAAATTTCTGAATTTTCCCCACATTTTTCACACCTCTTTCCAGATTTTACCACTCACCTACATATCAAATAATTTGCAATGGCCAATTAGCCAATCAACCAGCTCATGGGATGAGCGAGGAATCCAGAGCACCAGGAAGATTGTCTGGATTGAAGCACTTTAATTATGGAGGGACACTGGAGAGTTTTTTTTTGTTTTCCATGGATTAAAGAAGGCTGAGTGGTGACCTCATAAAGATACATAAAATAATCAGATAGGGTAAATAGATCTTTTTCACATGGTAGGGGTATCAAAATGAAGAGGAAATAAGTTTAAGGTAGAAAAAAGAATATAAGGGGAATTTGTTTTAAATAGAGAGTGGTTGATATCGTGACTGCGCCTTCAGAGGTATAATCACTTACAATCACTACACTGAATTTACATCCAGACAAAAACTTAAATAGATAGGGAATAGAAGGATAGAGAGATTATGGTAAATCAGCATTAAATGCCCAGCATGGGTGTGGTGGGCTAATGGGTTACTTTCTGTGCTGTATGAACATGTAAACCATGCTGTCACAGGGAGAACATGCAAACTCCACACAGATAGGATCTTAAGTCAAGATCAAACTGGGATCTGTGATGTGGTGTGGCAGCAGCTCTAGAAGCTGAACTACTGGAGGAAGAAGCTATTTGCCTTCAATCACAGTGAGGATTGTGAGGTTGCCGATAAACACGATGGACGTGCTGCCTGACTGGTGAGGACTTGGAGGGAGTGCCGTTAGTGCAGTGATCTCGATATTTGTGGGGACATCGTGCCATGAGAACATCCTGGAGTCCAATGTAAGTGTGGACGGCTTTCTGACTGTTTGGGCGGACAGGGACTGCAAAGAGAGTGACACCGATTGGTACAACTCCGGTCACATCACGGTGAAGGAGCATGTGTGTTACCCGGACATTGAACTGATGGCTGTGGGTCCCTGCTTATGCTGAGTGCCCTAGGGATTCTCACACGCCGCTGTGGTGGGTGTTTATGTTTAATCTTTATGTGGTTTTGTATCTTGCTGCTTTTTTGGTATGACTGTACAGTAAATCAAATTTAATTGTACCTCGGTACACATGAGAATAAAGGACCATTGAACCATTGAGCCATTCAAGGTTCTCAATATAGTCAGAAGAATGTTGTATTCAAAATTCACATCTGGTAAATATTTTGTGCAATGCTAGCGGTCTACCATAACTTCTAACATGAAATCCACCTTTCAATCCTGACTCCAGCTTTCAAAAATCGTATGAACTATCCCTTTAGAACTACAAACAAAATTTGATTTGTAATGTGAATGCTGCTTAGTAAGGAAGCACATGTGTGCAGATGAGATCAGTCAGAATAATCTCTCCCTGCAACGATGATTCTTTGTTTACTGTGGGTGTAACTGATTTTATTTTCTATGAGTGCACTGCTTAGATGGATGTTAGAGGATCGTGGATTATATGAAGGAAAGACAAATTAGGCTCAGTGTATTTACTTTGGAGCAGAGATGGCTGAAGAGGGTCCTAATAAAGGTGAACTAAATTATGAGAGACATAGATATCGTCAAAAGTAATAATCTTTTCCCCTTAGCAGAAGTGCCTAAAAATAGAGGGGATGGGTTTAAGGTGAGGAGTAAAAGGTTTAAGCGATCTGAAGAAGAACCTTCATTTTCACATAGAGGGCGGTTCCAAACTGGAAAGCAATAAAAGAGAAGATGGTGGAGATGGGTGCTCTCACAACATTTAAGAAGCATCTTGATGAGGACAAGGCATAGTAAGTTATGGGCAAAAAATGATAAATGAGATTCGTCTAGATAGATAGCTTATAGTCAACACTGGCAGGGTGGGCTGCAGAGGCTGTTTCTGTGCTGCATGGGTCTATGACTCTATGGTTCAATTAGTCTAAGTTGTGTCTTATAATCCTGCATACTTCCAGAATGGTAGACCAAAGTACTTCATGTCTCCCGGCCTCTGACTCAAAATCATACCATCAAGTGGAATCTTCAATAGCATGCCGTGTTGTAAACAGCACGAGCAGTTGCAAAAGCAACATGGCTCACAGTGTTGGCTGTCATCTCCATTTCTCACACATGTGAAATGTTGATTGTGCAATCAGTATTTACTTCTTCAGAAGAAAGTGCATATGTCTGTGCAATGTAAATGTATTATTTTAACAGATGGCTTTCATGATCTAACTTATAGCTAACACAAATACGAAACTGAGACCTGCAATCCCAGTCATAGTTTCAGTAGTAAATTATTCCTGTGATGTTTTTCTTGTAAAGCTGAGAGAACAAAGATATAAAACTTTTGTATTATACAGGCGAACAAAAATTATTTGAGAAACATTTCCAGTGTAAATTTTTAATGAAGAAAATATATATTGAATCATCAATTAAGTGACATATGGCATTATAGTAATATAAATAAATAAGATAAGTGACCAAAATGTATTAATTTTAACTAAGCCAAATCGTAGTTTCTTTAAGATTGTGAAGAAGATTAGTAGGACCTCGGTAAATTGCTCTGCATAAAGAATTGAAATAGTAAGGGATGCAGATTAAAATGTTACAATAGTAAATAAATGGAATATAGGAAATAATTTATCAGAGGACGGCCAGAGGATGGCATGGGTTAAAGCACTTCAAGAAGATAACCACCATGGACAATTAAAATGAGATCATGAACTTTACCCACACTAATAGCATTTTATAATGCAGGCAAAATTAAGGGAAAGTTAAGTGACATGCAGAAAATCATAGGCTAATAAACAAAACATTTCATGGATGTATTAAAGGCAGATTGTGCTTAATAATCTTTATTGAGTTATTTGAATAAATAAAGGGGAGCATTGATGCGGTTGGAACCCTTGGTATGTATGGACTTTCAGAAAGAATTTGTACAGCAACTACTGCCTATCTCCCAACTCTTGTGAAGTTTCATTTGCCCAACAGTTGACCTACCCTTGTTCTCAGTTCAACAACTCATCCATTTTAGATCTGACACCTTTTTCAAATGTATCCATTGCTTCATAGGTCTGCAGCATCTTTGAGGTCCACAAGCCTTTGAGTGTTTGTGTACTTCCACTCCACCCTCATGCATACCCTTATTTTAATCACTCCATCATTTGCAGGTTCACACTCAGCTCACAACAATTCCTGTTTTTTTATCTTTCTTACCTCTTTTAAGATGTGCCTTGAAACATATCACTATTGATAAATGCCTCCTCAATTTATTTCTCATATTATAGGTAACACAGTGGCACGGCTGGTTGGAGCCTCTGCCTCATGATGCCAAGGAACTTAGTTGAATTGTGACCTCAAGTCCTGCCCGTGTGAAGTTTGAATGTTCTCCCTGGGACCATGTGGATTTCTTCTGGGTGCTCCAGTTTCTTCCCACATTTCAAAGACATGTGAGTTGGTAGATGTTTTGTCCATTGTATGTAGCCCCTAGTGCGCAGGAGGTTAGTAAGAAAGTGGTGAGAAAAATAATGAATGGTTGATAGTCAGCACGGACATTGTGGGCCAAAGGGACAATTTCTATCTCATCATATCTTTAGGCCTTTGTTCCTCTATGTAGCTTTTCAGCCCATTGAGTGCATTGAAGGTCTCACTGCAATCTCAATTGACCACTTCTTCCCTGCAATGAGGTTCACCTGCACCTCCTCCAACCTCATCTACTGCATCCGCTGCTCCAGATGCCAGATGATCTATATCGGTGAGACCAAGCGGAGGTTTGGCGATCGTTTCGCCGACACCTCCCGCTCGGTGCGCATTAACCAACCCGACCTCCCGGTGGCTCAGCATTTCAACTCCCCCTCTCATTCCATATCCAACCTTCGGTCTTGGGCCTCCTCCTCGGCCAGAGTGAGCAACACCGCAAGTTGGAGGAACAGCACCTCATATTCCGCTGGGGAGTCTGCATCCTCTGGGCTTGAACATTGAATTTTCTCAATTCTGTGAACCCTTGCTGTCTCCTCCCCTTCCCACCTCTCCCTCAGCCCTCGGGCCCTGGCATTCCCTCTCTCTCTATCTCTCCCCCGCCCTAGTCGCACTAGCTTCTCATTTTCACACTACAAACAGCTTACAATGGCTTGTTCCCTTTATCATCGATACTTTTTTGCATATCTTTCATTCATTGTTCTTTATCTCTCCACATCACCGTCTATACCTCTCGTTTCCCTGATCCCTGACCAGTCTGAAGTAGGGTCTTGACCCGAAACATCGCCTATCTCCTTCACTCCTTAGATGCTGCTGCACCCGTTGAGTTTCTCCAGCCTTTTGTGTACCCCCAATGTACTCACTCTCACAGGTCCATCAACCACACACTCAGGCCTCAAGTGAATATTTGTCTTATAATTATCTGGTGAAGCATTTTGAATGAGTTATGGACAAACTATTCGACGTGGCATAAAAGCCAGAAGGTAATTTGCAAGATAATTGGTAACCCATTAAATAAGGAATAAGGAATAATTCTGCACTGAACAATAGTCGGCTATTCTATTTTAAAATCTGATTTCTGGCTTTTGCAATATTTAGCTTGTGCATTTTATCCAGTGACTTTTTATGATCTGGATTGTCCTTCATGGTGGAGACAGTTAAACATAACATTCAAAGCTGGATGTATATTCTGTGATTAAATTTGCGGACCTATGAGCAAAATAATTGCCATGGACTGCACTTAACAGGCAATATTCTTGGTTCAGGGATTTCATTTTGTTTATGATTTAATGCAAATTATGAAATTCTATAAAATATTAGGCATGACCTTCTTCATCGATATATCATTCTATATTTTCTGGAAATTATAGAAATTGATTGAAGGAAAGAAAAGTACTGTTCTATTTTTATAAAACACTCAGTTTCCAAATGTGTCTTTTTACAATGCTGCACACAAAAATGTGACAAAGGGGGTCAAATTTCAAATTCCTTCAAAAAAGTTGACAAGCATTTTATTGGGTTCATGACTAACATAGTATCAACAACAAATATAAGAAAAGATAGCACATTGATGGCAAGTTTCTGAAAATGGCATCAGAATACACAAATACATTTTGTGTAACGGTTGTCGCGTGGTGTCCTTCCAGTGACCTGGTTGGCACAGTAATTGCACGTATTTCTTATTCCTTCCTATGTTTATGAATACCACATGGAACAATAAAATTGCAAACACCGTTTCCACTTCATTCACCTGATCATGTAGTAAGATACTGCATCCACCTGAGTATCTGAACACCGCAACGCGCGTTACACATCATACACACAAATGTACATTGCGGTGGACATCAAATGGTGTCCCAGAAAATAAACGTTACATTATTAGCGAAAACCAAACATGTTCACCAATGTGATCTAAATGGTACATTAACTTATGGATTTGAGCTATATCGATGGTCGATGATTCGTCAGAAGGTTTGATTTGGGATGATTTTTTTAGTAAGCAAAATGTCTCCATAACAGTCATTGTGGAGCTTCCGGAAGCTGAAGGAATGAAGTTAGCGATTTGGTCCATACGAAAGGTAAACAAGAGACAGTGTGTTGCCAAATTGAAGATTGGCTCAGTTTCTTAGTTTTGATGACCAATTTATGTCCAAAATTAAAAAAAAAAAGATTTTAAAAAGTCCGAAAATATATTGTAAATGGTCGTTGCATTTTTGACATTGCGATGTTTTTGATATATTAAATTGGAAAATAAGAAAAAAAGATGAACTCGCCCAAAAATCACTACTACCATAGGATACCTCGTTGGGTTATTGAAAAGCATTAGAGGTTTGGAGCCTCCGAGGTTTAACTTACAGAGGTACCGACCCTGATTACAGTCATTGTGACAATGGACATCAAGCACAACGACCGTTACGGGATCTTTGCTAGGCGGAATACCAGACATGTTACTGTATTTTCCTCCTGCTATTGATGAAGATATTTCCCTAGATCATTATCAAAACATATATGTATGAGGGTGTAAATAGCTCGTTCTAAGCTTCCCCCCTGTCTAGTTCCAGTCAAAAACCACTGAACCAAGCACTTGCGCATCTAAACTTTAGTTTGGAAAAACACAATAACAGTTCCCCACTACTATACCTAACCACCGCGGGATCAATCCTCGTATCTGCCTGCCTGGTCTTAGCCTCCCTCGTTCAAGCAGTGATACTCCAGAAGGTCATGCAGTCCTAAGCGCTCCCCCAGAAGATCGACACTGGACCTCGTGGGAGCGGCCATTTATAGGTCCCCGAACCTTGAGGGGCTGAACTACATGGGAGTGGTCTCTATACAGGCCAATAACACATTAAATCTTCATGAATAAATGTCACATGTTTGGTGTCCAAAATGGTGGTAAAACAAAGGAAATTTGAATGTTATGGAAAAGGTTTTGACTTTTGGTCTTGAAGTTATCTAATTTATATCTGTTATTTGTAAGGTTTCACATGAAGGGTAGATTTTTGTTAAGAACAGTGTAATGGTATAAAAGTCGGAATAATAATCTCGTTCCTCAAACTCTCTCCAGTATTGTAAAAATACTCAAATAGATGGAAAAATAACACCATTCCTTCTGTCAAAATGTTCTTTCTCTGCTTGAAGATTTGAGCAAAAGGACGAATGGTCTGGAATGTGAATCTCCAGGATCCTTGATCAGTTATCAATATTTGGAAGATTGAAACCATTAAAGGTCGGAAGAAAAGTATCACATCTCTCAATCAGCTTTGGAAAAAACGCAAATAGGCCTTCATTAGACTGTCAAAAAGTTGTTTCATTTGAAGCAAACTAATACTTGACAAATTAAAACAATCTTCTTTTAGTGATATACTATTTTTGCAGTTACTCAGCAACCAACTTTTATAATAGCAGGGAGAAAAGCTGTTGACTATTGCAGAAAAGGGAATAGAAAGGGTTTTAGAAAGATGCAAGATGTGCACTTTTCCAATGATAGCAAGCTTGAATTTACCATTTTACTTCGGAGTCACGTGAGTGACTACGTGAAGAAGGCCCGCCTGGCGCTGGAACGGCATTACGTCGACGCTGATGGCAGAAGCAGGAGCTGCACAGACAGCTCCTCGACAGCGGTAGGTCAGAACCGGCAGGTAAGTGCAGTTGAAAAATTTTTTTTTAGGACGTCTGCAAAACTCCGTGCCTGGTGGGTTGAACCAGGATTTTAAAGGTTTTAAAAAACAAAGTAAAAGTTTAAATTGAACAGAAATACTCTGTTAAAAACAACGGAGTTTTTGAAAAGAACGTCCCAGGGGAATACCCAGCGATCGGGACGAGAGATTAATTACGGGGCCGGTTCCGATACTGGTACCGTTAAAAATACAGTAGAGAGGTTAAAATGCTCCACAATCTTTTGGTAGGAAATTTTAAAAGTCAGAAAGGCTGTAATTTAAGAAGATAATAAATTTTGCGATATGGAGAAAGTACTCCAAAATATAAAAAAAGAGACAAGGGTCACAGTACCCAAACAGTTCCCCAAAAAAGACCCTGAGGGGCTTGAATATACAAAATATGGCTATGTGCCAAATTGAGAATTTGAAACTCCGGACCCTGGATGAGGGTGGAGGAAGTCTCTTTGGATATAATTCCAAGTGGATCAGGGCTGCAAAAGACAGACCCTGCAAGTGATGATGTGAATTATGAATGCACACCACAAATAAAAAGAGAGGCCAGATAGAAACATAGAAACATAGAAACATAGAAATTAGGTGCAGGAGTAGGCCATTCAGCCCTTCGAGCCTGCACCGCCATTCAATATGATCATGGCTGATCATCCAACTCAGTATCCCGTACCTGCCTTCTCTCCATACCCTCTGATCCCCTTAGCCACAAGGGCCACATCCAACTCACTCTTAAATATAGCCAATGAACTGGCCTCAACTACCCTCTGTGGCAGAGAGTTCCAGAGACTCACCACTCTCTGTGTGAAAAAAGTCTTTCTCATCTCGGTCTTAAAGGATTTCCCCCTTATCCTTAAGCTGTGACCCCTTGTCCTGGACTTCCCCAACATCGGGAACAATCTTCCTGCATCTAGCCTGTCCAACCCCTTAAGAATTTTGTAAGTTTCTATAAGATCCCCTCTTAATCTCCTAAATTCCAGAGAGTATAAACCGAGTCTATCCAGTCTTTCTTCATAAGACAGTCCTGACATCCCAGGAATCAGTCTGGTGAACCTTCTCTGCACTCCCTCTATGGCAATAATGTCCTTCCTCAGATTTGGAGACCAAAACTGCATGCAATACTCCAGGTGTGGTCTCACCAACACCCTGTACAACTGAAGTAGAACCTCCCTGCTCCTGTACTCAAATCCTTTTGCTATGAAAGCTAACATACCATTCGCTTTTTTCACTGCCTGCTGCACCTGCATGCCTACTTTCAATGACTGGTGTACCATGACACCCAGGTCTCGCTGCATCTCCCCTTTTCCTAATCGGCCACCATTTAAATGTGCCTGAGATAGCAAAAAATGTTGCTATATCTAAAGGAAGTGGTGAGGCTATGGAAGAAAACCTAGCTGCCAACATTAATTATATGGTATCTCACCAACTTCAAGAATACGATAAAACTTTTATGTTTTATTAAAATATCAACGGTAAATCCGTTTATAATATCCATGTCTCAAATAATATGAGATATAAGAAATACAATTTCAAAGTATTTCAAAATGGTGCAAATAAGTAATACTTTCAAAATAAAATAAATTGCCATCAGTTGTGGAGTCAATGGGAAGAAATATATATAATTTACCAAATCTGCACTATAGGTTCGCAGATCAATACAAATCAGGATATATTAAACTCCTGATTATTATGGAATAAACCTTCCTTATGATAAATTAAAGATATTAATTACAAAAGAACAGACTACTGATCTTTAAACTTTGGGGAAAACTATGATCCAATGAAAAATTTGATAATGGATCAAAACAAAGGCAAAGATCTTTTAACTTGCGGGGAAAAAACTATGATCCAATGAAAAATTTGATAATGGATCAAAACAAAGGCAGAAGTGGTATAATCCAAACATAGCCTTATCCAAACCTATATAATTGGGGAAAAGAAGGCTTGAAGTACGTTGAAGAGGTGCAAACATCTGGTTACAAAATAAGTTCATGAAATCTCCAATTATGGGGGATTACAGGTGTATTATGATTGTTAATATAACTAAGGAGGGATTGGTTCACCTGTATAAGAAAACTTTAAAAATTGATTTTAGGTTTGCACTCAAAAGTAATTTCAATAAAGAAGTGGTACGTACATGTATATTATAAAATTACCTCAGTGTAAAGATTTCATGGTATAAACCATACAAAACATCATTATATTTACACTTTCACAGTGTAAGAAAATGGAAACATCTAGAACATGGAAAAACTGTTGTGATTAACAAAGTGTTAATCAATATTACAGGTGCTTGAAATTAATTAAAGTGGGTCAAGCTGTGCAAGTTAAAACATTGTCCAAACAATCAAATCAGTTCAAGGCTGTTAAACCGAACACTGAAGGAACAATTATACTGATAAAAGATCAGCACTTGCACTAATGAGGTCATGGTCATGGGTTATCTCGATTACATTTAAATCGGAAGAGATAAGAGCAGCTGCAAATTAGTGCCTGCAATTACAAACCTGGTGGTAGGTAAGGACCTGACCCATTACATAAAGCATATGCTTAGGCATTAATAAAATATTTATAAATTACTATTCTGAATTTGGAAGTAATTCAAGCACCATAAGAGAGGGGGAAAATTGTTCCATGATACAAATATGTCTAATTGTTGTTGACATACTTTGTCCCTCCATTAGGTTAGGTAAAAAATAAATAAAGTTCCAAAAGAAGGAATACAGAAGCTTATAAGAATATGTATGCCTTGTAAAGAGGCTTATGCAAAATATCAAATGATACGTTATCATTATTAAAGTAATGTAAAAAAGGTTCATAAGCTGCTTCAACTATAAGATTAACAGCTGTTGCAAACTGAAGCAAGTGTTACAGATGATGTACAGCTTCTGTGAATGTTTGGGTAAAGATAAGAATATTATCTATTCTTATAACAATAATTGATATGTCTCTTGTTCGGACTGCAGACAATAATACCAGGTGAACATAAATGGTTTGTCCTAAGAAATTTTCCAAACATTCGTATTAATTGTTGAAGTATAAGGAGTTATGGATTAAAGATCGATTGTTTTATTATGGAACTGTCCATGTCGTACCAAGATGAACAATACCACGGCTGTGGCATATGTTAACAATGGTATCGGAGACATCAAATTTGGGAGAAAAACATATTGTCATTATTTTGCATTACTTACGATTAATCTGGTTGTATACAGATTAAATCACTGATCTTTCAAATGTTTCTTGTGGGTCACAAGATAAGTCAAATAACAATCATGGGATTATCTAAGTAAACAGATGGGGCATATTTTAAAGTTTAGTCCACCTGTTTATCTCTAAGGAAGAGACAATGGTATAGGAAGACAACAAATTTGGGAGAAAAAACATATTGTCATTAATATGGATTACTTACGATTAATCTGATTGCATACAGATTAAATCACAGATCTTTCGAATATTTCTTGTGGGTAAACCAAGAACAGCGAAGGTGGATGCTTTTCTCCCAATTACATGAGGAAAAGATTTCTTTGTGTTCCTCATTTTTTGTTTAATAGGGCAGTGTCTGATGAAAATGTAGCGGGACACTGCCAGAGGCATTTTGGTGGCCTAATAAGGGTCCTTTATGGTTTCATAAATATTGTGTGATTTTGAACTGCTAGTGATGATTCATAGTGGCAGCAATTTATTGAAGTCAAAAAAAGGGGTCTCGACCTAGGTCGTTGCCTGTCTCCCTTCGCTCTTTGGATGCTGCTGCACCCACTGGGATCTCCAGATTTGAGAAACCCTGCAGTAATTTATTGTTGTACAAAAACATCCATGACATGAAAATATGAATTTGACTATCTGCAGGTTGACCAGACCATCACAACAGCTGATGGTCAAAGAAGTCTATAATTGTTAACCAATATAACAACATATCAATAAAATAATTATGTATAAAGAAGTGTTATACCTGCAATTTGCAGAAATAAGTCTAAAAAACAATATTTTGTTATAAGAAATTGGAGGTCTGTATATACAGTAAAGTTATTTTATCATATTAGATATATGTGAATTCCTTGTGGATTGCATTTTCTAAGTATCTAATTGATAGAGCCAATAATAGGGCTCAGAGTGTTACCGTCTTATAAACGGACAATATATTAACCAAGAAGTTATCAGATGCATTCATAATATCCCGATATGGAAAGTGATATATATGTAAATGTTAATAAATATATATATATATATTATATATATATATATATATATATATATATATATTATATATATATATATATATATATATATATATATATCATATATATATGATATATATATGTGTATATGTATATATAATCTGTCCAAAATTGTAAAAAAATATAAAGGCAGGAGATAATTAATCTTGAATTGCCTTAAGAAATGGACTCTAACTCTATCTATGATTCAAAAAACTTAAACATTGAATATAATAATGCTGATAACTTTAGTATCAATATAAGAGTGCAAACATTGCAAATGTTACGTTATAATTGCATGTGGATACAGATTGCATTATCATATATGTTTATGAATCTACCAAACAAAGCACACCAAGAAGACCTGAAACCAAGGTAAACCTATAAGCATATCCTGCCGGCTTTAAGTTGTGTGTGTGTGTGTGTGTGTGTGTGTGTGTGAACATTGATGAAAATGTTGCAGTAGGTAAGAGTCTCTGTGGCAATGAGACTGCTTATTACACACAAAAACCACATTGGGTTCAGTAAAAACTGATGGTTATAGAGGAATGTATTTCTAGATGGTTAGAAATTGGATACATTCAGTAGGAACTAGACACTGAAAGGTGGAAAATCACTCTGTTAATGAGGTAAATACATTCACAGGAATGGCACGGGATGAGCCACTCGAGCAAAGATGCAAGGCCGCAGGAGGCTGTAGATTACTGTTAAAGTAAAAAGGAACCAGTCATGGTGTCAGATTTGGACACGCAATGTTCGGTTCTCTATAATTGTTGCTTTGTCATGCCATCAATATATATATATAAATTGGTATTTGTGATAAACTTTCCTTTTAATGGAAAGGGCATTACTTTCATTTTTTATAATGTGAAATAATTTATCACATAACTTGAGGCAATGTTTGGGGAAAAATGTGTTATTAGCTCGTTATTGTGTTAAATGAGCCGTACTGTCGTATGGAATAAATTCTACGACACGAAAAACACAGAAAGCTTCAAACTCTTCACGTAGTCACTCATGTGACTCCGAAGTAAAATAGTAAGATTAAACGAGAACTTACCAGTTCGAAGTTTGATCGTTATTTTATGAGGAGTAACGATGAGGGATTACGTGCCCTCCACTCCCCACCCTCATAAAATGAATGATCATCTGGTAGTTCTAAATCTATGATGAGCCTTACTATCTTACTCCGGCTATTTTGTGTTCTGTGTTTTTCATGCCGCTGCTTTGAAGTATGCCGTTCCAGCGCCAGGCGGGCCTTCTTCACGTAATCCCTCATCGTTACTCCTCATAAAATAACGATCAAACTTCGAACTGGTAAGTTCTCGTTTAATCTTACTATTATATTAGCTCTTTTCAACATTAAAATAACATGAAATCCCTAGACAACTGATTATTTCATGTCGGGTATAACACTACACAATCACAAATCGTAACGAGGAATTATTTTCCCTCCCCCAATATTACTATTCTTCCATATCCATTTTGCTGGTTAAATCAGCATTCTAAATAATTAACAAGCATGTTGTTTATATAAATTGCTTTCAGTAATGTTAGCAAAATGAAAAGTACCTTATCTTTTTTGTTCGGCAATCTAGTTTCGAAAGACACGATGAATAATTCATGTTAGACACTAGATATCTTACAGTAAATCTTTTTTAAAACATTTTTAGAATAAAATCTGTATTATTACAAATGATTAGAGCTAGGATTTTCTCACAGAAAACTTGGATCTAAATCACTAATCATTCAAGTGTTTAAGAGTCTTGAATTGTTATATGGTCTGAGATTGGAACAATAAATTCTTACCATATTTGCTAAACATGCTAAATTTCCTCAAGAGCACAAAAAATGACCGAAGGAAAATTCAAGCATTCATGCACATATAACTTTTATTTTATACCTAGGATTCAATGTATCGATGTAGCATCCCCATCAGAAAATCCGATTCATTGGAACCGGAAGTTGGAGAATCAGGATGTTAATGCTGTATTCTTAATCCATCAGGGTTAACATCAATTGGCAACAAGGTTAGTTCAAGATACATAAACGCTGAATTAGAAAATATTGCCTTTCTCAAAAGTTATAGTTTGTCAAATATCATGGGCATTAACAAATCAGTTTCCACTTCGCCAATGTGTAGAGTAGAATTGCAGAATTGCAAAAATAGACACAAAAAGCTGGAATAGTTCAGCGGGTCAGACAGCATTTCTGGAGAAATGAAATAGGTGATGTTTCGGGTCAAGGTCCTTCTTCAGACTAAAAATCGGGGAATACTTTTCCCTGGGGAGTCCCCTGACTATCAGTCTGAAGAAGGGTCTCTATCCAAAACGTCACCTATTCCTTTTTTTCCAGAAATGCTGTCTGATCCGCTGCGTTACTCCAGATATTTGTGTCTATTCACTTCACTAATGTCCTCTGTGACTAAATCCCAACCTTTGCATTCACTGAAGTGTCATACTCCATCATATTTTGAAATCAATGTATTTGTTTGGTGAAGTTAAATTAAATAGAACTTTTGAATCCGCAGTACTGCTTTATAATAAATGAAAAGGAATCAACTGGAAAATTTGCTCATCGCTACACATTGGCATATTACTTCTGTTTTGATTTGTTCTTATTTTAGTTCTTTGCATGTGTAGAAAGTTGAAGACCTTCTGTCCAAAAGCGAAGCAAACATTTATATTTTGTTACATGCATGGTTGGATCCCAAACAGTTAGAATTGGATCATGCAAACCAGGATTTCCACTTTTCTTTTCTTCTGATATAGTATGATTGAGAATAAGAATATTTGCTGAGTGTTGATACAATGTACTCAACTGACAGCTGAAAGCCTACATAAAAATATCAATATAATCTCACCTATTTGTGTTTACCAATTCTTTATCTTGCATTATCTCATTTTTATGTTTATCTTTTCTGTTAATGATTTTATATCCAGAAGTATTGTCAACTAATCTAATTTCCCTTGCAATGATCCAGGGCTGGTTAAACATTTAATCAGACGGTTGGTATATTAGTTTAGTTTAGAGATACAGCGTGGAAACAGGCCCTTCGGGCTTCCGAGTCGACGCTGTCCAGTGACACCCATACGCTAGTACTTTCCTACACAATAGAGACAATTTACAATCATCACGAAAGCTAATTCGCCTAGCAACCTGCAAGTCTTTGGAATGTTGGAGGAAACTGGAGCACCTGAGGAAAACCCACGTGGTCATGGGAGAATGTACAAACTCCACTTAGATAGTACCCACAGTCAGGATCTAACCTGGATCCCTGGCGCTGTAAGTGCAGAAACTTTACTGCTGCACCACCATACTGCCCTGTATTGCCAGAGCTTTTTTTGTATTCTTGAGTTAAAGGCCTTATCGCTACAAGGATCATATATTGCAAGTATCCAACAGCCCTGAGGATAGACTAACACAGGCTAGTTCCCTATCATCTCAATAAGCCACTTGTCCTTTCTCAATTCTCTGATGCAGATCAGATCATAAAATTCTCCATTGGACTATGACCACTCAAAAAATTGCAGGCCTCTTTTCACCTGGCAGTGTGTGTATTAACACTCAACAAAGTGTTTTGCTGGACATTCTGGAAATGCTTATCTCAGTTAAATTTAGCACAAAGAGTTTGACCAAAAATACTGAGACAATTCTGTTGCCAAGCAACATTAGATCATTTCAAGAAATAGTGTTATGAAAAAAAGACAGGCCCCAACATCTAAATTGTGAACTGGAGCTAAAAGCTTCTATTAATAATGCATTGCTTCAAATGTTTAAAACCTGATGTCTGCACCTTTACAGTAGATATACATGGGTACTCTTTGTTGTATTCAATTACTTTGCATTGATTTTCAATGCCTTGGGCAGAGGTCTGGAAACTGTTGTTACCTTTTCTTTAACATTATTCATTCCAACCATTAACAGTAACCATTTAGTTATAATATTCTTTGAAAATGTGATTCTATTGTTAGAAGATCACAGGTAATGAAAGCAGAGATTACCAAAAATAGCTGTAATTATTATCACTTCATTGTAAAGGGCAGGGAAAATGAAGGATAAATCAACTAAAAATAATATTAAAATGTCAAAATAATTCCAGAAAACAGATTATTTCTTATAATATTTAATCCTAAGAAGTATGAGGTGATGCATTTTGAGCCTGCAAACAGGTCCAGGAGATGTGCACTGAATGGTAAGGCACTATAGAGTACTAAGGAACAAAGGGACCTTTGTGCACAAATCCATAGAGTTCTGAAGGTGGCTGCATGGAGAGCGAAAGTGGTTGTGATTACATCATTAGCCACAATAGAGTAAAAGTGCAATGCGTTATGTCACAACTTCATAAAATGTTACTTAACACACAAATGGAGAACTGTGCATAATTCTGGTTGCTACAGTCTGGAAAACACATGACTACACTGGAGTGAGGGTATAGGAAATTCACCAAGATGCTGCCTGGGATGGTACACTTCAGTAATGAGAAAGACTTGATTGACTAAGTTTATTTACCCTGGAGTAGTGGTGGCTGAGGTTGGGACCTGATTGTCTTGATACTTTCTATGAAATATTAAGGGACAGGTGGTATAGACAACGAGAAACATTTCTCCAAAGCAGATGCGGTTCAAACCAGAGAGCATAGGTTAGGTAAGTGATGGTAGAGTTAGTGGGGATCTGAGGAGCAACTTTTCACCAAGATGGTGGTTGAAGGCTACACCTTCCCTGAGGGGCTGGCGGAGGCAGGTATGCTTACAACACCTCTCGGTAACTGGACTAGTACATGAATCACCAAGGCATGGAAGGCTACAGGTCAAATGCTGAAAAAATACGATTAGTATTGATGGTTAGCATGGACATGGTAGGCTGAAGGGCCTGTTTCTGTGCCATGTCTGCATCTCCATGGGATGTTTACTGCTGAGTATTTCAATGTCATTATGTTTATTTTAAAGCTTCAAATTGACAATATAATACCAGAATCTCTTTTAAACATTCAACTGCTAGCAATTAGAACTTAGAATTCATCTCCATTCCGCACTGGATTTCAATGGAATGAATTACAGATGTAGAGTATTAATGCACACGTTACATACAGTATGTGACACACTCTCTACTTGGAGTTAGGGATTAATTTCAAGTCAATTTTTCTTATATCTCTTTTTATTCGTCTATATTCATTTGTATGAAGGCTAGGCTCTGATGATATCTCTGCGAAACTAGTTTTGGGGAAATAGTGAAATCAACACTCTCAGTGGACTGGATTACTGCATCTGAATCAACCTCAAGGTCCCCATAACATCTACAAGGCTTAAATCGGGAATTTGATGAAATGCCTGCCACTTTCTTGGTTTGAAACACTCTTGAGAACCTTGACAATGCAGGACAGAGCAGTTTGCTCATTAGTGCATATGCCACTAGAATCAATATTTACATTTTTTATCTCTAACGCATTATATGCAACCACTGCAGCAATTTACCAACATAACATTGACAAAACCAGTGGCTGCCACCATGAAGGCCATGAGCTTCAGTCTTGAGGGCAGGTATTGCCTCAAATTCCAGTCCAGACAAGAAGCCGAAGCAAAGAAGAAGGGAGAGAGAAAGGGGGGGAGAGAATAGAGGGGAGAGAGAGGAGGAGAGAGAAAAGAGGGGAGAGAGAGAAGAGGGGAGAGAGAAGGGGAAGAGGCGAGAGAGAAGGGGGAGACGGGAGCGTGGGGTTCATTTTCCCACACAAGCCATAGGTGACTGGGCAATCTGAACCCAAGCACCAAGTTGAAAGCGTCCGAAGGTGCGCATCCCTCGGGACAGCCCCCACTCTCCCACGGCCACCCTCCGCGGGCTGCGGGTCGGGTGGAGCGGAGGTTTGGGACAATATTCATGCCTTCACAGTGATGTGATGGACGCGGGGGTCTAGACCAATTGCTGACAAGTCCCGCCCCCTGGCAACGTCAAGTCCATTATTGGACTTTTCTGTTGAGCGGCAGTCGGTCCTTTGACCTGTAGGCGCCGCCGCCTTTCAGGTAGGTGGCGTTTCGACTGAGCGGCCATTCAGTAAGTTCGCTTTTTCGCGACGCTGCCGTTTGGTTAGTTGGCATTTTGGCGTCCCATCCTTTCGGTTAGTAGGCGTTTTGTCTTCGGACTCTTTTGGTTCATTGGCGTTTCGGCCTCGCTTCTATTCGGTTCTTTGGCTTCGGCTCCTTAGCTTCGGCCTCTTGTCTGTCGGCGCCGCGTCTGGGTACCTGCTGTCACACCGCTTGGTAATTAAACTTGATCTAATCCCTTACACTACTGCGGGAACAGCATCACCAGAACCATTGCAGCATTTTAAGAGGAAAGCTCACTATTGAAACCTGAGGAGCCCACAGTACAGGAATGGATATGAAAGAAATAAGTTTACTCTTTCTCCCAGTGGGACAATAAGTCAGTGTGCTACACATGGTCAATAAAGACGTGCTGATATGAAGAGTAAAAAGATCAACAATTCAACTGACATTCAACATATAATCTGGCTCTTGCTACTCATGTAATCACACAATACAACAGTCTTTCATATTTTATCCTGCCATAGAGTATTTACTGATTGCTATCTGCTACCATAAAACTTCACTGCCCTTTATTTGATGGTAAAGCTGGTGGTTTGAAATCCTATGAAGATTGAGTGGCTTTTTTTAATGTTTTGATGGATAATTAAATCTCTTGAACTGTTTCATTTAATACTTGATGAAGTAGCCGGCCTTGGTGTCCGTATACATTACACAAGATTCAGAAGGAAGCATACACTTTTTAATTGTAACATAAAAATACAAATCCGTTATAATCAAAATCTAAGGCATTTTTAACCTCGGTCTAAAATAATATTCAGCCACTGATAAATCAAGCAGAAATGCAGTGAAGTAATAAGGAAATATATCACCTTGGAGAACTGATTTATTTAGATTTTTCAAGTCGATGGTGAAAATATTAGATTTTCAAAATAGTGTGGGTGGAAGGATTAGAATCGAAAATTCTGATGAGAATGGCAATAGGTGAAATAGTGTCTAGATATTCATGGTTTTGCTTAGAGGGATAACAACAGAATGGGTGGCACAAATTTTATTAAGAAAGAAAAGAGAGCAGGGGAATAAGGAAGATACTTTAAAAATCTCCTCATTTGTCTTTCTTTCCTTTTTCTCTTTCTTCTCTTCTCTTTTTAATTTAATGTTCTGTTTGAAAAATGTTAAAATTTTAGCTGTGCCAGAGCTGTAAAATTGTCCAGTTTTTTGTACATTTGCTTCCAATAAAATATATATTTAAAAAAAATTCTCCAGCAAATGTATTATATTCTGGAATAAGAATGGGAGTTAAAAGTAGTTAATCAAAAGTTAAAACATTTAAAAATGGCATAAGATGTTAAATTCCACTCCTACCTTCTGTATTGAGTTTATTTGACAACTAACATATAAATCCAGAAAGATCTGCAACATAGTGTGGAGGTTAAATATCTGATGTTTGGTTCAGCTTCGGTTCAGTAGATTCACAGCCCACAGTACCCTAAACCGCTGGTACTTTTATACTGTATATTAATAATAGTGTCGGTCATGACTACCTTGTTTTCTTGTGGAAAAGTACCACCCCAGAATATCACACGAACAAAGGAACACATTTATATCCGAAAGGTTTCTTGAATCATTCTTGTGCTTGTGTTTGAAGAGGAGTACAACGTGACAGAACAGGAGAAGAGATGTCCTTGGGGAGAAACAACTGCAAGGTTTAATGATGTCAAAAACTTGCCTGCAACCCATCTTTATCCAAACAATCTGCTACCCCTTCACTCGCTTTGAGCAAGTATCATAACAAAAGTACTTTTTGTTTAGGTGAGGTGGAGCAGAGAAACAAATGTTCAACTTGGTACAATCCTGTGCATATTTGTGAGATTTTAGGAATCTCTGCTTTTAGATTATGAAACAAAGATATATAGTTATGCAACGGCTGCAATGTATCAGTAATAATCTAACTATTACTTAGTTCATCAAAAGCAGGCTTTGTTTTCTTTGTACTGAATCCAGAGGCAAATAAATGGACTTCAAATACTATTCAATTTCCTTTAAAAATCGCACTTATTCAATTGTCAGAAATTATAGAGTCAGTAGCTTTAGTGGTGTAAAGGCACCATCACACTTTGGAGTGACACAGTGGGACAGCCAGTTGAGGAGCTGCCTCACAGCTCCAGAGACCCAGATTTGTTCCTGACCTTTGGTGCTGCTTGTGCAAAGTTTATACATTTTCCCTTTGCCCGCAGTTTCCTCCAGAAACCCCTTTAATCATCCACATCCCAAAGACATGCAATTTGATTGGATAATTGGTCATTGTAAATTACTCCTAGCATACAGGCAGTGATGGGACTTGGAGCTGATTAATGGCAATGTGGAGAGAATAAAGTGGGATTGGTCTGAAAACTTCTTGATGGTTGATGTGGTCTTTGTGGGCTGAAAGGCTTGTGCCCATGCTGTACCTCAATGAGTTGAAATATAACAAAATGTTTTTCAAAGCTGAATTCGGGAGGTAGCTTGAAGAAAAGTTGGGGATTTGATTTCACGTCTCTGTTGTCTGGAGTGGTGGGACCAGCATTGAATTTGATCCATGGTAATAACACAGATTCAGAAGTTCATGTGGACTGACCAGGCTGGCTGCTGATGTGACAGAATACGAGTGGGTGGAAGGAGTTTGTACATTTGAAGAGACAGACAGGAGCCTGCAAACACTTGAGAAAATATATAAATGGACAAAGCAGAAACAAATTAAACTGAAAATAACACAATTGACAAATGTGCATTGACAGGAGAAAAAAAAACACGTGATATAAATGGCTGGAAGCAAAAACAGTATCTGAAAGAGATTAAAGAATATTAGTATTCCTGCCACTTTGAGTGCTTTGGTGCCACAGAATTCTACTCCACCATCTGCAGTTAACTTATATTTACCAGTAGCTCAATTAATAAATGATGGTGGAAGTCATCCCTAATGGATAATCTGTCTTTCAAACATAAAATAAAATACTGCAGAGAGAAACAGAATTAATGTTTTATGTTTATGATCTCTCATCAAAACTCCTGATATCAGGTACTTGGGGAAGAACCACATGTTCACCATTTTCCATGACTATGAGATGAAGAAGACATTCGAGTATTGCCATAGTGAAGTGAGGGTTCTATATACTCTGTAGCTCTCCAGCCTCAGGTTCAGAGTTATGGTGAAATATGGAGTACTTTATCCTTCAAAATAAGTGGCTTAGAGGGAGCTCAATTGCTACACTAGCAGAAGTGTATAAGCAAACAAACAAATGATAAAGAATTATGTGACCTATGTCAAATAAAATGGTGACAACCACAACTGGGGCATGGGTTTAACTAGTGACTTATTTGCTCAAAGTCCTTATTTGAGTCTTTCCAACCAGCTTTGTAGCCAAAACACAATGTAAATAAAATACTGAAACAGTCCTATGAAAGTCAGAGATGACAGGCAATTTGACTCTCCTTCCTCTACTCCTCAAGCTGTCTGTCACCTTTGACCTGGTTGGTCTCGCCAGTTCATAACCTTAAAAAAATCCTTTTAAATGGTGGGCTGGCTGGGAGCACATCCGGCTGTCTCCATGCTTATCTACAAACTCGGAGCAAGACTATTATGCACAAGAGTTTTGCTTTCTGGCCCTGCACAATTATCTCTGGCTTCCTGGATCTATCCTTGAATTCTTTAATTTTCATCCATCTGGTGCACCTCTGTAGCCTCAACTGAAACAGGTTCTACCTGTTGCCTCCCTGGTCTACTCCACCTTCACACACCCAGCCCTAGCCTCTCCGCATGCAGTGTGAGATGAACAGTAATTTACTCAAAGTAAACAGGAAAAGGCATAGGGAGGAGTTTTAACATGGTGGTCACACCAAATTGGATGTGGCCAGGAAATTAAATGGGTAAAATGTAACTGGAAACTTGCTTTCAAATGTCAACTTCCAGGTTTAAGAGAGACAAGAGTTGGCTGCCAACTCACACCTAAGAATCAGCATATTAAATGTTAGGGCATAGAGCATAGAACAGTACAGCACAAGAATAGGCCCTTCAGCCCGATGATGCTAGTAACCATGATGCCAATTTAAACTGTACATTTGTCTGCACATGGTCCATATCCCTCAGTTCCCTGTATACTCATGAGTCCGTCTAAATGCCACTGTTGCAGTCATATCTGCTTCCATCAATTCTGCCAGATAGAACATTCCAGGTCCCTACCACTCACTAAAAAAACCTGACATAAATCTCCTTTAATCTATCTCCATCTTCCTTTCAGATTTGCCCTCTAGATAGTGTGGCTACAAGCTTCTGATTTACCTGTGGACATGTGAACTTCCCAGGTCTCAGGAACACCGACAGGATGTCAGATGAGAATGCCTTCAGGTGTTGGTGTGTGCTTTTACTGTGATACTCATATGCCAGGAGGAGCAGGTGAGGCTCTACTGAACTTCCCGACCAAGCATTGGATTCCCCCACCCCTAATTCACCAAGACACCAGGGATATGCAATAAGACAGCTGAAAATCAAAATACCAATATCCTGCTCCTGAAAGTTTGGGACAATAATAAACCAATACCAATACCACTTGGTTGTCAACAATCCCTCTGCGGTCTGGACTGGAAAGCATGCCTATTAACCAGGATAATCACTGAGTAGAGAACTTGTTGACACCATAAGGGCACAAGCAGTAGAGTTAAAACTATGCCATATGCGTTTCTTGGACTTCAATGTTTTCCATCTGAAACTCTCTCCTGAATGAATACATTTGCATAACCTGAGCTGGAAATTTCTAAATCATTGTTTTTGGCACACACTCAGGGAGCTTTTTTAAATCTGTTATACAGAGAACACTCTTCTCCCTTGTAAGTCCGCGGCTTGAGCCAACCATTCACAATCTGTTGTTGAATTGAACCCACTTATCTATTCAAAAACTAAGGCTTCCACATATACACCTCTCCCAATTATTCCCCTATTTCAGATTGTCAGCTGCTGAAGCCCTCATCCATATCTCTGTGCTATTTCAAAATGTTGCTATCTGTCACAATCTACAAATTAATCGCATCTGCAGTTCTGCTGCATGTGTCCTCATTAGCAGTGTCTGATTCTGTCTTGGCATCTTGTTTGGCACAGACATGCCGGCCAAAGGGCCTGTTCTTGTGCAACATTGTTCTATGTTCTACGTTCTAACTGCAACCATTGTGTTTGTTGAAATAAATGGCTCTGATTTGAATGGCCAACGGCCATTATAATTATAAATAATTATAATTTATCCACAGCTTCCCTCATTTCTCTCCATTTTGTTTCTCTTCATGTTCTCGTTACTCTTCCAATTCCAAGCTCTTCCACATCCCTAGTTTAATTCCTTCACATTTATGCCTTTAGTTGCCCGGGTTCTTAATCCTAGAAATTGGCTCGGTGACACAGCAGCAGAGATGTTGCCTTACAGCTCTTACAGCGCCAGAGACCTGGGTTCGATCCCGACTACAGGTGCTGTCTATACAGATCCTCCCCGTGACTGCGTGCGTTTTCTCCAAGATGTTCGATTTCCTCCCATACTCCAAAGCATATAGGTTTGTAGGTTAATTGGCTTGGTATACATGTGAAATTGTCCCTAGTGTGTATAGGATTGTGTTAACGTGCAGAGATCACTGGTCGGTGTGGACAGTGGGGCTGTTTCCACGCTGTATCTCTAAACTAAACTAAGCTAAATCCTGCCCTAAATAATTGAAAATCCAAGCGACGGCCATTAAATAAAAACATATTCAGCTTGAATTTCAGGCTGACCAGGAGAGATCTTGAAACTATGATTAATTGGTACCTTAATTAATGCATCATGTTCAACTATTGTTTCAGTTGTTTTTCAAATGCACAATTTCTTCTTCAGTAAAGCTTCTTTTAAAGAGGTATTAAACAAGCAATAAACAACCTTTCTTCCACATTAATATTGGCTAACTATTTTTTTAAACCCAGTTTGCAGTAATCTGATATATGCATAATATTTCAGCAATTTATGCTACTAGAATCTCATTTAGGCATGTTATATTCATATTTAATCAAGCATTTCCCATAGGAACAGTGACGCACATACAATGGAATAATGCTGGCCAAAATGATCTGACACCAATGACCTATTTATTGGGCAACTGAACCAGCTTATCAAAAACTAGGGAGTGGTTCTGAGCTACTATCTACCTCATTTGAGACCCTCGGACTATATTTAATCAGACTTTACTGGGTTTATTTGCTGTATCATGTATCTGTACACCATGGATAGCTTGATTATAAATCATGTATTGTCTTTCCGCTGACTGGTTAGCATGCAACAACTTATATTGCAATTTAGATTTGTGTTTGTTATGTTACTATGTCTCATGTCGGATAGACATGTAAACACAGTAAATTTGACTGTGGTATCAAAGATTGGTAATGTGCATATCTGGGGTCAAATAACAAACAAAACCTTTGGGATTAATTGATGTATAGGTCAGAAGAAACCACACAGACATTCTTTCAATGATGACATTTGAGCCAATTATTTCTCCCAATTTATTTTCCAAAATGAGTTTACTTATGTTCGTATTGGTGGAAATGTGTCAGACTCGATAACAATCAGCACGGGAGCACCTCAAGGCTGCGTGCTCAGCCCCCTGCTGTACTCTCTCTATACTCATGACTGCGTCGCCGGTCACAGTGCGAACTCCATCATCAAGTTCGCTGACGACACCACTGTTGTGGGGCGTATCACTGATGGGATGAGTCGGAGTACAGAAGAGAGATCGAGCGACTGTCCATATGGTGCCAGCACAATAACCTGGCCCTCAACACCAGCAAAACCAAGGAACTGATTGTGGACTTTGGAAGGAGTAGGATGGGGATCCACAGTCCCGTTTATATCAACGGGTTGATGGTTGAAAGGCTCAAGAGATTCAAATTCCTGGGCGTGCACATCTCTGAAGATCTCTCCTGGTCAGGGAACACTGATGCAATTATCAAGAAAGCACATCAGCACCTCTACTTCCTGAGAAGATTACGGAGAGTTGGTTTGTCAAGGAGGACTCTCTCTAACTTCTATAGGTGCACAGTAGAGAGCTTGCTGACCAGTTGCACCGTGGCTTGGTTCGGCAACTTGAGCGCCCTGGAGAGGAAAAGACTACAAAAAGTAGTAAGCACTGCCCAGTCCATCATCGGCTCTGACCTTCCTTTCATCAAGGGGATTTACCGCAGTCGCTGCCTCAAAATGGCTGGCAGTATCATCAAAGACCCACACCATCCTGGCCACACACTCATCTCCCTGCTACCGTCAGGTAGAAGGTACAGGTGCCTGAAGACTGCAACGACCAGGTTCAGGAATAGCTACTTCCCCACAGCCATCAGGCTATTAAACCTGGCTCGGACAAAACTCTGAACATTAATAACCAATTATCTGTTATTTGCACTTTATCAGTTTATTTATTCATGTGTGTATATATTTATATAATGGTATATGGACACACTGATCTGTTTTTTGTAGTCAATGCCTACTATATTCTGTTGTGCTGAAGCAAAGCAAGAATTTCATTGTCCTATCAGGGACACATGACAATAAACTCACTTCAACTTGAACTTGAACTCATCACCTTGATTTAGAGGGGAATATAAGAAAACAGGAAACAGAAGAAAGAGCAGGTCATTTGGTTCCCCAAGTCTGTTTTTCCACACATTAACATTATGCGTGTTGCTGAGCTTCATCCAATCTCCCGCATTATCTACATATCCTCTGAAACCTATGCTGCATTACCACAATAGCAAGAATGACCTTCTTCAAATTAGGAGACCAAAACTGCACACAATACTCCGGATGTGATTTCACTAGGGCCCTATACAACTTCAGAAGGACATCTTTGCTCCTATACTCAATTCCTTTTGTTATACAGGCCAACATGACATTTGCTTTCTTCACTGCCTGCTCTACCTGCATGCTTACCTTTCATTGACTGATGAACAAGTACCCCCAGATCCCCTTGTACTTCCATTTTTCCCAACTTGACACCATTTAGATAGTAATCTGCCTTCCTGTTTTTGCTACCAAAGTGGATAACCTCACATTTATCCACATTAAACTGCTTCTGCCATGCATCTGCTCACTCACCCAACCTGTCCAAGTTTTCAATTCAATTCAATTCAATTCAACTTTAATGTCATTGCACAGTTACAAGTATGGGTACAACGAAATGCAGTTTAGCATCAGTTCGTAGTAATCACAATATATATATAGATACAGAATGCAGACAATGTGGACGGGGAGACTGGAGAAATCTATCGGCGGGACTCCGAGTTCAGCAGTGTGATGGTGTTGTTATAGAAGCTGTTCCTCATCCTACTAGTGCGGGACCTGAGGCTCCTGTACCGCCTCCCTGATGGTAGGAGGGCAAACAGTCCATGGTTAGGGTGGGAGGGGTCTTTGATGATCTTCCCGGCCCGTCTCAGACACCGTTTTCGGTGGAGGGCATCCATGGCAGAGAGCGGGGCACTGATGATGTACTGGGCGGTTTTCACCACCCGTTGTTGTGCCTTCCTATCTGCTACGGTGCAACTACCGTAAAGCGGTGGTCAGGATGCTTTCGATGGTACAGCGGTAAAAGTTGGTCAGGATCTGGGGGGACAGGTGGGCTTTTTTGAGCCTCCTCAGGAAGTAAAGGCGCTGCTGTGCCTTTTTGATCAGCTTGGAGGTGTTGAGGGACCTGGACAGATCCTCCGAGATGTGTACCCCGAGGAATTTGTAGTTGGAGACCCGCTCCACCTCAGTCCCGTTTATATGGATGGGGGTGTGTCTGCCCCCTCTGTTCTTTCTAAAGTCAACAATGATTTCCTTCGTCTTCTGGTTATTGTTGGCACACCAGGTTGTCAGGTGCTGGACCTCCTCCCTGTAGGCTGACTCGTCATTGTCACTGATCAGTCCTACCACCGTGCTGTCATTGCCAAATTTTATGATGGCATTGGAGCCATGCTTAGGGATGCAGTCATGGGTGAAGAGGGAGTAGAGGAGAGGGCTGAGCACACAGCCCTGTGGCACGCCGGTGTTCAGTGTTATAGTGGAGGAGGTGAGGTTGTTGACCCTAACAGACTGTGGTCTGTTAGTGAGGAATTCCAGTGTCCAATTGCAGAGGGAAGTGGAGATGCCAAGACCGCTGAGTTTGGTGATCAAGCTAGCGGGTATGACAGTGTTAAAGATGGAGCTGAAGTCAATGAACAGCAACCTGATGTAGGTGTTATTACTGTCCAGGTGGGTCAGGGCAGAGTGTAGGGCCGCCGATATGGCATCCTCTGTAGACCTGTTGGTCCGGTAGTCAAACTGATGGGGGTCCAGTGTGGGGGGGAGGCTGGCTTTGAGATGAGCCAAGATCAGCCGCCCAAAGCACTTGGCGATGACAGGGGTAAGTGCCACTGGCCGGAAATCGTTGAGACTCCCTGTCGCTGATTGTTTGGGCACAGGCACAATGGTAGATGTCTTGAGGCAAGTGGGGACGGCACCCTGGGCCAGTGACAGATTGAAAATGTCAGTAAGGACCAGGGATAGTTGTCCAGCACATGCCCTGAGCACCTGCCCGGGGATGCCATCGGGGCCGGCAGCTTTGTGTTCATTCACCTTGCTCAGTGCATCTTGTACAGCAGAGGTGGAGAGACAGAGGGGTTGTTCATTCGGTGGTGGAGCAACTTTGATGGCTGTAGTTTTGTTGTCCCAGTCAAAGCAAGCATAGAAATGGTTTAGCTCGTCAGGAAGGGAGGCGTTGTCTGGTGGGGGGGGGGGGGGGGTGTTGAATTTATGGTAATCGGCAATGGATTTGATTCCTTGCCACATGCGCCTGGGGTCAGAGTTGTTTCGGAAATGCTCCTCGATCTGCCGTTTGTGATTGAGTTTAGCATTCCTAATTCCCTTTTTCAGATTGGCCCTGGATGAGCTGTATCCCTCAGTGTCGCCAGATTTAAAAGCAGCGTCGCGAGCCTTCAACAGGAGTCTGACCTCCCTGCTCATCCACGGCTTCTGGTTAGGGAAGGTCTTTATCTCTTTGTGGGTAGTGACGTTGTCCGTGCAGAATTTTATATAGTTCAAGAACGGTTGAGGTGTATGAAACTTACAAAAATCTTAAGTTGATGTCCACTTGGGAGTTGAAGGTGGCCTGATATTCAGTGGCAAACAGATGCCAGTCTGTTTGCTGAAACTGTTCCTGTAATTTCTAACAGAGGCAGGTGTATGAGTTTATGTCCCCCTCGGCCAGGCCAGATCTTCACAGTCCTAGTGGTAGGTTTCACTCGTCTGATCAGAGGTGTGTATTTGGGGAGTAGGAACCCAGAGACAGGTGGTCAGACTGTCCCAGGTGGGGGAGGGGGAGGGCTTTGTACGCTTCAGTAATATTGGTATATACTAGGTCCAGAATATTGTTTCCTCTGGTTGGGCAGGAGACATGCTGGTGGAATCTGGGGAGTACAGTTTTAAGGTTTAAGTCACCCTGTATTCTCATAGCATCCTCCTCACAGTTCATACTGCCACCCAGCTTTGTGTCATCTGCAAATTTGTTAATGTTAGTTTGAATCCCTTCATCTAAATCATTGATGTATATTATAAATAGCTGCAGTCCCAGCACCGAGACTTGCGGTACCCCACTAATCAGTGCCTGCCATTCTGAAAGGGACCCGTTAATCCCTACTCTTTGTTTCTTGTCTGCCAACCAATTTTCTATCCATGTCAGCACTCTCCCCCGTACTATGTGCCCTAAGTTTGCCCACTAATCTCCGATGTTGAATTCAAAATTTCTCCCAGAGCTCTGGTTTGCTGCTTCCTCTGGCCAGTTTATATTCCTCTTCCTTGGATTTAACACTATCCCTAATTGCCGTCGTTAGCCGCAACTGAGCCACCTTCCCCATGTTATTTTTACGCCAGACAGGGATGAAAATTGTTGTTGTTCATCCATGCAATCTTTAAATCTTTGCCATTGCAACACTGTCAACCCTTTAAGTATTATTTGCCAATCAATCTTAGCCAATTCCCATCATACTATCAAAGTCTCTTTTTTAAGTTCAGGACCCTCGTCTTTGAATTAACTGTCACTCTCCACCTTAATGCAGAATTCCACCATATTGGTGGAATAACTGGTCACAGCTGCCTGAGGTCCTTTGCACAACAAGATTGCTAACTAATTCTTCCTCATTACACAATACCTAGTCTAGCATGGCCTGCCCTCTAGTTGGTTCCTCTACATATTGGCTTAGAAAACCATTCCGTATAAACTCCAGGAAATCCTCCTCCTCAGGATTGTTACCAATTTGGATACCCCAATCTATATGTAGATTAAAGTATCCCATGATAACTTTGCTACATGCATCCCTAATTTCCTGTTTGATGCTATTCCCAACCTCCCTACTGCTGTTTGGTATGTACACATCTTCAACAAGCAGTTTCTGCCCTAGGCTATTTTGCAGCTCTACCCATACAGATGGTACAGCATCCAAGCTGATGTCCATCCTTACTATTGCTTTAATCTCCTCTTTAACCAGCAATGCCACCCCACATCCTCTTCCTTTCCTTCCTGAATATTGAACACCCCTGCATATTGAGCACCCAGCCTTGGTTACCCTGGAGCCATATCTCCATAATCCCAAATATATATCATATCTGTTAACAACTAACTGTGCATTCAATTCATCCACCTTATTACGAATGCTCCTTGCATTGATTGGTATTCTCTGAATTTTTCTACAAAATTTGGTTGAGACAGACCACCCTACACAGAAATTCACAAGACTTTTAAATACAAATTGTGTTCATTGCAAAACTTCCATCAGTTCCTACCATGGTTGTTCTCTCCACAACTATCCATGACTTTATATTGAATGTATTATCCTTGGGAGTTCCTGCTAATTACATCCATTCAATGCTTTTAAAATGTCATAAAATGCAAGAGTATTAACAAAATGTTTTAAAAGATTTAACTTATTTTCTAATTTACTAAGAAGATTCTTTCTGAACATCAGCCTAATCAACAAATGGTTCTGTCCAGATTTTTTAAAGTCAATTTCAGCTACTTAAAATCAGATTATCAACAGATGGTGAGTAAGACACTTTTAATAAAACCTTCTCATTACTGGTGATAGACCCATTTTTAACTGCATTAACATAGGTTATGAGGCTTAAATATTTCAGAGACATTTCTAGTGCTAATATTTGTCTTTAAAAAGTTACCTATTAAAGCATTCCTGACTGTAATCATGCAAAGAAAATTAATGTTCAGCAATATGCAAAATATTTCAATGGAAACAATAATTTGACAAGCGAAGATAAAGACATACTTCTCAAAATGTGCATGATTTTTACTGCACGTTGAATTTAAAGTGGTGAATGCTCCTGATAGCAATGATAGGATTGCAGGACTGTCATATGTTGATAAAATGGAATGGCTGGGTTTGTATACTCTGGAATTTAGAAGGATGAGAGGGTATCTTATTGAAACATGTAAGATTGTTAGGGGTTTGGACACACTAGAAGCAGGAAACATGTTCCCGATGTTGGGATCATGGGCCACAGTTTAAGAATAAGGGGTAAGCCATTTAGAACGGAGACGAAGGAAAACCTTCTTGCACAGGGAGTTGTGAGTCTGCAGAATTCTCTGCCTCAGAGGGTGGTAGAGGCTGGTTCTCTGGATGCATTCAAGAGAGAGCTAGACAGAGCTCTTAAAGATAGCTGAGTCAAAGGATATTGGGAGAAGGCAGGAACAGGGTACTGATTGTGGATGATCAGCCATGATCACTTCAAATGGTGGTGCTGGCTCGAAGAGCCAAATGGCCTATTCCAAAAATAGACAATATTGTCTATTTTCTATTGTCTATTGAAGTAGTGAAGGTTAATTTTGTGTTTACCTGTAAGATAGCAGTATACTGGTAGAGAGCCATGAAATGTCCCCTTTCCCATCATTGAGGCTTGAAGACCATTTCATTCCCAAGATTGTAATACCCACTTAAAACTTGGAGGGTTGAAGACTTAGAAACTTAGAAACATAGAAAATAGGTGCAGGAGGAGGCCATTCGGCTCTTCGAACCAGCAACACCATTCAACGAAAAAGGTGAATTTATTATGGGGAGCAAGGAAATGGCAGATGAGTTGAACAGGTACTTTGGATCTGTCTTCACGAAGGAGGACACAAACAATCTTCGTGATATAGTAGTGGCCAGAGGATCTGGGGTGACGGGGGAACTGAAGGAAATCCACATTAGGCCAGAAATTGATAGACTGATGGGATTGAAGGCTGATAAATCCCCAGGGCCTGATGGTCAGCATCCCAGGGTACTTAGGAAGTGGCTCTAGAAATCGTGGATGCACTGGAGCTAAGTTTCCGATGTTCTATGGACTCAGGATCAGTTCCTGTGGATTGGAGGGCAGCTAATGTTATCCCACTTTTTAAGAACGGCGGGAGAGAGAAAACAGGACATTTTACTTCGGAGTCATGTGAGTGACTACGTGAAGAAGCCCCGCCTGGCGCTGGAACGGCATTACGTCAACGCTGACGGCAGAGCAAGAGCTGCAGAGGCAGCTCCTCGACAGCGGTAGGTATGGGCCCGCAGGTAAGTGCAGTGGAAAACATTTTCAGGGCCTAAAAAACTCCGTGGCTGGTATTGAATACCAGAATTTAAAACTAATTTAAAAGGAAAAAAAAAAAAAAAGTTGAAAAACAATGGAGTTTTAAAAGAACGTCCTAAGGGGAGCGATCGGAACGGGAGATTACGGAGCCGGTTAAAAATTACGTTAGAAAGATTTTTTAGTCGCTCCACAAACTTTTGGCACAGGGGAGGGGAATTTTATAAAGTCAGAAAGGCCATAATTTTAAAAAATTCAATAAAAGGCCTTCAGACTAAAAAAGCTTGATGGCTTGAAAAAATAATGGAAAAAAAAAGATTCCAAAAAATAAAAATAAAGTAAATAAAGAATTCAAGCCAAAAAGGGTTAAAAGACCCAAAAACATTCCCTAGCCTACCCTAAAGGGGTTTCATATATTAATATATATGATGAAATATGGTGGGAATATCTACCTCAGATATATTTGAAGGTAGTCTCCTTGAGAAAAAACTCAGGAGTAACAAGGGCAGTAAAAATAAAATGGAAAACTGACCCTAAAAATGCACTGATAGTGGTGGCTGGTCATGAAGTACCCACCACAGCACCAGTAATATATATATATTAAAATAAAAAAAAGGGGGGGGTTCACAAGTTGCTTCAACTATAAGCTTAGCAGCTGTTGCAAGCTGAAGCAAGTATTAACAGATGATGGACAGCTTCTGTGAATATTTGGGTAAGATAAAAATATTATCTATTCTTATAAAGATTATTGATACGTCTCTTTGTTGGGACTACGGACAATAATACCAGGTAAATGCAAATGAATTGTCCAAAGAAATTCTCCAAACATTTGTATTAATTATTGAAGTATAAGGAATTATGGATTAAATATCGATTGTTCTATTATGGAAGTGTCCATGTCATATCAAGGTGAACAATACCACAGCTGTGGCATATTTTAAATCACATAAGATAAGTAAAATAATAATCATGTGCTTATCTGAATAAACAGATGTGGCATATATACTAAAATGTTTTAGTCCAGCTGTTTATCTCTAAGAAAGAGACAATGTTATCACAGACAACACATTAAGGGGGGGAAAATACATTGTCATTAATATGGATTACTTACGATTAATCTGGTTGTATACAGATTAAATAACCAATCTTTCAAATGTTTTCATGGGTAAACCAAGAACAGGAAAGGTGGATGCTTTTCTCTCAATTATATGAGGAAAAATGTTCTTTTATGTTCCTCATTTTTGTCTGATAGGGCTGTGTCTGATGAAAATATAGCAAGACACTGCCAGAGGCATTTTGGTGGTCCAAAACAGATCCTTCTTGGTTTTCATAAATATTGAGTGATGTTGAAACACTTGTGATGATTCATAGTTGCAGTAATTTATTGTTGTACAAAGGCATCCATAATATAAAAATATGAATTGACTATCTGCAGGTTGATCAGACCATTACAATAGTTTAATGGTCAAAGAAGTCTATGAATGTTAGAGTGTCTATGCCACTTCTATGCCAGAGTGTCGTATGGAATGAGTCTACGACATAAAAAACACAGAAAGCTTCAAAATCTTCACGCAGTCACTCACGTGATTCCGAAGTAAAATAGTAAGATTAAACGAGAACTTACCAGTTCAAAGTTTGATCGTTATTTTATGAGGAGTAACGATGAGGGATTACGTGCCCTCCACTCCCGACCCTCATAAAATAAATGATCATCTGGTAGTTCTAAATCTATGTTGAGCCTTACTATCTTACTCCAGCTATTATGTTCTGTGTTTTTCATGCCGCTGCTTTGAAGTATGCCGTTCCAGCGCACGCGGGGCTTCTTCACGTAATCCCTCATCGTTACTCCTCATAAAATAACGATCAAACTTCGATCTGGTAAGTTCTCGTTTAATCTTACTATTATAGACCAGTTAGCCCGAGTCAGAATGGATTTACAAAGGGAAAATCATCCTTGACTAATCTTCTGGAATTTTTTGAAGATGTAACTCGGAAAATGGACAAGGGAGAGCCCATGGATGTAGTGTACCTGGATTTTCAGAAAACATTTGATAAGGTCCCACATAGGAGATTAGTGAGACCACACCTGGAGTATTGTGTACAGTTTTGGTCCCCTAATTTGAGGAAGGATATTCTTGCTATTGAGAGAGTGCGGCATAGGTTTTATAAGGTTAATTCCCGTGATGGCGGGACTGTCATATATGCTGAGAGAATGGAGCAGCTGGGCTTGTACACTCTGGAGTTTAGAATGATGAGAGGGGATCGCTTTGAAACATATAAGATTGTTAATGGTTTGGACTTGCTAGAGGCAGGAAACATGTTCCTGATGTTTGGGGAGTCCAGAACCAGGGGCCACAGTTTAAGAATAAGGAGTAAGCCATTTAGAATGGAGACGAGAAAACGCTTTTTCTCACAGAGAGTGGTGAGTCTGTGGAATTCTCTGCCTTAAAGGGTGGTGGAGGCGGGTTCTCTGGATGCTTTCCAAGACAGAGCTAGATAGGTCTCTTAAAAATAGCCGAGTCCGGGGATATGGCTCATTAACCGCAAGCAGGTGTTGTCGGCTTCTTCGGTAGATGGAACCCTCACAGTCGACCAGATACGAACGAGGTGAGTCGGCCACCCCAACCACGGTGGCCAGACGGTAGTGCCCACTGGCGGTCTGCAAACGAACAACCTGTCCGGGCAACAGAGGATCGAGTGGTCTGCACGACCGATCGTGGGAACGCCGCTGGCTGTCATGTTTCTCTTGAATTCGCCTCTGCACGGAGGCGGGCTCCAGCACCCGAGGTTTCAACTGGCGCTGGGCAATCGGGACGGTGGATCTGGTAGTTCTGGACATCAGACGCTGAGCAGGGGACCCCATGGCCGGATCCCTGGAAACATTCCTGAGGTTCAGGAGATCCAAATACAAATCAGAATTGGATAGTCGCGCCTGTTCCATCAGAAGCTTGGCGCTGCGGACGGCCCGTTCTGCTAGGCCGTTGCTCTGTGGGTACTCTGGGCTGCTGGTGATATGGGAGCCAGGCCCAGGCGATATCCTTTTTTGTCAGCTGCCGCAGGGGAGCACTCAGCTCACTGAGGTTTGGTATAAACTTGCCAAGGTAGTTCACCATGCCCAAGAATCGTTGCAGACCTGGCACGTCGGTGGGGGCTGCCATTTCGGAGATGGCAGCGGCCTTCAAGGGGTCGGGCTTTAGTCCGTTAGGGGTGAAAACATGTCCAACATACGTGACCTCTGAGACACGAAACCGGCACTTCTTGGGGATTCAGCTTCAGGTTCGCCTGTCGCGCGCGATCCAGGACGCGGCGGAGGTTCAGGTCGTGCTCGGCAAGGTCCTTCCGTAAACCAGGTATCATCCACGATGATGGCACATGGGCAGGTGCGCGAATAATTGCTCCATCGTCTGCTGGAACACCTCGCTAGCAGAATTGATGCCGAATGGCATTCGCAGGAACTTGAATCTGCCGAACGGTGTGGCGAAGGTCGTCAGGTCAGAAGACGCTTTGTCCAACGGGACCTGCCAAAAACGAGTTCTTAGGTCTAGGACAGAAAAGATGGTGGCTTGCCCGACCTTTGCCGCCACATCCTCAAACAGACCGCATGGGGTAATGTGGTCACCTGATGGCAAGGTTTAAGTCCTTCGGGTTGATACACACGCGTATCTCGTTCTTGTCTTTCTTAATCGTGGCAACCATGGTGGAGACCCAATCGGTGGGCTCGCTAATGCTACTAGCACCCCCCTTTTGACCATCTCGTTGGAGCATCGCCTCGACCTTGTCCTTCATGGCGTGAGACACCCTGTGAGGTGCGCGGACCACGGGTTGTATATTTGGGTCAATGGAAATATGGTATGACACTGGTAACTTCCCCAGGTCATCGTCGAACAGGTCCTGGTATTCAGCAACCGGGTCAAACGAAAGTTGCACTTTGTGGACCGTGCGGTCAAGGAGACCAGGCCAAGGATCCTGGCACGCACGGTTTGCCCACAGGGTTACACAGTCAGAGTTCAAAACATAGAAAACCAGGTTTCTTGTGGCCTTTTGCAGCACGCAAGTTAAAGTGGCCCTCCCCGCAGGCCTTAGAAATCTCTCCAACATAGGCGTGCAGGGTAGCATGTCAACAACCAGAGGCTCATTATTCCTTATCTTGTTGAAAAGATTCATGGACAAAACATTGACTCTCGCGCCAGTATCTAATTTGGCAGAGAAGGTTACGCCATTGACAGTCACAGGTACGGAGGATCATTGCGGTGGGCGGGTGTCTGTAGGAGGGTAAACACATGAGAGTCCTCGGCAGAATTAATTGGCTCCGCACCATGCACTCAACTAAATTGGGCTGTGAGTCGAAACAGAGATCAGATTGGGGCCAGCATGTTTAGACTGGGACTGGAAGACTTGTGCCTGGCTCCCACGGGAACGGTTGTAAGCGACAGGAGGCTGAGAAATGGTTCAGCTTTTTACAAAAGTTACAGGTTTTACCAGTGGCGGGACACGTCGACAGTCTATGGTGCATGTAGTTACAGTTCGGGCACCTTTTTCGGGGGCTACATCGCCAGGTCCAGGGCGGGCACGCGGCAGAAAAACATTGTTTCCCACCCGAGGCTGTGGGCTCCTAAATCCTGCCAGGTTGACAGATTTATTGCCCAAATCCCGGTAGTCCTCTTGCAAAACAACGACCCCTCAGACAATCTGCAGGCATGCATAGCTTTGTCCAACGTTAGATCCGGATCCCTCAAAAGCTCACATCGCAGCTTCTGGTCACGCATGCCAGTTACTAAAATGTCTCTAGTGAGCTGGTCGGTCATGTCGCCAAAACGGCACCGATGGGCGAGATGACGCAAATCAGCAATAAAACATTCAAACAGATTCATCCGGCAATTGTTCCTCGTAAAGAACCGTGCCCTCTCTAGAATGTGGTTCTGAGGGCAGGTCACAAATCTCCCTGAACTTACGTAGCAGGCAAAGCGGTGGTCGTCAGCAGACTCTGCAGGAGTAATCACCGCACCATCGGCGACGCCCAGGACCGCTGGAGCGTAGGTGAAAGTTCTGGCTCTTAGCACATGGCATCAGGTCAGACAAGGTTGAGGAGGAGGGAAGCTTTAAGGGAGTCAGGATCAGCGCGGTGTGCGACGTTGACAAAGTGTGTGAAATCAAATTCAAACGTGGCCCAGCGCTCAGAAATGTCAGCATCAAAAGACAAGCTTGCTCGGGGCTTTCTGCAAGAGGACGCCATGGCCAAAGAGATCAAAGCACAAAAAACACAAATCAAAAAAAAGAAATAAAAACCGATAAACAGGAGACGCAAGTATCTTCCAGCTTTGACACCATGTAAATGAAAACTTTACAAGCTCTTAAGTGTACAACATCTTTTAATGATAGCACTGGGTATTACACACACCTTCAAGCACCGGCTACATTTTCTACTGAGGGGAAGGCGTTATGATTGATGTTAACTGGGCGGGGTTAATGGGAGTGAGGTAACTATATTATTGGTTGCATATAAACCATCTACAGTCAGGAACGGGATACTGATTAGGGATGATCAACCATGATCACATTGAATGCCGGTGCTGGCACAAATGGCCTAGTCCTGAACCTATTGTCTATTGTCTATTGTCTATTGTGATCATCGCTGATCGTCCCCAATCAACAACCCGTGCCTGCCTTCTCCCTATATCCCTTGATTCCACTAGCCCCAAGAGCTCTATCTAACTCTCTCTTAAATCCATCCAGTGATTTTGCCTCCACTGCCCTCTGTAGCAGGAAATTTCACAAATTCACAACTCTCTTGGTGAAAAGGTGTTTTCTCTTCTCAGTCTTAAATGGCCTCCCCTTCATTTAAGACTGTGGCCCCTGGTTCTGGACGCCCAACATTGGGAGCATTTTTCCTGCATCTAGCTTGTCCAGTCCTTTTATAATTTCATATGTTTCTATAAGATCCCCCCTCATCCTTCTAAACTCCAGTGAATACTAGCCTAGTCTTTTCATTCTTTCCTCATATGACAGTCCCGCCATCCCAGGGATTAATCTTGTGAAATTACTCTGCACTGCCTCAATCAAAAGGATATCCTTCCTCAAATTAGGTCCAAAACTGTAAACAATACTCCAGATATGGTCTTACCAGAGCCCTATACAACTGCAGAAGACTTAATACTGTGCGTATCAAAGGCAATTGATGCTTAATTTTGTTCCACTGCATTGAAATATACAGAAAACACCACATTTCCTTCTGTCCTGTGACAACTGGAAAGGAAACATCTATTGTTTTCACTGTAAATTTCCCATGTCTATTGAGAAGACGAAGATATGTATCATGAAATGCATCAAGGTGGTTTATTCTTGCTCCGGTTGATGTGTGATACCCAGAAGTACCATTGCGCATTTTATTACAAAATAATCTGCAAAGGTTAGTGCATAAATAACCTGTCAGAAAAGAATAAATAAACTGTTTGCTTTGTATGTTATTTAAAATATTTATATTATGTTTAGTATATTGTTATTTTATATATGTATACTATTAATATGCTCACTCAGGTCTCCAGGGAAATATAAATGGAAATTCCATACATGAAATTTGTCTCTGATGTTACCTCTATACTCTCTGGTCTGAAAAATGACAGTTTGCATTTCCTCACTTCCTCACATAAAGAGCAAACACGGAACTGCATTATTTGTCTACACTGAGATTTATGACATTATGTGATCTCAAACATGCTTGGACTAGTTCGCCCATAGAGGTTAAGATTGTCATCCATCTGGCATTCCAGTCTCAGGATCATTCCACACTGCTGCAGTAATATTGACACATTGCATAAAATGCTTCTCATTGTCTTTCCGCTTCATTCAGGAGGATTTCCAAAACCCGTATTCAAGGAGAGATTTCCTCTACTTGTTTTCAGTTCCTTAGAGTAAGCACAACAGGAGGAGATTTATTAACATTGCATGCTTCCTCGGGCATTCACAAACTACACTTGGGTTGCATTCCTCCTTAAAGATGTTACTCTGGCAACTCCTGAAGGAGTGTCTGTCTAGAACTCTGGGGGGATCTCATTGCTCCCCCAAAAAGCATTTGCCCTGACCTACTATTCTTCGCCAGCCTACCAAGAATCATTTGACCCTTTAGGAGTACTCTCCCTCCTCTCACCCGGAAGAAAGATCTGAAGAAGGGTCTCGACCCGAAACATAACCTGTACCTTCTCTCCAGTCATGCTGCCTGTCTTGCTGAATTATTCCAGTATTTTGTGCCTATCTTAGGAGTTATTTGCATATGTTCCATGCCAACCTTTTTGCCTATCTACACTAATCCCATTTCCCTCCATTATAAATGCATCTTTCTATGCCTTGCCCATTCAAATGGCTGTCTAAATGTCTCTTAATTGTAATGATTGTATCTGACTCCAGCGCCTCCTATATATCAGCAAGTTCCATATATCACCCACCCTCTGTTCCCCATAACCCCCCTTTAAAAATCCTTCTTCTCAACTTAAAACCAATGTCTTTGTGTTTTTGATATCCCAAACACAGAAAAACAAGACTAACTACCCTATCTGAGATTCTTCTATTGACAGTGCCAATTTTTTTTTTAATGATGTGGAGTTTGTATGAAAAAGTGACAATGTAGCAATGTTACAAAATATTGAGATTTTAAAAATCAAGTCTGCAATTTATCCCATCAGATAAAGCATAAAAATAAGTGTAATTTGACACCTAATTCATTTTCATATCTTCAGTATTAATAAAGCTATGGCCATTTTCATACTCGGAAATTAGCATCTTGTTCCCTATTGCTTTTCCATTGACTTAACACAAAAGTTGTGATCGAGGACAGTCAAAAGCCCATAACTTTCTTAAAAATTAAGAGAACTGAAAGAAAATTTCAGTTATTATGGGTTGAAGCATTCTGAAACAAATATGAAACAATCTTACTTGGATGACCTGAAATTAAAGCATATAATTAGTTAGTTACCCAATTGTAGCTAGTTACAAAATTAAATTGCTAGATCTAAACATCTATCCATTTCTTAAGAAAATATGAACATTTTTTTAAAAGCCTAAGTGTCCAAATAACATTCACACAAGAATTCACAATATAACATGATTTTTACATCTAATTGTCAATAATTTATAGGCCAAATTGAAGGAATTTAGTGTTTAATGCCCGTAAATGAATGGCCATTTAAATTAGCTTGCGAGTGGGGTTTTCTGGAACACGATGGATTGGAACGTTGCGGTTGCGGTGAATTTAAAACCAATATCGGCAGGAAAAATACTGCAGTTTCATATGGGAACTAAATCACCGTTTCGCAACATGAAATGTTGATTAAGTTCATCTAAACAAGCAAGTTTATATGAAAAAATGAACAGCTTGACTTTACCTGTCCCCTACGTAAAATCCATCCCCGTTGTCGGCGTTCACGGCATTAGGAGCTAATTTTTATTTTACTGCAGCGCTGAAATAGTCGGGCAATTTAAAAAAAAATTTAACTTACCGGCAATCGGAACGAATCTCCAGAAAAAGCTCGCACCCCGAGAAAATAAAATTCCGGATGGCAAAGGAAAACAGCATTTTAACCCTGCCCCCCCCCCCCCCCCCCCCCCCCCCCCCCCCCCCCCCCCCCCCCCCCCCCCCCCAAGGCGCCAAAGTCGCAACACGGCCAGCGACAGTACTGCAGCGTCACTGAAGGTAAGTTTTGTAACATACCTAGAATATATAACAACAAGCCCTCAGGCCGTGATTGGGGTAAACTGGACTAGCCCGTGCAATCTGCTCCACTCGCTCCCCCCAACTTTAACCAAAGTCCTCCAATGCAGGCAATATTCTGGTGAACCTCCTCAGCACCCTTTCCAGCATTCCAGCATAATTGCATCCTCCACATTATGTGGCAACCAAATTGCACACAATTTTTGGAGTGCAGTCAAACCAGTCTTCTGTGTAGTTGCAATGTACCATACCAACTGCTCGATGTTATCTCCTGACCTATAAAGGTAAGCATGCCTTCTTCAATGCCTTACATTCCTATTATTTACTGCCTATGTCCTGGATGGAATACATGGAACATGGAAACATAGAAAATAGGTGCAGGAGTAGGTCATTCGGCCCTTTGAGCCAGCACCACCATTCAATATGATCATGGCTGATCATCCAAAATCAGTACCCCGTTATGGCTTTTTCCCCTATCCCTTGGTTTCCTTAACCCTAAGAGCTAAATCTAACTTTCTCTTGAGTAACTTCCCAAACTACATCATGTTCCTCCCCTCCCACTCTACCCCTTCCCCGGGCACTTTCCCTTGCAACCGCAAGAAATGCAACACTTGTCCCTTCACCTCCCCCCTCCACTCCTTTCAGGGACCCAAGCAGTCCTTCCAGGTCCGACAGAGATTCACCTGCACCTCCTCCAACCTCATCTACTGCATCCGCTGCTCCAGATGCCAGATGATCTATATCGGTGAGGCCAAGCGGAGGCTTGGCGATCGCTTCACCGAACACCTCCGCTCGGTCCACAATAACCAACCCGACCTCCCGGTGGCTCAGCACTTCAACTCCCCCTCCCATTCCACATCCGACCTCTCGGTCCTGGGCCTCCTCCACGGCCAGAGTGAGCAACACCGCAAGCTGGAGGAACAGCACCTCATATTCCGCTTGGGGAGTCTGCATCCTTTGGGCTTGAATATTGAATTTTCTCAATTCTGTTAACCCTTGCTGTCCCCTCCCCTTCCCACCTCTCCCTCAGCCCTCGGGCCCTGACATTCCCTCTATCTCTATCTCCCTCCCCCACCCCAGTCGCACCAGCTTCTCATTTTCACACCACAAACAGCTTACAATGGCTTGTTCCCTTTATCACCGATACTTTTTTGCATATCTTTCACTCATTGTTCCTTATCTCTCCACATCACCGTCTATATCTCTCGATTCCCTGATCCCTGACCAGTCTGATGAAGGGTCTCGACCCGAAACGTCGCCTATCTCCTTCGCTCCTTAGATGCTGCTGCACCCGCTGGGTTTCTCCAGCTTTTTGTGTACCCTCATGTTACACTTGTTGGGATTAACACTAGACCAAATCTCCACCCAATGTTCAATCTAAGCTATTTCCAATTGCATTCCTCTCTATGTAAACAACACTGACATTTGTGTCATTTGTAACCTTACTCACCATATCTCCTTCATTTATACCCACTTATCTATACATTATTAAACTCTCATCTTATTTGTTTATTTGTACATACATTTGCGTAAAAACGGTACACGAGAGCGCTACAATTTTGGCCCACCTTACTCACCTATGTCCTGTGATGTAAATTAAACAAGTTTCATTCAGATTGATGGTATATTTTATGTTATTGACGTTTAAAACTTAAAAAAAAGAAAAACGAGCATGCGCAGATTGGTCTCCTCTCCAGTCAGTCAACACCACGGCCGGGACCCCTCTGCCCCACCCGTCCTCTACGGCAATGGGGTCCCATCCACCCATCCCCCTGGGTGAATGGCTGCGACCTTCGGTCTCCACTACCGCCGACGCTGCGGTAACTCATGGCCCTTTCAGAGGAAATCTTCTCCACCAGCTCATCAAAACTCGTGGTGCCCACTGTGACGAACACCGACTCCATCCACCCCCGTAACCTGGCCCGGCCCAACGGCGGCAGCGAGCAGGCAGGCAGGTAGGCAGGTGGGCAGGGTGGGGATGGGCCGAGCAGCAGCAGTGGACAGGCGGGCAGGACAGGGACGGGCTGAGCAGCGGCTGAGACGGAGTGGGCAACAGGGAGGGAGAGTCGGGTTGCACAGTGAGCAGTTTGCGTGACGTTTGAGTAACTCACATACATACACACGCACAAACACCCGCAAACACACACACACACACACTCACTCACTCACACACACACACACACACACACACACACACCACACACACACACACACACACACACACACACACACACACACACACACACACACACACACACACACACACACACACACAAGATTCAAACTGGTCCAATCGTCAAGTTAATGTGATCTAAACCACAGCTAACAATCTAACTACAGATGCTGCTTTTTATGGAGGGGGGGAGGGAGTGACTGAGGTTAGTGGAAAGGAGAGGGAGGGAGAGGTGAGGGAGGGATTGGGGGAGAGGAGGAGGAGAGGGGAAAGATCCTGGGGAGGTGAGGAGGGAGGGGGGGTTGAGGGAGAGGAGGGGGTAGGGAGGGGGTAGGGAGGGGGTTGGGAGGGAAGGGGTGAAAGTTAGGGAGGTGAGGAGGGAGAGTGGGGAGGAGGGGAATAGAGGGAGAGGAGGGGGAGAGGAGGAGGTAGAGGGTGAGGAATAGAGGGGGTGGAGGGCAGTGGGAGAGGTCAGGAGGGATAGTTGAGGGGAATAGGGCCAGGTGAGGAATGGGGATAGAGGGATGGGGATAGAGGGATAAATCTCAGTGTGGACAAATAATGCAATTATCCAGCTCAGTTCCATGAATCTTTTTTTGAGAAATTATATCCTCAAAAACTCAAATAAATTAGTTACGCAGGATTTCTGCCACCTAGTCATACTGACTTTCCCTGATTAGACTTTACCTTTCCAAATGTACATAAATCCTATTCCTTAAGATTTTCCCCACTAATTTCCCTATCGCATATAAGGAACTTTAGTCTGCAGTTATCTGTTTTTTTTCCTTGTTTTTCTTCTTAAATAATGAAGCCACATGAGCTATCCTCCAGCCTTCCCGTACCTCACCAGTTTCCATTAAGGCAATAATCTCCCTTGAGCCCTAATCTATCGTCTCCCTTGCTTCCCATGGTATTCTGAGATACATCCAATCCAAACATCTAACATTGTTCACCCTCTTAATACAGGCCTGCTGCGGACCATCCATGTACCGCTCCATGACTTCACTATAGTGCATGTATTTTCCTTGATGAATAGGGATGTATACCTTAGAATCTTATCCAAGAACTTAGGCTCCACCATAGAGTATACCTTTTGGCTTTATTCAGGATTTACCATAATTTTGCTTCCCAAGGATATTTTGTGGCCTATTTCTGCAATCACATTTCCTTTCTCAAATCCTCTCCTCCATTCTATTTATCCTTTATAAGACACCCTTGTTTCTGGTTCTCTTTTCCCTCCATATGCTTTATTTTTGTCCCTGGCTTCTCTTTTCTTTTTCCTTTACTGATACAGCAAATTATACTTGTATTAAAGTTATATCTGATTAATAATGGACCCCTTACAATTTGCTTAATTTACGATTCATAATTTTGATGCAATGTGAAACTGTTTCATTATAGTGTCATTACAATGTAAATATTGCAAGGGATTACAGCCAGAGAACACGTCATAGTAATCATTGAGTCACAGATTATAGAAAGACTGAGCAGAAAAACAGTAATTTTGGCCACTGAGTATGTAGGAAGGAACTGCAGATGCTAGTGCTATCGAAGATAGACACAAAATGCTGGAGTAACTCAGCAGATCAAGCAGCATCTCTGGAGAAACGGAATAAGTGACATTTCGTGTCAGAACCCTGCTTCAGTCACTCCGACCCGAATCATCACCTAGTCCTGTCCTTCGGTGATGCTGTCTGACCTGCTGAGTTACTCCAGTATTTTGTGTCTATTTTGGGCACTCAGTCTATTCTGACCATCAAGCATCCAGCTTTTGCATCAATCCAACCCAGACCATTTTTATTCTCCCCACATTCCCCTCAACTTTCCCTAAGTTCAATATTCATCTACAAATTTGGGCGAATTTTATAGTGGGCAATTAAGCTACCACCCTACACAATTTCTGGGTGTTGGAGGAAACTGGAACACACGTGTGATTGCAATGGATAAGAAATATGGCATCGGAGTAGACGACATTTGAGTTTTTGAGCTTAGTTTATTGTCACATGTACCAAGTGCAGTGAAAAGCATTTGTTGTGTGCTAACCACTCAGTGGAAATACAATATACGATTACAATCGAGCCATCCACAGCGTACAGATACTGTCATGATAATTTGGTATGCAGCTTGCAGGAGAAAACATGATTATTCATATACTCATGCAAACTCCCTCCTGACTCCCTATTATAGGTCAGGATTGAACCCTTGTCACTGGAGCTGTAAGGCGATACCTCTATTAGTTTTACCACTACCACTTTAACATAAAAACATTAGATGTTACAGGTTGAGAAATGGTTAACAATCTAATATTCTTTCCACTAATCCACCTGACAGGTAACCTCAAAATGTTTTTTTTAATTGTTATCTCTCCTGCTGTTTCTTTCGCTAAAGGTGGTGGGTGCTCACTCAGCAACTGTCATGGTAACGGGATAATTAATGACAACATACCACTGCTGCCAGAAGCTATTTTGCTGCTTTGAGCAGAAATACTATCATTTGTTTCAGAAAAGTACAGCAGTTTCAAATGGCAAAGGAAGTTCACCTTGGACATGTACAAGACCTTGAAAGCAAAAACAAGTTTACATTAATGATGCTCCACTCCATGCACAAGGTCAGAATTTCTTACTAAGCATGAGTTACTTGTGGTCATTGCTAATCTATGAGGTAAGTAGGAACATATACTTTGCAGATCTGCACCCAAAGCAACTCAGACTTACATGGTGAACTTCGGTGTGGCAAAAGGTTCTTGAATGATATCACCCATCACATGAGCAAAACAACCACACCCACCAAAATGGCTGAAACTGTGATAGCATCTATGCATTGCCATCTGTCAGACTTGCCTCTAACATTTGGAAAACATTCAAAATCGATTAAAAATCAAAGCAACGTTTGTTTTTTAAATAGCATTTTCAAAAACATTGAGAATTATAACACTTTAACAAACTTAATGAAATAAACAAATCCAAGTTCCCTTGTACTTGTTATTTTCTTGCAGCTGTTCATCTCTATTGAAATAAATGTTCTTATTATCCCTGTGCCAGGTTCAACCTTGTGTAGGAACAGCAGACACGTTCTTGGTGTATGTCTGCGGAATTGCAGCAAGTTCAGCTTTGTTGCTAGATCAGGATGAGTTCAAAGTCTCACCACAAACAGCGAAGCATGGCCACTAAGTTCAGGAATTCCACGCTAGCATGGCAGACTGGAGCCCAGTGCCACTTATGACCAGATGGACATAAAAGTTGTTACTGGGCTATTACTATCTCCCAGGAAGTTTTGACACGTTGAAATTATTATTATTATATTTTTTTTAACTCTCTCAATTTATAAATACGCTCTTCTCACGCTTACCCCCCAGTCTCGTTCAGTCAAAAACCACTGAGACAAGCACTGGAACAACTAATGTTTATTTTTAGATTGAACAGCAAATTCCCCTCTACGATACTTCAACCATCACGGGCTCGATCCTTGTCTCTGCCTGGTCAAACCCTTCAGCCTCGTGCAAGCGGAAACACTCCAAAACATCACGCAGTCCCAAGCGCACTTCCAGAAGATCAATCTTGATCTAAGACGGAGCCACCTTTTATAGGTTCACGAACCTTGAGGGGCCGAACTACATAGGGATGGTCTCTTTACAGTCCAATCAAACATATTAATTACATCAATACATTATTGACAGTTCCCCCAAACCAATTAGAGTCTCCCATACATTGTTTCTAGGAGAAACTTCTGGAAGGAAGCTAACTTAACTGAATAATGCAACATTTACCCTGGAACTTAAAACAAATATGCCAGGGCTTAACATTTTGGCCAATCAACAACCAGCAGAGTAACTGTTTCGCAACAGTATTTACATTATTTACAATTCCTTTGCAGCAAACCAACCGCATCAATGCATTTAAATTTGTTTGCATAGTTTTTATACATTTTTTATCAATTAAGGGGAAAATCCATAATAGAGTATAGAGTTCCTAAGAGAACCTGGGATGAAGTAAGTTAGCAATCCATACTTTCACTGATACTTTTACAGTGATGGAGATGTACACATGCATTTCTTCCATCCACTTTCATTGCTGTTAGAGTCATTTGAAGAACCTGGTAAGGTCCCTCGCAACGAACCTCCAATCCTTTCCTCACCCACTTCTTTATTAGGACATAGTCTTCAGGTTTCACTTTCATGGGAGTTGTTAACGAAGGCATCTCACTATAGGATGAGTCTACATCTTACTCTACAATGTACTCTTAAGGCTCTGGTCAAAGCCAAATTGTAGTTGGTCATCTCCGCAGTCATATGGTGGAAATTGATTATTTTCATCGCATTCTGGTTCCAAGGTCTTTTCAAGGGTCTACCATGAACAATTTCAGCTGGGCTTAATCTAGATTTTCCTACAGGCGTGACTCTTATTTGAAATAGGGCTATTGGGAGTAATTTAATCCATCCACATCCAGTCACCGCCATCAATTTTGCTAATTTCGTTTTAAGGGTCTGATTTGCTCTTTCTACAAGTCCAGCAGCCTGTGGTCGATAAGCACAGTGTAATTGTTGCTGGATCCCCAGATGTTCACAAAATTCTTTATTGATTTATACAATAAAGTGTGGACCATTCAGGCCTGTACGGAGCTTTTCAAAAAGGGGGGTGGCATGACAGGATGACAAATATTTTAATGTGAAATAGCGTGAAGTCCCTCGAGGTCCAGGGCCTGCTTAAGGGCCCTGGAAGCTCAGGGGTTTTAGATTCTCTCTGATGCATTCTGAGCCTTATTTTGGAGCATTTTTGCACCAAATTTATGACCAATATTTCAGAAATGAACAAGCATCTGAGAGGTAGTTTTTTCCCACAACGGATGGTGGGTGTATGGAACGAGCTGCCAGAGGAGCTAGTTAAGGCTGGGGCTCTCCTAACGTTTAAGAGACATTTGGACACGTACATGGATAGGACAGGTTTAGATGGATATGGGCCAAACGCGTGTGAGTGGGACTAGTGTAGATGGGACATGTTGGTTGGTGTGGGCAAGTTGGGCTGAAGGGCCTGTTTCCACACTGCATCATTCTATGACTAAAAGTTAAGAAGAAAAATGCATGTACATAAGTAGAGTAGATTTGAAAGAGGAGTGAAATGTAAAGGCAGAGAAAGGTTTATGGGTGGAAAGGAACATAAGAAAGGAGGGGGAGAGTGGGCTTGGGCAGATGGGTGTAGGGAAAATAGACACACAGTTCTGGAGTAACTCAGCAGGTAAGGCAGCATCTGCGGAGAATATGAATAGACGATGTTTCCCAGAGTGCTGGAGTAACTCAGCGGGTCAGGCAGCATCTCTGGAGAACATGGATAGGTGACATGTCACAGAGTGCTGGAGTAACTCAGTGGGTCAGGCAGCATCTTTGGAGTAAAGGTATAGATTATGGTACCCGGACGTGGCGCCGACAGACAAGAAGCCGAAGCAAAGATGTCGAAGCCAAAGAACGTAATGGAAATGAGGCCGAAACGCCAATAAACCGAAAGTGTCCGAAGACGAAACGCCTACTAACTGAAAGGGTGGGACGCCTAAATGCAAACTAACTGAAAGCGCGGGACACCTAAACCCAAGGAACCGAAAAGCTGCGTGGCCTAAAAGCAAACTTACCGAATGGTCGCTGTCGAAATGCCACCTACCCGAAAGGTGGCATCGCCTACAGGCCAAAGGACCGACTGCCGCTCAACAGAGAAGTGCAATAACGGACAGTTGCGGGGGGGGGGGGGGGGGGTGGGGCTGGGGCGGGACTTGTCAGCGATTGGTCCAGACCCCCACGTAAATCACATCACTGTGAAGGCATGAACATTGCCCCAAATGTCAGCTCCACCCGAGCGATGCATACCTGCGGCACCTTTCAACTTGGTGCTTGTGTTCTGATTGCCCAGTCACCTATGGCTTGTGTGGGAAAATGAACCCCACGCTCCCATCTCCCCCTTCTCTCTCCCCCTCTCTCTCTCCCTTCTCTCTCTCCATTCTCTCCCCCCTCTTCTCTCTCTCTTCTTAAGATTAAAAATTAGTAATTGGGTGTGAAGTGGTGATTGGAGTGGGGTGGGTGTAGAAGGCTGTGAGTGGGTGTGAAGTATTGGTTGGGGTGGGAAAGAGTCCACTCTTTTCATACTGGAGTCTTGCCTTAAGTAGTTGTGAAGTGGTAAGGAGAGGGTGCAGGGTGTGTTTATTGTGGAGGGATTAGCAGGGTTACTTTTGTGATTTTCAAACCTGCAGTAAAATTCTTTCAGGTCGTTGCTCAGCTGACAATTGTGCAAAGAGCGGGGGGGTTTCCTTCTTGTAGTTGGTAATTTCTTGCATGTCCTTCTAAACTGAAGAAGAGTCACTAGCTGAGAACTTGCTTCTCAACTTCTCAGAGTACCTTTCCTTGGCAGCTCCGATTCCTCTTCTCAGCTCTTTATCAATTAGGCTATCTTTTAACTCTTTAACGATTAGGCTATCGGCTTAACGCATTTTTGCCCCAACCTCCTTGATCTCTAAATGGAAATGTTACATCGATATATAATGATCCCATTAAAATGTATATTTATGTCACAAACTATGGAATTCATATTTTTCAGTATTGTTATCAAGGAAAAGAAAGGAGTTCCAATTGTTTGATATTATTTGATATTGTTTAATATTATTCATATGGAGGAAAAAATATAATAGCTCTAAAACGTACCTTAATTTTGCAATATCACTAACGATAAACTCCCTTTCCCTCTGCCCTCCACCTCTCTCTCCCCCATCTCTGTCTCCACTCCCCTCTCTCTCCCCCTCCCATCCCTCCCCTCTCACAATCCCCCCTCTTTCACCTTCATCCCATGCAGCGTTGGAGGGCCCACGGCGGGGGGGGAGAGAGAGATGCGAGGGCCAGCATTGGGGGGGGGAGATGAGGGCCCGCGGGAGGGGGGGGAGATAAGGGCCCGCGGGGGGGGAGATGCGAGGGCCCGCGGTGGGGAGAGAGATGCAAGGGTCCGCGAGGGGGGAGAGAGATGCGAGGGCCCACGGTGGGGGGGGGAGAGAGATGCGAGGGCCCATGGGGGGGGGAGAGAGATGCGAGGGCCCGCGGGGGGGGGAGTGAGATGCGAGGGCCCGCGGGGGGGGAGTGAGATGCGAGGGCCCGCGGTGGGGAAGAGAGATGTGATGGCCCGCGGGAGGCGGAGATGCGAGGGCCCACGGGCTGGGGGAGATGCGAGGGCCCACGGGGGGGGGGGAAGATGCGAGGGCCCGCGGGGGGGGGGGGGAGAGCTGCGAGGGCCCAGTCGGGAGGGGGTGTGGTAGGCGGAGGCCAGGCCAGAGCGGCATCTGTTGTCGAGGTTACGGCCGCTGACAGTCGTTCTCCGGCAGGCGACGGGAAAACGGTGTCGTGGACCCAGCGGGGGGGGGGGGGGGGGGGGAGGGGAGGAGACAATGGGTTCAGATTCAGTTGTTCCCGATCCCGCCTGGCAATGGGAGAACAGTCTCCCCGGACCGCCCGCTGGCAGCAGACCCGCTCCCTGGATGCCAGGCGATGGACAGACGCCACAGCGCACCCCCCGCACCCCCCCCCCCCCCGGTCGGAGAAACAGACTTTGCCTCCCAGGTTAAGAAATAGACTCCCCCTCCCGCAACGCAACATTGCGCTACTTACCAAGCCACGATGGTGTGGAGCAAAGGCTCCTCTAGTATCATAGAAACATAGAAACATAGAAATTAGGTGCAGGAGTAGGCCATTCAGCCCTTCGAGCCTGCACCGCCATTCAATATGATCATGGCTGATCATCCAACTCAGTATCCCGTACCTGCCTTCTCTCCATACCCTCTGATCCCCTTAGCCACAAGGGCCACATCCAACTCACTCTTAAATATAGCCAATGAACTGGCCTCAACTACCCTCTGTGGCAGAGAGTTCCACAGACTCACCACTTTGGCGTGGAGTGAAAATGTATCTGATCTGATCCTGCCTGGATCCACTGCACACGCACGGTGAGACAGCATCATGTTACGTCCCTACTGCATCACCGGCTTCCCCCAACTGCGCAGGCGCTGTTGGTCACGATTTTTTCAGCCAGTGGGTTGTAGCCAACATTTCCGTAAACGCTGATTGCGCTCCAATAATTTTTTCCTCGGGAACCTTTCTTACTCTGTGAAAATAAGAGAAAATAACATACCCCCCCCCCTTCGGACGGCCATGCCATTATCTGAACTAAGTCAAATGGGGATACCGAATCTAGGGACAATTTCTCTAATTAACACCTTGACAACAGTAGCCGCTTTGTCATCAAGGGTTGGGTAGGTTTCAATCCACCGGATGAATACATCGAGAATGACAAGTACGTATTTATACCTCTAGGACCTTTATAATTCGATATAGTCCATCTGCAATGTCTCAACCAGATCCATAGGCAATGGTGTTTTCCCCCCTTCACATCCTATTCCTTTCCCTGGATTATATTTCTGGCAGACCAAACAATTATAGCTCACCTTTTGAGCTAAAGTTTGTAGTTTTGGATGCCACCAAGCAGCCAATAGAGTGTCCCCTACTGCCCTTGCACCACAATGGGTTGCATAGTCCATGCACTCTATTACCCATACTGCTAATGAGTCTGTCATGCAAGTTTGCCCTGCTGGAGTGGTCCACAGTCCAGTCATACAATCCAGTACACACCCAAGTTGTCTACATCATTCCTTATTGTAGATGGTTTATATGCAACCAATAATATAGTTACCTCACTCCCATTAACCCCGCCTAGTTAACATCAATCATAACGCCTTCCCCGTCCTGAATTAATCCTCCCGAGGACTCGCATGTGTTTACACTCCTACAGACACCCGCCCACCGCACTGATCCCTCCGTATGTGTGACTGTCAATGATGTAACCTTCCTTGCTAAGTTAGACACAGGTGCGAAGGTCAATGTTTTGTCCATGAATCTTTTCAACAAGATAAGGAATAATGAGCCTCTGGTTGCTGACGATGCTACCCTGCCCGCCTATGGTGGAGAGATTCTAAGGCCTGCGGGGAGGGCCACTTTAACTTGCGTGCTGCAAAAGGCCACAAGAAACCTGGTTTTCTATGTTTTGAACTCTTGGCCTGGTGTCCTTCGACCGCACGGTCCACAAAGTGCAACTGTCGTTTGACCCGGTTGCAGAATACCAGGACCTGTTCGACGATGACCTGGGGAAGTTACCACTGACATACCATATTTCCATTGACCCAAATATACAACCCGTGGTCCGCGCACCTCACAGGGTGTCTCACGCCATGAAAGACAGGGTCGAGACGATGCTCAACAAGATGGTCGAAAAGGGGGTGCTAGAAGCAGTTAGCGAGCCCACCGATTGGGTCTCCACCATGGTTGCCACGATTAAGAAAGACAAGAACGAAATACGTGTGTGTATCAACCCGAAGGACTTAAACCTTGCCATCAGGCGACCACACTACCCCATGCGGTCTGTTGAGGATGTGGCGGCAAAGGTCGGGCAAGCCACCATCTTTTCGGTCCTAGACGCTAAGAACTCGTTTTGGCAGATCCCGTTGGACAAAGCGTCTTCTGACCTGACGACCTTCGCCTCACCGTTCGGCAGATTCAAGTTCCTGCGAATGCCATTCGGCATCAATTCTGCTAGCGAGGTGTTCCAGCGAACGATGGAGCAGATATTCTCGGACCTGCCATGTGCCATCATCGTGGATGATATCCTGGTTTATGGGAAGGACATTGCCGAGCACGACCTGAACCTCCGCCGCGTCCTGGATCGGGCGCGACAGGCGAACCTGAAGCTGAATCCCAAGAAGTGCCGGTTTCGTGTCTCAGAGGTCACGTATGTTGGACATGTTTTCACCTCTAACGGACTAAAACCCGACCCCTTGAAGGCAGCTGCCATCTCCGAGATGGCAGCCCCCACTGACGTGCCAGGTCTGCAACGATTCTTGGGCATGGTGAACTACCTTGGAAAGTTTGTACCAAACCTCAGTGAGCTGAGTGCTCCCCTGCGGCAGCTGACAAAAAAGGATATCGCCTGGGTCTGGCTCCCACATCACCAGCAGGCCTTTGACTGCCTCAAGTCGAAACTGATTAGCACTCCGACGTTGCGGTTCTTCGACGTGGGTCGCCCCATCACCGTCACCTGTGACGCTTCCAAGTTCGGCCTGGGTGCGGCCTGCCTTCAGTCTGTCGATGGATCGCTACATCCTGTCTCCTATGCCTCCCGCACCATGACGGACACCGAGCAGCAGTACGCTCAGATCGAGAAAGAGCTGCTCGCAGTGGTGTTCGCCTGCTCCAAGTTCAGAGACTTCCTGTTCGGCAGCAGATTTACGGTCGAAACCGACCACCAGCCACTGGTGACAATCCTGAACAAGCCGATTCACGCTGCCCCTGCCAGGCTGCAGCGTATGATGCTGCAGCTCCAGTGTTTCGACTTTGATATAATCTACAAGAAGGGCACCGAGATGCACATTGCGGACACCCTATCGCGCGCCCCGCGGACCTCCTGCGCTCGCCACCCCTACGAAACAGAGGACTTGCTCGTACTGGGCGTTAACTTTATTCCCACCAAGCAGCTACAGGTTTTGGCCGAGCACACCGCTGCCGATCCGGTTTTGCAGCGGCTTGCCTCTGTGATTAAAGCAGGGTGGCCAACAAAGCGCTCCGCCGCGCCGTCTGAAACACAGCCTTTCTTCCTGGTCCGCGACGAACTGGTGCTCCAGGATGGCGTTATCGTCAAGGGACATAAAGTTGTAGTCCCGTCCTCCCTGTTTGACTTTTACTTTTGTGCAGCCCATAGCGGACACCCTGGGGTCAATGCAACACTCGCCCACGCTCAGTGCCAATTCTATTGGCCTGGAATGGCCAAATATATCCGAGACCGAGTTTCTGCCTGCTCCACGTGCAACAGTCTTGCACCACACCAGCAGCGACAGCCCCTGCTGCAACAGCCCGCCCCTGCCTTGGCATGGTCCTCGCTGGCTGCCGACATATTTGAGTGGCGTGGTAACCACTACCTTGTCCTGGTCGACTCGTACTCCAACTGGTTCGAAGTGGATTTGCTGACATCCCTCACGTCGGAGATGGTGATCCGAAAGCTGCGGAAACACTTCTCCACTTTTGGGACTCCTGTCAGGCTGCAGACTGACAACGGCAGGCAGTTTACAAGCCGAGAATTCAAAAGTTTTGCCGACAAGTGGAACTTCGTGCATTTCACCAGCAGCCCAGAGTACCCACAGAGCAACGGCCTTGCAGAACGGGCCGTCCGCAGCGCCAAGCTTCTGATGGAACAGGCGCGACTATCCAACTCTGATTTGTATTTGGATCTCCTGAACCTCAGGAATGTTTCCAGGGATCCGGCCATGGGGTCACCTGCTCAGCGTCTGATGTCCAGAACTACCAGATCTACCATCCCGATTGCCCAGCGCCAGCTGAAACCTCGGGTGCTGGAGCCCGCCTCCGTGCAGAGGCGAATTCAAGAGAAACATGACAGCCAGCGGCGTTCCCACGATCGGTCGTGCAGACCACTCGATCCTCTGTTGCCCGGACAGGTTGTTCGGTTGCAGACCGCCAGTGGTCACTACCGTCTGGCCACCGTGGTTGGGGTGGCCGACTCACCTCGTTCGTATCTGGTCGACTGTGAGGGTACCATCTACCGAAGAAGCCGACAACACCTGCTTGCGGTTAATGAGCCACAGCCGCAGCCCCCGGGGCCCTATGCCCCGCTACTCTCCTACCAGCAGCCGGCTGCCGTCCCGGCTGGTGTTCCCTGCATGCCTCGGTCCCCGTCGCGGGCGCCTGGTTCCCCTCTGCGCGGGTCCCCTGTTGCCGGTCGCGGTTCTCCCTCTCCTGTCTCTCCCACCCCAATGCCCTTCCCTGGTTCCCCAGCTGCCTCGCGTCCTCCTGTTTCTTCTGCTCCTTCGGGGGAAGGGGGAGACATCCGTACGCGCTCAGGCCGGATCAGCAAGCCACCTGTTCGCTACGGCGATTTTGTTTAATTCTGCTGTTTAATTCTGTTGTCGTGACAACAATCTGTTTTTTGATTTCTAAGGGGAAGGATGTAGATGGTTTATATGCAACCAATAATATAGTTACCTCACTCCCATTAACCCTGCCTAGTTAACATCAATCATAACGCCTTCCCCTTCCTGGGCGCAGCAGTAGAAGAATGTAGCTAGTGCTTGAAGATGTATGTAATACCCTGTGCTATCATTAAAAGATGTTGCACACTTTAAGAGCTTGTAAAGTGTTTATTTACACTTATCTCCATCAGTAACCTCCTCCAGTAATCGAACAATTTATTGGATGGTTGGCATCAGTTTCTCTGAGGGGGATTTGTTAGTTATACTTGTAGTCTGCCTCATCATTTTGGGTACCACCAGCTTATGTTCCCACGTTACTTTCTTAGCTACCAAGTCGGCATTACGATTCCCAATATCCACTGGAGTCTGTCCTTTAGTGTGGGCACTGCATTTCATAACAGAAATTTGTCTGGGTAGCATTAAGGCCTTCAATAAATCTGTCACCAATTGTTTATTTGAGATTTGGGTTCCTGCGGAAGTTAGAAATCCTCTATTTTACAATAGACCAAAATCATGCACCGCTCCAAAACCTAACCAAGAATCAGTGCAAATATTTAATTTTACATTTTCCCCAATAATACAAGCCTAATTAAAGTGAGTAATTCAGCTTGCTGTGCTGCATAAGGTGACTAAACATAGAAACATAGAAACATAGAAACAAGGTGCAGGAGTAGGCCATTCAGCCCTTCGAGCCTGCACCACCATTCAATATGATCATGGCTGATCATCCAACTCAGTATCCCGTACCTGCCTTCTCTCCATACCCTCTGATCCCCTTAGCCACAAGGGCCACATCCAACTCACTCTTAAATATAGCCAATGAACTGGCCTCAACTACCCTCTGTGGCAGAGAGTTCCAGAGACTCACCACTCTCTGTGTGAAAAAAGTCTTTCTCATCTCGGTCTTAAAGGATTTCCCCCTTATCCTTAAGCTGTGACCCCTTGTCCTGGACTTCCCCAACATCGGGAACAATCTTTCTGCATCTAGCCTGTCCAACCCCTTAAGAATTTTGTAAGTTTCTATAAGATCCCCTCTCAATCTCCTAAATTCCAGAGAGTATAAACCGAGTCTATCCAGTCTTTCTTCATAAGACAGTCCTGACATCCCAGGAATCAGTCTGGTGAACCTTCTCTGCACTCCCTCTATGGCAATAATGTCCTTCCTCAGATTTGGAGACCAAAACTGTACGCAATACTCCAGGTGTGGTCTCACCAAGACCCTGTACAACTGAAGTAGAACCTCCCTGCTCCTGTACTCAAACCCTTTTGCTATGAAAGCTAACATACCATTCGCTTTTTTCACTGCCTGCTGCACCTGCATGCCTACTTTCAGTGACTGGTGTACCATGACACCCAGGTCTCGCTGCATCTCCCCTTTTCCTAATCGGCCACCATTTAAATAATAGTCTGCTTTCCTGTTTTTGCCACCAAAGTGGATAACCTCACATTTATCCACATTATACTGCATCTGCCAAACATTTGCCCACTCACCCAGCCTATCCAAGTCACCTTCCAGTCTCCTAGCATCCTCCTCACAGCGAACACTGCCCCCCAGCTTAGTGTCATCCGCAAACTTGGAGATATTGCCTTCAATTCCCTCATCCAGATCATTAATATATATTGTAAATAGCTGGGGTCCCAGCACTGAGCCCTGCGGTACCCCACTAGTTACTGCCTGCCATTGTGAAAAGGACCCGTTTACCCCTACTCTTTGCTTCCTGTTTGCCAGCCAGTTCTCTATCCACATCAATACTGAACCCCTAATACCGTATGCTTTAAGTTTGTATACTAATCTCTTATGTGGGACCTTGTCGAAAGCCTTCTGGAAGTCCAGATATACCACATCCACTGGTTCTCCCTTATCCACGCTACTAGTTACATCCTCGAAAAATTCCACAAGATTCGTCAGACATGATTTACCTTTCGTAAATCCATGCTGACTTTGTCCAATGATTTCACCACTTTCCAAATGTGCTGCTATCCCATCTTTAATAGCTGACTCTAGCAGTTTCCCCACTACCGATGTTAGACTAACTGGTCTGTAATTCCCCGTTTTCTCTCTCCCTCCCTTCTTAAAAAGAGGGGTTACATTTGCTACCCGCCAATCCTCAGGAACTACTCCAGAATCTAAAGAGTTTTGAAAGATTATCACTAATGCATCCACTATTTCCTGAGCTACTTCCTTAAGTACTCTGGGATGCAGCCTATCTGGCCCTGGGGATTTATCGGCCTTTAATCTATTCAATTTACCCAACACCACTTCCCGACTGACCTGGATTTCACTCAATTCCTCCTTTGACCCACAGTCCCCTGCTATTTCAGGCAGATTATTTATGTCTTCCTTAGTGAAGACGGAACCAAAGTAGTTATTCAATTGGTCCGCCGTATCCTTGTTCCCCATGATCAACTCACCTGTTTCTGACTGCAAGGGACCTACATTTGTTTTAACTAACCTCTTTCTCTTCACATATCTATAAAAACTTTTGCAGTCAGTTTTTATGTTCCCTGCCAGTTTTCTTTCATAATCTATTTTTCCTTTCCTAATTAAGCCCTTTGTCCTCCTCTGCTGGTCTCTGAATTTCTCCCAGTCCTCTGGTATGCTGCTTTTTCTGGCTACTTTGTACGCATCATCCTTTGCTTTGATACTATCCCTGATTTCCCTTGTTATCCACGGATGCACTACCTTCCCCGATTTATTCTTTTGCCAAACTGGGATGAACAATTTTTGTAGTTCATCCATGCAGTCTTTAAATGTCTTCCATTGTATATCCACCGTCAACCCTTTTAGAATGAATTGCCAGTCAATCTTGGCCAATTCACGTCTCATACCCTCAAAGTTACCTTTCTTTAAGTTCAGAACCATTGTTTCTGAATTAACAATGTCACTCTCCATCCTAATGAAGAACTCAACCATATTATGGTCACTCTTGCCCAAGGGGGCACGTACAACAAGACGGCTAATTACCCCTTCCTCATTACTCAAAACCCAGTCTAAAATAGCCTGCTCTCTCGTTGGTTCCTCTACATGTTGATTTAGATAACTATCCCGCATACATTCCAAAAAATCCTCTTCCTCAGCACCCCTGCCAATTTGATTAACCCAATCTATATGTAGATTGAAGTCACCCATTATAACTGTTTTGCCTTTGTCGCACGCATTTCTAATTTCCTGTTTGATACCATCCCCAACTTCTCTGCTACTGTTAGGTGGCCTGTACACAACACCCACCAGCGTTTTCTGCCCCTTAGTGTTTTAAAAAGGCAGCTGCTTCTATAATTTCCGCTTTTTGATCAACAATTGCATACCCAGACAATCTTTCACCGCATGGTCCAATAGATGCGCTCCCGTTCACATATAATGTGATGTCAGGGTTCTCCATGGGTGCATCCCTCAAGTCCTCTCTTACAGATATAACCATATAACCATATAACAATTACAGCACGGAAACAGGCCCTCTCGGCCCTTCCAGTCCGTGCCGACCATTTGTTTTCCCCTAGTCCCATCTACCTGCACTCAGACCATACCCCCCCATTCCCTTCACGTCCATATACCTATCCACTTTACTCTTAAATGTTAAAATCGATCCTGCCTCCACCACTTCTGCTGGAAGCTGATTCCACACAGCCACCACCCTCTGAGTAAAGAAGTTCCCCCTCACGTTACCCCAAAACCTCTGTCCCTTAATTCTCATGTCATGCCCTCTTGTTTGAATCTTCCCTACCCTCAATGGGAAAAACGTATCCACGTCAACTCTGTCTATCCCTTTCATCATTTTAAAGACCTCAATCAAGTCCCCCCTTAACCTTCTGCGCTCCAAAGAATAAAGACCTAACTTGTTCAACCTTTCTCTGTAACATAGTTGCTGGAACCCTGGCAACATTCTAGTAAATCTTAATTTACTAGAGATGTTTCCTACTCTATGACAAATAGACAGTCATGTCCTGCTTTTTTTTTTTTTTTTTTTTTTTTTTCAAAATATATTTTATTCGAATGATAAATATATACAATACATTAACCTTGCGGAAAATCCATCCGGACATTTTCGGAGGCTGTACAATAGATCAATACAGTTTAGACATTTCTTTCCCCCTAATTTCCACAAATCAGTCCCCCACTCGTGCCACAGTGGCGTGGGATACCTTCCCTTATATTGAGGGGCTTCTCCACCATACCGTACCCCCCATGTCCAGCAGCGGAAGGGCGTTAGACTGTGGCCCTCCCCCACCGAGCCTTGGCGTTGGCTGCACCGAGCTTCAGTGCGTCCCTCAGCACGTGCTCCTGCAGTCTGCAGTGGGTCAGTCGGCAATATTCCCTGACGGACATCTCGCTCTGCTCGGTGGTGAACAATGCTCGGGCAGACCAAAGGGCGTCTTTTACCGAGTTGATGACCCTCCAGCCGCACTCGATGTCAGTCTCTGAATGTGTCCCTGGGAACAGTCCGTAAATCACCGAGTCCTCTGTGACGGAGCTGTTCGGGATAAAGCGTACCAGGGACCCTTGCATTTTTCTCCAGACTCTTTTAGCAAACCCACACTCTGTAAAGAGGTGGGCAACCGTCTCCTCGCCATAGCAGCCGTCCCGAGGGCAGCGTGCGCTGGCAGTGAGGTTCCGATGGTGCAGGAAGGATCTGACTGGGAGGGCTCCCCTCACCGCCAGCCAAGCCAGGTCTTGGTGCTTGTTGGTGAGTTCTGGCGATGAGGCATTTTGCCAGACAAGCTGGGCAGTCTGCTCAGGGAACCACGCCACCGGGTCCATAGAGTCCTTTCCCTGCAGTGCCTGCAGGACATTCTGTGCTGACCACTGCCCGATGGACATGTGGTCAAAGGTGTTGGTCCGGAAGAACCCTTCCACCGACGACAGATGGGGCGGCAATGTCCAGCTGACTGGCGCATTGCGTGGCACCTGCGCCAGGCCCATCCTTCTCAACACCGGGGACAGGTAGAACCTCAGCAGGTAGTGACACTTGGTGCCCACGTGCCTTGGCTCTACACTCCGCCTGATGCAGCCACACACGAAGGTGGGCATCAGAATGAGGGCGACGTCCTGCTTCTGATTGTTCTTCTGGAGGTGAAATAAGAAAATAGGCTGGGTTAATCAGTGATCTTTTTAAGTTTTATAAGGCCTCTTGTGCTTCCTTTGTTAATTTGAATTCACCCTCCTTACTGGTATAGGGTGTTAGCTCCATGGTTTCCACAGCTTTGTTATGGATCCAGGGTCTACAATAATTGACCATGCCAAGTCATATCTCGTTCCATGTGATTCCCCATTCTTTTGGACAATGGAAGCAACTCCTAAGCCATCCACACCTTCTTACCTATTTCCCCCTTATCTCAAACTCAAGACTACCAAGATTGCTCCCGAACAATGACCAACGACTCCAAAACGCTAGTAGTCTCACACCTCTTTCAATACAATCACACAATCAATCTTTCGAATCTATTATACAATCGCTCTAGTCAATCGTACACCCGAATCTCTTTTCACACAATTCCACTCTACAATTTTATCAATCCTCAATCAGCTAAAGATTAAGGTGCTCCAGGGAACAATCAACCACAATCAAACACATCCCCACAGCCCATTTCCTATACCCAGAGCAACCTCAATCTAAACACATGCAAATAAGCTCCAGACACGCAAGCAAAATTGTATACAGAAAATAACTTATACCACTTATTATTATTACACACAACCACACTCCTATATAAACCACAAGCATTTGTCTAATATCGCATTTGTTAACTGTACAGTTCCAAAAATAAATCACAGTATATTTTAATCACTCCTCTGTGGTGTGCTCTGTCAACGGAACAATCCCTCCCCCGAAACAACGATGGGAAGGATACCAAACCTTGGTTGAACAGTCATGAGTCGGACTCCGATTATAACAACAGTCCCAATCAAACTATATTTTTATACAGCCAATTTAAGCTATCACCATAAGAGTATATCTAACACTAAATTTAAATCAAAGGCAATACACGGTAAACACAATGCAATAACGGCAGTCTTACTTGCACTTTATACACAAATTCAAAGTTTTATTATAATGCACAGATTAATCTGATAAAATATGTCCACACTTTAAATTGTCCAGCACCTCAATGTGAGATTTTGAATATTAGTACTTTAAATCGAAGAATTTCAACTCGCTTTCTGGTGCGTAACTCGACGTACGCAAATTTGAATTCAAATTTGTTTGGATATAGAATTCTCAAATTTATCAGATTATTTTCAACCAATCTATACTCTAACCACCGAGTGTCCGATACCTTTTATGAAGGTCCTCCCCCGTCCTTTCAGAGATCTGGATACCTCAAACAGGCGTGGACTTTAACCAACATAGGCTCACCCTGTCAAAAAGGCTTCTTCCTTTCCACCTGCTTGGCACCGGGTATCAGCGCGTAACCTCTTCAAGTTAGCAGTCGATACCGATTTTTGGAGCGCGCTTCCAATCTGCACCCCCAGCAATGACACAGTGCTTTGCCGCTTAGTACTGTTACACCCAGGTAGTCTTGAAATATCCACTCAATTGGATACCTGATCTGGGCAGGGCCTCGAACCTATAGTTTTATTTTTTATGGAATAGTTTTTTGGTTTTTATCAGCAGCTGCAGCTACTAACTACGACTAAGTTTTACCAGCATTTAACCCAGAGGAGAGGGCCTTTAACCCAACACTAGTAGGGCCGCTAACCCCAAAGGCACTTTTGCCCCAGTGATTGCTAGACTCTGGTCTACGATCTCATTGGGACCCTTTCCCAAGCCTGTGAATGATCGATCTGCTCTGACTAGCGAAGTGACGAAAACTGATGCGAAAACCGCACCATGGCACCGATTTCTGCACTAGCGATCAGGAACAGCTCAATACCCTTAATCGCAAGTTTGTGTTTGTGGGTCCGTTGAGATCCCAAACAAGCCACAATGTAAATACGCTCATCTCAAGCTTACCCCCCAATCTAGTTCAGTCAAAAACCACTGAGTCAAGCACTGAAACAACTAGTCTTTATTGTCAGATTGAACAGCAAATTCCCATATCCAATCCCTAAACCACCACGGGTTCAATCCTTGTCTTTGCCTGGCCAAGCCCTTCAGCCTCGAGCAAGCAGAAACATTAGAAAAGGTCACATAGGGTTGTCTCTGTACAGTCCAATCTAGCATAATTCGTACATCAATACATAATTGACAGTTCCCCAAACCAATTACAGAGTCTCCCATACATTGATTCTAGGAGAAGCTTCTGGAACGAAACTAACTTAACTGAAAAGTGCAACATTTACCCTGGAACTCAAAACAAACCTGCCAGGGCTTAACACTTTGGCCAATCAACAAACAGCAGGGTAATTGTCTCGCAACATCATTTACATTATTTACAATTCCTTTGCAGCAAACCAATCACATCAATGCATTTAAGTTTGTTTGCAGAAGTTTTATACATTTTATCAATTAAGGGGAAATTAGTTTGAACACCTGGATCTTTCACCCCTACATATCAATCTGATGCTCAGACTGGTCAGCGCCATCCATAGCCAATAAATTTCCACTGACAAAGGTTAAGCAATTCTGACAAATGCAGGGATCCTCCATTTTATGGTATCTTTAATTTGGTCAATATTAACACATTATCACCCTTGCTTTTATCAGCACTCTTACAAGCACACACTTTGCGCAAGGAGAAAGGTGTACATGTTGTGGGCAAAGACAAACACAGTTACATGTGACAGAAAAAGTGAACTAATATGCCTTTAACATATTTTTAATAGTGCTGTATTTTATTTTCTTCAAGTGGAGCAAGCTATGCATGATAACTACTGATAAAGTTGAAACACTGATGCCCCCAATATCAATGGGCTTCATGAAAGCAGTTTAACACTGTCCATCCGATTGCTGGTTAATATTCTTAAATTTTCAATTTGTCAAAGCACTGGGTACCTGAAGATTATAGAACAAACTACCATTGGGTCCCATGTTCACATGGGAGGGCTAGTCCCCCAATGCAATATTCCACCTCTGCACTAATTCCAATATTGGTGGCCAGTGGGGGATGGGGGCTTTCTGGAGTGCTAGTATGGGTGTTGTGGGCAGAAGGGACTGGTTTATTGGGGGCTGGTATGGACATTATGGGTCAAATAGATTCTTGGGGTGGCAGCTCAGTCACTCAAATCTGTTTTGCTCACAGCTCAATCACAGCTGGTGGGCTGGCAGTTGACTAACAGCTATTCCTTGAAATTCCATCTCAAGCAGGGCGCAAGGCCACCAAATTCAATGCAGTTTCCTACCATTTCAAAAGGGTGCAAGGCCACCAAATTCAAGTGCAGTTTCTAACCACTTCAAGCAGGGTACAAGGCCACCAAATGCAAGCGCAGTTTCATGCCATATCAAGCAGGGTGCAAGGCCACCGAATGCAAGTGCAGTTTCATGCCATTTCATGCAGGGTGCAAGGCCACCAAATTCAAGTGCAGTTTCATGCCATTTCAAGCAGGGTGCAAAGCCACCAATTTCAAGTGCAAATTCATACCACTTCAAGCAGGATGCAAAGCCACCAAATTCTAGTGCTGTTTCATACCACTTCAAGCAGGGTGCAAGGCTACCAAATTATAGAAAATAGACAATAGACAATAGGTGCAGGGGTAGGCCATTTGGCCCTTCGAGCCAGCACTGCAATGTGATCATGGCTAATTCAAGTGCAGTTTCATACCACTTCAAACAGGGTGCAAGGCCACCAAATTCAAGTGCAGTTTCATACCACTTCAAGCTGGGTGCAAAGCCACCAAATTCAAGTGCAGTTTCATACCATTTCAAGCAGGGTAAAACCACCAGAAAACCACACAAAATAGTGAGATTAAATGTGAACTTACTAGTTTGAAGTTTGATCTTTATTTTATGAGGAGTTACGATGAGCGATTACGTGAAGCATGCGCGTCAATCTTCAAAGCAGCGGTGTGAAATCACAGATAACAGTAGTTGAAGTGACATAGTAAGTTCTGGTAAGTTCTTGTATAATCTTACTATTTTACTTCGGAGTCATGTGAGTGATTTTGTGAAGATTTCTAAGCTGTGTGATTTCATGCCGTGGATACGAGTCCACGCATCACACACTGCATCAGTTGACCCAGGATGAGTGAATAAAAAATAATGCATTCAAACATGACATAGATTTAAACATGTTGATGCTTTAATTAGCAAAATAAAACAATAGCGACTTCTCTCTCCCAGGGGGAAGCTATAAAACAGAATCTAAAATGGAGTGAGCAAATAGCCCCGGTCTGGCAAGAGGTTTATTATAAAACCTTTGAAAGTCAGTTAATTTGACCATCCTGTGGCCGCGAGGATATGGTCGAGAGGGACGTCCAGTACCCTTGCTGCTGACGTTGATGCAGCCCTGGTGGAGTGAGATTTAAAAATGTCAGTGTCCACTCCCGCACAAGCCAGAACCTGTTTCAGCCACCTTGAAATGGTCTGTACCGACACCTTCTTATGAGGCTTTTGGTGACTGATGAATATCATTAATTTGGAGCCTCTGAGGCTCTTCGTGACTTTGACATACTGCTGTAAGTGCGTAACTACACATAACCGAAGATCCATGGGATATGCCATAAAAATAAGTTTGAGCCCTGACGCCCCTGATCTGCTCTGCTTAATTAAATCATAAACATAAAACATTATGTTATTTACAGAAGAAACCATACTGTTCAGTCGCAGCTTCTGCAATGCCTGGAACCGTTGCGCTGAAACCAGCGCCATGATCATGACCACTTTGAGAATGAGCTTGTGCAAAGACAGGGATGTAGCTGGATCCCACTGGTGAAGCAGCGTGAGTACCACGCTCGTATCCCAAATCTACGAGTACCTGGGCCAGGGGGGGATTAGAGTTAAAAATAACCTTCATGAACCTGGATATTAAACGGTGATACCCAACAGAGTGTTGTCCTGATCACAACCATAAGTACGATGATAAGGCACTCCTGGCACTGATGATGGTACTATAGCTCAGTCGCTCATCAAAATATAGTGTTGAGAGAAATTCCAACACATCTGATATGCGTGCCATGTGATATGGTATGTTTGACTGTAGGCAGAACACCTCCCATTTCTTGAAATGAGAGATGTACTGTTTTTTGGTACTATCCCTCCAGGCCGCAGTTATCACATCCACCGTACGATATGATAGTCCGAGCCCCAGGAACGGTCTCCTCAGAATCTGCAAACCAATAGATTAATACGGTCATGTTTAGAAACATAGAAACATAGAAAATAGGTGCAGGAGTAGGCCATTCGGCCCTTCGAGCCTACACCGCCATTCAATACGATCATGGCTGATCATCCAACTAAGTATCCCATACCTGCCTTCTCTCCATACCCCCTGATCCCCGTAGCCACAAGGGTCACATCTAACTCCCTCTTAAATATAGCCAATGAACTGGCCTCAACTACCCTCTGTGGCAGAGAGTTCCAGAGACTCACCACTCTCTGTGTGAAAAAAGTCTTTCTCATCTCGGTCTTAAAGGATTTCCCCCTTATCCTTAAGCTGTGATCCCTTGTTCTGGACTTCCCCAACATCGAGAAAAATCTTTCTGCATCTAGCCTGTCCAACCCCTTAAGAATTTTGTAAGTTTCTATAAGATCCCCTCTCAATCTCCTATATTCTAGAGAGTATAAACCGAGTCTATCCTGTCTTTCTTTATAAGACAGTCCTGACATCCCAGGAAGCAGTCTGGTGAACCTTCTCTGCACTCCCTCTATGGCAAGAATGTCCTTCCTCAGATTTGGAGACCAGAACTGTAGGCAATACTCCAGGTGTGGTCTCGCCAAGACCCTATACAACTGAAGTAGAACCTCCCTGCTCCTATACTCAAATCCTTTTGCTATGAAAGCTAACATACCATTTGCTTTCTTCACTGCCTGCTTCACCTGCATGCCTACTTTCAATGACTGGTGTACCATGACACCCAGGTCTCGCTGCATCTCCCCTTTTCCTAATCGGCCACCATTTAGATAATAGTCTGCTTTCCTGTTTTTGCCACCAAAGTGGATAACCTCACATTTATCCACATTATACTGCATCTGCCAAACATTCGCCCACTCACCCAGCCTATCCAAGTCACCTTGCAGTCTCCTAGCATCCTCCTCACAGCTAACACTGCCCCCCAGTTTAATGTCATCTGCAAACTTGGAGATATTGCCTTCAATTCCCTCATCCAAATCATTAATATATATTGTAAATAGCTGGGGTCCCAGCACTGAGCCTTGTGGTACCCCACTAGTCACTGCCTGCCATTCTGAAAAGGACCCGTTTACTCCTATTCTTTGCTTCCTGTTTGCCAGCCAGTTCTCTATCCACATCAATACTGAACCCCCAATACCCTATGCTTTAAGTTTGTATACTAATCTCTTATGTGGGACCCTGTCGAAAGCCTTCTGGAAGTCCAGATACACCACATCCACTGGTTCTCCCCTATCCACGCTACTAGTTACATCCTCGAAAAATTCCACAAGATTCGTCAGACATGATTTACCTTTTGTAAATCCATGCTGACTTTGTCCAATGATTTCACCACTTTCCAAATATGCTGCTACCCCATCTTTAATAACTGGCACTAGCAGTTTCCCCACTACCGATGTTAGATTAACTGGTCTGTAATTCCCCGTTTTCTCTCTCCCTCCCTTCTTAAAAAGAGGGTTTACATTTGCTACCCACCAATCCTCAGGAACTACTCCAGAATCTAAAGAGTTTTGAAAGATTATCACTAATGCATCCACTATTTCCGGAGCTACTTCCTTAAGTACTCTGGGATGCAGCCTATCTGGCACTGAGGATTTATCGGCCTTTAATCCATTCAATTTACCCAACACTACTTCCCGACTAACCTGGATTTCACTCAATTCCTCCTTTGACCTGCGGTCCCCTGCTGTTTCCGGCAGATTATTTATGTCTTCCTTAGTGAAGACGGAACCAAAGTAGTTATTCAAATGGTCCACCATATCCTTGTTCCCCATGATCAACTCACCTGTTTTTGACTGCAAGGGACCTACATTTGTTTTAACTAATCTCTTTCCCCTCACGTATCACAGGGTGAACCAGCTGGTTACTGCATTTGGGGACAGCCATAAGAGGCTGTGTTATTATTCCCAGAACGAGTGGGAACCATGGCTGTGTAGGCCAGTCGGGTACTACCAAAACACCTGGGGTGGTCCTCCTTTATTTTGAGCAAGCACCGACTGATGAGGCAAAATGGAGGAAATGCATATAAAAACATTCCACCCCTGTTTAGCGACAAAGCATCCATCACCACTGACCCTGGGTCTGGTTCCCATGAAACATACTTTGGTAACTGGTGATTGAGTCTGGATGCAAACAAATCGATATCTGGTACGCCATACCAAGCGACAATATAATTAAATACTTCATGATTCCACATCCATTCTGTGTTGTCATTGAAATTTCGTGACCTGGTGTCCGCCACCATGTTGAATCTACCTGGTAAGTAGATAGCTGAAACCCAGAAGTTTCTTGTGATACACTAGTGCCAAATTAGGTTAGCCAATTCATCACAGGATGCCGACTTGATTCCACCCTTGTGATTAACGTATGCCACTGCTGTAGTGTTGTCAATCTGAAGTTGAACATGTAAGTGATGCATACTAGCACAATAAGCCTATAGGCCATAGAGTGCTCCCAACAATTCTAAATAGTTAATACCATGCGATTGAAGAATTAATGCCTCATGCATATTCCATCTGCCACCGCAGCTAGAGATGGTATCAGTAACTCCCCATCCTAGAGCTCTAGCATCAGTTTGTAAAATAACTGAAGGTTTATCAATCAGAATTTTACTGGAGCAATGCCAAATATTCACTATCCGCCATTCTAACTCAGCAATGGCTTCAACTGGTAACCGCATGGGTCTATTGAAGCGAACTGCATGTATTTTGAGTCCCTGCTCCTTTGCACGTTGTAAATTTTGATAATGTAAAGACCCAAACTGTGTAGCTGGAAAAGCAGCCACTAATTTGTCAATTATACTAGCTATAATTATACTGTCGAATGTCGAATAGAAGGTTGCTCTTCAACAACAAGATTGTTACAGGCTTCTATTAATTCTGATCTCTTGCCCCTAGGCAGTCACAGGCATGTGAGTGAGTTAATGGTGAATCCCAAATAATCAATAACTCTGGATGGTATCAATTTGGATTTAACTGGATGGATCAGGAACCACAATCTCTAAAACATGAGTTTAGTAGCTGAAACAGATAATTCAGCTGATTTCAGAGTTTTTCCTATGATTAGGATATCATCCAAATAAGCATTACAATATGATTCTGAGCCCGGAGTAGCCCCAACACCGGTTTTAACAATTCTGTAAATAATCTTGGGGCCGATGTGAATCCATTAGGCAACGCTTTAAACTGCCATAGTTGCCTCATCCAGCTAAACTTCAAATATCTCCGGTAATCGCAATGAATGTGTACTGAATAGTATGCATCTTTAAGATCTATGCATGCCATTTAACATCCTTTTGAAACCAGTTGTTTGGCAGTAACAAAAGTTTCCATTTGGAAATGTTTATACTGCACAAAGGAGTTAAGTCGAGTCAAATCAAGGATGATTCGGCATCCACCATCCTTCTTTTGCCTTGGAAATATATCAGAGACAAATTGGTGAGATTGATGAAACAACTTCTCAATTACCCTTTTTTTGTACAACGTTTCAATTTCAGCTTGTAAATCCAAACACTCTTGTTGTGAAAAAAACAATGTCTGGCTTGGTGTATGCTGTGTGGGTGGACGCAAATTGAGAAGGAATACGATTCAGAAGCCTTGTATACAGTGCAGTATAAACGAATCTGATGTTATCCAACACCATTTATTCAAAATCAAGTGTAATCTCCCACCAACTTGTAACTGATCCGTACATGATATGTTCCAAAAAGAACCAGACCCACCTACCATCATGGTTACCGGTGGATATTTCTGCCCCTGAATTTTGGGGGTAAGACCGTTGGAGTGCCCGAACTGCGCATGTTTGGCAAGGGCCGGCTTGGGCCTTGGCTTGAACCAGTTTCAGCGAACCGTTTGTAAGGGTGCTGCCGCTGAAATGAAGGTTTGCTAGTCGACGGGGCTTTCATAAGTCTGACTATTTTTGCCTCGTCGTCCAGCTCCCTGACCCACTTTGACAGGTCTTCACCGAACAAAAGACGGATGGCACTTTTTCTTAGGCAGTTTATTTCAAAATGTGCATTGCACATTAGGGCCAGGGCATACTGCTGCACATCAGACAGGGGCCCTCATCCACCGAATCTGGCGAAAGCTGTGATGCCTGAGGCGAGCAACTTCAGTATTTTCTGTAGCTTCACCTCCTGGGCTCTGATACCTACACCCATGTGACCCTAGATGGAGTGGTTAACAGTCGGCACATTAACTCTCTGGAATTTAGGAGATTGAGAGGGGATCTTATAGAAACTTACAAAATTCTTAAGGGGTTGGACAGGCTAGATGCAGGAAGATTGTTCCCGATGTTGGGGAAGTCCAGGACAAGGGGTCACAGCTTAAGGATAAGGGGGAAATCCTTTAAGACCGAGATGAGAAAGACCAACCACCACCAACCATTTGCTGTGCTTTAGTTCAAACCAACCACCACCAACCATTTGCTATGCTTTAGTTCAAACCAACCTCCACCAACCATTTGCTGTGCTTTATTTCAAACTAACCACATTTTCATTTTCAAACCACATTAAGGGCATGCAAGGTAAGTAAAACCACACTCACAGTTTAGTATACATGTGTTCAATGTTATTCACAGCTCCGTTTTTGCCTTAAGGGCTATATATGTCTGAGAGATGTGACCCTCTCGCTTCCCCCATCTTGCAGAGACTGGCTGAGGCACAACACTTCCGGGTAAAACAGTTATAATGGGTGACTTCAATCTACATATAGATTGGGTAAATCAAATTGGCAGGGGTGCTGAGGAAGAGGATTTCATGGAATGTATGCGGGATAGTTTTCTAAACCAACATGCAGAGGAACCAACGACAGAGCAGGCTATTCTAGACTGGGTATTGAGTAATGAGGAAGGGTTCGTTAGCAGTCCTGTTGTGTGTGGCCCCTTGGGCAAGAGTGACCATAATATGGTTCAGTTCTTCATTAGGATGGAGAGTGACATAATTAAGTCAGAAACAAGGGTTTTGACTTAAACAAAGGTAACTTTGAAGGTATGAGACGTGAATTGGCCAAGATAGACTGGCAAGTGATTCTTAAAGGGTTGACAGTGGATGTGCAATGGAAGGTATTAAAAGACTGCATGGATGAACTAAAACAATTGTTCATCCCAGTTTGGCAAAAGAATACATCAGGGAAGGTAGTGCATCCATGGATAACAAGCGAAATCAGGGATAGTATAAAAACAAAAGATGAAGCATACAAATTAGCCAGAAAAAGTAGCATACCAGAGGACAGGGATAAATTCAGAGTCCAGCAGAGGAGGACAAAGGGCTTAATTAGGAAAGGGAAAATAGATTATGAAAGAAAACTGGCAGGGAACATAAAAACTGACTGCAAAAGTTTTTATAGATATATGAAGAGAAAGAGAGTAGTTAAATCAAATGTAGGTCCCTTGCAGTCAGAAACAGGTGAATTGATCATGGGGAACAAGGACATGACAGACCAATTGAATAACTACTTTGGTTCTGTCTTCACTAAGGAAGACATACATAATCTGCTGGAAATAGCAGGGGACCAGGGGTCAAATAAGATGGAGGAACTGAGTGAAATCCGGGTTAGCCGGGAAGAGGTGTTGGGTAAATTGAATGGATTAAAGGCCGATAAATCCCCAGGGCCAGATAGTCTGCATCCCAGAGTACTCAAGGAAGTAGCCACAGAAATAGTGGATGCATTAGTGATAATTTTTCAAAGCTCCTTAGATTCTGGAGTAGTTCCTGAGGATTGGAGGGTAGCTAATGTAACCCCACTTTTTAAAAAAGGAGGGAGAGAGAAAACGGGGAATTACAGATCAGTTAGTCTAACATCGGTAGTGGGGAAACTGCTAGAGTCAGTTATTAAAGATGGGATAGCAGCACATTTGGAAAGTGGTGAAATCATTGGACAAAGTCAGCATGGATTTAATAAAGGTAAATCATGTCTGACGAATCTTATATAATTTTTTCGAGGATGTAACTAATAGAGTGGATAAGGGAGAACCAGTGGATGTGTTATATCTAGACTTTCAGAAGGCTTTCGACAAGGACCCACATAAGAGATTATATACAAACTTAAAGCACACGGTATTGGCAGTTCAGTATTGATGTGGATAGAGAACTGGCTGGCAGACAGGAAGCAAAGGGTAGGAGTAAACGGGTCCTTTTCAGAATGGCAGGCAGTGACTAGTGGGGTACCGCAAGGCTCAGTGCTGGGATCCCAGCTATTTACAATATATATTAATGATTTGGACGAGGGAATTGAATGCAACATCTCCAAGTTTGCGGATGACACAAGCTGGGGGGTAGTGTTAGGTGTGAGGAGGATGCTAGGAGGCTGCAAGGTGACTTGGATAGGCTGCGTGAGTGGGCAAATGCATGTCAGATGCAGTATAATGTGGATAAATGTGAGGTTATCCACTTTGGTGGCAAAAACAGGAGGGTAGACTATTATCTGAATGGTGGCAGATTAGGAAAAGAGGAGATGCAACGAGACATGGGTGTCATGGTACACCAATCAGTGAAAGTAGGCATGCAGATGCAGCAGGCAGTGAAGAAAGCAAATGACATGTTAGCATTCATAGCGAAAGGTTTTGAGCATAAGAGCAGGGAGGTTCTACTGCAGTTGTACAGTGTTTTGGTGAGACCACACCTGGAGTATTGCGTACAGTTTTGATCTCCAAATCTGAGGAAAGGACTTCCGGTGGCGCTATGGAGTGAGTGGAACTATTCATCTCCGCTAAAATTGTATTAAAAACGGAGGTAAAAGGGCTTAACTAAAGCTACTCACCAGAGGAGAACGGTTGTGAACGGCTCCGGTAGCGTAAATGAGGTTGCGTGACATCATCAGGCGCACGGCTTTACTAAGAAAATGTCGCTGCATCGCTCCTCCCCCCCACCAAGGGAAAAAGCCTGTGAAAAGGGAAGTGGGCCTCACTGGAGCCTCGGGCTCGTGTTTGAGTGCCTCCCAGGAAGATATTTTAAAGATGGACGACCTCAAAAAAATCATTATGGGTGAGCTGAAACAAATGCTTAAGGATATGAAAAAAGAATATAAAGAGGAAATAAAGACTTTAAGAGCTGATATTTTGGTGTATCATGAGAATTTGAAAGAAGAGTCCAAAAAGGAAGTTGTAGCCGCTGTAAAGACTATGATGGATGAATGGAAAGATAAAGCGGGTACTGATTTGCAACAACAGATGGATGATGTAAACCGTAAAACTGGTGAGATGGAGGTGCTGCTGGATACCAAGTTAGAACCTATTATATCTTCACTTAACCAACAAAATGACGCAATAAAAGAACTGACTGAATCAGCCGAGAAGCGCCTTGCCGAGAACAAGCATTTATCAGAATTATTACACAAAATAACTGAGAAATGCATTGACTTGGAGGAACGTCAAAGGCATAAGAATCCGCGTATTGTTGGGTTGACTGAAGGCCGAGATGGAAATCAAGACCCTCGAAAATTTGCTTCAAAACTTCTAAATGATTTTCTGAACTTGGACCAAGAACCTCTGCTGGGCCGAGCACAAAGGGCATTGAGACGTACCCCTAGGAAGGATGCTCCCCCAAGATAGCTGATTGTGAAGGTGGCTTACGATCATGTTTTTGAAGATATGATGAAGATAATAATACGTAAGAAAAATCTCAAATATGAGGTAGACGACATCAGTATTTTTAGAGATTACCCTGCAGAAGCTGCCGAGAGAAGATCTTTATTTACAGAAACAAGAGGTATCCTGAGGAACATAAAGAATCTGAGATATGGCCTGATGTACCTGGCAACATTAAGGGTAACTTATGATAACAAGGAGCACCGCTTCACCAAACATACAGAAGCTCTTGAATTTGCTCGAGATATTCAGAAGAAATTGGAAGAGGAAGAAGTAGAGGAAGAAGCAGATGAAGATGAAGGACACTGAATATTATTGATCACTTGCCTGATGATACTGATTATTGATCACTTATCTGATGATACTGTCCACCCATAGAAAAGGAGGAGGATTCACACTGAAGGAGGATCCGCAGGGAAGGAGGAAGAACAATGGACATGGACTATACCTTGGGGTCAAGGAGGGATGGATGGATTATTAATAAATATAGTTTTGTATTAACTACCCCTCAAAAATGTATGTTAGCTCTCCTAATAAAGTGCTACGACACTAACTATATTTGATATTAGTAGTATTATTAAGTATATAATTATTAAGTATATATATTTAATACCCCACCCTGACATATATAGCCCTTAAGGCAAAAACGGAGCTGGAATAATTAACATCTTTTTTTTTCACGGTTGTCTGTAGATTAGTAGCCACGCTAGTGTGGCTTACACCAATACTAACTGCACTAACTATAGTTCTGGTCACATTTTTTCCCCTTATACTTTATTAACATCACTTACTTTACTCACATTTATTATTATTATTTTTATATTATGTATTTTATTTCATATTATATACTATATGGATTTAAGTATGATTGGTAATATATAGATAATTCAAGGAGACGTGTGTATAAGACAATGTCGCAGATATTAAATTTCATCGATCTGATGTTTGGGTATAGGATTGGGTTAGATGAGCTTAGTCATCTACTCCATTATAAACCACCTTAATAATAAAATGTATGACATAAACACTAGGATTGGGGGTGATGGAATCACCTTCTGTAGTTGGAATGTTAAGGGAATTAACGAACCAATTAAAAGAGATAAGGTTTTTGCTCAATTAAATAGATTGAAATCTGATATTATTTTTCTCCAAGAGACACACCTTAAAAATACGCGCAGTATAGATTAACAGCAAAATGGATTTCCAAAGTATATCACTCTTCATTTACACAAAGTCTAGAGGGGTAGCAATAATTATTCGTAAAGGTATAACTTTTAAACAAAGCTCAATAATAGAAGATGTTGAGGGTAGATATATAATAATTACCGGTGAATTATATTCTAAAAAAGTAATCCTTATGAATATATATGGTCCTAATTTTGATAATCCATTATTCTTCAAGAAAATATTTAACAATATCCCTATATCCACTCAACATAATCTAATAATTGGAGGTGATTTTAATTGTACCTTAGATAATTATTTAGATAGATCATCAATGAAAAGGAAAACCACTTCTAAGTCAAGTACATTTATAACTTATTTTATTAACATAGCAAACGTTAAGGATATCTGGAGAACAGATAACCCATCTGGTCGAGAATATACATTCTTTTCCCCTGTATTTGGAACCTACTCAAGGATAGACTATTTTTTAATAGATTCAAAACTAATCCCATTTACATATGACTCAAAATATCATAATATTATTATCTCGGATCCCGCTCCATTAACATTTAAGATAAAATTAAAAGACATAACTATTAAAACCTCTAACTGGAGACTCAACCCCCAAATATTAAATGATAGGGCTTGTTATGATTACTTGGTAAAACAGGTTAAATTTTTTTTTGGAACTAATGACAAACCTGGAATTTCACCATCACTGCTTTGGGATACATTTGAAGCATTTATGCGTGGTGCGATAATATCAGCACACGCATACTTTAATAAGCAAAATCTAAAGACTCAACAAAAGTTGGAAAATGAAATAAAAGAATTAGATATTGAAAATGCAATATCCTGTTCTAAGGGGCTAAGTAATAAAATTGCATCATTAATATATAAACTAAATAAAATATACTCAAATCAGATTATTAAACATTTTCAACAGACTAAACAAGTACACTTTGAATTTGGGGATAAACCACAATAGTTACTGGCACGCCAGGTTAGAAACATAGATGAGGAGAAAATGATACATAAAATTAGATCTGAACAAGGAGAAGTATTGACTTTACCAAAAGATATCAATGATACATTTTTACAATATTATCAAAATCTTTACTCATCTAAACCAGCAGGACAATCAGATGGAATGGAAACATTCCTACAAGAATGTCATATTAACAGTTTAGATCAGGAAGGTAGAGACTTGTTAAATGCTGATATATCACTAAAAGATATTGAAGAATCAATTGGATCATTAAATAACAGAAAAGCCGCAGGCCCTGATGGCTTAAGTGTTGAATTTTATAAGAAGTTTCATGATCTGATCTCTCCATGCTTACATACAATATATAAATATGCTTATGAACAAGGAAAGTTACCAGAATCATTAAATGAATCTACAATTACACTTATCCCTAAAGCTGATAAAGATTTGGAAGACCCTAGATCATACAGAGCAATAGCTCTTTTAAATACTGATCAAAAAATACTAACTAAAATTTTATTTCGGAGGCTAAGTTTAGTGATTAATAAATTAATACATCATGACCAAACAGGTTTTATTCCAAAACACTATTCATCCTATAATCTGAGACGTCTATTCAATGTCATATACTCAAAAAGAGTGAATGATATTGAACTAGCTGTCATATCCTTAGATGCTGAAAAAGCATTTGACCAGGTTGAATGGCCATTTCTGTTTAAGTAATGCAGAAATTTCAACTGGGGGATAGATTTTCCAAATGGATAAAAATCATATACTCGAATCCAACTGCAAGAATATTAATAAATCAAATGCTATCAGCAAAATGTAATCTCTTTAGGGGTTGTAGACAAGCATGCCCATTATCACCATTACTATTTGCTCTTGTAATAGAACCATTAGCCGAAATGATTAGATCAGAACCAGAAATATATGGATATAATACCAAAACTACAACGAATAAAATGTTTCTATACGCAGATGACATCTTAATTTATATTACAAAACCGGAGATTAGTATTCCCAATCTATTTAATGTTATAACTAAGTTTAGTACATTTTCTGGGTATAGAATTAATTGGAATAAAAGTGAAATTATGCCTATAACTGTAATAAAATTAAATATATTAGAACAATTCCCACTTAAAATAGTCACGGACAAACTCAAATATCTAGGAATTAATGTATCTAAGTCCTATAACTGTCTATTTAAATATAATTACCATCAATTATTAAATAAACTAAAAAAATATATTTTATATTGGAAAACACTACCTATATCAATGATCGGTAGAATAAATGCTATAGAAATGATTTTTTTTACCACAATTGTTATATTTATTTCAAGTCATCCCTTTATATCTCCCTAAAATGTTTTTTTTAGAAATAGATACTTTGGTTAATAGTTTTATGTGGGACTATCAAAACCATCGAATAAGTAAAAAACATCTATGTAAATCTAAAATAAATGGTGGACTAGCACTACCAAATTTCTTATATTATTTCTGGGCAGTGCAGATTAAGAATATGAATTTTTGGTTGGTAGATTTAGATCATGAACCAAGCTGGCTAAAGATGGAAAAGGAAGACTGCCTTTTGATGTAGGTTTGATTATTTTTGCACCAAGGGAAGTACAAAAAAAAAAGGGAAGGGTGACAACCCTATAATTCATAGCAATAGACATATTTGGAAACAAATAGTTAAGATGCTACATATGGATAATTTGTCACTTTGTTTGCCAATTATGAATAATCCCTTGTTCAGGCCCTCTGTATTGGACAAGGGGTTTAGACACTGGAATGATTTAGGAATTAAAAGGATAGAACACCTTTATAAGAAAGGAAAATTTCTTTCATTTCAAGAGTTACAGGATATCTATGGATTGCAGTCAAATAACATATTTAGGTATTTACAAATTAGAAACTATATTAAGTCAAATACGCAAGACTATAAAAATAGAAAACCAGGATTATTAGATGAATTGTTTAATAAACACCCAAATACAGAAAAATTAATAGCGTATATATACAATACTATTTTGGATAGGGAAATCCCAACTTCGGAAATATATCAACAAACATGGGAAAATGAAATAGGTTTATCTATAACGAAGGAAATTTGGGAAGAAAACCTACAACGTATACATCATTGCTCATTAAATGCTAGACATATATTGATACAATTTAAGGTATTACACAGATTACATTATTCAAAAACGAAATTAAATAGAATTTATCCTAACATTTCTTCTATTTGTGATAAATGTCAGAACTTGGAAGCTAACTTAACGCATAGTTTTGTAACATGTATAAAACTCAATTATTATTGGACATAAATCTTTAGAGTTATCTCTGAAGTTCTTAAAATTAAACTGGACCCAGATCCAAAATTAATAATATTAGGAGTTCCGGATTCAAATTTAATATTAACAGTAAACCAAAGAAATTTATTGCATTACTGTTTGATAACAGGGAAAAAATTAATACTGAAATTTTGGAAGGGAACATTATCCCCCACAATTAAAATGTGGACAGTGGAAATGTTGGAGACGTTGCATTTGGAAAGAATCAGATTTGTTCTAATGGACAAATATGAACTCTTTGAACAGATATGGTCTCCATATACAGAATATTTGAAGGGGTAGCTGTTCTTGGCATCACAACTCAAGGGGTACCCGGCAGGATTAGATAAAAATAACTCTTTTTTTTTTTGATTTGTATACGTCTCTATTGATATATATATATATATATATATATATATATAATATATATATATATATATATATATATATATATATATAGATATATAAATAGATTATAGTATACATCTTAATAGTGAATAACACAATAACAAATAGTGATATCAATAGAGACGTATACAAATAAAAAAAAGAGTATTATATTTATATACATATATATATTTTTTTCTCTCTCTTCTCTTTCTCTTTCTATATAATCAAAATTATTATTTAATCACTATTCTTATTGATTAAAATCTATTCTTCTCTTTTTCTACTTTCTAAAAAAATAGAAGTTTATAAGAATTATTTGTAACATTCGTATACTTAGTGAAATAAGTTGGTTGTGTATTTGAAAAGTTGTTATACCGTTGTTATGATGGATTACTTCTAATAAAAATATTATTACACAAATCTGAGGAAAGACATTCTTGCCATACAGAGTATGGGTACAGAGAAGGTTCACCAGACTGTTTCCTCGGATGTCAGGACTTTCACATGAGGAAAGACTGGATAGACTCGGCTTGTACTCGCTAGAATTTGGAAGACTGAATGAGGATCTTATAGAAACTTGCAAAATTCTTAAGGGGTTGGACAGGCTAGATGCAGGAAGATTGTTCCCGATGTTGGGGAGGTCCAGAACAAGGTGTCACAGTCTAAGGATAAGGGGGAATTCCTTTAGGACCGAGATGAGGAAAACATTTTTCACATAGAGAGTGGTGAGTCTCTGGAATTCTCTGCCACGGAAGGTAGTTGAGGCCAGTTCATTAGCTATATTTAAGAGGGAGTTAGATGTGGCCCTTGTGGCTAAAGGGATCAGGGTGTATGGAGAGAAGGCAGGTACAGGATACTCAGTTGGATGATCAGCCATGATCATTTTGAATGGCGGTGCAGGCTCGAAGGGCCGAATGGCCTACTCCTGCACCTATTTTCTATGTTTCTATGAATGGCAGTGCAGGCTCGATGGGCTGAATGGCCTAATCCTGCACCTATTTTCTATGTTTTTATGTTTCTAACATAGAACAAAGACCATTACAACACAGGATGAGTCCTCTGGCCCACAACCTTTATGCCAAACCTGATGCCAAGTTAATTTGATCTAATCGTCCTGTGCATAATCCACATCCCTCTGTTCCCTACTTTTCCTGGTGCCTATCTAAAAGCCTCTTAAACACCACTATCATATTTACCTCTACCACCCCCCACCCCCACCTCGGCATTTCGTTCCGGGCCCCCACCACTGTCTGTGTAAAACACTTGCCATGCGCATATCCATTGAACGTCCCTTCTATGCCTCTAATAACTTTATATACTTCTATCAGTTCTCCCCTCAACCTCTGACATTCCAGCGAAAATAATACATCCAGCTAACAACTCTCTGTAACTGAACCACTCTGATCTCCAGGCAGCATTTTGGTGAACCTCCACTGGACCATCTCCAAAGCCGTCACATCTTTCCTGCAATGGGGTGAACAAAACTGCATGCAATATTCCAAATGCGGCTTTACCAAAGTCCTATAGAGCTGCACCATAACATCCTGACTCTTATATTCAATGCCCCTAGCAATGAAGGCAATTATACCATATGCCTTCTTTACACCCCTATCTACTTGTGCTGCCATCTTCAGTGAGCTAGGAGTCCAAGATCCCTCTTCACATTAATGCTGTTAAGGTTCTTGCCATTAACTGTATACTCTCTCCTTACATCCAACCTCCCAAAGTGCATCACCTCACACTTGCTCAGGTTAAACTTTGTTTCCATTTCTTCGGCTATTTCTCTAGCTGATCTATATCCTGCTGTGACAACACTCCTCACTGTTTGCAACTCCTCGAATTTTGGTGTGGTCAGGAAACATAATCACCAACTCATCAACATTTATGCCTACGTCCTTTATATATGTCACAAACAGCAGAGATCCCAGCATAGAGCCCTGTGGAACACCATTGGTCACAGACCTCCAGCCAGAATATATACTTTCCACCCTTACCCTCTGTTTTCTATGAATTAGCCAGTTCTGAATCCATGCGACCAAGTCATTAGAAATCCCATATATCTTACTCTTCTGGATAAGCCTACCATGAGAGCCTTTATCAAAAGCCTTACTATTCAACATCCACTGCCCTACCTTCATCAATCACTTTTGTTACCGCCTCAAAAAACTCAAAGTTAGTGAGACACGACCTGCCATTTACAAAGCCATGCTGACTATCCCTAATTAGCCCACTCTCTTGTAAACGAGAATAAATTATTTCTCAGATAATTCTCTCCAATAGTTTCCCTTCCACTGACGTGAGGATCACCAGACTAGAATTACTTGGATTCTCTCTACTTCCTTTCTTAAACAATGTAATAACATTCCCCGGTCCTCCAGGGCCTCACGCGTGGCGAGAGAAGAAACAAAGATCCTCGTCAAGGCTCCTGCAATATCTTCTCTTGCCTCCATCTATAACCTGGGATATATCCCATCAGGCCCATACTTATCCACCTTAATGTTCTCACGAGCCACAGTATTACCTCCCTCTCAATCTCAAACTGCCTTTACATATTTATATTCTCCACACTGATCTTACTATCCTTCTCTTCGGTGAATACAGATGCAAAGTACTCATATACATCCTCCGACTCCAAGCATAAGTTCCCTCCTTTATCTTTTGATGGTCCTTCCTTGGTGGTTGAACTGTAATAGGTACGTAATACTTGTGTAATGACATAGTCGGAGATTGAGCTCATCGTCATAGTCCACCAAACATCCATAAATCAGCCTGCCCCTAGTAACGGCACTGTGTCCTCAAAATAAAGATTGGGGACAGGCAAAATGCAGATTATATTTCATGACCCACCTATCAAAGAAGGTGGAGATTGATGATAAAATTGGTAATAACTCCAGTGGACCAGCAGCAGCTTTTGGCCATATGTCAGCTCCTAAACTTTGAATTCATTTGATAATCATAACTCCCATGATATTTTAACAAATATGTTTGGTTTTAATGCACCAAAATTGAGGAACTATTTATCTATACCAACACAATGGGCAGATCAGAATGATGCACTCAGAACAGCAACTGAACAGACAATATTTGGTCTCAAAATAGTTCAGGTCATCGTTGGGTTACAAACGCCCGATTTGTGGACGCACTTACATACCAACGAACTCCCATAACATTATTAAATTCAAAAGTCTGACATATGCAGAACTATTCGCTCTACAAAGAGTAAAGCTAATTTCCTCTCTTTCTCCAAATTTAATAATTGCTCCTGTCAGTCATTTGTTTTTGATGCCATTCATTACATTACCGTATTTTTGGTGTGCTTTTCATACTTATGGGCATTTGGTGTGCTTTTCATACTTATGGGCATTTGTGTCTATAAAATAGGAACCTGTTCATCGGCCGGGGATGACTAGATAAATATTCCATTCATTTGAGCATCTTGATAAGGCTACCTATTGTATTTTTATTTTAGTCATGCACAGCATCCCTGACATTGAAAGTTATGTTGAAGTTCTGCTCCAAAAGGCACAGCAAGTGGAAATTAGGATCTTGCCTCTGACACCAGACTGTGGTGTATTTGTTTAAGTGTAGCTAAAAAATAATTTAGTATGCCATGTTGTATGACTTTGATACATTACTGTACCAGACTCTGCCATATAGTTGGGACTTTACTCCATTCAGTATGGGAAGTTCTGATTGTTGCTCTATCTCTGTTGTTTTTCAATACAAGCAGCATGCAAGACCTTAAGAAACCACGGGGCTGATATTTAATGGAAGTCAATGGCAGTGATGGATTCCACCAGATTGCTTAACAGGGAGTTGGCTCAAGCATAAGGAACAGTGTGGTTTTTATTGGTGAAACTTTTATATGGTGGCCACAAATCCCAATTCAAATGATAAAGATACATGCTGAAACATATTAGGGAATTATCATGTCCAATATACTTCCTTCGGCTAATCAGTTAGTTGAAAAGGGGAAAAAAGGTAATTCATTCATTATATTCTGATAGGTTTAATTTCTATTGATTTAATTGATCTGAAACATCAACACTTTTTTTCTTCATGGATGCTGTCTGACTTAGAAACATAGAAACATAGAAAATCGGTGCAGGAGGAGGCCATTTGGCCCTTCGAGCCAGCACCGCCATTCATTGTGATCATGGCTGATCGTCCCGAATTAATAACCCGTGCCTGCCTTCTCCCCATATCCCTTGATTCCACTACCCGCTAGAGCTCTATCTAACCCTCTTAAATCCATCCAGTGATTTGGCCTCCACTGCCCTCGGGGGCAGGGAATTGCACAATTCACAACTCTCTGGGTGAAAACGTTTTTTCTCACCTCAGTCTTAAATGGCCTCCCCTCTATTCTAAGACTGTGGCCCCTGGTTCTGGACTCGCCCAACATTGGGAACATTTTTTCTGCATCTAGCTTGACCAGTCCTTTTATAATTTTATATGTTTCTATAAGATCCCCCTCATCCTTCTAAAGTCCAGTGAGTACAAGCCTAGTCTTTTCAATCTTTCCTTATATGACAGCCCCGTCATCCCAGGGATCAATCTCGTGAACCTACGTTGCACTGTCTCAATGACAAGGATGTCCTTCCTCAAATTAGGAGATCTAAACTGTACGCAATACTCCAGATGTGGTCTTACCAGAGCCCTGTACAACTGCAGAAGAACCTCTCTACTCCTACACTGAAATCTTCTTGGTGTGAAGGCCAACATTCCATTAGCTTTCTTCACTGCCTGCAGTACCTGCACGCCAACTTTCAGTGACTGGTGTACAAGGACACCCAGGTCTCGCTGTACCTCCCTCTTACCTACCTAACCCCATTGAGATATTAATCTGCCCACTTGTTTTTGCCACCAAAGTGGATAACCTCACATTTATCTATATTGTACTGCATCTGCCACGCATCTGCCCACTCACTCAACCTGTCCAGGTCACCCTGCAACCTCCTAACATCCTCTTCACAGTTCACACTGCCACCCAGCTTTGTGTCATCCGCAAACTTGCTAGGGTTGCTCCTAATTCCCTCTTCAAAATCATTAATATATATGGTAAACAGTTGCCCCAACACCGAGCCTTGCGGCACTCCACTCGCTACTGCCTGCCATTCTGAATAGGACCCGTTCATTCCTACTCTTTGCTTCTTGTCTGCCAACCAATTTTCTATCCACATCAACACCCTACCTCCAATACCATCTGCTCTAATTTTAGTCACCAGTCTCCCATGCGGGACCTTATCAAAGGCTTTCTGAAAGTCTAGATACATGACATCCACTGGCTCCCCTTCATCCATTTTACTTGTTTCATCCTCAAAAAATTCCAGAAGATTAGTCAAGCATGATTTTCCTTTCATAAATCCATGCTGACTTGGACTGATACTTTTACTGCTATCCCAATGTCCCATTATTACCTCTTTATTAATTGATGCCAGCATCTTTCCCACCACCAAAGTCAGGCTAACTGTTCATTGTCCTCAGATATTTTGACTGCTTGATTGCAGGAGAAGAATAAAGAACAGAGAACAGGGAAAGGAGAAGACTTTTGCCTTCCATCACAGTGAGGAGGTGTTTGGAGATTCACTGTGATGGATGTTTGTGTGGAATTGTGTGTTTTGGTTTTTTTGTTGTTATGACTGCCGGAAAGTAATTTCGTTTGAACCTATGTTTAAATGACAATAAACAGCATTCTGATTCTGATTCTGATTCCAATTATATTATATTATATTTATATTATCTTATATGGGCGGCACATTGGCGCAGTGGTAGATTTGCTGCCTTACAGCACTTACAGCACCAGAGACCTTGGTTCGATCCCGACTGGGTGCTGCTTGCATGAAGTTTGTAAATTCTCCCCGTGATTGTGTTGGTTTTCTTCGAGATCTTCGGTTTCCTCCCACACTCCAAAAACGTACAGATTTGTAAGTTAATTGGCTTTGGTAAAGATTGTAACTTGTTCCTTGTGTGTGCAGGATAGCTTTAGTGTGCAGGGTTTGCTGGTCTGTATGGACTCGGTGGGCCAAAGGGCCTGTTTCCACGCTGTATCTCTAAAATAACCTAAATATTCAATGTTTTGCTAAGTCCTCTTGTGAAACTTATGAATCTTGTGATTCATAAAGGTGACAATTATGTCTAACTTCAGAGGCCTATGCCTTATGCTCTGTCCTAGGCAGAGCCCATCAGAAGGCCTGAACTACATTGGCCAAGACTGATTCTCAGGTGCCAGAATTTTCTACTGAGGACAAGCTTTAGGCCCTAAACAACAATGTGTTGAATTAAAGTAGTTCTTCACCAATAAATAGTGCAGAAGTATGGATTGTGAGGCAATTGATTTGTTCAACATAACTCCCTTGACAGTTTAATAAGGGTTAGCGCTTCAGATTTAGATGTCTAAGAAAACTCCCCTTTTCTCCATTGCAATAAAGCTTAATTTGAGACAGTTTGGTTTATTGGGCTTACCGCAATGTTACGGATGATGGGCGTAAAGAGGGTAGGGATCATTTGCTTACCTAAATGCTCATCTCAACATACAACACTCTGATCAGCTGCTGCCAGGAAGGTCAGGTGTTTTGCTGTTCATCTCCAGCATCATCATTCACTATCATTAGCCCCAATTCATAAGATCATAAGATCATGTGATAGGAGTAGAATTAGACCATTAAGCCCATCAAGTCTTCTCTGCCATTCAATCATGGCTGCTCTATCTCTCCCTCCTAATCCCATTCTCCTGCCTTCTTCTCATAACCTCTGACACCGGCACAACTACCAGCATGTAATCTGAATCTTCTGCCAGTGACGGGTAAATTGCCTGGGACCAGGTCACTTGGAATCATTACATAGGGGCCTCATGCCATGTATAAGTTCAATATCCACTCTTGTAGTTGGAGAATGTGATCTTCGGTATTCATCTTCCATCTTGACACATTGGAGTCAATACTGAGTTCTACAACCAGGTAATCAGATTTCTGTGTCTGTGTCAGTTGTCCATCTGTGAAAGTGGCTCGGCTTGTTCATTTGTTTGTCTCCTTTTTTCTCTTTTTTTAATTCATCTAGGATTAGAAGTCATGCTCATTGATCTCCTTGGTCCTGGACATTATTCCTTCGGAGCGCAGAAGGCTGAGGGTTGATCTTATAGATATGTATAAATCCATGAGGGGAATAGATAGGGTGGATGCACACACTTTTTTTCTCAGGGTAGGGAAATCAAGAGCTAGAGGGCATAGGTTTAAGGTTAGAGGGAAAAGACAATGGAAAAACCTGAGAATTACCTTTTTGCATAGAGGGTAGGATATATATGGAATGAGCTGCCAGTATAGGTAGTTGAGGCAGGTACAATAACAACATTTAAAACATATTTGGATAGGGACATGGGTAAAGAAAGATTTAGAGGGATATGGGTGAAACGATGGCCATTCGGACCAGTTTGACCGGACATCTTGGTCGCTATGGATGAGTTGGGCTGAAGGGCCTGTTTCCATGCAGTATAACTCTTTGACGTTTGCTACAAATGTTAACATTAAACACTTTATTTTGTAGATGTTGAAAATCGAGGGATTTTATTGTGCTTATCAATATCTTTTATGCTCCATGTGTTGATTTTCAGAAAACAGATGCTTTGTACTAACCTTTTGTTTAATCAAATGCCTGGCTGCTTACTCATTTTGTGACAAATTTGAAACACTTGTTCTGTCTCTTCAAATTATGGACATAATTAATAACTAAACGAAAAAAATCTCTGTTCTTGATTTCGTTGTTGCTTTGTTTATTAGTACATATTTTTTCCCTTGAACTTGGCTTAATTTCAATTTGTCACAGAAATACCAATTCAATTTTAACGTGGTTGATTTTCCAATGAATAGTTATGAAGCATTTTGAACTTTGACCTTTCACCCAATCATTTCTACTTTGAGATTATATGAATCTCCTCCTGTCGTTATCTCATCATCCAGTATTTTTCCATTAAGATTCATTGAGATTTAATTGCAAATTCTAAGAAAATAAAGTAGTGATTGTAAAGGAGCTTTGTACAAAATTAAATGCAGAATTCACCCTGATACCAGATAAGATACATGTATTAAAATTTGAAAGACCTGCAGTATATGAGAATGTAAAGAATAAATATAGCTCAAGTATTTGTTCATATAGTGTGATGTTGTTGGGTAAGCTCTGAATTATTGTTTAACAACTTTGTGAGTTATAGGAATCAAATGTTAGGACTGGAGAGGTGAACAGCGAAAAAAAAACACCAGCGCTGCAACTTCATCAGTAAAAAAGTGTGATAAAAAAGCAGCTAAAATGGTGTAAAAACAAATTGCTGGAGGAACTCAACGGATCAAGCAGCATTTGTGGAAACAAAGGGATGGTTGACATTTGGGTTTCATAAGATCATAAGGTCATATGGGATAGGAGTAGAATTAGGCCATTTGGCCCATCAAGTCTACTCCGCCATTCAATCATGGCTGATCTATCTCTCCCTCCTAACCCCATTCTCCTGCCTTCTCCTCGTAACCTCTGACACCTGTACTAATCAAAAATCTATCTACCTCTGCCTTATAACTATCCACTGATTGAGCTGCTACAGCTTCTGTGAAAAATAATTCCACAGATTCACCACCCTCTGACTAAATCAATTTCTCCCCATCTCCTTCCTAAAAGGACACCCTTTAATTCTGAGGCTATGACCTCTAGACGTAGACTCTCCCACTAGTGAAAAACATCCTCTCCACATCCACTCTATCCAATCCTTTCACTATTCTGTATGTTTCAATGAGGTCCCCCCTCATGAGGTTGTGATGTTGTATTAGGACTGAGAGTGTAGAGTGAAGCTAGCTAGTAAAAGAGGGACAGCGGCTGGTAGTTGATAGGTAGAACCAGGTAAGGGGCAGATGGAGCCAGGTGGGAAAACCTGGCTTTTTCTTCCCATCTCACGTAGTTCCACCCATCACCTAGAGTCCATGTGTCACCCCTCCCTGCCTCCTTTTTGTATACCAGTTATCTCCCCTCTGCACTCTCAGTCCTGAAGCAGGGTCTCAATCCAGCAAAATAAGGGTCTAGATCCAAAACATCACCCATTCCTTCTCTGCAGAGATGCTGCCTGTCCCGATGAGTTACCCCACTATTTTGTGTCTATCTAAAATGTCAAACATACCTTTGCCTCCACTGCTTGACTCCCTAAGCTTCTCCATAGTTTGTTTTTTTGCTTCACATACTCGCATCGGCAACCTCTTGTATCTTTGTGTAAAAATGGTGTTGCTGTCTAAGCAATAACAGACAGTTGGCAGTGATGTTGTTTCTCCAGGAGTAAGAACTGATGGTGGACTCTTCAACCTCAATAGGTTGAAGGGCAAGAGCAAAGTCAGTAACACTGACATCATGGAGCTGTGCCATTGCAGCACACTCTGCAGAAGACCTTCATGGCATCCTGAATGCCTTTGCCAAGGCATACAGAGCCATGGGCCTAGCCTTATATTTCAAGAAGACCCAGGCCCTATATCAACCTCCACCTAACCAGCCATCTACCTAGCCCACTATAAAAGTGGAGGACACCATTCTTGAAAACGTTGATCACTTCCCCTACCTTGGCAGCATTCTTTCCAAAAAGCTGATAGCGACTCTGAGGTCAACCATCGCCTGAGTTGTGCCAGCGGCGCCTACGCCAGACTCAGGAAAAGAGTCTTTGAAGACCGAGACCTAAAGGCTCAAACAAAACTGCTGGTCTTCAGAGCCATTGTCCTCTCCACCCTGTTATATGGAGCCGAGTCATGAACCTATAGCGGGCATCTGAGAGTCTTGGAACAATACCATCAAAGATCCTTACGTAAGATTCTGAGGATCAGCTGGGAGGACAAACGCACCAACATCAGTGTTATAGAGGAAGCCAACATGACCAGCATCACCACCACAATAATGCAGCACTAACTTCGATGGACTGGCCATGTCATCCGCATGTCCAACACACGTCTTCCTAAACAAATCATACTCGTTTCGAGTGACCGCCAGTGATGAAGATTCATAAATTGAGAGGGATAACATCCAAAGGGGAAATGGGAAATAAAATATAGTCAGTTCAATTAATAAACCATGTCAAAATGATGTACACCACCAAATACTATGCAGGTTTGATTGGTTGCATGGCCTGTTGTGATTGTATGTGATGAATATATACAAATGAAAAATCAGATTTAGCTTGTAAATCATAAAAACCCAGATGTTGCAGTATAACATATAACCATATAACAATTACAGCACGGAAACAGGCCCTCTCGGCCCTTCCAGTCCGTGCCGATCATTTGTTTTCCCCTAGTCCCATCTACCTGCACTCAGACCATACCCCTCCATTCCCTTCCCGTCCATATACCTATCCACTTTACTTTTAAATGTTAAAATCGATCCTGCCTCCACCACTTCTGCTGGAAGCTCATTCCACACAGCCACCACCCTCTGAGTAAAGAAGTTCCCCCTCACGTTACCCTTAAACTTCCGTCCCTTAATTCGCATGTCATGCCCTCTTGTTTGAATCTTCCCTACTGTTAATGGGAAAAGCTTATCCACGTCAACCCTTTCTTCATTTTAAAGACGTCAATCAAGTCCCCCCTTAACCTTCTGCGCTCCAATAGTAAACTCGGAAATAACACAATCTTTGTTCATTTCACTGAATGCCAGTGGAGAAAATTGCAGATGCCCTTGGAGAGCTACATTGGACACGACTGTGACAAAAATGGTTTGCATGCAGTCTTTTTTCTTGACTGTCAAGGAACAGCAAGAGTCCTGTCAGAGTGACTGTGATGAGATCATGAATGCTGTCGTCCTGAGGGAGGACATAGATCTGTGCAATGCAATTTAATGTCTGACAGAATGAGACATTACTCACTGAGTAAATTTACAGTTTCAGAAGCATAGAAATTGCTTGATGGCAAGTATTACTTGTAACATCATAAAGAAAAATGATTCCTGTAATTATATGCCTTACTATCTTAACACCTTTATCAGCTTGTGTCCCTTTTTGTCATTAACACATCAAATGCATGGACGATATCAGACAACATTTGATACTAAACCTCATAAGGAACTTCTTGACGGAGGAATGAGTGATTCAGAGGTGGTCATGAGATGGAATTTACGTGCTTGTAGTCTTGACAGATGAGAGCATTTCAGCGAATGGTAAGCATTAAAATTGGGGCTACAAAAGGCTCCTTTGGATGACAGATATCTGGTAACACTGAAGGAGATTATAGAGATAGCAGTGAGAAATGTTAAATAGCATGTTGTTTCAGGAGATCAAGAAACACATGGTGAAGCATCAACAGGACCTAGTTTGCAGAAAACGTTTGGACGATTTTCTCTTTGCAGAGAATGGAAGGAAGAAGTAAGCTAGGAATGTCATGGAACAGTCAAGTTTAGAAGTAACAAGACCCTGGATGACGATGTCCTTGTCATATGAGCTGGGCAGAGTTAAAACTCATGGCCAGGCACTCAAAAAACTTTTTTTTTAATTATTGAAAAAAATAATTAAAAAACATTAAATTATTTTTTTAAGAGGGTCAGTAGAGCATTCTCTGCAGAAGCAGCGGAAACCTCACAGCAGCTGCTGTGTCCCTATGTTAAAGTGCACTCATAAAGATGCTGGAAGTCACCACCCTATTTATTTAATGATTAGAGTGAACACTGATAACTACTATTAATATTAAACCAATATCCATACCAGTGTGATATTCACTGAAATCTTAATTGACAGAGGAAAATTGCAAGGCCATCCTCGGTCCATCTATTCCATCCCTCTTTTCTTTTCCTTCATAAGGTCATAAGGTCATAAGTGATATGAGCAAAATTAGGCCATTGCCCCATCAAGTCTACTCTGCCATTCAATCTCCCACCTAACCCAATTCTCCTACCTTCTGGCCTAATTTTTCACACAGAGAGTGGTGAGTCTCTGGAACTCTCTGCCACAGAGGGTAGTTGAGGCCAGTTCATTGGCTATATTTAAGAGTGAGTTGGATGTGGCCCTTGTGGCTAAGGGGATCAGAGGGTATGGAGAGAAGGCAGGTACCTGAGTTGGATGATCATATTGAATGGCGGTGCAGGCTCGAAGGGCTGAATGGCCTACTCCTGCACCTAATTTCTATGTTTCTATGTTTCTATGTAACTCCTGACGCCTGTACTAATCAAGAATTTATCTATCTCTGCCTTAAAAATATCCATTGACAGCCTCCACAGCCTTCTGTGGCAAAGAATTCCACAGATTCACCACCCTCTGACTAAAGAGATTCCTCCTCATCTCCTCATTCTTCTAAACTCCAGCGAATACAGGCCCAGTGCTGTCAAATGCCACTGTCTGACCTGAAGAAGATGAGGTAAGATGACAGAATCCATTTTAAGATGAGTATAAGCCATAGTGTGTCGTGTGCAGTGAAGATTCTGCCTTCAACCATTGGATGACATATCTCACTCCTCCAGGGACTTACTTTAACCAGACCCTTGAGATGGCAGCAGGCGATCCTATTCCGAGCATTCCACCACACTGAATACACTGAGATCAGCCTGAGCCATGCTTGTCCATGTAAACCATGTCTGTTCTGAGGTTGCATCAAGCTGTGAAGAATTGTTCATGAAGGTCTGCAAGGCTCCAACCTTTGCTGAGATCTCTTCCCAGGTGCCAAATCCAAGGAAGTGAATTCCCTCAATGCTGAACACGTGTCACCCTGTCGGAAATTAATTAATACTACCAAGGCCAGTAATACTTCTAGTCATTCAGTCACTGTTCCTTTACTTTTTTGTGTGTCTGCTAAATCCAGCTGCCTTGCATTGGAAACTCTTCATTATAAAAGTAAGATTGGTAAAATTAAATCTCCATATTTTCAGTAAACCAATTCAATCTTTCCTATCTCTTTTGAAGACTTCCCTTATAAATTTTCATATCAGAGTTTGGAAACGCAACTTTATACCAAGTCGCCTCCAGAAAATAATATTGTAAAATAGTAAGATTAAATGAGAACTTACCAGTTTGAAGTTTGATCCTTATTTTATGAGGAGTTACGTTGACGGATTACGTGAAGAAGCCCCACCAGGCGCAGGCGCATCATACTTCAAAGCAGCGGCGTGGAAACACAGAAACAAATAGCCGAAGTAACATAGTAAGGCTTTTAGAAGACTAGAACTACCAGATGATCTCTTAGATTATGCGGGTGGGAACGGGGGGCACGTAATCCCTCAACGTAACTCCTCATAAAATAAGGATCAAACTTCAAACTGGTAAGTTCCCGTTTAATCTTACTATTTTACTTCGGAGTCACGTGAGTGACTACATGAAGATTTCAAAGCTCTGTATTTTTATGCCGTAGATGCACTCCATACGACAATCTGCTTCGGTTGACACAGTAGGGAATAAATAATATATTGAACATTGCTTCAAATCATTCAATAACTATTGTTAATAATAACAAAACCAGGAATAACCCCTCGGTCCCAGGGGGAATTACAAACAATGATAGAAAACAAAAAAAATGAATTAAATGGAACCCAAAACAGCATGCCCAAACCGTGGCACTGTCTGTACAGGTTTGTCATAAAATTGAGAAAATGTTGCTTCTCTAGACCATCCTGTGGCCGCGAGGATTTGGTCTAGCGGCACGTCCTGAGCCTTCGCCATGCAGGTTGATGCCGCCCTGGTGGAGTGAGAGTAAAAGACATGAGTGTCGACTCCAGCATAATTGAGAACCTGTTTCAACCATCTAGAAATAGTTAGTGCTGACACTCTTTCATATGGCTTTTTGTGACTAATGAGCAGTCCTGTCTCAGAACCTCTGAGACTCCTTGTTACCTTAATATATTGGCTTAAGTGTTTAACTATATATAACATTTGGTCAACAGGATAGGCTTTAAACGTCACCTTGGTTCCTGCCATACCTGGCCTGCTTTGTTTGATGAAATCATAAACATGGAAGGTAATGTCATTTACAGACAAATGCATACAATCTATTAGTAACAATTGTAATGTTTGTACACGTTGTGCTGAACCAGCGCTATTAGCATAACCACTTTAAGACTTAATCTCTGCATAGATAATGAAGTAATTGGAGCTCATTGCCGAAGTAGTGTGAGAACAAGACTGATATCCCTGATTTCTGTATATCGAGGTTTCGGAGGGTTTTTATTAAAAATTCCTCTCATAAATCGGGATACTAACGGATGAGATCTGATAGGATGTTGTTCTGAAGGCTGACCTAAAGAAGAGGACAACGCACTCTGAGCACTGTTAATGGCACTATAACTCAGGTGCTCATCAAAATGCAACTTAGCAAGGAACTCCAACACATCACATATGCTTGCATTATGATAAGATATATTGGATTGTACGCGGAACAGCTCCCATTTCTTTATGTGAACCATATATTGTTTTTGAGTGCTATTTCTCCAGCCTGCAGTGAGAACCTCCATGGCCCTGTTCAACAATCCAAGGCCTTGGAATGGTCTAGTCAGAACCTGCAGACCAACAATTAATACGTTCATGTAAAGGGTGACTTTCTCCTGTAACCGGATGCACAAACAAATTACTGCAGCAGGGAATCACGATGAATGGCTGAACCATCATTCGAAGCACTATTGCGAACCAACGTTGAGTTGGCCAATCTGGGACCACCAAAAACGCCTGTGGCGGAGTCATGCTCTATTTTGGTGAGGCATTTCGGGATGACAAAATGGAAGAATTGCATAAAAATAAGTGCCCCCAATGTAACGAGAATGCATCCACAGCTACTGCTGCTGGATCTGGCTTCCCATGAAACATATTTAGGCAACTGCTGATTTAATCTGGATGCAAACAGATCAATCTCTGGCAACCCAAAGCGAGTGACAATTGCGTGAAATATGTTAGAATTCAACATCCATTCTATATTGTCATTAAACTTACGCGACCTACGGTCTGCCACCATATTGTCTATACCTGGTAAATAAATGGCTGAACCCCAGAAATTCCTTGAAATACATCAACGCCACATGATGTTAGCCAAGTTAACACATGATACTGATCGTGCTCTTCCCATATGATTAATATATGCCACTGCATATACACGTTATCAATCTGGAGTTGAACATGTAAATCCTTCATTGAGGAGCAATAAGCCTTTAACTCATAAAATGCCCCCAATAATTTGCAAAGAACTAATCCCGTGTGCGTGGTGAAGCAACTCTTCGTGTTCATGCCATCTATCCCCACAGCTAGACTCGGTGTCCGTAGCACCCCATCCAAGAGCGCTTACATCAGTCTGTAAGATCAGTGAAGGGTCTTGTACCAAAATGTTATTGGTAGCTTGATTTACATTAACAATCCACCACTGCAATTCTGCGAGTGCTGTGGTTGGTAGCTGCATAACCCGATCAAAATGGGCTGCATCTGATTTTAGTGCTTGTGCTCGTGCTCTCTGCAAATGTTGATAATGCAAAGGCCCGAAATGTACTGCAGGAAAACTGCTACCCATTTCCCAATGACCTTAGCGACTTCTCGGATGGAGGGATAAAGATTTTGTGGGAGGCAAGTACAGACATCAACAATATCCACAACCTTGGCTGTTGGTAATGTTAGTGTCATATTTTTTTCATGGTGAATCAATAAGAAACCCCAAATACTCAATATTTTGGGTTGGCTGTAGCTTGGACTTAGTTGGATGGACCAAAACCCTAATGACTCAGACAAATTTTTTGTGGTTGCTGCAACCGATTCTTCAGCTGACTCTTTAGTGTTGCTGATAATTAAGATATCATCTAAATAAGCCATTACAATGTGATTATGGGCCCTCAACAGCCCCAGCACAGGTTTTAACAATTTAGCAAGTAGCCTGGGTGCTGAACATAATCCATTAGGCAATGCTTTGTATTGCCACAGCTGTCCCATCCAATTAAATTTCAAGTACCTGCGATAATGAGCAAGAATTGGCAGTGAATAATACGCAAATTGTAAATCAATAGTTGCCACATAACAGCGCTGTGATAGCAGCTGTTTAGCAGTAACGAATATGTCCAGTTTAAAATGCCTATAGAGAATTGAAGAATTTAAGTGAGTGAGGTCCAGAATTACTCTACAACACCCATCTTTTTGAGGTCTGGGGAAATATTAGACACAATTGTTGAGGATGATTAATGGCTTTAACAAGCAACATCATTTACCTGTTCAGTCTCTGGAGCAGAAAACACCCACATTTTATTAGGCTCGTGCTGTTGAGGTGGATCTATCCGTGAGATAAACTCAATGGTAGACGCGAGACAGTATTTAGTATAAACATATCAGATGTTATACAGCACCATTTATTTAGAAAATAATTGTAAGCTACCTCCAATAGGAGATTGGCCACCAGATCTTTATCGTTAACAAAAGTCCCTGTACCTCTACAGTTGACCTGTAAGTCTGTTGTCTGCCCATAGTGGGGTTGTAGCCTGTCTGTCTCGGTGGGTACCCTCATTGCCCCACTGGCCTCCCCCTGCTGGGCTCAGCACCTGGATCTGACCTTCAGTACATGAACCCAGGTGTTCGAATAGGTGGCCTCAAAATGCTTGACTACATTGAGCCAATTGTTTTGGCCTCATCATTAATTTCACGAATTGTCATGACAAGGTCTGTGCCAAACAGGAATTCAAGCGTTAGTACATTAGTCGCCTTACATAGAGCAGCAAATTTTTGGTTGAGGGTTGGCCCCCAATTGCATCATGGCGATATTCCATGATGCAATTTACCTGAAAAATGCATTGCATAAAATAGCCAACATATCTTTTTTGAGTTTGAGGAATGAATGTCCCTTGGACCATAGCGCCAAACGCAGTAATTGCTGCAGCCAACCAGTTGGAGGACGTGTTGATACCGAACCTCCTGTCCCCTCAAAGAAGGACTCATGGGTGCCCACATAGCTGGGTTCACTGTGGGCACTTTTAGTGATGCACATTAAACAGGTGTCTTATATTTGTTTGCAGTCACTTGCAGCATAGCTGGTGAGATGCTAAATAATTGATATTGCTGGCAAGGTATTCTTCCATTGCCTCACCAGTCCCCTCCGGAATAGTAAAACTCATTGCTATTTCCCTGACACCCGGAGCGTGGCTCTTGTGCGCTGGTGTTTGCATATAAGCAGGGACACCAGAATCAGGGTCAGCTGCATCCTGCCCTGCTTCTCCCAAATCATATTGCAGGGAGGCATCCTCTAGTCCTAAACAAGCACTGGAAGGAAAACCCCAATATATGGAAAGCCCCTTCATATGTGGTGCTTGGCATGGCCCTCTTGAACAGCACTGGGCCCTTGGACCCTTATGTAATCAAAGTTTGGAGCATCTGCTCCATGTTGTCCATCCTCCCCCACAGTCTTTTAGTAGCAGGGGGAGAGTCACCATTGTCGTCAGACAACACGGGTCTGTGAGACTTTCTCATTGCCTGTTTATGGCTAGCAGCAGCCTCAGGCTGCTTAGTACCTGGAGCTTGCCGAAGATTCGCTCGCTATCGTAACTGCTGCCGGTAAAACGGCACCCGGCATCAGAACCGGCGTTGCCGTGCTTATCTCCCGACCCGATCGAATTCGTGAATCCCTGGACCCACGCTAAGAACGAATCCTCCTCCTGACAGCTCAATTTCTACAACTCCCACTGACTGCTCGAGCCAGCTCTACAGAGTGGAAATACTTCTTGGTAAAGTTTGTAAAACACTTACCTTAGAAGTTCCTACTTACCGCTGGTGGAGCTTTGCCCTCCAGCCCATGTAGTGCGACATGCACGGACGTAATGACGCGCATGAGCCTGGTGGGGCTTCTTCACGTAGTCACTCATGTGACTCCGAAGTAAAATGAATAAAGTGCTTTAGACCATGTCTAAAATGAATGTCTTACTGTTGATAAATGTCTGTTATGTATATGGTCATAAAGAGAAAGCCTGCAGGATAAATCATCATTGAGCATTGATGAAAGAGAAGAATTTTGCCGATAAGCAGCCTGCAAAACTTTGTCCTTCACCTGACGTTTGCCCTTTTGATTCAATAAAAAGTAGGTCATGTAGGTGTGGAGCAAATCTGTCTCATGGTCATTATTTGTTCAGTGCTTATTGGTGCATGAACTATGGTCTATTGCAAAATAAATTGGTGATGACTCTCCAGAGTCAAGAGTCAAGAGTATTTTATTCTCATACTAGACCAAGGGGGACCCAGTAGGTCCCGTCCCCTCAACGCACGGATGGGGGGGTGGGGGGGGGCAGCCTGTGGGAGAGGTGGGAGGAGAGGGGGAGAGGGAGAGGCGAGGGGGAGGAGAGGGGGAGATGGGGGGAGGGGGGAGGGGGGAAGGGGGAAAGGGGGAAGGGGGAAAGGGGGAAGGGGGAGAGGGGGAAGGGGGGGAGGGGGAAGGGAGGTGGAGGGGGAGAGAGGAGGGGAGGGGTGGAGGGGGCGAGGATGGGGAAGGGGGAGGGGAGGGGGAGGGGAGGGGAGGGGGAGAGGGAGGGAGAGGGGGATAGGGGGAGAGGATGAGGGGGGGGAGGGAGAGGGAGTGGGGGGAGAGAGAAGGGGAAGGGGTAACTCGAGAGGGAGGGTTAACGTAACTCGTCAGCGGCTTCAATCCAGAGCCCGGGGGGGGGGGGGGGGGGGTGGGAGGGCGGCTGGGCTGTGGGCGGGGGGGGGGGACAGACAGTGAACTGCGAGTTGTAGGGGGGGGGGGGGGTTAAAGCAACTCATAGCTCATGCAAAAACAGTGCCCAGCACGCTGCGTTTTGAAAACTGCGCAGCTGGCCACGAGGAGTAGAGCCATTGTGACGTCATCAGCTCGTTAGCTTTAAAAAATATCTCAGATTTGTGAACAATTTTAATTAAAAACTCAGGAAACACTGAATCAAATTATCAGATGAGGCGATTTTCGAGCACGAGGTAAATCTCTATTGGAATATGTTAAAATTTCACAGTTGGCACGTCGTGTTTTCGAGGAGATGTGAATCACACAAATACACAAATACATCCACATCCAATATCAGAGTTTTATAAGTATATAGTTATCTCAAAATTATATCTCAAAAAATATCTCAACTATGATATTCATACTTACATAAAAAATGTTTTTAAAAAGAGCTAGAACTCAAAAGAGCACCTCGCTGAATTCATCCATTTCACCACTAACTTCCATCCGGCACTCAAATTCACACGGACTATTTCCAACATCTCCCTATCATTTCTCACTATCTCCATCACAGGCAACAGACTACTGACCGACATCTACTAGAAACCCACTGACACCCATGGCTATCTGGATTACACTTCTTCCCACCCTGCTTCCTGTAAAGACTCTATTCCCTACTCCCAATTCCTCCGTCTACGCCGCATCTGCACCCAGGATGAGGTGTTCCAAACCAGGGCACGGGAGATGTCCTCATTCTTTAGGGAAAGGGGGTTCCCCTCTTCGACTATAGATGAGGCTCTCACCAGTGTCTCTTCTATATCCCGTAGCTTTGCTCTCACTCCCCACCCCCCCTACACTCATAACAAGGGCAGAGTCCCCCTTGTCCTCACTTTCCACCCTACCAGACGTCACATACAACAGATTCTTCCCATCTCCTCCCCCTTCGACTTTCCACAGAGACCACTCCCTCTGTAACTCCCTGGTCAATTCGTCCGTTCCCACCCAAGTCAACCCCTCCCCTGGTACTTTCCCTTGAAACCGCAGGAAATGCTACACTTGTCGCTTTACCTTCCCACTGACTCCATCGAAGGACCTAAGCAGTCTTTCCAGGTGAGGCAGAGGTTCAGCGGCACCTCCTCCAACCTCATCTATTGCACCCGCTGCTCTAGATGTCAACTGCTCTACATCGGTGAGACCAAGCGATCGCTTCACCCAACACCCCCGCACAGTCCGCATAAACCAACCTGCTCCTGGTGGCTCAGCACTTCAACTCCCCCTCCCATTCTGAATCCGACCTTTCTCTCCTGGGCCTCCTACATGGCCAGAGTGAGTCCCACTGCAAATTGGAGGAGCAGCACTTCATATTTCGCTTGGGTAGTTTACACCGCAGTGGTATGAACATTGACTTCTACAATTTCAGGTAGTCCTTGCTTTCTCCCTCCTTCCCCTCCCCTTCCCAGCTTGCCTACAGCCCACTGTCTCCGCCTCTTCCTTTCTTCTCCCCCCCCCCCACCCCCACATCAGTCTGAAAAAGGGTCTTGACCCAAAACGTCACCTGTTCCTTCGCTCCATAGATGCTGCCTCACCCGCTGAGTTTCTCCAGCATTTTTGTCTACCATCGATTTTTCCAGCATCTGCTGTTCTTTCTTAAACATTTTAAAAAAGAGCTTTCTTTTATGGAACTTTTGCTATTTGGTCAGAAAAGTTTTAGGCTTTTCGTAGAAGGTTTAGGTTTAGGTTTATTATTCTCATGTATACTGAAATACAGTTTGTTTTTGCATGCTATCCAAACAGATCAGATATACCATACATACAGTACATACAATCAAGTGCAATAAATGGAGCAAAGGGGAAGATGCAGAGTGCAGAATGTAGTTCACATCATTGTAGAGCATCAGTTCAATAGTCAAAGTCCAATATCTGCAATGGGGAAGAGGTGAATCATACAGAACCCCAGTTTATGGAGGACCATTCAGAAGCCTGATAACAGATGGAAAGTAGCTGTTCCTGTATCTGGTGGTCTGTCCTTTCAAACTTCTGTACCTTCTGCCTGATGAAAACAACATCTGATCTGCCTGATGAAAACAGGGAGAAGAAGGAATGACTGTGGTAGGACAAATCTTTGATTATGCTGGCAGCTTTTCTGAGCCAGTGTGAGATAGATTCAATGGTGGGAAGTCATGTCTGTTTGAAATACTGGGCTGACATCCGGTGGCGCTATGGAGGGCTAGAGGATAACGCCAGCCAGCTCAGCGAAAAAAACGGGAAAAAACGGGGGATTAACGGACCTACCTGCTGCCTGCTGCCTGCTGCCTGCCGTCTCTGCATCGATTGTTGTGAGTGACGTCATCAGGCGCGCGACTAGTTATGTCTACAACACGCAGCCCACCCGAAAAATCGAAAAGTCGATCTACCAGACAGAGACCGGCAGAAGGCCTGACTGAAGCCTCGGACTCAGGTAGGACCTCATCCCAGGAAGATGTATTGAAAAGAACAGGGAAAAAAACTGAAAGTGAAGAACTTAAAACTTTTGTTTCACGTAAAATTGCTGGTTTAAAGGAGGAAATAAACCAGATGAATAATCAAATGAAAGAATTACAACTGGAAACTAATTCCAATATTAATAATAATGCTAAGAATATATCGGAAGATCTGAAGAAAGAAATCACAGAAATGATGAGCGAAATGTCAAAGGAGATGAACGATAAGATTGAAAAGGTCAAAACTGACTTTGAAAAAAGGCTGAATCCTGTGGCGAAGGTACTGGACCAACAGACGGCTGGTATGAAACGCCTTGAAGAACTAGCTGACATAAGCACTGGGACTACAGCAAAGCTGGTTACAGAAAATGAACGTCTAACGGATTTACTGACCAAAATAACCGAGAAATGTACTGAGCTAGAAGGTCGCCAGAGAAGACAAAACCTAAGAATCGCGGGTATTCCCGAAGGACGAGAGAAAGATGAAGATCCTCGAGAATTTACTGCGAACCTACTGCAACATGTTTTATCTCTGGAACAAAAGCCTTTATTAGCCCGTGCACATAGAGTGAGGAGACGTCAGACAAGACTAAATGCCCCTCCAAGACAAATGATTATAAAGGTACAATATGACTATGTTTTGGAGGAGATAATGCGAAAAACTTCGAGAAACAGAAACCTGGTATTTGAAGGTCAAAGGATCAGTATCTACCGAGATTACCCAGCAGAAGTTTCCAGGAAACGGAAAGCATTTAATGAGGCTAAAAGTCTTTTGAGGGGAGTGGAAAATTTGAAATACGGCCTGACTTATCCAGATACTTTAAGAGTTACTTTCAACAACAAGGAATATTTCTTCTCCAATCCAGCGGAAGCACTGGACTTTGCCCGGCAGATCAAGACCTGAGAAGCCCCTACCATCGAATATACTGACTTTTATGGACTTTACAAGAATCTTCAAGACTCTGCAAGACTTCATAAGACAACGCAGGATTGGGTGGAATTGGACAACGCTGGATGGAAGCTGGAGAAAGATGCGGATTGGAAAACCTCACATGGATACTAATAATTAGTATAATCATATTACTAATATAAATAACTAATACATATTAAAGTCACACCGTGGTATCTTTATTAATCATTAATTTTACTAATATTATATAACTACTAAATTACAAAATTATAGCGTATTACTTTTACTAATTAAAATTAATCATTATTACTAATAACTAATGTTTATCTATGTTGGAATGATTAGAGTCAAATATAGAGATGGATTTCATTTGGAGATTTTTCCTTTACACCAGTAATTTTCATTTTTACTCCTTGTTTTCCTTTTGACTTATGGGTTTTTTTTGCCTTTTTTTTATATTAATTAGATTTTTGAATAAGTTTTAAATATATGTATTTTTATATCTTTAATAGTAAGATTAAACGAGAACTTACCAGTTCGAAGTTTGATCGTTATTTTATGAGGAGTTACGTTGAGGGATTACGTGAAGAGCCCGCCTGGCGCTGGCAAACGGCATACTTCAAAGCAGCGGCATGAAAAACACAGAACACCAAATAGCCGAAGTAACATAGTAAGGCTCATAATAGACTTAGAACTACCAGATGATCATTTATTTTATGAGGGTGGGAGTGGAGGGCACGTAATCCCTCATCGTAACTCCTCATAAAATAACGATCAAACTTCGAACTGGTAAGTTCTCGTTTAATCTTACTATTTTACTTCGGAGTCACGTGAGTGACTACGTGAAGATTTTAAAGCTTTCTGTGTTTTTTATGTCGTAGAATTAATCAGTACGACAGTCCGGCTAAGTAAATACATACATGAGAAACCAGCCTAATATTAGTTCTTTCCATAATTAACTTTTTAATGGTTTAAAGAACATATAATAACCCTCCTTATATCTGAGGGAATGATTACAAGTGATAAAAGATATAAGTGACTGCATAACTGATTATAGTAATCAATAGTAAACAAAGCAGGTGACTATAGTGATCCCAACACCGCGTGGCCAAAGCTTGTCATAGTGTGAACAGGTTTATTGTAGAACTTTGAAAAAGTTTCTTCTTTACTCCACCCTGCGATTTTTTAAAATATGCTCGAGTGGTACGTCCCGCCCCTTCGCCGCGGACGTAGCTGCAGCCCTGGTGGAGTGAGATTTGAACACATCAGTGTCTACTCCTGCTAAAAGCAACACCTGTTTCAACCATTTTGAGATAGTTTGAACTGAAGCTTTTGTGTGTGGTTTTTTATGCGTAATCATTAACGTTTTTTCATTTCCTCGAAGAGTTTCAGTAACTTTAACATATTGATTCAAATGTTTAACCACACACAAAGTAGGATCACTAGGATAAGCTTGAAAGGTTACCTTAGCTCCAGATCTCCCTGGTCTGCTTTGTTTGATCAGATCGTAAACATAGAACACAATGTTATCTGTAGTCACATGCATACAGTCTAAACGCAACATTTGTAAAGTTTGCACTCTTTCAGCTGAGACCAATGACATTAACATTATTAATTTCAATGTTAATCTTTCCAATGAAAATCCTTCAATGGGAGTCCATTGCCTAAGTAAGGTAAGTACAATGCTCACATCCCAAATCTCTGTGTATCTTGGTTTGGGTGGATTGATGTTAAAGATTCCTTTCATGAATCTAGATATTAATGGATGTGATCCAATTGATTTCTGGTCAGACATTAGTCCTAAATAAGATGATAAGGCACTGCGTGCAGTGTTAATGGCACTGTAACTTAAATGTTGCTCAAAATGCAATTTGGCAAGGAACTCCAAAACATTTGCAATATTCACAGTATCATAAGAAATATTTGACTGTGTGCAAAATTCTTCCCATTTCTTTATATGTGTCATATATTGTTTTTGTGTGCTATCTCGCCATGATGCGACTATAACTTCCATAGTTTTGTCCGACAATCCCAGCTCCTGTAGTGGTCTGGTCAAAACCTGCAGAATAATAAATTCATATATGCATATAATGGATAAATTTCTTTAATTACTGGATTAATCAAAATATCACTACAGTTAGGAATTGACATATATGGTTCTTTAATCATATTCAGCATTAATGGGAACCAAGGTTGTGTTGGCCAATTTGGAACTACCAACAATCCAGTGGCAGAATCTTGTTCTATTTTCTTCAGACATTTCTGAATCAAAGCAAATGGTGGAAAAGCATAAAAGAACATATTCCCCCAGTGTTCCCAAGACACATATTTAGGCAATTGATGATTAAGCCTTGATGCAAACAGATCAATTTCTGGTAAACCAAATTGGGTTACAATATTCTTAAATATTGCTGGATTAAGCATCCATTCTGTGTTATCTTTAAATATCCTTGATCTTTTATCTGCCACCACATTGTCTTTACCTGGAATGTAGTTTGCTGAAATCCAAATTTGGCGGTCAACACACCATTGCCATATTTCATTGACCAGACAATCACATGATACTGATCTAACTCCCCCCATGTGATTAATATATGCAACAGCCGTTTTATTGTCTAACTGTATTAATACATGTAGACCCTTTTTTGAACAACAATATGCTTTTAGTCCATAGAAAGCACCCAATAACTCTAAATAGTTAATACCATAAGTTTGAAGAAACGTTTCTTCTTGAACTTTCCATCTACCTCCACAACTGGAGGATGAATCTGTTGCCCCCCATCCGAGAGCACTAGCATCAGTTTGTAAAACCATTTCAGGCTGTTTAATCAGAATGTTTTTAGCAGCTTGTGGGACATTTTTAACCCACCATTGTAATTCCAACACAGCTTCTTTTGTTAATTGCATAGGCCTATCAAAGTGGCCTGCCTTCTCTTTGAGAGCTCTTATTTTGTCCCTTTGAAGATTTTGATAATGTAATGGACCAAATTCTACTGCAGGAAATGCTGCTACTAGTTTACCAATGGTTTTCGCTACTTCTCGGATGGAAGGATAAGGTTTGTGAATGAGATTATTACAAGTTACCAAAATATCATCGACTTTATCTGTTGGTAAAGTTATTAACATAGTCACTGAGTTAATTACAAACCCCCAAAAGTTAATTGATTGTGCTGGCTGCAGCTGGGATTTAATTGGATGAATCAAGAACCCTAGCTTTTAAAACAAAGCTTTAGTAACTGAAACTGAGTTCTCACCTGACTCTTGATTATCATTAATGATTAGAATGTCATCGAGATAAGCCATAATGATGTGTTTTTGTGCTCTTAATTGGGCTACAACTGGTTTCAACAGTTTCGTAAAGAGCCTGGGAGCTGAACTCAGTCCATTTGGCAAAGCTTTAAACTGCCATAATTGTCCCAGCCAATTAAATTTTAAGTACCTCCGGAAGAACTGATGTATAGTTACAGAATAATAGGCGTCTTTTAAATCAATCTTAGCCATATAACAACCTGCTGAAATTAAATATCTTGCAGTATTAAATGTTTCCATTTTAAAATGTTTGTATTCTACAAACTTATTTAGATCTGTAAGGTCCAGAATAATTCTGCAACCACCATCTTTTTTATTTCTTCGAAAAATATTAGAGACAAATTGATGCTCGTGTTCATAAGTTTTTTCAATTACCCCTTTTTCAGATAATTTGTCAATTTCCACATTAATCTCTGCTTTTTCAATAGCAGTAAACACATAGAAACATAGAAACATAGAAACATAGAAATTAGGTGCAGGAGTAGGCCATTCAGCCCTTCGAGCCTGCACCGCCATTCAATATGATCATGGCTGATCATCCAACTCAGTATCCCGTACCTGCCTTCTCTCCATACCCTCTGCTCCCCCTAGCCACAAGGGCCACATCCAACTCACTCTTAAATATAGCCAATGAACTGGCCTCAACTACCCTCTGTGGCAGAGAGTTCCAGAGACTCACCACTCTCTGTGTGAAAAAAGTCTTTCTCATCTCGGTCTTAAAGGATTTCCCCCTTATCCTTAAGCTGTGACCCCTTGTCCTGGACTTCCCCAACATCGGGAACAATCTTCCTGCATCTAGCCTGTCCAACACGAAAGCATAAGCAGGTTTATTCTGTACAGGAGGATTAACCCCTTCTTTAAATGTAATAGTGGCTCCTGAAACTGCTTGTAATATAAATCGATCAGAAGTAATAGTAAGCCAGTCTTTATAAAACTTTTGTAATCTCCCTCCAACTGGAGATTTATCCGCAGTTTCTTTAAGGATAGAACAAGTCTTTAATACCTCTCCATATGAGCGTGGTGGTCTCCTTCTCCCCGAATACGGGTAAGCATTGGGCTGTGCAGGACGATAATACTTCCTTGACAAATTTCTGCCTCTATTTCCAAAATCAAAACCCCTTCGGGGCGAAAAATACCTTTTTTGTCCAAAGACGAAAGGTTTCATACCGCTAAAATATTTAGCTTCTTCATCCAACTCTTTCAGTTGTTTAGGCAGATTTTCTCCAAACAGATACCCAGGAGCTTGGACACCACTTGCTCGACACAGGTTTGCAAACCTAGGGTGAAATATGGGCCGAATCGCCATTTTCCTCATACAATTAATTTCATAGAAAGAATTGCACAATAAGCCCAAAGTATCTTTTTGAATCTTATCCATCTCCAATCTCTCCATTTGTCTCCCATAGGCCGTAATGGCAGCAGAAATTAGTTTGAGGATTTTTTGAAATCTCACTTCTTGAGCTCTCATACTTGGAGTCATGGATGTCCATATCAACGGATTAACCGTAGGCACTTCCAATGAGGCACAATTTCCTGGTGTTTTATATAATTCTGATGTTTCAATCATCACAGAATCATGAAGTTGGTGAGATACCATATAATTTATGTTGACAGCTAGGTTTTCTTCCATAGCCTCACCACTTCCTTCAGGTATAGCAAATTCTTTTGCTATCCCAGGCACATTTGGCCTTTTCTTTTTACTTTGTGGTGTGCATTCAAAATCCAAATCACCACCAGCAGGGTCTGCCTTCTGCAGCCCTAAATCAATTGGGATTTCACCCCATGAGACTTTTTCCGGCCCAAATCCTGGGTCCGGAGTTTCAAACTCCCAACTTGGCCCACAGCCATATTCAGAATAATCAAACCCCTCAGGGCTTTTTTGGGATCCTTCTGGGTACTGTGACCCTTGTCTCATGATTTTTTGGAGAACTTTCTCCATATGCTCCATTTTTAACCACATAGTTTTATTATCTGGAGGACTTTCAGTATCAGAGTCATCAGAAACCACGGGCCTCTCAGATTTCTTTTTACATAGAAACATAGAAATTAGGTGCAGGAGTAGGCCATTCAGCCCTTCGAGCCTGCACCGCCATTCAATATGATCATGGCTGATCATCCAACTCAGTATCCCGTACCTGCCTTCTCTCCATACCCTCTGATCCCCTTAGCCACAAGGGCCACATCCAACTCACTCTTAAATATAGCCAATGAACTGGCCTCAACTACCCTCTGTGGCAGAGAGTTCCAGAGACTCACCACTCTCTGTGTGAAAAAAGTCTTTCTCATCTCGGTCTTAAAGGATTTCCCCCTTATCCTTAAGCTGTGACCCCTTGTCCTGGACTTCCCCAACATCGGGAACAATCTTCCTGCATCTAGCCTGTCCAACCCCTTAAGAATTTTGTAAGTTTCTATAAGATCCCCTCTTAATCTCCTAAATTCCAGAGAGTATAAACCGAGTCTATCCAGTCTTTCTTCATAAGACAGTCCTGACATCCCAGGAATCAGTCTGGGTTTACATTTTTTAGGAGCATTTCCCTCCGTGGTTATTATTGCTGGAGAATCTAGAAACTCGCTATCGGGTATATCAGCGGCCACCGGTATCGGAACCGGATCCGCACTAGCTTCTTGTCCCGTATTTTTATTTTCACCCCGGGAAGATCTTTTTACCCGCGAATTTTTCTTTGCCGATTTCTCCATTTTCTTTATTATTAGTGCTAAATCAGCACGTTACGCGACTCTGAATTTTTACTTTTACTTTCGCTTGCTGGACCCACCCAGCGTACGCTAAAGAACGTCCCGATTTTGCTGCACTTACCTGCGGGGCCGTTCCGACCGCTGCGAGGAGCTGCTCCTTACTGCAGCTCCTCGTTCCGCCGTCAGCGTCGACGTAATGCCGTTTGCCAGCACCAGGCGGGCTCTTCACGTAGTCACTCACGTGACTCCGAAGTAAAATTATTATAATTTGAATATTATTTTTTTTCCCCTTCCTTTTTTTAATGTTATACCCCCGGTAAAATATTATTATGGAATAATAATTCCAAAAACCTGGGAGCTGGTTAAGTTACTAACATCAACGACAGAAGTCGGTAGATGGTTAGCCATGCTAGTATGGCTAGCACTAACTGCAATAATTCTAGATGTAGTTTTTTCTTTCTTTATGCACAATACTAACTTCTTAATCTATCCTTTGTTCTTCTATTTTATAAACTATTATTGGGTTTTTTTTCAGTTTGAATGGAGTTATACATTGGATCAAAGGAGATATGTACGTGAGAGACATTCACGAGACTTAATATTCATCCATTCGGTATTCAGGTGTAAGGTCGGGTCTGTCGGGCTGAACCATAGACTCTATTGCAGAGCCCCATAGACAAAAGATGCAAAACTTAAAAATAAATATGGGGAATGAGGGAATAACGTTTTGTAGTTGGAATGTTAAAGGTATTAATGAACCGATTAAGAGAGGAAAAGTATTAGCACATTTAAAAGCAATTAAAGCTGATGTAATTTTCATTCAAGAAACCCACTTAAAAAAAGATGCGGAGCATAGGTTGAAAGCTAAATGGATAGATAAAATGTACCATTCTTCTTTTACGCATAAATCAAGAGGCGTAGCAATATTATTTCGCAAAGGCATTTTATTTAAACATACATCAACAATAACTGATAACGATGGCAGATACATCATTGTGATAGGAGAATTAAATGCACAAAAAATGATTTTTGTTAATGTATATGGACCAAACTTTGGTAGTCCATTGTTTTTCAAGAAAATATTTAAAAATATCCTGGAATTAACACAATACAATCTAATAATTGGAGGAGATTTTAATTGTACACTAGACCCTTACTTAGACAGATCTACAAGGCAAAGGAAAACTAAATCACATTCTAGTGACTTATTAAATGCATATATGGAAACTACTAATATTAAAGATGTTTGGAGAGTAGAAAATCCTACCTTTTACTCATCAGTACATAAAACCTACTCAAGAATAAATTATTTTTTGGTTGATGCCAAACTTATTTCACTCACTTATAATTCTAAATATCACAATATTATAATTTCAGATCATGCACTTTTAACATTTAAGATTAAAATAAATGGTAAAACAGAAAAATGGGGACAGTGGAGATTTAACCCACAAATTTAAAAAAAACAAAATAACTCAGGAATATATTACAGCACAGATTAAGATTTTCTTCGAAACAAATGATAAACCGGAAATATCTTGTTCCTTATTATGGGAAACATTTAAAGCATATCTCCAGGGAATCATGATTTCCTCCCAAGCATTTTATAACAAAAAGAATCGTAAGGATCAACAAGAACTGGAAAAGGAGATTAAACAATTAGATATAGAGAATGCAGCGAATCCATCTATAATATTACATAATAAAATTGCAGCATTGAAATATAAATTAAATAAAATATATACAGATCAAGTTGTAAAACTTTATCAACATACTAAACAATTACAGTTTGAATTCGGAGATAAACCTCAAAAACTATTGGCTCGCCAATTAAGGAAGATGGAAGCCGAAAAATAATCCATAGGATTAAATCACATAATGGCGAACTGCTAATACAACCTAAAGATATTAACGAGAGATTTATGCAATACTATAAAAACTTATACACTGCTAAAACAACAGAAAATAAAATAGGAATAGAAGCATTTAAAAAAAAATGTAACCTGAAGGGGTTGGACTTACAAAATAGAGAATCACTAAACGCTGATATCTCAATACAAGAAATCCAAGAATCTATTAGATCATTAAAAAATGGTAAAACACCGGGACCAGATGGTATTGGCTCGGAATTCTATAAAACATTTCATGATCAGATTGTACCACGTCTGAAATCATTATATATATATATATATATATATATATATATATATATGCACAGCAGAAATTACCAGAAATGTTAAATGAATCTATCATAACACTTATACCTAAAATAAACAAAGACCTGGATGAACCAGGATCATTTAGAGCAATAGCTCTTTTAAATACTGATCAAAAGATATTAACCAAAATATTAGCACAAAGGCTAAGCACAGTTATTAATGAATTAATTCACCCCGATCAAACAGGATCCGACAGCTAGAATAACAACAAATCAAATGTTATCAACTAAATTCAATTTATCTTGAGGCTGTAGACAAGGTTGCCCTTTATCCCCCTACTGTTTGCACTTGCAATAGAACCGTTAGCTCAGAGGGTGAGATTACATCCGGAAATATATGGATACGATACTAGAGATACTAAAAATAAAATTTCCTTATATGTGGATGATGTATTACTTTACATCACAAAACCAGAAATTAGTATCCAAAATTTGTTAAAATTAATAACTGAATTTGGATCCTTCTCAGGATATAGTATCAATTGGAATAAAAGTGAACTTATGCCAATAACGGTAAATAACTTACACATATTACAACAATTCCCTTTTAAGATAACAAATGAAAAAAATAAATATCTTGGAATTTACGTAACAAAAAGATTTGATTCTTTATTTAAATCTAACTTCCCACCATTATTGAATAAATTAAATAAGAATATTTTATATTGGAAAACTCTACCTATTTCAATGTTAGGTAAACTTAATATAATAAAAATGATTTTTCTCACACAATTATTATATCTTTTCCAATTAATTCCAATATATCTCCCTAAAAATTTCTTTAAAAAGGTGGACTCCCTAATTACTAACTTCATTTGGGATTATAAGAGCCATAGAATAAATTAAAAACATTAATGTAAATCAAAAATAAATGGAGGTTTAGCACTACCAAATTTTATGTTTTACTACTGGGCAGTTAATATTAAAAATATGAATTTTTGGTTAGAAGAGACAGATAACCAACCAATTTGGTTAAATATGGAAAAAGAAGATTGTTCTCCTTTTAAAATGAGTTCTATAATATTTGCTAATATTAATTTAGCTAAGAAAATCTATAGTGAAAACCCGATAATAGAAAGTGGAATACGTATTTGGAAACAAATAAAGAAAACATTAAAAACTGAAATCTATACCACTATCCCTTACCATTGTAAATAACGTTACATTTAAACCTTCAATGATGGATAAAGGCTTTTTACAATGGAAAAACAAGGGAATTATTAAGATGGGTGATCTCTATAAGGAAAACTCTTTCCTTTCATTTCAAGATTTACAACAAATTTATGGACTACATTCTAAAGATTATTTTAGATATTTACAAATCAGAGACTATGTTAAAGCAAACACACAGGAACTTAGAAATAGAAAGATAGAAACTTTAGATGAATGTTTAAATAAACTTCCGAATGCAGAAAAAATATATATATAACACCTTATTGGAAAGTGATGTCCCATCAACAGAAATATATAGACAATCTTGGGAAAACGAACTAGGTCAAATTATCAGACCAGAAGTATGGGACGAAAGTTTACAACATATACACCATTGTTTGTTAAATACTAAACACTCTCTTATACAGTTTAAAACACTACATAGACTACATTATTCAAAATCCAAACTACATAACATCTTTCCAAAAGTATCTCCCATATGTGATAAATGTCAACATTTAGAAGCTAATCTGTCACATTCATTTACAAATTGTGTAAAAATTACAAAATTCTGGATAGAAATATTTAGGATAATTTCGAATGTTGTTAATATAACTCTGACCCCTGATTCAAAGTTAATAATACTAGGAATACTGGAAACAGACCAATTAGTAACAACAAATCAAAGAATCTTTATTGATTATGGTTTAATAATTGGGAAAAAATTAATACTAAAATTCTGGAAAGGTCCTACATCCCCCACAATCAAAATGTGGAATACAGAAATGTCGGAGACACTCCATCTGGAGAGATTGATGCTTGTCCTAATGGACAGGTTGGATCTCTTCAGAGGGATGTGGTCTCCATATATTGAATATTTACAGGGTCAAAGTGGCTCAGTGCGAGGGCTTGACTGAGGCCTGAATAATAGAATGGATGAAGAAGTATACATAATAAATCATGCTTATATCTCCAATGACGGATTATTGATTAATACTCCATTCGCTTCCTTATTTTCTATATTATTTTTCTCTATCTTTTCCTACTTTATAAAAAAAATTAAAAAGTGTATAGAAGCATAAAGTCTTAAATGTTAATATTAATATTAATAATGTGATGAAAGTGTCTAATAATGTATTTTTCATTAATATGTTTCTACAATAAAAATATTTAACAAAAAATGAAATACTGGGCAACATCTATAACTCTACAATTTCTTGCGGTCTTGGATAGAGATATTCCCAAATCAAGCTGTGATACAACCCAAAAGTATGCTTTCTATGGTGCATCTGTAGAAATGTATAAGTTTCTGGAAACATGCCAAATTTCCTCAATCGCTTCAAGAAGTAGAGAAGTTGTTGTGGCTTATTGGCTGTCACATCAATGTGATTGGTCCACAAAAGATGATTGTTTATATCAATAACTTTAAGCTCTCAACCATTTAACCATTTCCACTTTTGCACAATTGATGGTGATTGGGGCATTTACTTCCACTGTGCATCCTGGTCAATAACTAGCTCCTTCATCTTGCCTTCATCATTAAGGGAAAGGTTATTGCCCTGACACAATGTCAGTAAGTTCGCCATCTCCTTCTTATACTCTATCGTGTGGTTGTTTGCGATTCGTTCCACACACAGTGGTGTCATCTACAACCTTGTAAATGGAATTAGAGCCAAATAAGGGAGTACAGTCATAAGTTCATAGGGCTTATAGTAAGGGACTGAGAACACATCCTAGCAGGGCACCGACCGGTGATGAAAATAGAAATGTACAGCGCAGGAAAAGGTTCTTCAGCCCACAATATCTGTATCGAACATGATGCCAAGTTAAACTAATCTCATATGCCTGCACATAATCAATATTACTCCATACCTACATATTCAGGTCCTATCTAAAAGCCTCTTAAATGCTACTATCCTATCTGCCACCACCATCACCCCTGGAAGCACATTCCAGGCACCCACCATCTTCTGCCTAAAAAACTTGCACCACACATCTCCTTTAAACTTTACCCCCCTCACCTTAAAGCAATGCTCTCTTGTCTTTAACACTTCCTCCCTGGGTAAAAAGCTCTGACGGTCTACTCTATCTATACCTCTCATAGATGTATATACTTCCATCAGGTCTCTGATCAAGATCGAGCATTTCAGATAAATCAATGTCTATCGGGGCCAAATGGAAATCACCATTGTGACCATCATTAGCAATTTGTCAATTAGTCTAACATCGTTTACCTGTCACTGTTGCAACTATCATCTTCTCAGTATGGATTGAATTTTCAGGTCACAGAACCATCTTCTCCAAGCAGTCTCCAAACATGAATATATTTTAGGCTCTCATCTATATTGAGCATTGCTAAATATAAGCATAATATAGACAACATTCCATATAACATTCCCGCTCTACTCCTTCCCCCGGCACTTTCCCTTGCAACCGCAAGAAATGCAACACTTGTCCCTTCACCTCCCCCCTCCACTCCTTTCAGGGGCCCAAGCAGTCCTTCCAGGTCCGACAGAGGTTCACCTGCACCTCCTCCAACCTCATCTACTGCATCCGCTGCTCCAGATGCCAGATGATCTATATCGGTGAGACCAAGTGGAGGCTTGGCGATCGTTTCGCCGAACACCTCCTCTCGGTCCGCAAAAACCAACCCGACCTCCCGGTCGCTCAGCACTTCAACTCCCCCTCCCATTCCGTATCCGACCTCTCGGTCCTGGGCCTCCTCCATGGCCAGAGTGAGCAACACCGCAAGTTGGAGGAACAGCACCTCATATTCCACTTGGGGAGTTTGCATCCTTTGGGCTTGAACATCGAATTTTCTCAATTCTGTTAACCCCTGCTGTCTCCTCCCCCTCCCACCTCTCCCTCAGCCCTCGGGCCCTGGCATTCTCTCTATCTCTATCTCCCTCCCCCACCCTAGTCGCACTAGCTTCTCATTTTCACACCACAAACAGCTTACAATGGCTCGTTCCCTTTATCATCGATACTTTTTTGCATATCTTTCATTCATTGTTCTTTATCTCTCATATCACCGTCTATATCTCTCGTTTCCCTGATCCCTGACCAGTCTGAAGAAGGGTCTCGACTCGAAACGTCGCCTATCTCCTTCGCTCCTTAGATGCTGCTGCACCCGCTGAGTTTCTCCAGCATTTTGTGTAACCCCCCATTCCATATAACATGATGGGCAACATTCTGATTAATACCCATCCTAAAATATACTTGGAAAAAACATTTTTTTTCAAACTACCCCTTTGCTTTGTGATATTATTTGCAAGATGACAGTGACTGTCCAAGAAGACTTACAAAATATAATTATATTTTATTTCTTTATTTTGGGACCATTTTAATGAGATGGATTTTCAATGATCAGCAATCAGAGAGTCACCTCGGTAGTCAAAGGGTTCACAGGGATTTCAAATTAATATCCCTGACATTGAGAGACTGGTGAAAAATCCCAATTACCAAAAAGAGACAGGCACAATTGGGAAAAATTAATCACATTATATTTCATAGTTATCGGTGAAACAACTGATAGGACAGGATAATTATCCAATGACAGATCTCAGATATACTGTCACTATTGACCTTCGGAAATCAGCTCCAAGTCAATCAGAAAGGCACGGTCTAAAATACAGATGTTCTTTGTTGAGAAAGTACTAAGTTACCACAGTTATCATAATGGTTCTAAAACATACAGATGTTAACAATAAAGAACTCAGAAGCTAGCAAGTTTTATTTTGGTTGGTTAATACTGAGACCAGTCACCACTGATGTTACAGTTACAGTTACAGTTTACAGTTTAGTTTATTGTCACATGTATCAGGATACAATCAAACACTTTTGTAGCGTGCTATCCAGTCAGCAGAAATACAATGCATGATTACGATCAAGCCATTTATAATGTATAGATTTTTGATAAGGGAATACCGTTTAGTGATCCGAAATGGCAATTCATACTGAGAAGATGATAGTTGGATAAAGCCAGCAAAGTCTGGTCAAGGATAGTCGGAGGGTCACCAAAGAGGTAGATAATAGTTCAGCACTGCTCTCTGGTTGTGGTAGGATGATTCAGCTGCCTGATAACAGCTGGGTGGAAAGTGTCCCAGAATCTGGAGTAGTACGTTTTCACACCTATACCTTTTGCCTGATGGGAAAGGGGAGAAGAGGGAGTGGCCAGAGTGTGACTTGTCCTTGATTATGCTGCTGGCCTTGCCGAGGCAACGTGAGCTATAAATGGAGTCAATAGAAGGGAGGTTGGTTTGTGTGATGGTCTGGGCTGCATCCACAATTCGCTGCAATTTCTTGCGGTCTTGGATGGAGCTGTTCCCAAACCAAGCTATGATGCATCCTGATGAAATGCTTTCTATGGTGCATTTGTAGAAGTTGGGCAGTACAGTGGCATAGCAGTAGAGCTACTGCCTTACAGAACCAGACACCCGGGTTCAATCCTGACTACGGGTGCTGTCTGTATGCAGTTTGTACATTTTCCCCGTGAGCTACGTGGGTTTTCTCCAAGATCTTCCGTTTCCTCCACACTCCAAAGACGTACTGGTTTGTAGGATAATTGGCTTAGAACAAATGTAAACTTGTCCCTGGTGTGTGTAGGGTAGTGTTTATGTGCAAGGATCACTGGTCGGTGTGGACAAAGGATTTATTTCAGCGCTGTACTCTCTAAACTAAACTAAAGTTGGCGAGAGTTGTAGGGGACATGCTGAACTTCCTAAGTCCTTTAAGGAAGTAAAGGCGTTGGTGTGCTTTCTTGGTCGTTGCTTCAATATGGGTTGTCCAAGGAGATGTTAGAGTGACTGAATATGTTCAAACACCAGAGGTGGCATTTCTCACTCCTGGAAGTGCTTTTTTATCCTCTGTTCTTTATACAAGAACTTTGCTAAGATGTCTATAACACTGTATATCACAACAGTGTTCTTAGTGAAAATTAACCATAATCATGTACTTTGATTTATTACCAAACATTGACAAATGTACGTTACCTTGTTCACAACACTTCCTGGAGTTAAAGATTTTAATATTGTGCCTTTAAAACAATTTGTGATTGAGAAAGGCAATAAACAAAAGAAAGAGTAATTCTCTCTGTGGAAGGGAGAAAATAAATTAAAAAGCAAGTTAAAGAGAACACTGATACTCCTATGGGTAAAACAGAAGTTTGTACTTGTACTTGTACTCCCCGGTCTCTTTGTTCTACAGTACTCCACAGGCCCTGCCTATGATATGACAGTTAAATTTCAACTAGCGTTCATTTATCCACTTTCCCTGTCGATCGAGATCCGATCACATCAACCTACTGCAATCTTATGTAAATCAAAGCTGATGTGGGAAAATTATCAAACACTTAAACTGATACATGTTTTTATCTGGTACCATATGAATCTCTTGTTTTATATTTCTCCCAGTTTTATCAGACTGCGTCAGTAGATTTCACATTAGAAAGAAGTAAATTGGATTGTCAACTGCAGGTTTTCATTTTACCCTCTTCAAGCCAAGTCAAGATCTATCCTATTGAGTTCACAACAGAAGTAGAATTCAGAGATTTGCATTTAATTGGGTCCTTATCTTGCCTCACAGGGATACTTATCCATGTGCAATGAATTACTTTGAAACAGCTATTGTAATCTGAGCTGACATTGCAGCATCTGTGTCTGATGATGGCAGTGAAATGGAAATCTGTGGGCAACCTATTCCCATGGGAATATCAGGATACATCATTAGGAAACTCCATGAGACGAACGATCTTAAAACTACCATAACTCTCATACAATCAGTGAACAATTACAGCATGTTAAAAAAACGAAGTGCAGGTGGATCAAGCGGCATCTCTGGAGAACATGGACATTTTAGGTCAGAACCCTTCTTCAGATAGTGTAGCATGATTGGTCAAGGAGGAAGGACAGCTGGAACTAGTGGCGCATTTATTGAGGTTCCCTGTTGGAAAGGGAGAGCAGTAGGGCCCAGGGGAGTCAGACCGCATAACACATTTGGGGCCAGGAGGTGAAGATCGTCGGAGTCAGTGGTCCCAGCCCATGAGTGTTCAGAGTGCAGGTAAGGGTCGGTAGCGTCATCGACATCGACATCGGTATTGGCATCAGCATCAGCATCAGTATCGGTGGGCCTGGCCTGGAAGGGATGCGGTGAATATCGGAATATCAGTAAGCCTGACCTGGGAGTGGTTTGGGAGGCTGGGAGGGCTGATGGTAGTGTTGGCATAGTTAGGCCCTGCTTGAAAGTGGCCAGGGATGTGGTGAGGGCTGGAGATGACGGCAGCTTCGGTGGCCCCAGCCAGTGAATGTTGGGGAGGTGGAAAGTGTTAGCGCTGCATCTTCAGATGGCATTGCAGGTCTAAGCCTCGTTAAATGGCACATGATGGAAGGTGCAGGAAAGTGTTGAGGAAGCACACATGGCTGTGGCTGAGTTCAGGTCAGAACATGGTCATAGAGAAGAGCAGCAGGAATCACAAGAGGGAGAGCAATGAGAGAGGCTCACATTTGTGATCCTTGGTGGATGTCAGGTGAATGAGGAAGCTTTGACTGAAGGCATGGTTCCCGCGGATAATAAAGTATAGTTGAAGTTCTTTGCAGGTCAGGGTGAATGAGGCCTGGAGTCCCGATCTGAAATGTCACCTATCCATGTCTCAAGAGATGCTGTCTGACCTGCTGAGTTACTCCAGCACTTTCTGTCTTTTATTGTAAACCACCATTGTTTCTACAAGTCACAGCATGGAAGTAGGCCATTTGGCCTTTGTATCAGTACTGGCTGAATTATGGACAAGCCCCCTCACCCACCCTTTCCTAATACCTCTATAAATTGGTTCCTTACAAATACTTCTCCAGATTGCTTTTGAAAGGTATAATTGGATCGCTGAGTTACTACAGCACTTTGTATCTTTTCCTATAAATCAGCATCTGGTGTTCCTTATTTCGAGTAATCTTTTCAGTTTGAAGATGAACAAGCCTGGCTTCTTTGATCTACAGTCCTGCATCCTTAGAATAATTTTGGCAAATCTCCTCCACATCTTCTCCAAAGTCTTTATCTCCCGTCTAAAATCTTATGCCTATGAACTGAATATGATACTCCACTCATGGCCAAACTACTGCTTTATAAAGGTCCATGCTGATTCATTGCTCTTGTACTCCAGGCTTCAATTTATTCATACCAGGAACTTCTCGAACACTTGGACATGCTACCCTTCCACATTAATTAAACAATATACATTTATCTCCAGATCTCTCTGTCGTTGTATCCTTTTGCTATCCTATTTCTCATTCTTCCCAAAGAAATGAAACACATCACATTCCTCAATTTAAATTTCATCTGCCAGCTATTGCCCACTCCACATCCTTGAGTCCTTTACTAGCCAAATCACAGTTCACTGTGCAGATTTGTGTCATCTGCAAATGTAAAAATTGTGCCTTCTAAGTCATACTGACGCCACCCCCCATTACAAATGTAAGGTGTTATGGAAATACTTCTTTCCCCTCAGAGAATAAATTTTATGTTTTTGGTATCGTTTGATTCAATATATTTTTCGATATTCTCTGACCAATTTTCATTTTTATTAATGTCAGCATTTGTCATATCGTTAGGGGTGTCTTTTTGCTTGATATTTTGTCAGATATATTTGCAAAATAAAGCAGTTTTGTAAAATGATTGAAAAATATTACATTTATTTTTTATTCATGTCTGTGCATGGGTTAATCCCCCTAAAAGAAATAAGACTCATATTTAGTCATCTGTGGTGTACACCTAAAAAAATGATTTGAAAAAGGCCTGATGCCTATTAACAGAGCCCTTTCTCATTGCAGACACTGCCAACAAAAGATAAGACAAGAATAGCAATCTTGCTGTTTCTAGTTATGCAGCAGTTTCAACGATTACTGACAGTTTCTCATGAACTCCCTTAACTTTCCCACCCAAGTCTCCCAACTATCAGACCTACCTGTCAGCTAAATAACATCCCATGAATTAGCTTCTCTCTGTGGCAATGAGCTCCCTGAAGAAAAGCAAGCTCCATGGCTGGCAGTTTTAACATAAATGGATTTTGAGGCCTGTAAATCTCTGAACCATAAGAACTCAAGAAAACAGGAGCAGCAATAAACCACTGGATCCTTCCAGCTGTTTAATATGATCGTGCTGGAGGGATCCTGTGGCTTACTGTCGGAATCAACTCTTCTGTGCCATTTCTCCATAATCCTTAGTTCTATTATGTTTCAAATGTGTACTTGCTCTTCAAATATCTCCATTGATCCAATACCCACAACCGTCCAGGGTACAGAATTCCAGAGATTTGTCACCTTCTGCAATAAGTTACTCTGTACCCAAGTTTTCAATGACTACCATCTAATCTCATAATACCGTCTCCTCCACTGGTTCTCCGTTCAGTGGAAATATCTCCATAACACGTTCCCTTAAGGATCTTGTATCTTTTAATCAGATACTTCTCATTCTTCTGAACTTCAAAACTTAATACTTACAAGGCCAACCATCTCATCCCAGAAATGAATGCAGTGCAGATGTCATTTTTTGTACCCACCACCACATCCCTCCACATTACTTCAGTCACATCTGTAACAGGTACAATTCTTGGATTTTGCTGTTAGACTGATGGTAGGTCAGTACTATAGCTACCCTAGGTGGACAAATGCAAAAATAATTTGCACAATTCAATGTGCGGCACATTAAAGGAAGCACAGTAGCACCACTGGTAGAGCTGCTGGCTCACAATGCCAATGACCCAGGTTCAATCCTGACTTCAGATGCTTTGTGGACTTGGAATGTGCTCCCTGTGACTGCATGTCTTTCGTCTGGATGCTCTGATTTCCTCACAGATCCCTAAGACCTGGGTTTATAAGCTTCTGTAAATTGCTCCTAGGTCTGCAGGGAGTGGATGTGAAAGTGGGATAACATAGAACAAATTTGAATTAGTGACCGATGGTTGGCATGGGGGGTGTGGCAGGAAAAGGCCTATTACCATGACGTATCTATTAATCAATCAGTATACTACACACTTTCCCCTCAGATTAAACTTCATTTAACAATATTATAGATTATAATTTCTATCCACATAGAACATTAGTTACTAACTTCTGGGCTGAAGGTGACAATTGAACTCCAGACCAAGTTCAGGGGAATTTTCTTCCCACTTACAAAACTTGTTGCCAATTCATAAAATAATCAGATGTGTCCAATTTAAAAGTCCTCAGTTTCCACTGAGTATTTTTGGTCAGCTGTGCATGCTGGTGAGTTCTTACAATCATTAGCTTGTGAAACAGGTTCTGCTCTCATCTCATGACCAATGGCAACATTGAGATGACCCTCAAGGAATTGTACTAGAATTCAAAATTGAAAAAACAACTGTTGGAGGAACTCGAGGGTACACAAAATGCTGGAGAAACTCAGCGGGTGCAGCAGCATCTATGGAGCGAAGGAGATAGGCAACGTTTCGGGCCGAAACCCTGGAGGAACTCAATGGATTGAGCATCTGGGGACAGTCAACATTTTGGCTCGGGACCCTGCATTAGGAGTGAGAGTGAGGAGGGCAGTTAGGTAGTATAAGGATGTGAGAAGTAGGCAGGGGTTGATACTGCTGGGTGCCAAATGGAGGAAAGAAGATTGAGACAGACGATGTAAGGGTGATAAGAGGAAACCAGAGGCTGCAGATGCTGGAATTTGATGAGAGGGGAGGTGGTAAATTGAACCAGATAAGAGGTGAAACGGGCAAATTAAACCAGTTGGGGGAGATGACCGGAAAACCACAAGGTGTTGTGTGTGGGATAGGCAGATGAAATCAGCTGGTGAAGGGGGATGAAACTGGGAGATGAGAGATGTGGAACCAAAAGGAGAGTGGAAGGAGCATAGAGAGTGTGGGTTACACAAAGTTGGGAAATTCAATAAGAAATGCTTCATGTGAACACAAACTTGTCTATGTTTCACTTATGTTAATATTCGAGAAATCTACATCTACTTTGGATGTCTGAAATCCTGAATCATCACACTCTCTCCAGCATGGAACATTTGGACAGGCCTGGTCATAGTGATCCTGGTCATTTTGATCTCCCAATTCAGGGAATAATTATTTGGAAATAATGCAAAGACATTTAAGTGTGAAGTTGACATCTTGGAAAAACTCGTCAGGTGTCCTTTCCACCAACATATGAGGCATGTTTCAGTATGCGTCAAAACCAAGTCAACTTACGCAAGCAGAAACGGACTGAGAATTTTGTTTCCTCACAGCCTGTTTGAAGGTTTGTGCAGCCTGCTCTGTTGCACCATTAATAGCACGGAGAAAAAAAGTGGGGACCAAATATGGCCAACCCATTGTATTTCAGGATGAGCTCAAATTCATGTGCATCAAACTGAAGACTTAAGCCCCTGTCCCACTTAGGAACCTGAACGGAAACTTCTGGAGACCTTGCGCCCCACCCAAGGTTTCCATGAGTCGTCAGAGGTTTTGGTCACTCGCCAGGAAACCTCGACCGAAGCGTGAGCTGCATCTACTGACCAAAGATCCTACAGGATCTTTGCTACCGACTGCACACACACGCACACACACAAACACATCACGAAGGTGGGGGCCAGGGACAGCGGAGGAGCGCTGTCTGCATGATGAAGAGGAAAGTAAACGGCTGCCACAGAGCACGGTAAGTCCTTTAGATAGCGCGGGGGGGAGGGAGAGAAGGGAAAAAAAGGGGAGAGAAGGACAGAAAGGGGACAGAGAAGGGGAGAGAAGGGGAAAGAAGGCGAGAGAGGAGGGGGGAGAAGGGGAGAGAAGAGGAGAGAGAAGGAGAGAGAAGAAGAGAGAAGGAGAGAGAAGGGTAGAGAATGGGAGAGAAGGGGGGGAGAAGGAGTGGAGACATTTTTAAGAAATTTAAGAAGTTTAATAAAGTTAACGGGCATTTTACCTTCCGGCGGATCTTCTAGATCCTGAAAACCTGCTGAAAACTCCAATGAGCCAATCAAAATGGCCGGTCAGCGAAGGAGATTGCCTTCGACTGGCTGTAAGTAAATAGCAACCCCACTTCACTGGCTTCGACCAAACAGCAACCTATTTTTAGTCGAGGCCGGTTTTGAATTTGTTGAAATAATCGCAGGAATATAGTAGAAGCCTCGACTACGCGGAAACCACTTTCGACTATTAGGGAGAGTGACCAGAATTTCCGGGAACCTCCGGGAACTTCACAGAAACCAAGGTCTCCAGAGGTTTCCATTCAGGTTTCCTAAGTGGGACAGGGGCTTTAAGAATTGCCCATACACTCTTTGGATAATCTTTAAAATGCACAGAGATGCTCTGAAGTTTCTGTCCAGTCAGTCATGGGCAGTCATGTGGGAAGTACTTCAAACCATTTTGTGTGGCCTCAATCACATGCTGAAAATGCTGCTGTCCACTCCGACTCAAAATGTGATCAATGGTGTTGATGTCCAGCACAATAGAAGAAAGAGCACAGAGATGGACCGATTTTGAATTGCTTCACAGGGCATACAGCGACTCATAAAATTCTGTATATCTTGACCATATCCTGGCCTCCAGAGGACTTCATTAAAAAAAAAGCCAGTTTGTATAGGCCAGTCCGTAATCATTTCTCAAGTTTGGAAAGATTGATTCTGGGATCTATTTGACACAGCTTTACTCTGAGGATAACTGATCCTTTTTATCAAAGAAAGGATGCAGAGCCACTTCTCTCAGGAAGGTAGGCCAGGCTATTAATGTAAAATCTGGGGCTTATATTTGTCTGATCCTGGGAATGGTTGCACTCAATTTTGTGGATGTGGATCAACAAGATCAAATGACAGCTCTGAATTCTCATTGCTGCAGGAGATGGCTTTGGTCCATATATGGTCAGAAGCGGTTTGTGATTTGTTAGCAAGCTGAAATTTCAGTCATAACAGTACTTACGGAATATCTTCACCCCAAAGATTATGCATGGTGTTTCTTTTCTATTTTAGCATTATTTTGCTTACTTGGTGTCAGAGTTGTGGAAGTAAAAGTGACTGGTTAATCTGCTCCCAAAGGTAATAGTGATCACAGCAACTCTCAGAGGTGTATCTTAATCGGAGTACCTTAACGACTTGATGCACAGCAGTTGGTGCTTTTGAAGGCTTGTATGTGTGTACATATACATACACTGAACGTTTTTCACCTTTATTGTACTGTTTACAGTGTTATATATTTACATATTCTGTTGTCCTGCTGCAAGTAAGAATTTCATTTTTCTATCTGGGACATATGACGATAAAATGCTCTTGACTCCCTTGAAAATGAATCAAGAACATTTTGAAATTAATTATTGAAATGATTCACTCTATTTTCCCTGCCACTACTTGTAATAACTCACATTTTGGCTCTAGCATAATGGACAGGTTGGCAAGGAAATGTCCCTCAAAATTAAACTACCCAAAAATAACTTGTGCTCTGCCACATTGGTTGGCTATAACAAATACCATCCGTTTTGTTCTAAATTGGGCGCCAGTCCAGCACATTAATTAAATGACTGAGGTATTTCTCTGACCTCTGCTGGAATTGACATTTCACTTGTTTCTTTCTGATTACATATCTCTGCAAATCAGACATGACTTTTTTCCAGATTGCCAGATTTTGTTGCTGTGGGTAGTAAATACTAGGTTATCGCCCATGAAGCAAATCATATGAAATCATAAAATCTGGCCCATCTCAAAATAATCACCATTTGATGCGTATTAAGACAATTAATAGGAGGTAGAATTACTAACAAACATCTTAGTTGAAGGTAATCAACAAACTTACACCAATGGCAAGTACGACAATGTATCAAAAGGCACACAGCATATGACACACAATTCTTAAAGGTGCACTCTCTTTTATATATATTAGATCTATGATGATAAAATTCCATGGCAGTAATTCTTAGCAAAGTTCCAAGATGGTATAAAATGAGGCCAGGAAATCAGATCTAAGTATCTAGATACATGTGCAGAAGTTGACAGGTGCAGACCTCAGCATAAAGATGGGTCAGAACATAAACACAGGCATTATTAGCAAACAGTAGCTGCTCAGAAACTATTTATCGAATTTGTTCACAGTTAGATTTTGCAACAATAGCCAGTGGTGCAGTTGGTAGAGCTGCCACCTCACAGCTTCAGTGACTTAGGGTTAATCCTGACCTCCCATGCGATTTCTGCAAGAGGTTAGGACTGGCTTTTCTCCCTGTGATCACATTGGTTTTCCTTGGTTGTTCCAGTTCCTCCCATATTCCAAACAACATGTGGGCTGGTAGAGTAAATGGTTGATGACAAATTGCCCTGAGTGCGTAGGTGTGTGGTAGAATCTGGGGTAGTTGAAGGAAATGAAAGGGTAATAAAATGGGGTTGGTGTAGGTTTAAAGTAAGCAGGTGCTTGAAGTTCAACGTGGACTCTGTAGGCTGAGGCATCCACTTCCATGCTGTATGACTTCTCTGACTCATAATTTTGTGTGACTGAATTGAACTGTCATGAAAAACTAAGAATAATGGAGTTAAGTACTCAAAATTCTCAACTTACATTTTTTTAATGTTTTTAACTATGCATTAGTTGGAGTTATTGGGGGTTGATGCTGGCACATGTAACTGGGTCCTGAACCTTCTATCGCAACGGCAGCAGACAGTCAGGGTGGGCAGTAGGACATCAAAAACCATCGCCGTGAGCACTGGCTCGCCCCAAGGCTGTGTCCTAAGCCCCCTGCTGTTTAGTCTGCTTAGACACGACTGTACTGCTAGACTCAACAACAACTTCATCAACAAGTTCGCTGATGACACAACAGTGGTGGGTCTCATCAGTGACAATGATGAGTCGGCGTACAGGATGGAGGTGGAGCTGCTCACAGGATGGTGCAAAGCCCACAACCTCATTCTCAATGTGGGAAAAACTAAGGAGATGGTGGTTGACTTCAGGAGGGCGGGAAAACAACGCCATACACCTCTGCACATCGATGGAGCTGATGTGGAAAGGGTCAGCAGTGTGAAGTTCCTAGGACTCCACCTGTCAGATGACCTGACATCCACGACCAACACCACAGCACTGGTCAAAAGAGCCCAGCAGCGACTACACCCTCTCCGAAGACTATGGAAAGCAGGTCCCCCCACTGCACACCTACAAACTTTTTATAGGGGGACAATCAAGAGCACATTAACCTATGGCATCACTTCCTGGTTCGGGAGCTGCAAGGCGTACGAATGGCACCAGCTGGACATGATTGTGAAGACCGCCAGCAGGATTATTGGTGCTCCGCTCCCTTTCCTGCTGGACATATACAGGGAGAGATGTAACAACAGAGCCATCTCCCTCATCAAAGACCCCTACCACCCATCGCATCACATATTCTCCATCCTGCCATCTGGGAAGAGGTACAGGAGCATCAGCTGCAAAAGCAGCAGGATGTTCCTCAGCTTCTTCCCGCAGGCTATAACACTGATAAACGGACTTTGCCCCCTGCCAAAGTATCGCGCACCAACCACCAACCTGGACACACTGAAGCAGAGCCATTGTTGTGCCGCTGCCGATTGGAACTCATGATATATGTATTTTTATGTTTATTTCTATTTATTTTTTACCGCACACTGAATGGACACTGGTTGAGCAATGTTTTTTCGTTTCCTCTGGGTATGTAAGTACTCAGGAAAAATGATAATAAAGATATACAATACAATACAATTAGTAGTAGTTAGTGCCCCTCGGCCATGACTGACCATGGGTGATGCATCCTGGTCGGATGCTAGCCTGGGCGATGTCATATGGAGGACAGGCTGTTGCCCATGCAGCACGTACCCCTTCTCCACGTCACTGAACGATCAAAGGAACAGTGGGGCTGTTACAGGTTTGGCACCAGCGCCGTTGCAGGAGCTGCCAGAATGAGGTTGTAGACAACGACGAACTGCCTTCGGAGCTCCAATTCCGGATTTTCTTGAGGTTTACTCCTGGAGCCTTTTCCATGACTGAATATGGCCACAAGGCAGTGGAGGCTTTAAATCAGAGTTTTCCCTCTCCTAGATGGACTGCCTTCCCAGGCTGACGAGCCCCATCTGCGCAAGACTCGTGGGGACGGGAGCGTCTACCTTCCCGTGCAGGTCTATAGCACCTGCCCACTGCCCACTATGCATTATTAGTCATAACAACCTCTTCACTGTGTTAAGTAAGCCAGTAGGTTTACTTTTATACCATCAGTACCACATTGTTTGATTTTTGAATGCTGTGAAAAATTTATGATTGTGGAGAGCAATTATAAATTTGTGTTCCATAGATATGACATTCATCCATTTGAAACCGATCGAGTAGAAATGTCCCATTTTCACAGCTGCATTAAACCCCTGGCTCTGGGTTACTAAACAATGTGTTCATAGCAACTGGTTATTAATACGCACAGTATCATTCATTTGTGCTGAAGCAGTCAGAACTAATCACAGTCGGTAATTGTGCACCAGCAGGCACAGTGCTACATGCTCAGCGCACAAAGTGTGCATGAAGCCAACTCTTTATCTGCATGTTACATAAAACTCTCTTGTTTTTGCCTTAAAAATGCCTGCCTTTAACACACAGCAAAGGCAAACTAAGTATTTGATTTTTTTAACATCATTTAATTCCTTAGAATATAAAAATTCCTTCACAACCAATAACATACTATTCCAATAAAGGCAAACTAAAACAAGGTCACATCAATGAGATGAGTAAAAAGGTGATGGATTAAGGTTAAGGGTGGGGTGATTTCAGACATGACAAACAGCAAGGACTTGTGTTAGAACTCACTGCCTGCAAAGATGTTTGAAACAACCAGGGGTTTCAAAGAAGAATTTGTGATCATCAGATTACATGAATGGGGATGTAGAATTGATAGAATTGTTTGATCCACAGCCATTACAATCAGCAGAATGGCCTCCTTCTGTGTTATAATGATTCTATAAACAGAGCTACCATTTACATTCAATAACGGATACCCTCAGTAAAATTTAATTTAAATAGCAAATGGACTGCTCATCTAGGACACCTCAGTTATTGGACTGTTTCAATGTAGTTGGTATTGATTTCTCAAGCTATTCAAGATATTCACCCCCAAATTAGGATTTCTCTCCATTGGTATACCCCTTGATTCAGTGCCTCTTCCTACTTTGCTTCAAAGGAGTAGGTGTCCTTCAAAGGCTAAGTGTCCTTACTGGGTTGCAAAGCACTGCCCTATTTAGAACATAATTTTCATCATATCTAAGCTTCCATTTTTTTGTCATGCCTTAACTTCCATTTTCAAACATCAATGGTTTCAAAGGTCTTTTTTGTCACATGTACCAATTAACGTACAGTGATATGCGAATTGCCATTCAGCCACATAAAAAAAAGCAACAAGATACACAACTACATAAATGTTAACATAAACATCCATCACAGCAGATTCGCCACATTCCTCACTATGATCCAATCTGCTTCCTCTTTATTCTCCAGCGGTCGGGGCAGTCAAACCATTCATTGGGGCGATCGAAGCTCCCCCAGCTGGCGGTCGCAGCCCCTGTGTCGGGGCAACCGAAATTCCCACTTTGGGACGATCGAAGTACAATGAAAACACAAAGAATGAAAGGACAGACAGACGGACTGTTGGCGAGGCAACCATTGCTGGCAACACCCAGTAATGGTAAGGCATTAGAGGACAAAGAACCATTGCATTTTGCACCTTTGTGCTCCAGCATGCCATAGGTTGAGATCCCGGGACAAGATCTTCAGATGCCAGAGATCCATTAGAAGTCAAAGCCAAGCATATCAATGATACTACATGTTACTTGATCCATTCTGCTCCATTACATGTAGCTTATGAATTCAGAATATAATACTATAATATTTTATTTAATTGAATTCTTTCAATTTTGTTAATATACAATTGCAATTAGTTCAGGGTTATCAGGTTTCTACTAAAATAAATAAGGCTGATTTATTTTAAATTATAAATTAAGCCACTTTTTCCCCCAAAAGCAATGCAAATTCCATCCTAATATGCTCAGTCTCTTTCAACCCACCCAGGCACTCAAGATCATTTAAATTATTTTTCTCCCTCAAAGAAAACAATTGTTCACTAAAATGTTTAAATAGAAATCCTCGACATGCAAACACGGACATCTTTTCAAATGTAGCTGGCAATTGCATGTTTTTTTTTTAAGTTTAATAATATTATACAAGAAGTCACTTGTTTGGATCTAATGTTCTCATCAGCAGTGGCATGCCACATTAATACATAAGATTTACAATATTTGATTGACTGACACGGTTGAGTCGCTGAAGCAGAGATTAGTGTTTCTTTCAACAGCACTTCAGCTTCTGTGGGGCTACTCCTGATTAGCCAAGGTAATTCTGGAAGCAAATTTGTGTTTATATTCATAATCAACATCATGCCGTCCATAAGATTCATTACAATAAACACAATTCTAATCAAAATAGACTGTCTGTTTAGACATGGGTTTTTTTTAATACCTGTAAGGATTTAAATTTTAATAATCTTTTTGATGAGTTGTGATTTAGGTTTAGGTTTATCATTGTCATATGTACCACGGTACATTGAAAAGGTTTGTGTTGCCTGCTGTCCAAACAGATAAGATAAACCATACACAGATGCAATCAAGTCAAACTCAAGTACAATAGATAGAGCAAAGGATAAGATAATTGGTGCAGACTACAGATCTCTGCATTGTAGCACATTGTAGTACATCAGTTCCCTCACTTATGGAAGGACCATTCAGAATTGATATTAGATTATTGGTATTGGCTTTGGTTTATTATTGTCATGTATATCAAAATACATTGAAAAACAATGGCTTGCATGCAATCCAGGCAAATTATACCACACTAGAGGACAGAAAATAAACAGAGTGCAGAATATAGTGTTATAACTACAGAGAAAGAACAAAATAAAAAAATCCAAGGGACGCAACAAAGTAGAATGGGAGATCAGGAATACATCCTTAAGATATGAGAGGTCTGTTAAAGAGTCTGATAACATAAAAGCAGGGAAAAAATATATCCTTTAATCTGTTGGTGCATGCTTCCAAGCTTTTGTACCTTCTGCACAAAGGGAAAGGGGAGAAGAGAGAATGATCGGGATGTGGGTGGTCTTTGATTATGTTAGCTCCTTTCTGAAGGAAGCATGAAGCTTAGTTGAAGTTGATTTGGGGGACGGGGCAGGGTGGAGTGTGTAGGGTAATTTGCCCTAATGGACTGGGCTGTGTCCACAACTCTACACCTTGCGGTCTTGGGCAGAGCATTTGCAGTACAAAATTGTGATGCCTCCCAATGGGATGCTTTTTATAATGAATACGTAGAATTTGGATGGATTATTGAAGACATGCCAATTTTCCTTTGTCTTCCAAGGAAGGAGAGGAATTATATGCTTTCTAGGCCAAGTCATATTATTGGCGATGTTTGTACCTCGGAACTTGAAGTGCTCAATCAATTCCAGTTCAGTAGCTTTGATATAGATAGGGGCATGTGATTCCTCCAACTTCCTAAAGGCTATGATCAGCTATTTTGTTTTTCTATCAAATCCAAAATCTTAATTTGAAATAAATAACTGCAGATGCTGGTTTGCACAAAACGAAACAAAGTGTTGGGGTAATTCAGCAGGTGAATAAGCATCTCTGGAGAATATGGGTAGGTGACATTTCGGGTTGACTCTTCTTCAGATTTATACATCTTTCTTATATATTTCTACAGCAATACTGTAAGTAAATAGTCAACTGGAGAAGGAGGCTCTAAGGTAAACCCCAAGCTCAATGATAGTGGTTTTACACAGGATTTCAAAAAGATTTGAGCTGCATCTTCAGCCAGACATGCCACAGCCTGGTGCTAATATCTTTAAAATTGTGGATCATGATTTTCAAACAGTTTGATTCACTGCAATTCCGAAAATTATTTTAGGCTCTATGCATAGAAAACATTGCAAGCTCTGACAACCTACAAACAAAAGAGTTTCCCTGCTGACTTAAACCAACCCGAAGTGAAACCTTCATTGTACATATGGGTCAAATTGTTGGACCTCCCTGCTTATGCGAACACCCTCATTACCCAGATGATTGCTTTTTAGAAGGTGGTCATAGAGTCATGCCGCACGGAAATGGGCCCTTTGCCCCTACTTGTCCACACCAACAAATATGCTCCATCCACACTAGTCCCACCTGCCTCTATTTGGCCCTTCTCTCAAAACCTATCCCATCCATGTACGTGGCCAAATATCTCTTAAATGCCACGATAGTACCTGCCTCAACTAGCTCCTTTAGCAGCTCGTCCTATATGCCCACCACTCTTTGTGTAATAAAGTAAATCCCCGGGTTCATATTAAATCCCACCCCCTCCCCTGGGGATGATCAGCCATGATCACATTGAATGGTGGTGCTTGCTCGAAGGGCCGAATGGCCTACTCCTGAACTTATTGTCTATTGTTGACTGATGGAAGGCCAATGTGCAGAATGTCTTCTCGACCACCCTATCCATCTGTGATGCCACTTTCAAGGAACTATGTACCTGCACTCCTAGATCCCTCTGCTCCGCAACACTCCCGGATCCCCACCCTTCACAGTGAAGGTCCTACCCTTGTTAGACTGTTTTGATACATTGAACTTACTTTAGAGATACAGCACGGAAACAGGCCCTTAAGCCCACTGAGTCCGCACTGACCAGCAATACCCACAAATTAACGCTATCCTACACACTAGGGACAATTTAAGAACATCCGGTGGCACTGTTGCTAGCTGCTTCCACCTTTAGTCCGGTATCTTTTTGTTTTTTTGTTATGTTTGAAGACGTTTTTTGTGTTTTTTTTATGTCTTTATGTGAGGGGAAGAGGGTACGGTAAGGGGGATACCGTCCCCCAGTCGCTTCCTGGTGAGGATGCAACTATTATTCGAGTCGCGTCCTCCCCCCCTCTCCTCCCCGCGGCCTACCTACAGGATTGGCACGGCCTTTCCTGCCGGGAGTGACAGAGCTCCAGCAGCAGCGGCACAGCATTGGAAACATCGCAGGGGCAGGCGATGCCACACCGGGGATCGCCGTTTAGAGCACCGGAGTGCTGGGCCTGCTGCACCGACATCGCGGAGCTGTGGTTCGCGGAGCTCCCAACGCGGGCAGTGCTGACCAACATCGCGGAGTCCTGCAATTCCGCCCGGCTCGGCCTGTGGACTTCGGGAGCTGTAGACTCCGGTGGGAGGTGATCTGGAGGTCCGGCCGCTGAGGATGTTCTCCGTCGGGGTTCCATCGTTTCCAGCGAGAGGGCCTGAGCATCGTTCCCGGCGAGAGGGCCTACAGGTGCTCCGGAGGTCCCGACCACGGGTGAACATTTGGGAAGATCGGCAGGGAGGATGGCTGGACTATGGTACCTTCCTTAACTCTGGTGCCGCTGTGGGGTTATGTTGTGTGTGCACCGCCATTCAATGTGATCATGACTGATCATCCCCAATCCGTACCCCGTTCCTGCCTTCTCCCCATGTCCCCTGACTCTTCTACCATTAAGAGCCCTAATTAGCTCCCTCTTGAAAGTATCCAGAGAACCGGCCTCTACCGCCCTCTGAGCAGAGAATTCCACAGACTCACAACTCTCTGTGAGAAAAAATGTTTCTCGTCTCCGTTCTAAATGACTTACCTCTTATTTTACTTCGGAGTCACGTGAGTGAGTACGTGAAGAAGGCCGTCAATCCGCATGCGCGTCATTACATCTGATGCATTGCGCAACGACTGACTGGCAGGCGCGTCGCTCCTTCCAGCGGTAAGTTTTAAAACGCTCAGGTAAGTGTTCTACTTTATCTGAGGTCGTTGCTCCGGGTTCGGTTATTGCGTTTGTTTTCAGTATACTCGAACTAGCGGAGAACATGGCCAAGTTGAGGAGGCGGGCCACATCAAAACTGGCTACTGAAGACCGCGGGCCTGCAGGAAGCTGGCGGCTGCCAATTTTGCCTTCAGGGTCACTGGCAGAGGAGCCAGCGGCTACAGACTTGGTGCCAAATCCCAGCACCTTGGCTACCCTGCGGGGGAAAAAAGCCACGAAAAAGTCTGTAAGGGCCCTGGACTCAGTTGAGTCGGGCCAAGAGGTGGAAATTCCCCCCCCCCCCCTACCTATGGGCAGTGTTGATGGCATGCTGATCCACATGGAGCAACTTATAGAAAGGTTGCTCCACAATGATATGCTCTGGAGGGGTGAGCTATCTGAACCCGGGCATTACGGGGAACCCGAGGCAGCAGCACCTGTGTCAGGGCTGCATATTCCCCTCTCTGAGGAGGGAAGCGTACGAGGCCAGTATTTTACTTACTCAGAGTACGGAGGCACAGCTGGGCAGCATGCTTCGAGGCATGAGAGCTATATCCTGGGAGTACCCTCGATGGCATCCAAATTTGCTATCCCTCTCCCTCCATTGCGCGAAGAAATGGCCATGAGCATCAATTACCTGGCCTCCCACCAACTCCAAGATCAGGCCATGGAAGAAACTACTGCCAAGTATATTACCCCACTGAACCGTGCCTCACTAAATGTCTCGACAGAAAACAATTACATCTGGAGACATATTGGAGGGGGCGTCAGAGCCCAGGAAGTAAAACTTTAAAAGGTTCTACAATTACTTACTTCAGGTATCACGGCCTTTGCTAGGTCAGTGGATGGGGTGGCCCTCTCTGATGCCCAGCAGGACGCGATGGCATTAATGTGCAATGCACATTTTTTAATCAATTGCCTCCGGAAGAATGACATCTGTCCTGCTCTGAACCTGAAATTTGCAGGGCTGGCTGTGCAAGCCGGTGAATGTCCAACCCCCAAACCTACTATTCGGGGAAGACCTGCCTAATCAGGTAAAGGAAATGGATGAGGCAAAAACCGTTGGCCTTATTAAGGCGCCTCCTAAGATTTCATCTTTCCGGCGACAGTACCCATACCCCCCTTTCCACACCAAAAGGTCCGCAGCATATGGTGGACGTTATGAGCAGCAGGCACAGAGGCCTTTTTTAAGGCAGGGCCCAAGCCAGGCCATGTTCAAGATGCGGGCATGGCGCCCTGCAACAGCCCTACCTCACAGACCTCGGGGGCAGAAGTTACCACCATACCGCCGATAAGCACTGAGTCAGGTTGTTTGCGTAACATATCCTCCATGGATCAGTTAGAAGTTGGGAGAAGATTACAGTTGTTCTTACATGAATGGCATTGGATAACATCTGACTCATTTATACTGTGAAGTATACAAGGTTTTAAAATTCAGTTCCTTTTCGACTTGTCTGCACCCACCAGCATACACCGAGTCGCACTTTTGTTCTTTCACAACAGGTGTGTGTGAGTGCACAAGGGGAAATTGAGTCTTTACTCAAGATAGGGGTAATTGAGAGGTCGAGACATGAGCCTCACCAGTTTGTGTCCAATATATTTACTAGGCAAAAGAAGAAGGAGGATTGTGAGTCATTCTAGATTTTACTGAGCTTAACACCTTTGTGCAGTTTAAACACTTCAAAATGGAAAACTTTTTGCACAACAATTTACACTGCACAACAATTTGTTTCCAAAGGATATTACATGGCATGCATTGACCTCAAAGATGCTTTTTATTCAGTGGCCATTCATGAAGACCACAGGAGATATTTGACATTTAGCTGGATGGAACAATTGTGGCAGTTTAAAGCATTGCCTAATGGGTTAACCTCAGCGGCCAGACTACTCACAAAACCAGTCCAGGGGCTACTCAGGGCACAGAATCACATAGTCATGGCATATTTGCATGACATTTTAATAATTGGGAAGACTTTGGAATTAGCTGAATTATCTGTGACAGCTACCAAACTCATGTTTGAGAAACTGGGGTTTCTAATCCGTCCAGTTAAGACTAAATTGGTAACATCTAGGATAATTGATTATTTGGGATTCACCATTAACTCAATGCAAATGTCAGTGACTCTGCCTTGGGGCAAGCAATTAGAGTTAATTGAAGCCTGCAGAAAACTCATTGTTAAGAACCAACCTTCTATTAGACATGTGGCTCTATAATTGGCAAATTAGTGGCTGCTTTCCCAGCTGCTCAGTTTGGGCCTTTACACTACCAAAATTTACAGAGTGCTAAGGAGCAGGCGCTCAAGCTTCATAGAGGTTGCTTCGATAGACCCATGCGGTTGCCAGCTGAATCCATTGCTGAGTTACAATGGTGGGTTACCAATATTCAGTATTGTTCTAGCACTGTTTTAGTTGATACACCATCAGTTATCCTGCAAATTGATGGCAGTGTGCTAGGTTCGGGTGCTACCAACACCGTCTCTAGCTGCGGGGGCAGATGGAATCTGCAGGAATCATCGATGCTTCAGTCACACGGTATTAACTATTTAGAATTGTTGGGAGCACTCTATGGGTTAAAGGCTTATTGTACCTATATGCATCATGTGCATGTTCAACTTCAGATTGACAACACTACAGCAGTAGCGTACATTAATCACATGGGTGGAAGTAAGTCTGTATCCTGTGATAAATTGTCTAATCTCATTTGACTGGTGTATTATGAGAAACATCTGGGTTTCAGCTATCTACTTACCAGGTAGATATAACATGGTGGCAGACACCAGGTCACGACAATTTAATGACAACAAGGAATGGATGTTGAATCACGAAGTGTTTAATGACATTGTCATTCGTTATGGTGCACCGAACATTGATCTGTTTGCATCTAGGCTTAATCATCAGTTACCAAATTACGTGTCATGGGAACCAGACCCAGGGGCAGTAGCAGTAGATGCATTCTCGCTACACTGGGGTGGAAAATTTTTGTATATATTTCCCCCATTCTGCCTCATCAGTCGATGCTTGGCCAAAATCAAGCAAGACTCTGCTTCTGGCATATTGTTAGTACCAGATTGGCCGACTCACCATTGGTTCCCACTCATCCTAGCTATAATTACACAGCCTTTTATGGCTGTCCCCGAGAGCAGAAATCTGCTGGTACACCCTGTGATGGGAAAGCCACCCTCTTCATGACCATTTAAATTTATTGCTTTGCATATTCTGAGGAGACCGTTCCTGGGGCTCGGGCTTTCAGAGCGTACGATAGATGTGATCACTGCAGCCTGGAGGAAGAGCACCCAAAAACAGTACCTCACTCACATAAAGAAATGGGAGATGTACTGTTCTCTCTCAAAATTTTCATATCACACGGCTTCCATCACGGATGTTTTGGAGTTTCTTTCATCACTCTTCTATGATCAGAAGCTCAGTTACAATGCCATAAATAGTGCTATGAGCACTTAGTCATCCTATTTATGACTGGGTTCAGGGAATCACACTGTAGGATCTCATCCCTTAATAACAAAATTCGTGGAGGGCATTTTTAACTCTACTCCCCCTAGGCCTAGGTGTTCACAGATATGTGATATGAGCGTGGTTCTCACGCTGCTCCGCCAGTGGGAACCAGCTTCATCCCTGTCTCTGCCTTATCTCACAATCAAGGTAGTCATGCTCATGGCGCTGGCCTCAGCTAAATGGGTCCAGACATTACATAAACTTAGATGGACAGTATGATTACATCTTGTGACAAAGTCACCTTTTTTGTTCATGATCTCATTAAGCAGAGCAGGCCAGGGATGTTGGGGCTAAAAGTGTGTTTTATGGCTTACCCTTTAGACCTATGGTTATGAGTGGTTTCTCACATATTACAATATGTTAAGGTCACTAAGAGCCTCAGATGCTCGGAACAATCATAATTCGTCAGCTACACCAAGGTCACAGGAAGGTTACAGTGCAGACCATCTCAAGATGGATTAAACATGTTCTGGCATGTGCACGAGTGAACACTGACACGTTTAAACCTCACTCCACCAGGGCTGCATCAACATCAGCAACAAGGGATATGGACGTTCCTCTCGACCTCATTCTAGCGGCTGCGGGATGGTCTAATGAGTGGACGTACAAGAGGTTTTATAACAAACCTATCACCAGACCGGGGACTTTTGCTAATTCTGTTCTAAGTTCTGTTTCACAGTTTCCCCCTGGGTGAGAGTGGTCACTGTTAATTTTCATTTCGCTATTAAAGCATTAGTATTTTTTATCCATGTCGTGTTTGAATGCATTAATTCTTTTCACTCATCCTGGTCAATTGATGCAGTGTGTAACGCATGGACTCGTTTCCATGGCATGAAATCACCGAGCTACAAAATCTTCACATAGTCACACGTGCCTCCGAAGTAAAATTGTAAGAGGAAATGAGAACTTACCAGTTTGAGGCTTGATCTTTATTTTATGAGGAGTTACGATGAGCGATTACGTGCTCTCCGCTCCCGACCCTTGTAACATAAATATCTTTCTGGAAGTTCTAGTCAGCTCAAATCTTACCATTTAGTTCAACAACTGTTCTTCTGTGATTTCACACTGGTGCTTTAAAGATTGACGCTCATGCGGGTTGACGGCCTTCACGTAATCGCTCATCGTAACTCCTCATAAAATAAAGATCAAACTTCAAACTGTTAAGTTCTCATTTAATCTTACTATTCTTAAACTGTGGCTCCTGGTTCTGGACTCCCCCAGCATCGGGAGCACGTTTCCTGCCTCTAGCGTGTCCAAACCCTTAACAATCTTATATGATTCAATAAGATCCCCTCTCATCCTTCTAAACTCCAGAGTGTACAAGCCCAGTTGCTCCATTCTCTCAGCACATGACAGTCCCGCCATCCCGGGAATTAACATTGTAAACCTATGCTGCAATCCCTCAATACCAAGAATGTCCTTCCTCAAATTAGGGGACCAAAACTGTACACAATACTCCAGGTGTGGTTTCACTAGGGCCCTGTACAACTGCAGACTGGTAATGTTGCACATTAATCCCAGCCTCCCAGCAGCTTTGATCCACTGCAGTTTGCTAACCATCATAACAGGTTCATTGCATATGCCATCTCCCTGGCTCTAAACTCATCTCTGGAACACCTAGACACCTATTACGTTAGATTCCTATTTATCGACAATAGCTCTGCCTTCAACACAATAATCCCATTCAACCTCATCTGCAAACTCCTTGAATTAGGATCAGCACACTGTTTTGCCACTTGCCTTTCTGACCCACAGACCACAATCAGTGAGGATAGGTGACAGCATCTCATACTATTAGTTAAAGGCTTATCTTGACCACTTCCTGCCTACGTTGTAAATACATTTTAGACAAAATGCTACCCTATATCGCTATGATTTTTTCACCATCTTACTCACTGTCCTCCACTCCTCCAATCACACCATTAACCGTCTACACTTCACACTGTTTTGGAACCAACATAATCAGACTTGTCCCATCCCTTCTTCTCCCCGATCCTGTCTGCAGAAGATATGGAAGTTGAAAGCACGCACCACCAGAGTCAGGAATAGCCTCTTCCCCTCTGTTATCAGGATTTTGAACGTTCCTGAAAGTCTCAGCAGCAATCTTCCACCATTAGCTTCTGCTTCCTTCCATGGAGCCAATTTGCTATCCATTCAGCTATCTCTCCTTGGATCCCATGTGATCTAACCTTCCAGAGCAGCCTACCATGCGGAACCATGTTGAACGCCTTACTGAAGTCCATGTACATAACATCTAGAGCTCTGCGTCGTCAACCTTTTTGGTCACATCTTCAAAAAAATCAATCAGATTTGTGAGACACGACCTCCCATGTACAGAACCGTACAGACTATCCCAAATCAGCCCTTACCCCTCCAAATGTCTGTATATCGTATCCCTCAGAATACTATCCAGCAACTTACCAACTACTGATGTTAAGCTCACCGGCCTATAGTTCCCAGCATTTTCCTTGCAGCCCTTCTTAAAAAGAGGCACAAATTTTGCCACTCTCCAGTCTTCTGGCACCTCTCCTGTATTTAAGGTGAATTACAATTCGTAAATTTTAACCATTGCTCCCACAATTTCCTCTCCAGTTTCCCACAATGTCCTCAGATATATCAGATCAGGCCCTGGAGATTTGTCTATCTTCAAACACGACAGTATCTTCAATACTTCTTCGCCAGTAACCTTGACTGCTCTCGAGACACTTCCAGTGACTGCTCTAATTTCCTCCGTCCTATTGTCTTTCTCCTCGGTACATACAGAGGAGAAATATAGGACCTTGCCCATCTCCTGTGGCTCCACACAGAGGTGACCGCTTTGATTCCTGAGAGGTCCCACTCTCTCTCTAGTTACTCTTTTCCCCCTTATGTATTTATAAAATCTTTTGGGGTTATCCTTAATGCTCCCTGCCAGAGCTATGTCCTGGCCCCTTTTTGCCCTTCTGATTTCCTTTTTTAGTTTTCTCCTTAGGGGTCTGTCACACTTACGTGACTTTTTCGGTAAATGCCGGCACCCATCATAGGTCGTTGCAGGGTGCCGAAATTTTCAACATGTTGAAAATTCAGCGGCGACCAGAAAGATGCTTCAACTTTTTGGGTGACTGAGGAGACTACTCACGACCATACAGGCGACACCTTGGCGACATGTCACGGGGTGAAGCCTGTATAGTCGTGAGTAGTCGCCCAAAGAGTCGTACCTCGTTCTGGTCGCCGCTGGATTTTCAAACGTATTGAAAATTTTCGAGGACCTGTAACAACCTATGACGGGTGCCGGCAGTCGCCGAAAAAGTTACGTAAGTGGGACAGGCCCTTTAGTTCCCAAAACTCCTCCATAGATGCAATTGATCCCAGCTGCCTGTGCATGCATCCTTCTTGTTTTTAACTAACTGTCTCAATTTCCCTCGTCAGCCAAGCTTCCTTACATTTGCCTGCTTTGCCCTTCACACTAATGGGGATGTCCACATCCTGAGCTTTCTTCAGTACACTTTTAAAAACATCCCACTTGGCCGATGTTCATTTCCCCTAGTAACCTGCTCCAGGCAACTTGAGCGAGACATTCTCTCATATCCTCAAAGTTGGCCTTACCCCAGTTGAGCATTTTAACACGTGGACCCTCTCCGTCCCTATCCTTAACTATCTTAAACCTAATCGAACTCTGGTCACTGGTCCCAAAAGGCTCCTCCACACACACTTCATTAACTTGCCCTTCCCAATACTAGATCCAGCGTTGACCTCTCAGGTGTGGGGGCCACATACCACTTAAGAAAACTCTCCTGAATACTTTTGAGGAATTGCACCCCATCTGAACCCTTCACGCTATGATTTTCCCAGTCTATTTTCGGAAAGTTAAAATACCCTACTACAACAACTTTATTTGACCTGCAGCTGTCTGCAATCTCCCAGCACATTTGTTCTTCTCATTCCCGTTGATTATTCGGGGGTCTGTAGTTCACTCCCAACAAGGTGATCATGGGCAGTCGACGGCCGCACAGCAGTCAGCTGCCTGCCCCTTTTCCGGGGTTACGTCCGTGCCCACGTGTCCCTAGAGAGGGAACACGCGATGTCCACGGGGACTGTGGAGGCTTTCCGTGAACGCTGGTCACCGCTGGAGGTCGAATGTATTATTGATAAAAATGTTAATATTTTAATTTGAGAACATTCTTTGTAAAATGCCAATATAGGCATTCTCTGATCATGTTACTGCTATGTATTTGTTTGTTCTGAATAAAAGCATTTTGTAAAAAAAAAACGTGATCATCCCTTTCTTGTTTCTCAGCTCCACCTATATAGCCTCACCTGACGAACCGTTCGCAATGTCACCTCTGAACACAGCCGTGACATCCTCCTTCACCAACAATGAAACCCCCCCTTCCTCTTTTTCCCTCACCCCTGTCTCTCCTGAAGCTCCTGTACCCTGGAACATTGAGCTGCCAGTCCTGTGCCTCACTTAACCAGGTTTCAGTCATGGCTACAACGTCCAAGTCGCTCTTACCTATCCACGTCCTAAGCTCATCTGCCTTGCCCGTCCGGCCCCTTGCATTAAAATACGTGCAGTTTAAACCAACCCTCCTTCCTCGCTCTCCGCCTTTCACCTGCCTATTCTGTCCACGAACCTTTCCCATACCACCCTCCATAAGAAGATTACAGAGAGTCGGTTTGTCAAGGAGGACTCTCTCTAACTTCTACAGGTGCACAGTAGAGAGCTTGCTGACCGGTTGCATCGTGGCTTGGTTCGGCAACTTGAGTGCCCTAGAGAGGAAAAAACTACAAAAAGTAGTAAACACTGCCCAGTCCATCATCGGCTCTCACCTCCCTTCCATTGAGGGGATCTATCGCAGTCGCTGCCTCAAAAAGGCTGGCAGCATCATCAAGGACCCACACCATCCTGGCCACACACTCATCTCCTTGCTATGTCAGGTAGAAGGTACAGGAGCCTGAGGACTGCAACAACCAGGTTCAGGAATAGCTACTTCCCCACAGCCATCAGGCTATTAAACTTGGCTCGGACAAAACTCTGAACATTAATACCCCTTTATCTGTTATTTGCACTTTATCAATTTATTTATTCATGTGTGTATTTACGTATGTAATGTTATATGGACAAACTGATCTGTTTTGTGGTCAATGCCTACTATGTTCTGTTGTGCTAAGCAAAGAAATAATTTCATTGTCCTGTCATGGACACATGACAATAAACTCTTTTGACTCTTTGACTCTTTGACACCAACATCTAACCTTTGTCCTTCATGAGATACCATTTGCATAAATTGCTTTTTGCATATCAACACAATGTCAAATTGCATTGTCCCTTTTTGTCCCTTCGTGGCTCTTTAAATAGCCAAACTATTGTTAACCAAAAGTTTCTGGCTTGATATTTGGCTTGCAGTAAATGATGTTGGCACTGAATAAGAGTAAAGCAATGCTATAAATGTACCCATTCCTGGTCACTTTTGATAATCCTGCAGGAAGTTAAAGTATGATAATGTTAATTGAGGAAAGGATTGGGTTAGGTAACTTCTGGCATTTTGGTGACCTACAATGGCTTAGCTTGTGAAGCTATATCCCAAAAATCCCTTGTGAAGCTATGTCCTCATATATTATGTATGGGACAATGATTTTAAAAAAAGAAAGAGATAGTTTGAGGTTATGTCATGAGGAGAACTAGAATGATCTTCAAATTCTTGCAATTGTAATTAATTTATTTTAATAGTAATTGTACTTAATTTATTGGCCAAGTATGTTAAAAACATACAAGGCATTTGATTTGCCATACAGTCAAACCAAAAAAGCAACAAGACACACAACTACATAAAAAAATAACATAAACATCCACCACAGTGCACTGTGATGGAAGGCAAAAATGTATTATCTTCTTCCCTCCTTTTCTCCTGCGGTCAGGGCAGTCAGACCATCCGCAGTCAGGGTGATCGAAGCACACACAGCTGGCGATCGAAGCTCCCGCATCGGGCTGTCGAAGCTCCTGTGGTTGGCGCTCCCAAAGTCAATCCCTAAAGGGCCTGTCCCACTTGGGCGACCTAATTTGTGAGTTCTGGCGAGTTTGCCCTCAACTCATACTCGCAGCATGGTCTATACGAGGTCATAGAAGGTCTTTGTAACTCTTCTTCATGCTCGAGAGTGATCTCCGCATACTTGAGGCCTCAGCAATATGTTAAAAAAATGCCCGCGAGTAATAAAGGGAAAAAAAAATCGATACTTTTTTTACTCGTAGGTTTAGTCATAGTAGGTCGTAGTAGGTTAGCTTTTTAGTCATAGGTAATTGAGGGTAGTTGAAGGTAGTCGAAGGTAGTCGTAGATAGTCTTCATCATAGTCGAAGGGAGGTCGAAGAGGGGTCGAAGGAGATAGTCTTCATTCTCCACTATTCGGTGTCCAATTTTCCCAAAGTTAGTCGGAGCTAGTTGTAGCTAATGAAAGCTGGTCTTCAACAGAGTTGAAGAAGGTCAAAGGAGGTCTTTGACATGTCATTTTTTCAAACTCTTCTAAACTTGCCAATTAGGTCGCCCATGGGACAGCCCCTTTACCAAGGGACCGCAAGCTCCACAATGTTAATTTCACAGGCTCCCGCGGTTGGAGCTCCCAAAGTCGATCGCCAGCATGAAGCCGCCAGCTCCTCGATTTTAGGCCGCAGTGTGGATGGAGATATGATATGGAAAAGTCGTGACTCCATCGAGGAAAGAGATTTTAAAAGTTCCCCCCAACATAATACAAAACTAAAGAAACACAAAAACATACATTTAAAAACAGACTAAAAACAACAAAAGAAGAAAAGTACAAGACAGACTATTGGTGGGGCTGCCATCATATGGCGCCACCTGGCGCCACACTTCTTAAGGGTAAAGCTTCAAATTTGGGCTCACTGTATGTCTTTAACTCATTTATTTTTAAAGTTGTGCAAATTTGAATTGGAATATTTAAAGTCTGCCATGTAGCAATACAATTGAGCAATCTCTATGCATGTAATTCTTACAAGGACAATTAATTTCCTTTAGAATGTATTCATAGTGTTATGGTCAGAGAGTCATACAGCAGGGAAACAGGCCCTATGGCTCATTTTGCCCTTGCCAACCAAGATGCCCCATCAATACCTGTCTCACCTGCCTGTCTTTGGCCCATATCCCTCTAAAGATTTCCTATCCATGTATCTGTTCAAATTTCTTGTCAGCGCTGTTGTAGTAGCTGCCTCAACTACCTACTTGGGTAGCTCATGCCATTCACCCCTGTCCCTCTGCATGAAAAAAATGCCCCTTCGTTTCCTTTTTTTTTCCCTCTCACAAACCTATATCCTCTGGTTCTTGATTCCCCTATTCTCGGTAAAAATCACCCTATCCATTCCCCTCATCTTATACACCTCTATAAGATCATCCCTCATCCTACTGTGATACAAGGAATAAATCCTAGCCATCCAACCTCTCCCTATAGTTCAGGTCCCCAATTCCTGGCAATATCCTTGAAAATCTTCTCTGCACTCTTTCTAGCCTAACAATAGCCTTCCTATAGCAGGGAGACCAAAGCTGCACAGGATATTCAAAATGCAGCCTCGCCGATATCTTGTACAACTGTAATATAACGTCCCGACTTTTATACTAAATAGCCTGCCAAGGTATTGAATGCCTGCTTGACCATCCTATCTACCATCCTATCTACCTGTTATGCCACTTTTAGTGAACTATACACCTGCATGCATAGATTACTCTGCTCTACACTGTGATGGTCCTGCCTTAGGTTGACTTCCCAGAATGCGAAACCTTGCATTTACCTGCATTCAACTCTGCAGCTCCAATTCCCCAACGTGGTCCATAAGAAACTATGCCTCGACACAATTCCCATAGGTGTTAGTCATCAGGGATACCAGCGGTTTTTCTGACTTCCCACGTCATACAATAGGAACATTGCACCACTCTAACGGCCATCTCTGTTCCACTAAAACTAAGAGAATAAAAAGCACAACAATCACAGAGAAGAACAGCAGACAATTATTTTCCTCTTGTCCTCCTCTATTCAGTCATTGCTCAGCCTCTTCACTGATGCCTCTTGTTTTTTTTTTATTTCAAAATATACTTTATTCGAATGATAAATATATACAATACATTAACCTTGCGGAAAATCCATCCGACATTTTCGGAGGCTGTACAATAGATCAATACATTTCTTTCCCCCAAATTTCCACAAATCAGTCCCCCACTCGTGCTACAGTGGCGTGGGATACCTTCCCTTATATTGAGGGGTGTCTCCACCATACCGTACCCCCCATGTCCAGCAGCGGAAGGGCGTTAGACTGTGGCCCTCCCCCACCGAGCCTTGGCGTTGGCTGCACCGAGCTTCAGTGCGTCCCTCAGCACGTACTCCTGCAGTCTGCAGCGGGCTAGTCGGCAACATTCCCTGACAGACATCTCGCTCTGCTGGGTGGTGAACAATGCTCGGGCAGACCAAAGGGCGTCTTTTACCGAGTTGATGACCCTCCAGCAGCACTCAATGTCAGCCTCTGAATGTGTCCCTGGAACAGTCCGTAAATCACAGAGTCCTCTGTGACGGAGCTGTTCGGGATAAAGCGTATCAGGGACCCTTGCATTTTTCTCCAGACTCTTTTAGCAAACCCACACTCTGTAAAGAGGTGGGCAACCGTCTCCTCGCCATGGCAGCCGTCTCGAGGGCAGCGTGCGCTGGCAGTGAGGTTCCGACGGTGCAGGAAGGATCTGACTGGGAGGGCTCCCCTCACCGCCAGCCAAGCCAGATCTTGGTGCTTGTTGGTGAGTTCTGGCGATGAGGCATTTTGCCAGACAAGCTGGGCAGTCTGCTCAGGGAACCACGCCACTGGGTCCATAGAGTCCTTTCCCTGCAGTGCCTGCAGGACATTCTGTGCTGACCGCTGCCCGATGGACATGTGGTCAAAGGTGTTGGTCCGGAAGAACCCTTCCACCGACGACAGATGGGCCGGCAATGTCCAGCTGACTGGCACATTGCGTGGTACCTGCGCCAGGCCCATCCTTCTCAACACCGGGGACAGGTAGAACCTCAGCAGGTAGTGACACTTGGTGCCCACATGCCTTGGCTCTACACTCCGCCTGATGCAGCCACACACGAAGGTGGCCATCAGAATGAGGGTGACGTTGGGCACGCTTTTACCCCCGTTGTCTGCCGACTTGTACATTGTGGCCCGTCGCACCCGGTCCATCCTCGACCCCCAGATGAACTGGAAGATGGCCCGGGTGATCCCTGTGGCGTATGAGGGAGGGACAGACCACACTTGTGCCAAGTACAGCAGCCCCGAGAGCACCTCACACCTGATGACCAAATTCTTTCCCGTTATGGAGAGGGAGCGTTGCCTCCACAGCTCCAGCTTCCTCCCCACCCTGGCTATCCGCTCCAGCCAATTTTTGTTACATGCCTCAGCCCCCCCGAACCAGATCCCCAGCACCTTCAAGAAGTCAGGCTTGATGGTGAAGGGGACGGAAGATCTGTCGGGCCAGTTGCCAAAGAGCATGGCCTCGCTCTTCCTGCGGTTCACCCTGGCTCCCGTGGCCGACTCAAACTGGTCGCAGATACTAATCAGTCTGCGAACCGACCCTGGATCCGAGCAGAAGACAGCGACATCGTCCATGTACAGGGAGGTCTTTACTTGAATGCCCCCACTGCCTGGCAATGTCATTCCTCTTATGCCAGCATCCTTCCTGATGGATTCAGCAAAAGGTTCAATACAGCAGACAAACAAGACAGGAGAGAGAGGGCAACCCTGCCTAACTCCAGACCTTACAGGGAAACTGTCTGATTCCCACCCATTGATTTGGACTGCACTACGGATGTTGGTGTAGAGCAGTTTGATCCAATTCCTGATTCCCTCCCCAAAACCCATTTTGGAGAGCACGTCCCTCGTGTACGTGTGCGAAATCCTGTCGAAGGCCTTCTCCTGGTCCAAGCTGACTAGACAGGCATCCACCCGTCTGTCCTGCACGTAGGCGATGGTATCTCTCAGCAGCGCTAGGGTGTCTGAGATTTTCCTGCCAGGTACAGCACAGGTTTGGTCCGGGTGGATCACCTGTCCCAGAGCAGACTTGACCCGATTGGCGATGGGCTTGGACAGGATCTTGTAGTCCACATTCAAGAGTGTTATGGGTCTCCAATTCTTTAGGTCCTTCATCTCCCCCTTCTGCTTGTAGATTAGGGTGATGTTGCCCTTCCTCATGGAGTCTGACATGCTACCAGCCAGAAGCATGTCGTTGTACACTTCTAGCAGGTCCGGGCCCATCCAGTCCCACAGAGCCAAATACAACTCGGCCGGTAAGCCATCGCTTCCGGGAGTTTTATTCGAGTCAAAGGAACGGATGGAGCCAGTCCTCTAGGGTCAGTGGTTGGTCCAGACTCTCCCGCTTGCTGTCCTCCAAGACCTCCGTGATTGAGGACAGGAAGTTCTGGGAGGAGGTACTGTCTGTGGTCTTTTGGTCACACAAATCTGTGTAAAAGGATTTGCAGATCCTCAGCATGTCTGTCTGAGAGGATGCTACCGTGCCGTCCTCCTCCCTAAGGCTGTTCATCACAGAGCTCCCCCTGTGAACCTTATGGAAGAAGAAACGTGAGCACGTCTCATCCTGCTCCACATGGCTGACCCTAGATCGGAAGATGATCTTGGAGGATTCAGAGGTGAAGAGCTGAGCTTGCCGGTCCTTCAACTCTCTAAGTTCCTCCCTCACATCCATCCCGCTCGACTGCAGAAGGAGCAGTTGCTGCAAATCTGTCTGGAGTTGGCACAATTCCCTCTGACTCTGTCTTGTTCTCTGAACCCCTTTAATTATGAAGAACCTCTTAATGTTCTCCTTGGTTGCTTCCCACCAGAGTGTGGGGGAGTCAAAGAGGGGCTTCACTGTTCTCCAACATGCGTAGTCCCTCTTTAGCTCCTCGACATTCTCTGGGGTCAACAGTTTTGTGTTTAACTTCCACGTCCCTCTGCCTGCCTTCCGGTCCTCCCGTAGGTGACAGGCAGTGGTCGGAGAACACTGGCTTGAGGTCAGTGTGTCTCACCGTGACGGTCTTCGTCGTGAAGACGAAGTCTATCCGAGATCGGGCTAAACCGTCCGATCTCGACCAAGTGAACTGCGGCTGGGACCCGCCTGCAGGGTCGCTGAAGGCGTCACGCAGCTTTGCGTCTTTTACCATCTCCATCAGAAACTTGGACGTGCTGTCCAGTCTGCTGTCGGCACTGCCGGATCGTCCAGCCGCATCAATGATGCAGTTGAAGTCACCGGCCAGAACGAGCTGCCGGGACGTGGCCAGCTGCACTGGGAGCTGCTGGAGAACGGCCAGCCGCTCGCTCTGCGTGGGTGAGGCATACACATTTATCAGCCGGAGCGGAGAGCCACGGTACATAACGTCCACCACGAGGAGACGCCCTCTTGTGCCAACAGCTCAAACTTACCCTCAACACAACCCTTTAGCCCCTTGAACCAAAGCCTCACACTTGTCCTCCACACATCACTTTTCTTCAACACAGCCTCTCTCACAATCTGCTACTCTGTTACATCTTATTTTTTTATTATTGGCTGCTCAAACAATCCAAGGGCTAATGTTTGAATTCTCTTGCTGCTGCTCTGACATTGAAATCGACTGATTGCACCAATCCAATGGATAGCTATTTTCTCTGCAGTTCGTAGCATTGAAAGAATGCAGATTTGATGAATCCAGGTAGAAATTGAAAAATCATAAAAAGTAAATATTTCAGTGAGGTTTTTGCGGTACATTAGATGTAACATTTGTGCAAAACTATTGCAGAATCTGAAGTTGTACTGAATGCAGCTTGTCCTAACAAATTCCAGAAACCTATGTTTGTGGTAAATGGCACTAAATAAAGAATGCATTCAAGTGTGGAAATGGAGTGGTGCATCTTTCACTGATGGTATGCCTATGTTCCCATATAATGAGCTTTCCTGTTCATTACAAGGCTCTTATCTATTCACTCTTCCGTCACAATACCTTTGAGTCAAGAAGATATAGCATGACATTTGATGCAGAGAAAGCAACAATTATTGGAAGAGAGATGAGGAACAGATGAACCACCATTAGAACACCTCCAATTAGCATTGTATATGAAGATCTAACATATAACCATTCAAATCAACGGACAGGTTGCTGGTTTGAAAAACCATAATGCTACAGCGCTGAAGAAGTTTATCTCTACAGAAATATTTATTCTGACTTGCTTCACATGATAAACTTAGACAATCAATTTTTGTTAGCACACCAGAATGAAATGTTTTCCCTTTAGTTTTTCTGGTACTCTGCAATTTTGTTAGAGACCTGCACTGTGAATATTAATCTTCCAATCCATGCAGTATCTAGGTTTTGAAGTACAGATCTAAATTTGGAAAATATATACTAATTTGATGAATGAGTATATCAACTTGGCCTTGCAACACTCTACTTCTTATTCAGTATGTATTATTTATTAATATAGACAAAGAATAAAGTACAGTATATTTTACACTGTTACATATTGTTAGTTTCATTACTCTAACAGCGTGATGGAGAAGGTGTGTCCCATTTGCTATTTTTGTCATACACAAAAGAATAGTGTTCCATTTGAATTGGGGACAATGTGTGTTTGCTTATTTAGAGAACCATGTAAATGTATTTTTCATCGTATTTATACAAGGCTTAGTTGTTACTAATGTATAGTACAGAATACATAAATTAAATATAATTTGGATATTAAGTACCTTTTCAAAGGATTTGGTGGCTTTCAGTAAAAAAATGTTACTGGTTTTAAATACACAAAAGTTTAATTACCAGAAAGGAAAAGTTTTTCTCCTAGGTCTTAGAAGTAGTAATACAGCGATACGGAATGGTTGTCCTCAATGGAGGCCTCACCTTCGTTCCCCTCCGCCACCACCTCAACGAGTTCCGGGTCCGGCACGACGTATAGTATTCCTTCTGTTGCCTCCGCCTCCATGCCTTTTTCTATGGGAAGGAGTCCTTACCACCCAGTGATGACCCCTTCTCCCATCTCCACCGATCCTCCTCCTCTTGGACTCCCCAGAACGGCCTTCTACCCTCTCTAGACCTCTATTTTTAACTGCCAGCGTGACATCAATTGTCTCACCTTTTCCACTCCCCTTACCTAACTCTAACTCTAACCTCATCCTCTCTGAACATATATCCCACCATTCACTCTGCAGAAACCCTGACATTATAATCAAACCCGCCGATAAGGGAGGTGCCGTGGTAGTCTGGCGTGTTGACCTCGACCGGGCTGAGGCCAGGCAATAACTTTCGGACACCTTCTCCTCCTTATCCTTGGACCATGTTCCCACAGACGAGAACCAGGCTTTAATCTCACATACCATTTCTGATTTCATCACTTCTGGCTGTCTGCCTTCCACAGCCTCCAAATTTATCATTTCTCAGCCCCATACAGCCCAGTTTTACCTTCTCCCCAAAATCCACAAACACAACTGCCCTGGCAGACCCATTGATTCTGCCTGCTCCTGTCCCGCTGAAATGATTTCCACGTGCCTCGACTCTGTCCTATCCCCCCTGCTCCAATCTCTCCTGACCTATGTCCAAGATACCTCACATGTCCTTCGTCTCCTTAATGACTTCCGCTTTCCGAGCACTCACTCCCTCATCTTTACTATGGACGTTCAGTCACTCTGCACCTCTACCCCCCACCAGGAAGGCCTCCGTTTCTTCCTCAAACGCAGAACCATCCAATTTCCATCTCCTAGGCCTCTACTCCACCTGGTCATCACCCTCAATAACATCTCATTGGACTCCTCCCACTTCTTCCAAGTCCAAGGCGTAGCTATGGGCACCCGCATGGCCGCCAGCTTTGCCTGCCTCTTTGTAGGGTGCGTTGAACAATCCCTGTACCAGGCATACACTGGCCCTATCCCCAAACTCTATCTTTGTTACATTGATGACTGCATCGGTGCTACCTCCTGGTGCCTTGGACTTCATCAACTACACCAGCAATTTTCATCCTGCACTCAAATTTACTTGGACCATATCAGACACCTCCCTCCCCTTTCTTGATCTCACAGTCTCCATCACAGGATATAGATTATTGAGTGATGTTTATTACAAACCCACTGACTCCCACAATTATCTCAACTACACTTCTTCGCACCCTGCTTCCTGCAAAGACTATCCCCTACTCCCTAATCCTACGTCTACGCTGCATTTGCGCCCAAGATGAGGTGTTCCATAATAGGACATCTAAGATGCAATTCTTTAAGTAATGGGGGTTCCCCTCTCCCATCATAGATGAGGTCCTCACTCATGTCTCCTCACTCATGTCTCCTTGGTACCCCGCAGCTCTGCACTTGCTCCCCCTCATCACAACAGAGACAGTCCCCCCCCTAGTCATTACCTTCCACCCCATCAGCCATCGCATACAACACATAATCCACCAACATTTCCGCCACCTCCAGCAATATCCCACCACTAGCCACATTTTCCTATCTCCACCCCTTTCCACCTTCCGCAAAGATTGTCCCCTCCCTAACTTCCTGTTTAACTCATCCCTTCCCACCCAAACCACCCTGTCCCCTGGTACCTTCCCCTGCAACTGCAGAAGATGCAACACCTGTCGCTATACCTCCGCCCTCGACTCTGTCCGGGGACCCCAACAGTCCTTTTGGGTTAAGCAGAGGTTCACTTGCACCTCCTCCAAGCTCATCTACTGTATCCATTGTTTAAGATGTGGACTCTTATACATTGACGAGACCAAATGCAGACTTGGTGATTGTTTCGCGGAACACCTTCACTCAGCCCATCTTAACCTAGCTGATCTACCGGTTGCTGGACACTTGAATTCTCCTTCCTATTCCTCCACAGAACTTTCTGTCCTTGTTCTCCTCCATTGTCAGAGTGAGGCTAAAAGAAAATTGGAGGAATATAATCATATCTTTCATAAATTACATAGACAATAGGTGCAGGAGTAGGCCATTCAGCCCTTTGAGCCAGCACCGCCATTCAATGTGATCATGGCTGATCACTTTCGCTTGGGCAGCTTACAGCCAGTGGTATGAGTATTGATTTATCTCACTTCATGTAACCCCTGCATTCCCTCTCTCTCTCTCTCTCTATCCTTCCTCCACCCAAGTCGCACTAGCTATCATTTTCACCCTACAAACAGTTACCAATGGCCTGTTTCTTTTATCATCATTACTTTTTTGCATATCTTTAATTCATTGTTTTTTATCTCTCCACATCACTATCTATACCTCTCGTTTTCCTTATCCCTAACCAGTCTGAAGAAGGATTTCGACCCGAAACGTCACTCATTCCTTCTCTCCAGAGATGTGGCCTGTCCCGCTGAGTTACTCCAGCTTTTTGTGTTTATCTTCGGTTTAAACCAGCATCTGCAGTTCCTTCCTACACAATACTGTGATACGGCTTTGGAAACATCAATCTTCTCTCGTGGTGTAATCATAATCACACCCATTGTGATATGAGAAAGCATAAGCAATTAAATTCTTCAAGAAAAAAAAGAAAGTAAACACGGAGAAAATTGTGGCACAGTCATTCTCATCTGCCACCTAGCAGCTTACTCAAAATGACATTGCTGGAGATCAGGGAGTGGGTCACTTGTCCTGTCCTTTTAAATGTGACTGGTTTCAGAGTCAGGGATGCCTGGGAGCAAAAATGTGACAACCACACAAAAGTAAATCTTCTCCAGTGACCTAGAAAATTATTCTACTCTCACAAGTTCACTGTGCACAAGCAGTTACTGAGAGTTAGATATACTAAGTGCTAGCTTATTCCGATTTTACCTGGGGAGATGACACTCAAGGTTACTAATAGTTTGATTCTACCTCTATTTATTCTATATTCACATCTTAAAATGGAAGAAAAATGGATGCATGAAGGCAGTGAGTTTCAAGAGTTTATTAAAGAGATGCGTAGGTTGAACACATTTATCCGATTTCAGCCAGATATTGAAATCACAAAACTGTGCCTGCTGAATTACAATGCGATTCAGCTCTTGCAGTCAGATGAAGTAAAACAAAGATGCATCATGTAGTATTTCAACCTTGAATTCTACAACCAATACAAAGAATATAAAAAAGTATGCTTTAAAAAAAATTACAACACATCAAAAATAAGGAATAAAGTAACAGCAGATTCATAAAGATCAAAATTTGCTGGAGTTTGCAGCAAGAGATTCATCATCTGAAAAAGGAACCAATGTTCTGGGTATGGACATTTTGTTGTCAGACCTTGAAATGCAATTCAGTGATCCAGAACTCCTACACGGGCTGTGTTCAAAGAGAACAAAATCAGATAACTGCTTCTAAAGCTCTCGCCCACGTACACGTTATGTGTGGAGTTCTTCTGTGAATGACAGAATCACACAGAGGCCTTTTAGTCCATCCTCCTTGTTTCAGCTGTTTTGAAGAGCTACCCAATTAGTTTAATTTCCCTGCACTTTCACCATAACTCTGCCAATTTCTCCTTTTCATGTATCCAACCAATTTTTTTCCTAGGACATCTTTCTGCAGGGGGGTACACAAAATGCTGGAGAAACTCAGCAGGTGCAGCAGTATCTATGGAGCGAAGGAGATAGGCAACGTTTCTGGCCAAAACTCTTCTTCAGACCCTTCTTCTGAAGAAGGGTTTCGGCCCAAAACGTTGCCTGTCTCCTTCGCTCCATAGATGCTGCTGCAACCGCTGAGTTTCTCCAGCATTTTGTGTACCATCGATTTTCCAGCATCTGCAGTTCCTTCTGTAACAAATCTTTCTGCATTCTTGTGGGAGGTATGGTTACTGATGATTAGAGCCAGGATTTTGCCATAAATGCCATCAGTGCCTTTTCATGCCCTTTGTGATGATTTCAGGAAGAAAATGCCCTTTTCACGATTAGCCTAAATCAGCCTTTTTTTGCCATTTTAACGTAACTTACAAGAAAATTCACACTACCAGGGTGAAACCCGGCTGTAAGTGGTTATTAAGTGGTGATTGGAAAGGGGTGCATGGGAAAGGGTCCAGTCTTTGCCGACTGTAGTCATGCTTTAAATAGGTGTGAAGTGGTGATTGGGAAGGTGTAGGTGGGGAAGGATCTAGTCTTTTCAAACTGGAAGCAGGCTGTGAGTAGGTGTGAAATGTTAGTTGGGGAGGGGGTGCGGGGGTACCAGGGTTAAGTTTCTATTTATCGAAACTGCAGAAGAACTTGTTCAGGTCGTTGGTCAGCTAACAATTGTCCAAGGAATGTGGGTTTTTCCCCTTGTAGCTTGTGATTACTTGCAAGCCCTTCCAGACTGAAGAAGAGTCATTTGCTGAGAACTTGCTCCTCAACTTCTCAGAGTACCTTTCCTTGGCAGCTCTGATTCCTCTTCTCAGCTTGTACTTGGCTTACCTGTAGAGGTCTGCATCCCCGTTCCTGTGGGATCTAATCCTGCAAACATCAAAATGCCTAAAGTCAAGTCAACACCTTGTAAAAAACTGAACAATTTGGTGAGAGTGTACAGGAGTGATATCTTCTCTACAGACAACTGTATGCTGTTTTGCAAAGCAGTGAATCATGAGAGGAAATATTTCGTCTCCCAGCATGTACAGACAGCTAAACACAAGTCGGCGGCAGAGAAACTGAAGGTAGGAAATACGTAAGCTTGTCTCCTCACAACATTTACTGCTGGCTCCAGTCGCAAATCTGAGTTTTCGAGTGATCTGTGCAAAGCATTCATTGATGCTGGAATTCCACTGTGGAAATTTGAAAACAAATAGACAATAGACAATAGACAATAGGTGCAGGAGTAAGACATTTGGCCCTTCAAGCCAGCACCGCCATTCAATGTGATCATGGCTGATCATCGCCAATCAGTATCCCGTTCCTGCCTTCTCTCCATATCCCCTGACTCCGCTATTTTTAAGAGCCCTATCTAGCTCTCTCTTGAAAGCATCCAGAGAACCTGCCTCCACTGCCCTCTGAGGCAGAGAATTCCACAGACTCACCACACTCTGTGAGAAAAAGTGTTGCCTCGTCTCCGTTCTAAATGTCTTACTCCTTATTCTCAAACTGTGGCCCCTGGTTCTGGACTCCCCCAACATCGGGAACATGATTCCTGCCTCTAGTGTATCCAAGCCCTTAACAATCTTATATGTTTCAATGAGATCTCCTCTCATCCTTCTGAACTCCAGAGTGTACAAGCCCAGCTGCTCCATTCTCTCAGCATATGACAGTCCCGCCATCCCGGGAATTAACCTTGTAAACCTACGCTGTACTCCCTCAATAGCAAGAATGTCCTTCCTCAAATTAGGGGACCAAAACTGCACACAATACTCCAGGTGTGGTCTCACTAGAGCTCTGTACAACTGCAGAAGGACATTTTTGCTCCTGAATTCGATTCCTTTTGTTGTAAAGGCCAACATGCCATTCGCCAATCTCTCAGAGGTTTTTTTAGAGAAATACACAGAGGAACATATACCGAGCAAGTCATCGTTATGGAAATGACAGCAACTTCAACATTGTTGTGCAGAAAATTAGAGATGAAGTTGCACGCACCAAAATATGTATCTCAATACATAATAACTGATGCTGTGGGGAGATATGTTGCCAATGTGGTCATCGGTACACTGGAAGCAGGTCAACCATCAAAGTAGTATTTGTTGACATCAGAAGTATTGGAGAAATCAAACAGCTCAACTATTGCTCAGTTGTTTACATCTTCACTTGCTGTACTTTGGCCAGAAGGTATAAAATACAAGAATGTTCTTCTGTTTGTGACAGATGCAGCTCCATACATGAAAAAAGCTGCTGGTGCTCTTTAAGTTTTATTCACCAAAATGTTGCATTTGACATGCTTAGCTCATGGACTCCATAGATTTGCCGAGCACATACGTAGCTTGTTTCCAAATGTCGATCGCCAAGTTTCCAATGTCAAGAAAATCTTCCTTAAAGCACCGTCACGTGTGCAGTTGTTCAAGGAAATGGCACCTGAGGTTCCGCTATCTCCTCAGCCTGTTTTGACTAGGTGGGGTAGAGGGCTCTCTGCTGTACTCTACAATGCTGCAAATTTTGAAAAGAAAAAATAAATCGTCAACTGTTTTGAAGAAGAAGAATCTGCTGCAGTCAGGATCGTCAGTGAAATCATGCAGAAAAAATCCCTCCAACGCGATCTTGTGTTTATTGCTTCCAATTTTGTAAACTTCCCACAAGCTATTACTTCCCTTGAGGAACGTGGCAAAACATTGCAGGTTTTCACCAAAGTAACTGACAATATATTCGTAAAGTTCCTTGCGATGTATTTAAAGACATACAAGGAAAATGTGAGAGAGTGATTTTAGCTAACAAATATCTTGAAGAAATACAAAACATAGCTAAAGTTCTGAAAGATTGTCGTTATGAATAGAGTTTGTAGCTTGTTTTGGGTATGCACCAGTGACCTCAGCTGGGGTAGAAATAAGTTTTTCACATCTGAAGCATATTCTGTCTGACAGACGGCATCGTTTAACACCAGATCATTTGAAAAAAAAATCGAGTAATTATGAGCTGCCAGGCAACTTTGGTTATTTAATGTAGTATGCATTTATAATTATAATTTTTAACCATATTTTGGTGGTGGAAATATATCCCTTTTTTGTCAATAAATGCCTTTTTCGTGCCTTTGTTGTAATTTTATTATGCCATTTTGCCCGTATTTCAGAGATTTTTAGCGCCTGAACATCCTGGCTCTATTGATGACACATCAGGAATTGAAACAACCTTACATGAACAATTTTGAAACTTGGTACTATTATCTCACATTTTGTTTCTTCAGCAATTGTCTCTTGCTATCCATATTTGGTGATCAAAAGATCCCATTATCACAATTTCATTAATATTTTAATGCTGTAAAGGATAATTTATTCACAGTTTATCTCACCTTGACCTCACATTTTCTAAGATTTTAATATTAAGTTTAAAGGGAAATCATTTGTTTTCATCAATATTCTTTCTGTTGTCCAGTGATTGCAGCAACTTGTATATTAACATATATCTTTATGTACTAGGTATGTCAGAAGCCTGTTCTGAGCTAACATTATTTCAAAGATGTTTCCTTTATTATTTGCCTGATAACGGCAAAAAAACTAATACTTAAATTCTGGAAACACACATCAGTCCCTACTGTTAAGATGTTGATTACAAACATGTCCGAGACACGACATCGTGAAAATATTAGACTCGTCTTGGCAGAAAAAACAGATCATTTTTTCAAGACATGGACATCCTTCACCGAATTCTTACAAGGATAGTGTGGCGCAACACAACTTTGGACTTAAATCCAATTATGGGTTGGGTAAGATGGGTGGGGGGGATGAGAGGCAGGTACATCACCATTTTTTTCTCTCTTTTTCTTTTTGTTCTTTTTTTTCTTTTCTTTCTTTCTTTTATCCACTCTTTGGCTACACTACTTTGGTCGTCTAGGGGTCCTATCTTTGCACCTCTCACTTTTTCTCTCTCTTGTTCTTTCCTTTTTCCATTCCTCTATTTTCAAGCTAAAAAGTTAAAATTGAAGCTGTACATTAACTGTATAATTTTATATGCCGATTGTTTTATTCTTGTACATTTCTAATAAATTTAAAAAAAACATTTTTTTTTAGTATCTTTAAGGGCCTGTCCCACTTGGGCGACCTAATCTGGGAGTTTAGAAGAGTGTCTTCGACCTTCATACTCGCAGCATAGTCAACATGAGGTCCTAGGACATCTTATGAGGTCGCTGGAACTCTCCTTCATGCTCGAGGGAAGTTTTCAAATATTCACGGTCTCAGCTAGGTCGTGGAACGTTTTTCAGCATATTGAAAAATTTTCTGCGAGTAAAATTTGGTTGGCATGGTTTTTTTAACTCATAATGCAGTGAAGTGGGGTCGCTATTTACTTACAGGCACTCGAGGACAGCCGGAGGCAATCTCCTTCGCTGACCTGGCATTTTGAGTACCTCATTGGAGTTTCAGAACCAAGGAAGACCTACCAGTAGGTAAATGCCCGCTAAATTTTATTAAACTTCTTAAAAGTGTCTCTCCCCCCCTTCAACACCCCCCCCCTTTTCTCCCCCCCTTTCCTCCCCCCCTTTTCTCCCCCCTTCTCCTCCCCCCTTCTCCCCCCTGTGCTCTCTAAAGGACTTACCGTTACTGTGCAGCCGTTTTACCTTCATCTTCATTGCGCAGACAGCGCTCCTCCGCTTTCCCTGGCCCTCGCCTTCGCGATGTGTTTGTGTTTGTGTGTGTGTTCGTGTGTGCGGTTAGTCAATGCAGCCCGCGGTTTCAACGCAGACAGGTCGATCCAGCTCGTGATTTCAACGTGGATGGTCGATCCAGCTCGAGGCTTTCCAGGCGATTGCCCTCGAGCTGGAAGGTTGAAGACATTTTTTTTAACTCGCCGATTAGGTCGCCCAAGAAAATGCTGGTGAAACTCAGCGGGTGAGACAGCATCTACGGAGCGAAGGAATAGGTGACGTTTCGGGTCGAGACCCTTCTTCAGACGGCTGAATTTCTCCAGTATTTTTATCTACCTTCGATTTTTCCAGAATCTGCAGTTCCTTCTTAAACATGTATCTTAATGTGCCTTTACAGGATTCCTTTTGCAAACACCAAGATTATGTCCTTTGGCTAGTTAATTGAATTTAATGATAGCTTAAATGAGGATTTTCCAAAGAAAATATAACAGGAGTACTGCATGCAGGATACCATCTCGCAGAAAACTGAAAATGGGTATGGCTGCCCTGCCTGCAGCTGTCCGTCCTTTCACTCATTTATTATTATTTTTAGTATGTTAAAGGTGTTTTGTTTGAAGATCTGGTCTTTTTATGTGGCCCTATATGGGGGGGGGGGGGGGGGGGGGTGTGGGGGGGAGGGGGAAACTGTATTTCTCAGTCCCTACCTGGTCGGAGAGGTGGCTTTCCTCCGTGTCACATCTTCGCCCCTGTCCTCGCGGCCTACCATCAGTACAGGGCGGCGTTTCCTTTCGGGACCGGCCAGTACTGCGGCTTCGGCAGCGGCACAGTGCTAGAGCACTATCACTGAGTGGGCGATGCCTTACCCGGGTCGCCGTGCTGGAGCTCCAGAATGCTGAGTCCGCCGATTGGAACATCGCGGAGCTGCGGGTCTGTGGAGCGTCCAGCAGCGGGGCGGCGGCGCTGACTTTTACACCGCGGAGCCTGGGATCTCTTGCCGAGATCGCCAGTATTGGAGCTCTGACCAGCATGGCCTGTTGGCTTTGGGAGCCGCGGTGTCTGGAAAGGAAGCGGTCTTTCCAGGTATTCCAAGCTGACGAGAGGGTTCTCCCGACGCCAGAACACCATCATCTGGCGAGAGGGCCTGAAACATCAGGCTGCCATAGCAGCGACTGCGGAGGCCTCAGTGTGCCCGACTGTGGGTGAACAAGAGGATGAGGACTGGACTTTGTTCCTTCCCCTACAGTGGGAACCATTGTGGGGGGATGTTTTTATGTTTAATGTTAAATTCTTCTTTAATGTTGTGTTGTATTCTTATTAGTGTGCGGCAATGGCAACTCAAATTTCACTACACTAATTGGTGTATGTGACAATAAATGAACCTTTGAACCATACTCTAATAAATGTATAAAATCTAGAAATTGGAGTTCATCTTTCCTTTGGTCTGCCAAATGTCACCTTCAACTTGATCTGGTCTAACCACATACATGCTATGGCCATGAAAGCACATTAGTGCTTCTGCTTCCTTTGGAAATTAAAGAAATGTGGCATGTCTCCAGGAACTCTTATAAATGTCTACAGATGCACGATATAGAGCATCCTCTCATGATACATCTTAACTTGGTATAGGAAATGCTCTACCAAGAGACCAAGAAATTGCAGAGAGTTGTCGACTCAGCCCAGTCCATCACATGACCCAGCCTCCTCCCATTGATTCCATCTACACCATGCTGCTGTAGGAAAGCAGCCAAAATAAACTGGGAACACTCACACTTTCTCTGCACTTTCTCTGTAGCTGTAACAATATCTGCCACACCATTTCTCCTTTCTCATTTTTCACATCCAATTGTAATTATATTTGGTATGCCTTGCTGGATAACCGACATTTTTTTTCACTGTACCTTCTTACATGCAACAATAATAAACCAATGATATCAGTGATGTGTGTGACACTACACCTAATTAGGTAACCAGCAAAGAAAATGCAACATTGATATTAAAAAAACAGATTTTAAAAGAATATTGAAGCTGCTTACATTCTGTACCATCTTTACCTTGTTTGTATTCCAATGGAGACACAAACAATCATGATACAGCTTTATAGGACTTTGGCTCAGCCACATGTGGAGTATTGACATTTTCAATCTGTCACTGGCCCAGGGTGTCATGCCCACTTGCCTCAAGACATCTACCATTGTGCCAGTGCCCAAACAATCAACGACAGGGAGTCTCAACGATTTCCGGCCAGTGGCACTCACCCCTGTCATAGCCAAGTTCTTCGAGCGGCTGATCTTGGCTCACCTCAAAGCCAGCCTCCCCCCCACACTGGACCCCCATCAGTTTGCCTACCGGACCAATAGGTCTACAGAGGACGCCATATCGGCGGCCCTACACTCTGCCCTGACCCACCTGGACAGCAATAACACCTACATCAGGTTGCTGTTCATTGACTTCAGCTCCACCTTTAACACTGTCATACCCGCTAGCTTGATCACCAAACTCAGCGATCTTGGCATCTCGACTTCCCTCTGCAATTGGACACTGGATTTCCTCACTAACAGACCACAGTCTGTTAGGGTCAACAACCTCACCTCCTCCACTATAACACTGAACACTGGCGTGCCACAGGGCTGTGTGCTCAGTCCTCTCCTCTACTCCCTCTTCACCCATGACTGCATCCCTAAGCATGGCTCCAACGTCATCATAAAATTTGCCGACGACACCACAGTGGTAGGACTGATCAGCGACAACGACGAGTCAGCCTACAGGGAGGAGGTCCAGCACCTGACAACCTGGCGTGCCAATAATAACCTCGTCCTCAACTCCCAGAAGACGAAGGAAATCATTGTCGACTTCAGAAAGAACAGAGGGGGCAGACACACCCCCATCCATATAAACAGGACTGAGGTGGAGTGGGTCTCCAACTACAAATTCCTCGGGGTACACATCTCGGAGGATCTGTCCTGGTCCCTCAACACCTCCAAGCTGATCAAAAAGGAATAGCTTCTATAATAACACCATCACACTGCTGAACTCGGAGTCCCGCCGATAGATTTCCACATCTGTATTTATTTACCTGTATTTATCTATATATTGCTATCACTACATACTGACACTAAACTGTATTTTGTTGTACCCATACTTGTATCTGTGCAATGACATTAAAATTGAATTGAATTGAATTGCATGCACTTCTGTTCAGCCTATTACAGGAAGAATGTGGAGGCTTTGAAAAGGGTGCAGAGGAAGTTTATCAGACTGATCCTGGATTATGGGATATTAGCTGCAGGAAGCGGTTGGACAAACTGAGTGTTTTCTCTGGAACTTTGAGGTTGCAGGGAGACCTGATAGAAGTCGATAAAATGATGAGAGACATAGATAGGATAGAAAGTCAGAACCATTTTCCCAGGAACAAAAAAAAATCAAATATTAGAGGGCATAGCTTTAAGGTGAGACAAAAAATAAATAAAAGGAGAAATGCAGGGCAATTTTTTTTTAAGCAGAGGGTGCCTAGAATGCGCTGACGGTAGTAATGATTGAAGCAGTAATAATAGTTGCATCAATGAGACTTTTCAATAGGCATATGGATGTTTAGATTATGTGCAGGAAAATTGAAAGATTAAACGAGAACTTACCGTTTGAAGTTTGATCTTTATTTTATGAGAAGTTGAAGTGAGGGACTACATAAAGAGCCCGCCAGCCTGCAAGCGCATCAATCTTCAGAGCAACTGTATGAAACCACAGACCACTTGCACGAACTTAAACTATAGAAAGATTCATAACTGTTGACTTACCGAATTATCTTTATGAGATTCAGGGTTGGGAGTGGAGGGCACGTAGTCCCTCACTTCAACTTCTCATAAAATAAAGATCAAACTTCAAATGGTGTTCTCGTTTAATCTTTCTATTTTATATCAAAGTCGAGTGACTACGCGAAGCCTTCAAAGCTCTGTGGTTTCATGCAGTAAACCAATCTGTGTGTGAAACACTTAAACAGATAAACCATAAATGGTAGAAGACATGGGTTATTAACAACATGATGCTAACTTGCATACATGTCCATTGCCCTTAATCGGACCACAGTCCCAATTGGCTTTGAGTTAGACAATAACTCATGCAACACTGTTCAGAATTCTATCAGCAATCATCCAGGCATATTCAACCAAATTTTATAACTTCTGAAAATGCACTATGTAAGTAAGCCTCCTGCTGTTGCAAGAAGATGATCAAATGGGAATATCCATTATATTGGCTGCTAATGAGCCAGGCCCCTTGGAAGAATGAGTTGAAATTATTTGAAATTACACCTGCTATATCTTGAGAAAATTATTAAATAACAATGAAGAAACTACCCTTCATCTCATAGGTACTAACAAGCTCAGTGTACCTGTATACATAATAACACCCCCCAATCTCCAATCTGGGGGATATGCTGTCAACTCCAAATTGCACCCAACCATGCCTGTTTTGTTTTATGAGATCATTCCCATAACAAGCTACCCTCATGTCAGTTATGGCCCAGAGACAGAGCCGGAGATTGAGTAAAGACTGTGTTCTTTGTGCTGAAATCAGTTGCTAAAAGCATAATCAACTTAAAAGATACTGCTCCCATTAGGAATACCATAGATGAATATCTGCATAATAATTTACTGATACACATTCCACACTACTATGAGTCTAGGCTTTAGAGCATTCATATAAAATACACCTTGCATAACATTAGTCAACAGTGGGTGAATAACCATTCATTTATTGTCCCACTTATGGTACTAGATAGCATGACAAAGCAGCACAAGCAGTGTCAATTGTGCTATAACATAATTGTTTCTCTAAGCCCAAACTGAAAGAAACACAAACCTTTGCTACTTCTGTGTAAAAGTAGCTCACGTGGCTTCTTCACAAACTTCCCATACAACCGTGCAGAGCTAGCTGCACGAGAAATAGGCTGAACTAGCCATCATTCGTGACTTCAAGTAAATAGGAACTTCTTTCAGCTGCCTTTTACAACGGACACCTTGAATGAGTAGGCTAAATTGGCACTATAAAAATTCAAGTCACCACAACCTTGATATCGTAAGAGGCATCTACTGATAAAACCCCTGAATCCTATCAGCTACAAAAGCATGTCATCTATAAAGTCCATGGCACAATGCCCTCTTGATCTGAGTAGGGCAGCATTAGCTTTTGAATCTTTGTCATCAAAACACCAGATATATCTGTGCCTCTCGTGCATAGATATGGAAAAGTATGCATCTTCAAGATCAATTGAGGCCCTAAATCCTCTGATTCAGCTAAATTGCTGAAATACAATTACCCATCTTAAACTGGTTAACTAAACACATGATCAGACTAGCCAAATCCTAACCTGATTTGGCATGCTCCGCCTTTCTGCAACCTTGAGAAAATATCAGAAATATACCCCTCTTGATTTTGGGCAGACTACTCATCCTTTGTGAGATGTCTCCGTTTCCACTTGGATAACCCTCATTTCCCCTATTGACCATACGGACAGAAATTTTGGCTTCTCTTATAGAAACATAGAAAATAGGTGCAGGAGTAGGCCATTCGGCCCTTCGAGCCTGCACCGCCATTCAATATGATCATGGCTGATCATCCAATTCAGTATCCTGTACCTGCCTTCTCTCCATACCCCCTGATCCCTTTAGCCACAAGGGCCACATCTAACTCCCTCTCGCTGCAGAAGATGCATCTATATATTTATTTATTTATTTCTGCTCATAACATATAATCAGATCCTTATGACTAGAGCTGAAGCACAACATCCACTTGACGTGGAAATACGAGTTCCTTGTCAACTCTTCACGTTCAGAGTCACCACGAATCCTCAGCCTCCTTCCTCAGAGTGGAAAATAGCATACTGCAACGCTGAACCAGGAATTGCTCTGCAGTCCTCTGACTGAAACCACCTGTCTCAGTCGCCAGTGTACTCAACACACTCTCTTCTACCAGCCAATTCAACCAGGAATTCTGGTATTGTAAGCCTACAGATTATTATATATATTTTTTCTATTCACAACATGAACCTGGAGGTCAGATACAAAATGCTACATGCCAGACCGGCTTTCTGCTGGTAGCTACCTATCCCAGAGAGGATGGCAATGATGTTTCCAACGAACTGGCAACTTAATAGCTGAGCTGAAAGAATTAAGCATGTGTTGAGGGAAACCTCAAACTACCTCACTACTGAGCAGCCTGATAACCTCAATCACAGATGTTGAGGCAGTGCTTCCCTGGTCAATATGTTCCATATGGCCAGCCAGTTCCAAGATGGTCTATCCTGAACCAGGGTAGCCAAACTGTTCCTACTTGGAACTTACAGAGCTTGCTATGTAAGCACCCTGCCATCTCTGCATCAACCTGCTCTTCTCCAGAGACAGTGAAAGGCACTAGACAGACCATGGTGCCAGTAAATGCAAAGCCTGGGCGACAGACTGCTCTATTTTGGAGTTTTAAGGAGGTTGGTAGAGAGACCTTACCTGCCAGTGTGTCTGAGCCCAGGTCGAACTGCTTGTTGGAAGTTTCATTGCAGACCATGTCCGACCATATCTTCAGCCCCACGCTTGCCAAACTCTCTTTTGTGACATTGCTGTGCAAGGTATGCCTGTCAGCATTTCTGAGCCCAATGGGACAGACTGCTTCTTCGGCCTCCAGCCTCTTTAGAGCCTTGCTGGAGCTTTACTGTGCAGGTCACGCTACCAGTTATTCCCAGCCTGGTTTGCCAGGCCGCTCCTTCGGCCCTTTCTGCTCCTTCAGAGCCTAGCGGAGCTCACTGAACAGGCCGTACCTGCCATTACTCCGAGCCTGCCTCGACAGGCAGCTCCTGCGGGCCTTCTGCCATTTTTGGACCCTTTGCTGGAGCTGACTGTGCAGATCGTGCTGCCAATTCTCCCAGCCTGGATCGACAGGCTGCTCCTTTGTCCAGCTGCTTCTTCGGGGCCTCAGCGGGTTCACTGAACAGGTCATGCCAACCATTACTGCAAGCCTTGATCAACAGGCTGTTCTTGTGGGGCCAGCTAGTGACTCCTGACTGCTCCTTTCCTGGAGCTTCAACGGCGCTTCCTGCCCCTTGTATACAGGGGTGAAAACACGCCGGAATGCCGGAGCTTTACCCACATATGATTGTACTCCACCCCCACAGCCTTCTTAAATTCCCCCTGCATGTCTTCAACTTGCTACATTATTCCTCTCTGAAGAGATACTATACAGGCTGCACGTTACTGGCCCTGTAAAAATGAGCCATTTTGGGAATTATCTCATCCTTATAGAATTTTTGCGAAGGCAATAGCCCCAACTGAGTATTACAGAGCTGTGTTAATGCAGCTTTCTGCACTTCCGAGAGTTGAGACCCATCTACTGACTTGCAAAAGGCCATAATGACTCCAGTGAGCAGTTTTTGAACTCGCTGACGTAATTCTTCACCTACATATCATCCCTGAGATATCCCAACTGATGAAATTGACATATCGATCATCCAAACGTATGGCAGTTATCTGGACTTGCATATTTCCCAGCCGTATCAAGCATATTCCCCTTCTTAGCTAATGAGAAGTTAAATCTCCCATTAGTTCAGGGGATTCGATTTCCTTATCGATATCCACATAGTTGGAGTCACCTATGTAATAATCTCCAACACTCCCCTCTTCTGAGCGGGAAATATTATAACGCTACCCTGAGCCAGGTGTTGCTTCCACAGCCATTTGACTAGCACAGCCCGTAATGCTACCCTGAGCCAGGAGCACATTTCATTTTCTCATTTTATTTATTTGTTTATCCATCCATTTTCATGTATTTATTTATTTATTTATTTATTTATTGTTTGTTTGTTTGTTTTATTGTTTTTTTTTACTCACTAGACAGGTTGCACCTGCTAGTGACTCCGAGTCCTTGCTCCCTTCTGGAGCCTCAATGGAGTTTCTTAGGGGAGGAATATAACGCAACCTTGAACCAGGTGTCGCTTCCTCAGGCCTCTGGCTAGTTCTCTTTCGGAGTTCCAAAGGAGCTGTCTGAACAGGCCTTGCCCATCAGATGCTCCAAACAGCCACCTGCTCCCGTGGAGCCCCATACCTCCACAGCGGTCGCTGTCCCAGCCAAGCCGGCAGCCGCTATTTTTAGCCGGCAGCTCCTTTACAGAGCCTCCACAGCGGTCGCTGTCTCGGCCGAGCTGGCAGCCGCTATTTTTAGCCGCCAGCTTCTTTATGGAGCCTCTATGGTGGTCGCTGTCCCGGCCGAGCCGTCAGCCGAAAAATTTAAATCGCCAGCTCCATACGGAGCCTCCACAGCGGCAGCTGCACAAGCTGTATCAGCTTCTCTAGGCTTCGGCCCCTATTTCCGGAGCAGCGGCCCGTTCCTGAAACAAAATTTTCCTTACCTGCCAGAGCAGTTTCAAACTGCTCCGATTCACGTGCCATGCGTCGACGTATTGACGCGCATGCGGGTTGGCGGGCTCTTCACGTAGTCGCTCACGTGCATCAATATAAAATAAGAGTTGGTCTTAGCATCATGTTCGGTACATACACTGTGTCAAAAGGCCCGTTCGTGTTCCGTGCTGTTCTATGTTCTATGTTCTAAGAGAGATCTGAATTTCATGAAGACTGCCATGCAGATGAAATACAAAGTGAAGTCAGAGAATCATGACTCTTCCCTGTGTGGGTCTGCTGATGGTGTGGCTGGATACTCTCCTCACTGTCACAAATGGTCCAATGCTCTTGTGGGTTGATCAATATTGGTGATGGCTGCATGCAATCACATTGTTTAAACAGGTTCTTTGAGCAGTTGGGAGCTCCAGGGAATTATATATGCAAAGCAAACAACTGATCAATGAGACTGGGAAATTATGTTTGCAGGACATCAATACGGCAGTTGCGGCATTGGGAATGACGCCGGGTTCAGCAGTGACCACACCGGCACTCGCAGTAGGAGGAACTCACTTGATATGTTTTAGTTACAGTGTCAAGATAGTCCTGGGCGGTGCAGTCTCTCACCATCAGGGTGCATGTAAGGTTGTGCTAGCAACCTTAGGGTTGTCTCGGCAGCTCAGTCCTGGTCTCGAAGGAGGAGGTGTGATAATCTCAGGCATCTCCTTGCTGTTCACCCAGGCCTCGAGAGGAAGAGCTGGCGGTTCCAGGTTTATCCTGGCTGCTCAGCTTTGAGCTTGAAGAGGCGGCCATAGTAGTCTTTTGCTTAACCTGGCGGCTCAGTCTTTGCCTCTGTGTGTAGGTGCAGCCCTTCTTCCCTATATCGATGGGAAGAGATACTGGTGGTCTCAGACTTGCCCCTGCCACTCAATCTTAGCCTCAGTAGAGATACTGGCTATCTAGGGCTTCTTCCTGGCAGTTCAGCCTTGTCCACTTGGTGGTGCCGACTGTCTTGGGTATGACACAGTCGGTCAGCCTTCCTCTAACCTGTGACAGGGGAACACAGTTATCAGGGAGACACCCTATCTTCACTCCCTTCTGCTCTCTCTTCATTCCTCTTTCTTCCCTGCTATTTGTTTTCCTTTCTACCTTCTCCCCTCTGGCTGGAATGCCTGGATTTTATAAGGAATAGGCAGAAGAGGCTCAGGTGGGCCAATCCAATGTCAGCTAATTGGAACCTGCAGTTATCAATGATGCTGAGGATTGGCCCCTCCTGGACGGTCCGTCAGTGATAGGGATCAGAGCGGCATTGGAGGGAGGAGGCGCTGACAGCTAATGCAGTGCAGACCAATGTATTGCCATTTCTTTCTTAAACCATGTATGGTATACTCCTATTATTTGTATGGACTGGTAACCATGTGGTTAAAAGCTCCAAGGGAGTGGAGGAAGCATACACAAGCCAACCTTAAGTGCCTGGCTGAGATCACAAAACATTGATCACATTATGATGAACAGGTTTATTGTGCAAACTGGTCCAACTTTTAAACCTTACTTTTCCCCTTGCATTTTAATTCCTTATATTAAATGCTAATTGTAAAGTATTTAATAATTTATTACGATGTCTTACTTACCCACTCCCACAGGCGAGATGAAATGTTAAACTAGCTTTAATCAGGCGGAACAGATTTTTCCCCTTATATTTTGTGACATCCTTCGGCAGGATTAGTCGATGCAGGATAAGAACTCATTAAAATGATATACCACACAATTTACAACTGCTCTTCAACAAGTGATTTTGGTGCTAATATTGCATATGTTTCAGAAAAGAATTAGACCTATAAAGATCTTTAATAAAGAGACATAGATGGTGAACTGTGTTGAAAATACAAAGTAAAATATGGTGAGGCAAAAGAGAACAGGGAAACTTGAAGAGGATGGGACAATGCAGTAAGGAGGTGTAGAACAGTGCTACAATAAGGAGAATGTTCTTGGAAAATGGAGAGAATGTTCCCACAGCAATTTATGTTGCAAGGTTTTGGTCATGTCAAGATAAATGTACACTCAACCAAGGCGAGGCTGCAGTTAAGAACATCTTATTTACACATTCCCATGGATGGGATGAAAAGTGAAACTGGCTTTGCTCAATCAGAACTAATTATTTTTTCTCTTTCGTTATATTCCTCAACATGATTAGTCAATCCAGCATAGGAGTTCCTTTGGTCACAATTTGTAATAGCATTATAGTCCATTAAAATAATGACAACAATGTTATTGCCCTCAGCGATCCGAATAGGTGACACAAAACACGGAAGCATATATTTGAAAGCTTCCAAATGAAGGCAAAGTGTGCATATTGGTATTGAGGACAACATTGGTGAGGTAATGGTAACAGAATTAAAAAAAAATAGTTCAACTGAATAAACATTCTAAGGCAAGTCATGTCAGGGCATAAATGTGCTACAACTCTAGTTTGTGTGAAATATTAAAAATCGTTGCCATCCAAGGTGATCACTTCTGCAGTAAATGGCTGCAGCTCAAGGAACATTGCTTCAGAGTGAAAAGCCAGAGTATAAGATGCAGATACAATGAAGTGTTAGCATGGGGGAAAGATTTCCTGCAACATCATTCCAGAAAGCAATCACACTCTTGATTAAATACTGGAAATAGGTCAGACAAATTGGGCTGAAAGATCTGTTTCCATGCTGTCTAGCTCTACAACTCTGACTTTAACAGGGATAAGAGGATCAACTGCAGGTGAGTGAGTGTTTCAGGTACCCTTTAACCTGTTCAAAAGAAACCCACTGTTGCCTTCTGCTGCTAGTTAGCCAGTCAATCTTCTTTTCCTGCTTATAACTCCTACAGTATTAACCTTTGTTTCCTGCAATAATACTGATGTGGCACTTTATCAAATGGCATCTGGAAATTCCAATAACACAGTTATTTTGTCTGAATTGCCCACTTAATAAATTAGATGGGTAATTTTCGATCATGATTAGCACACATATAAATGACCTGCTTTTTGCGAAGCATATAATGACATTGGTCCATGTAATGCTTGTAATTATCATTATGCTTCGTATTATCATTGCTCCAAATTCCATGTCTTTGGGCAGTCACAACGTAAAGCAATTTTTGGTTTTGAACATTCGCTCACACCTCTAAGGTCTGCTGCAGCAGGGTCTGAAGACTGATGCTGCTTCTCAGAGGCACTTTTATTTACCAGAATAACTATCCTTTGCACATTCATTGTGGGTGTTTCTGTGCAGTTTTCAAGCAGGCTGCAGATGGACATGCAGACCTGCATCACAACCAATGTAGACATGATCAGGGATGCTAGAGTGAGAAGCGCCAGAGAGCTTATATCAACAATCTTCCCAGATGTTTACGAGGTCTATTGTTCATATCATGACCTCTTTGAAAGGCTTTGTCTCGGGTCTTCAGCATAGACAGATCTGTGACCCTTTGCAGACATGGATCCAGGCATTTTCAAATGCCTGGACTGCTGCTTCTACAGCGATTAAAGTCATCGTTGCTCTCAACTTCCTAGTCTTTGCATCATCCAAGGTGCATTAGTAGATAGTATTTTTGGAGGATAAGGGCGTCTATTGTGAGGTGAGCATTGTTTACCCATTCCTAACTGCCCTTCAAAGAGTGAAAATTATTTTTCAACTGCTTCAGTTCTGGTGAAGGCAATTCCACAATGTTAATGGGTGAGGACTTCCAGGATTTAAACCAAATAATGATGGAGGGAGAATGATATTTCCAATTATACTTGGTAGTGTTGTTCTAATAATCTCCCTGTTTGTAGAGGTCCTGGGCTTGACAGATGCTGCTTTCATAATGTATGACTTTATAATTCTGTGACTGTGTAAAAAGACAATTCTCAGCTCATCCTTTAAGCAGAGAACAGGAGAAAATATTGCTGCCTTCCCTAAATTTCAAATCATGATCTACTGAACTAATGTTGTGCTTCAGAATCCCCTTCAGAACCCAGAGCTCTCATTAATTATAAGGCTCCTAAAAATGTATTTCTTCAAGGTCTATGCCAGACATCCAGGGTGCTTACTTGACCTGCTCATTCTTATGCAAAGTGCATACCTGCCATATTTCAGGGACAGCACTGCCAGGAGGGAAGGGTTCCCCCTGTCCTGCTTGCCTTGTGACTCCTGCTTGTGCTCTAGCAACTGCAAATGTACATCATTATGGACTTTGAACAGAATACCATTGGGATCCTCACAATATGATTTAGTTGTCTTCCTTGTCCCCCATCTAAGACCAGCCAGGATTGTGATCTGGTGCCTGACACAAAACCTAGTGAGCCTGGGTCCCTCCAACAGAAATCACTCTCTGCATGTACCCAGACCTCCCTGACCATCCTGCTGTACACATCATGTGCCCAGTTACAGGTCTGACAAAGGACAATAGCCTGTAATCAGTGTAACAAGTCCACCTTCACAAATCTTCAAGCCTAGAGTACCTCGTAGGGGAACAGTGCCATAGAATTGCACACCACAAAAACAGGCCTTTCGGCCCAACTCATCCATGCTAACCATGAACCCTATCTATACCAATCCCATATACCCGTCAGAAGCTCATATCCCTCAACTCCTTTCCTATCTAAGTTCCTGTCCAAATACCTTTTAAACACTATAATTGTATCTGCCTCTACCACTTATCTTGGCAGTTCATTCCATATACACTCTTTGTTTATAAACAATGCCTGTAAATTTAATTTAAATATTTCCCCTCTCACCTTAAACCTATTCCTGCTAGTTTTAAACTGCCCTATCCTAGGAACACAAATCTCTGACTATTTACTCTATCTATGGTCCTCATCATATCCTCCAATGCAAATAAACACAGCCAATCCAATCTCTCCTTATAATTAACACCTGATAAATGAAATGAAATGATTAATCAAAACACTACTCAGTTTTGTCTGCAGTATGCACATGGCCGCTGGAAATCTTCTGCTGTTTGTAATCTTTCTTGGGCATCAACAACACAAGAACACAGGTTTTAAATTCATGCTAACCTTTCTACCCTCCTAGATTTGCTAGCCTGTGAGGTTCACCACACTGAGTACAACATCACATTAGCCTTCATTCATTGTACCTGTGATTAATGAAATTCCTTTGCCAAGAAAACCATTATTCCATTGCAAGAATTGTGTTCCATTAAGGAACCTTTCAGATTTTAATCAAATACCTGTATATTCATGAAAGACCCTCCGCGGGAACTGCATTGATAGATATGTCAGTACTTGCAATTTCCACTGCAATGTAATTGGTAATAAGATTCCTCATGAGAATTCCTTTAAGTCCTTGTTTGAATTACAGCCAGTTCTCATGATAATGGGCAACTGCTGAGCCATTTAATTGAACAATATCTGCAGTGACTATGGTTAATACAGTCATCTGATGAAAAGCGGTGCTGATAGACTTTGTGCTGGGCAAGACCTTTCGCAATTCTGTGGTGGCAATTGTAATGATTGAAGCACGGAGCCAATGACATTAACATCAGCCAAACCAAATGTAAAAAGTCCCATTTTATGATAATTAGAAATGCTAAAGAAGATCACCATCTTCGTGAGTAACCTCACTAACAGATTAAAAACTGCTATTGAACGCTCCATAACAAAGGCTGAGCAGAGGGATAAAAAGGGAAGGAAAACAGTTACAGTGGATTGTTGCACATATAGCATGTCCTTAACATTTCTACTAGCTCTTGTTGCGAAATGAATCAGATCAAGCAAAGGAATCTGCCTTATGGTGCATTCCACGTGCGGGAGTATTGATTGCTAACACATGAAGAAATCATTTGTTTAGTTTAAAAAACTTGATTGTAATGATGAATGCAGAACAAGCATGGAGTTGAGGTGTAAACCAGGAACTACAGATGCTGGTTTACAAAAAAAAGGTGTAAAGTTCTGGAGTAACTCAGCAGGTCAGGCAGCATCCCTGGAAAACATGGATAGGTGATGCTTCGGTTGGGACTCTTCTTCAGACTTGAAATAGACTTGACCTCATTTGTCAATGTCCATGCAATGAATGTCTCCCCTGTTTTTAACTGGATTAATCAAAGCAAAGATAAAGGATTTTAACCCATGTATTTCTGACGATATATGATAGTGAAACTGGTAACGGTAATTATGTATCTCTCTGTTATTGGACATTTTAAAAACATCAAACATATAATCCTTTTCAAAACTAGAAAGCGAGCTTCTTTTTGGAAGAGGAATTCATCACTATAATTATTTCTAAGTTGTCTTTGCTTTCCTTAACTTTAGAAATAGTCAAGGATGAAATATACAATAAAAGCCAGCAGTACAAATGCAGCAATCCGTTTTTCACTTTGTTGGCATGGCTACTGAATTCGAATGAAAGGATTGAAATTAGCACATCACTTTAAATCTAAAAACAAATGAAACACAAGATTTTTGGGATATATAAATAAAGGCCCTGGAGTTTATTCTTTGAGATGACTTCACTGTCCCGCTACCATGACATAGTTATCTTTTCGCAATTGCCTGCAGGTTGCGTTGTTTCAATGATAAGGATAGCAGACCTCCAAGAAGGCTGCTATGATGAGATATTTAACTGGAAGGACTGGATTTCAAACCCTTTATAGGTTAGAGGTAGAGCTGAGGGCACTGCCCGAGGGCCAGTGGTGAAAGAAATGCTGACATCCTGAGGGAAAACAACATTTCCAATGAGGTTCACCCAGGGAAATGAGCTGTACGTCTGATGTAACCCAGAATACATACCTACTATTACAGCCTACAGTTCTGTGCTAACCACCAACAGCTAATTCAGATGTCTGCTCCACAGCCTGCAGAGCTTTCAAAACAGTCAGTGCTCTAATTATATAGAACAACAGCCCTCTCCTGCCTGGGTGGCAAATTGCTCCCAGATGGGGCAACCTGCTCTCGGAATCGGATATTCTTAGCACAAATTGACTTGGACTATATTGCACTAAACGCTATTCCCTTCATCCTGTATCTGTAGACAGTGGACGGCTTGATGCAGTAAAGTCTAATCTTTTCACTGACTAGATCGCATGCAATAAAAACGGCTCTTCACTGTACCTCTGTGCACGTGACAAATATAAACTAAATTAAATAAACTAACCTAAACGAAAACTTTTACTAATGTCCATTTGGGTATCCTTAGAAGTTTAAACTTGCTCTATTAGTTGCTGTACTGTAGTAGCATCAATGCTGGCTGACGTCAATTATGGACGACTTCCAAAATCAAAATATTGCCTTCCTGGGAATATGATGTACAATCTTTCGACTCTTGGAAAACATAAACCAGGCTAAATGACACTCATGACATTTCTTTATGTATCTGTACCACGCTGCCCATTGTAGCCCTGTGTCAACCAATCTAGGACTCATGTTCAATTTGTTTTCTGAGATGTTGGTCTGAAAGTGAAATTGAAGAACCTAGTACATTTTAATCTTGATTATTTGTATTAACCATAGATACATCTGCTGAATTAATTAAACATAGAAAATAGGTGCAGAAGGGGCCCATTTGGCCCTTGAGCCAGCACCGCCATTCATTGTGATCATGGCTGATCATCCACAATCGGTAACCCGTGCCTGCTGCTCCCAATATCCCTTGATTCTGCTAGTTGCTCGAGCTCTATCTAACTCTTTTTTAAATTCATCCAGTGAATTGGCTTCTACTGCCTTCTGTGGCAGAGAATTCCACAAATTCAAAACTCTCTGGGTGAAAAAGTTTTTTCTCATCTCAGTTTTAAATGGCCTCCCCTTTATTCTTAGATTGTGGCTCCTGGTTCTGGACTCCTCCATCACTGGGAACATTTTTCCTGCATCTAGTTTGTCCAGTCCTTTTATAATTGTATATGTTTCTATAAGATCCCCTCTCATCATTCTAAATTCCAGTGAATACAAGCCCAGTCTTTCCAATCTTTCCTCATATGACAGTCCTGCCATCCCGGGGATTAACCTCGTGAACCTCCGCTGCACTTCCTCAATAGGAAGGATGTCCTTCCTCAAATTAAGAGACCAAAACTGCACACAATACTCCAGGTGTGGTCTCACCAGGGCCCTGTAAAACTGCAGAAGGACCTCTTGACTCTATACTCAAATTCTCTCTTTATGAAGGCCAACATGCCATTAGCTTTCTTCACTGCCTGCTGTACCTGCATGTTTACTTTCAGTGACTGGTGTGCCAGGACACCCAGATCTTGTTGCACTTCTCTTTTTCATAATCTGACACCATTAAGATAATAATCTGCCTCCTTGTTCTTGTCGCCAAAGTGGGTAACCTCACATTTATCTACATTATATTGCATCTGCCATGCATCTGCCCACTCACAACCTGTCCAAGTCACCCTGCAACCTCCTAGCATCCTCTTCACAGTTCACTCAGCTTTTAATCCTATCATCTAAATCATTAATATATATTGTAAATAGTTGTGGCCTCAGCACCGAGCCTTGCGGCACTCCACTTGCCACTGTCTGCCATTCTGACTGGGACCCGTTTATTCCTACTCTTTGTTTCCTGTCTGCCAACCAATTCTCTATCCATATCAATACCCTATCCCCAATACCATGTGCTCTAATTGTGCCCACAAATCTCCTGTGTGGGACCTTATCAAAGGCTTTCTGGAAGTTCAGATACATTACATCCACTGGCTCTCCTTCATCCATTTTTCTTGTCTCATCCTCAAAAAATTCCAGAAGACCAGTCAAGCAGGATTTCCCCTTCATAAATCCAAGTTTGTAATCTTTCAGCTGAAAATGATTCCATAATGTCAATTGCTACAGATTGCACCTTGCCTGTGAAACAGAAAGGTGGCGGCAGGTGAAGGAGAGTGATAAAAAATATGTCCCCCCCAAACAATACCTAGATTGCAACGATTAGCCCATGCACCTTGACACTGCAGACAGTGGTGACGTGATATTACTTGAGCAAGTCAATGAACAGCTGGAGACTCCTAAACAAGTTATGGGGAGAAGACAGGAGAATGGAATAGAGAGGGAAAGATAGATCAATTATGATTGAATGGTGGAGTAGACTTGATGGAACAAATGGCCTAATTCTTATGAACTTATGAACTTATAAGTGAGTGGGTGGATATATTGGGGCAGATTGGTGGGAGTGGTACTGGAAGGAAGCGTGAAACATTGTGATTATCTAGGCACAAACTGTGTCTGTCCACATTTGACATCTTAAAGGCACACATCTTGTAGCTTCAATATATGCTGGCAGGTCATCTGACCTGAGGAATGGTACAGTAGTGGAGACTATTGTTTTTACACCTTCCACTTGAAAGCTCAATAGATGAGGTAGAAATTAGGGTAGACTTTATTTGTATGCAACGGATTCTTCAGATTTTATTGCAATTGGAAGAAGCTAAAATTAAGCAAACAAGTACGGGTGCAACACATATAGAGGAGATCATGTTGACCATTGGCTATTACTGAAACCATGCCCACTGGTGTAATTGTCATTCCATTCCATGTCCAACCTCTCTCAACCACATCCTCTTTCAACTTACAAGGCTGCTGATGGTAGCAACCTTGAGCACTCACTTTCCATACCATCTCCTGCAGTGCAGTCAGAGATGATGAATAATTCAACAAACAACAGTTGCAGGGTTTCCATGAGCCAACCTGAAGTAATCAGGCAGAGTACAGGCGATGCAGATGCTAGTTCCTGGGCTAGGGGGAGGGAGAGGGGAAGTACATAAAAAATAGCAGCAATTCAGCCCCTCATTCCTGTTCTGTCATCTAATAAGGTCAAGGGTAATCTTTTACTATACCTCCACTTCCCTGTCTTAACCCTAAATTCTTGATTTCCTTCAGAAATCCTTGAAATAATATCCTGTTTATTTGCACAACTGTGGACCTAACAACGATGCAATATCTGATCGATAATAATCTAGCCTTCTCTTTAGTATATCCAGAAGCCACCCAATACCAGAATTCTATAGAGGAAGTTCAGATTGCTATTTAACAAGGCTAGATTTTATTTCGGAGTCACGTGAGTGACTTCGTGAAGACCCCGCCAGCACGCATGCGTGACATATCGTCGCGCGCATTTGCCTCGACCAGCTCCTTCAAAAGGCCATCAGGTAAGTCCACTAACCTTTACTTCCAACAGGATGGACACCAAAAGCAAACGGAAAGCGACACTCTCCAGGAGCCGCGGGGCATTGACAAGCCAGCGGCCTTTGTCACCGGAGCTGCGAGCACCACCGGCAGCATACGGACGGTCGGGGGTAAGAGTGCGGAAGTCGGGCGCTTCCGTTACACCAGCGCCCGACTTATCACCTGAATGGCTGACCGCACAGGAGGTGGATACTACCGACCCAGACTTCGTGCCCCCATCCCCCAGAAAGCGGGGGAGCAGACAGGTACGTGGACAGGAGCCTTGCTCGTCGCCAGCGACCTCACCCCGAGTTGCAGTGGATCCACGGGGACCGGGCTTGGGAACGGCTGCTCTACAGGGGAGCCCAGCAGCCGCAATCCGCCACGTACAGCTGCCGGGGATATCTGCCGTAGGGCAGTCTGGCAGGGCTACTGCTGCGTCGAGCAGCCCGGCAGGAGCAGGTGCTGCCGGCATAACACCTCGTCAGGCTGCGGTCAAGGGCATTGGTGGCAGCAGTAGACGGTTGGTTAGCTTAGCTCTGGCAGCTGCCGACCATGCACATCCACGCAGAACATTGGGTGACAGTGGAGGTAAGCCTGCACGGACTCCGGGGAGCCAGGTTCCAGGGACCGGCGCCGATTCATCTCCACTGCCTTCCTACCAGGCAGGTGGGCCGCCACAGTCTGCTCGAAGGCCGACTAGAGGAGAGTCCGTTGGGGAGTCGTATGAGCCTACAGGGGCGGTAGGCCACGATAACCTGCCTTCGGACCCTAGTCTGCATCTTACGGAGGTGTGGTCCATTGGTGGAAGCCCCAGAGAATTTGCAGGGCTTGGGGAAGTCGGCTTGTCCGCCGCGAGTAGCGGGGACGGTCGCATTGAGCGGTTGGAGCTCTTGGTGGAGCAACTCCTCCAGCAGGACAGGGGCCGGGATGAACGGGACTCTCGGGCCTCTACTAGCCATGCCAGGAGCCCACTCAGCCTCTTGTCTTCCCCAGCCAGGAGTGCCAGCTCCCCTGGAGCTCCCACTCACCCAGCTCCCATTCACTCGGGACTGCCGGAGACCGCAGAGCCAGAGCACGATGAGGACATGCTGGACGTGGTGGGCAAATTTGCCATGGCCACACACACTGGGGAACCCCTGCACCACAAACTGGCAGGCACCATTAATTACCTGACCACTCACCAGCTTCAGGGTCAGGTACTTAATGAGACCATGGATAAATTCAAACCACCTGAGAACTGCATCAATCTCAGTGTTCCTATGGTTAATGCCCAGATCTGGGGACACTTGAGCACGACCTCCAAGATGCAAGACGTCCGTCTCCAGCGCATCCTGAAGCTCCTATCGACGGGCATTACGGCGTATGCCAGGACCCTCAATGGCGACAATGTGTCCAGCGAGCAGCAGGATGCCCTGGCACTTCTATGCAACGCCCAGTTTGAAATAAACTGCCTGCGCAAGAGCTCCATCCGGCCCACTCTCAACCCGAAATTTGCGGGGTTGTGTCGTCCCTCCACCGCTCCACCACCTCATCAACTGTTTGGAAAAGATCTCTCCAAGCAAGTCAAAGAACTCGACGAGGAGGCCAAAACTGTGGGCCTTATGAAACCTCCTCCGGATAAACCCCACCCATATCACCGTCAACTACCACACACTACTTGGAAGCAGCGCCAGCCGGATAGGACGCCAAGGACCTATCCCCCTCCACTTCCCCAACCACAGCGGCCTTTTTTAGGGCAAGGCCTGCAGCGGCTCGCATGGAAGATGCGGCCACCATTCCGACAACCACCGCAACGTCCCCCCAAAACGCCATACCCCAGGACCCGCCGCTAACTATGGAGGTAAGGGGGTCTGGTTCCACCCAGGCAGTAGCATTTCTTCCTGCACAAGTCGGGGGACGGTTGCGGGCATTTAGGGGAGCTTGGGACACTATCACCACTGACGCGTTTATTCTACAAAGTGTTCAAGGTTATGTCATAGATTTAATTGATGGTCAACTTCCCCCTACCCAGCATGCACCTGATCGAAAATTTACACTCTCTCAAAATGAGATTGATGCAGGACATGCTGAAATCTTACGGCTCGCAGCCAAAGGGGTAATTGGCAAAACAACGCACGAACCCCTTGAGTTTGTGTCCAATATCTTCACAAAAACCAAAAAAGATGGGGGGTGTCGGATTATCATAGACCTAACCGAGTTGAACACTTTTGTACAATATACCCACTTTAAAATGGATACCTTTGAAACAGCCAAGCAGATGCTTTACCCGGGGTACTTTATGGCCTGTATCAATTTAAAAGATGCATACTATACAGTGCCCATCACTGAATCGCACAGAAAGTTTCTGATATTTGTCTGGAAGGGACAGTTGTGGCAATACAAAGCATTACCTAATGGGCTCACCACAGCCCCCAGACTATTTACCAAATTAGTGAAACCTATATTGGCCCTCCTCCGACAACAAAATTATATCGTCATGGCGTATTTAGATGATATCCTTATCGTGGGTCAGACCCTCCAATTGGCTACACAGGCAGTTACAGCGACCAAATCTTTATTCGAGAAGCTAGGGTTTGTAACCCATCCAGAAAAATCCAAACTGCACCCCTCTCAAATTATGGATTACCTGGGTTTCACCCTTGACACAACCTTAATGATGATCACTATCCCAACCAACAAAGCTATTGCCATAAAAGAAGCGTGCCACAGCCTTGCTTGCGCCAGGGTTCCGACTATCCGGCAAAAGGCAAAGGTGATTGGGAAGCTGGTAGCTACATTCTCAGCTGCGCAATTCGGCCCGTTACATTACCAAAATTTACAAAGAACAAAGATCGCAGCATTAAAAGCAAATGCTGGGCACTTTGATCGACCAATCCGGTTGCCACAACAAGCTAGAGCTGAGCTACAATGGTGGATTGACAATATCAGTGAGTGTCACAGACCCATCATTGTTAGCAACCCATCCGTCGTGCTACAGACTGACGCAAGCGCACAAGGCTGGGGTGCAACTGACACCATGTCCAGTTGTGGTGGCAGATGGGACTCTCACGAGTCTACCCTCCTCCAGTCACAAGGGATAAATTATCTGGAGATGTTAGGGGCTTTCCATGGACTACGGGCTTACTGTACTAACTCACGGGACTTACATGTCCGCCTCCAAATAGATAACACAACGGTGGTGGCTTATATCAATCATATGGGTGGTATCAGGTCGTTATCTTGTGATGAATTGGCAAACACAATTTGGCACTGGTGCATCGAGAGAAATATTTGGATTACAGCGACCTATTTGCCAGGGAAGCTCAATACAGTGGCAGACACCAGGTCACGAGTGTTCAATGACAACATCGAGTGGATGTTGAACCCCCAAATTTTTGCTGATATTATAGCTCACTATGGGACACCAGATATTGACCTCTTTGCGTCCAGGTTGAACAATCAGATACCAACGTATGTGTCTTGGGAACCAGACCCTGAGGCAATAGCTATCCATTGGGGGAAATGGTTTTGCTACGCATTTCCCCCATTCTGCCTCATCAGTCGGGTATTGCAGAAAATTAAACTGGATTCTGCAACTGGCATATTGATCATTCCCGACTGGCCTACACAGCCATGGTACCCGATGCTCCTCAAAATCTTGAAACATCCATGGTTTCTGATTGGTAAACACCCCAAATTAATTACTAACCCCATTACGGGGGACAGTCACCCGTGCCATGGTCACCTAAACATGTTGGCCTGCAGGTTCTAAAAAGGCCGCTCGTCAAGGCTGGCATCTCACCACGAGCCATGGAACCCATCTCAGCATCATGCTGAGTATTAACCAGGAGGCAGTACCTGACACAGATCAGGAAGTGGGAGGCATTCTGCTCCCGTACCAACACGTCTTCCAACTCGGCAACAATCCCTGATGTCCTGGAATTCCTAGCGGGCCTTCATTTCGATGCTGGCCTTAGCTACAGTGCCATCAACAGTGCCAGGAGTGCACTGTCCTCATACCTGGACATAGGTATAGGCTCCAACCACCTGGTGTCTAAATTCATGAGGGGAGTGTTTAACACCAACCCTCCACGGCCCAGATACAACTTCACCTGGGACGTAGGGATCATTCTGACCCTACTGAGGAGCTGGTCTCCTATGACCGAGTTACCACTCAAACAGCTCACCCTCAAAGTGGTGATGCTGATGGCACTGACTACAGCTCAACGAGTCCAGGCATTACAAAAGCTGCGGCTGGATAGCATGGTCTCCACCCCTACACAGGTGACTTTCTTCGTCCAGGACCTATTGAAGCAGCACAGACCTGGGGCTCATGGGCTGCAGTTGGAGTTTCGGACGTACCCCACTGATGCCACCCTCTGCATAGTCACCCATCTCCACTTCTACATCCGCACTACACGAGCCATCAGAAAGATGGAGCAGGGGCTCCTCATCAGCCACAAACCTCCGCATCACCGGGTGACTGTGCAGACTATTGCCAGGTGGCTCAGGGCTTAAATCTTTAAATTAATCACTTTCTTTTCAATTAGGGGAAATCAGCTGTGTGGTGTCTGTAATTACATGATATTAACATATGACATATGTGCACATGTGCAGTGTAGCTACAGAGCTGAACAAATCAGTTGCATCTGCTTTACAGTCTGACGTTGCCTGCATGATTCAAATTAAGGAAAGTGTGCGTTCACTCATTGCAGCAAATGGCATAGTTAGGTGAGTTGTATAAAAGCAACCTGAGTAGAAAGTGTTGCCTAGTTTTCTCCTCTCTTCCGCATCATACTTCCAACACTTCAGTTGTTTGCTGTATAGCCAAGGGCAAGATCTGTTCCTTCAATACACAGAGGTTGTTCTGCATGTAACAGACTAGCACAAACGTGTGAAGCATGATGCCGCAGAGTTTTTCTGAAAGAGGGGCAGGATGTGATAGCACACTGGACCCACAAACAGAGTTGTCAGCAAAAAAATGCTTGTCGCCCCTTGTAGCCACTTGGATTTTTCATGATACCACAAATAGTCCAGAATGAAGACTTCCTGACTGTTATCAGGATATTGGGTAATGACTAGCAGGATTTGCTGGCTTGGTAAACGCGCAGGTGAATCTTGCCCTCCACCACCCAAGTCGCACTAGCTTCTCATTTTCACCCTACAGCTTACAATGGCCTGTTTCCTTTATCATCGTTACTTTTTTGCATGTCATTCATTGTTTTTATTTCTCCACATCACACCCCGTCTATATCTCTAGTTTCCCTTATCCCTAACCAGTCTGAAGAAGGGTCTCGACTAGAAATGTCACCCATTCCTTCTCTCCAGAGATTGCTGCCTGTTCCACGGTAGATAGTGCAGCTGCCTCTAGCTCCAGTTGCTTGGGTTCAATCGTAACTTCTGGCAATGTTTGTGTGGAGTTTTTATGTTCTCTCTGTGACAGTTTGGGTTTCAACAGGGGTGCCAGTTTTTTGCCACAATTATGATGGCTGGTAGAAAATCTAGCAGTTGTAAAATAACCCTAGTGTGCAAGGGACCTGCCATTGCTCGGGCCACCTTCTCTCTGTTGACTCAGTCAATGTATGGACTACTATTTCCTTGGCTAATGTACTGATTTACATATTATTCCCCCTTTATGACCTTGTACTTATAATACTTGTACCTTTAATATTTTGAGGCCAACTGCATATTTCTGAAGAAGGGTCCCACAAAAAAAACATCATCTATCTATGTTATCTAAAGATGCTGCCCGACCTGCTGAGTTACTCCAGCACTGTGTTTTTTTTACATATTTATATGATGGATCATACTTGAAGTGTTTTAACTTATCTGTCTCCAATGCCAACCAAGCATAAGGTTTCATCTATCAGTCAAAAGAACAATGCAATCAGAATCAGATCGCTGATACTAATATAATATTTCTCACGGAAAGAAAATTAAATTTGTCTGCATCTGACATGTACTAAAAGTATTTTACTTGAAGCAGAGGTACTGCCATAAAATAAACAAGGGCCATAACATGTTTGTTAGATCTTCAGAATCCATTTTTAAAAGGCATTCTTCAAACCAAGGATGAAATGTAATTAAATCAATCCAGATTACCAATTAAATAAATGTCTAGCTTAAGCAAAAACAAAACTGTATTGTCTTCTCGTGATGGAGATTTCACTGGGGTTCTACACATGAAAAGCTACACAAAGGTTTGAATATACACAATGCAATTTTGTTTAAATAAAGGCCAAGTGGCTAATTGTATTCATATTGGAGATGGCATCATAGTCATATGCATGGAAATAGGCTCTTTGGCACAATTCATCCATCAAGATCAAAATGTACTATCCAATCTAATTCCATTTGCCCATGCCTGGCACATATCCCTCTAAACCTTTTCTATTTACGTACCTGTCCAAAGGTTCCTTAAAAGCCATCACTATTCCTGCCTCAACCACTTTAGCTGGCAGCCTGTTCCACGCACACATCATCCTCTGCATGAAAAAACTGTTCCTGAGTTTCCCACCAAACCTATGCCTCTCATAATTTTTATATACCTGCCAAGAATCCCCTCAACCTCCGATATTCCAGGGAAAACAATCCAAGTCTATCCAACCTCTCCATGTAGCTGAAACTCTCTAATCCAGGCAACAGTCTGGTAAACCTCCCCTGTACCTTCTCCAAAACTTCCACAACTTTCCTGTAATGGAGCGAGCAGAACTGCACACAATATTCTGAATGTGGTCTAACTAAAGTCCTATGACATTCTGACTATTATAATCAATTCCCATAGCAATGAAGGCAAATATTCCATATGCCTTATTTACTACACATCAATTTGTGCTTCCACCTTTAGTGAGCTATGAATTTGGAATCCAAGATCCTTCTGCACGTCAATGCTGTTAAGGGTCTTGCCATTAACTGGAGTTTCTCTCCTTACAGTTAAACTCCCAAAGTGCAACATTTGGACAGACTCAACTGCCAATTCTCCACCCATTTCTACAGCTGATCTATATCCCACTGAATCCTCTGACAGCCTTCCAGTTTGCAAATCCTCAATTTTGGTGTTGTCAGCAAACTTACCCACCAACACATCTATAGTTATTTGTAGGTCATTTGTACATACATCATAAACAGCAGTGGTCCTAGCACAGATTCCTCCAGTGGAACTCCACTGGACGCAGACCTCCAACCAGAATATCTACCTTCTTATATAACCCTCTGTCTTCTATAAATAACCCTTTTCCGCATCCATAGTACCAAGTCATTTAATCCATATAACCATATAACAATTACAGCACGGAAACAGGCCCTCTCGGCCCTTCCAGTCCGTGCCGACCATTTGTTTTCCCCTAGTCCCATCTACCTGCACTCAGACCATACCCCTCCATTCCCTTCACGTCCATATACCTATCCACTTTACTCTTAAATGTTAAAATCGATCCTGCCTCCACCACTTCTGCTGGAAGCTCATTCCACACAGCCACCACCCTCTGAGTAAAGAAGTTCCCCCTCACGTTACCCCGAAACCTCTGTCCCTTAATTCTCATGTCATGCCCTCTTGTTTGAAACTTCCCTACCCTCAATGGGAAAAACGTATCCACGTCAACTCTGTCTATCCCTTTCATCATTTTAAAGACCTCAATCAAGTCCCCCCTTAACCTTCTGCGCTCCAAAGAATAAAGACCTAACTTGTTCAACCTTTCTCTGTAACATAGTTGCTGGAACCCTGGCAACATTCTAGTAAATCTCCTCTGTACTCTCTCTATTTTGTTGACATCCTTCCTATAACTAGGCGACCAAAATTGTACACCATACTCCAGAATTGGTCTTACCAATGCCTTGTACAATTTTAACATTACTTCCCTACTCCTATATTCAATGCTCTGATTTATAAAGGCCAGCACACCAAAGGCTTTCTTTACCACCCTATCTACATGCGATTCCATCTTCAGGGAACTATGCACAGTTATTCCTAGATCCCTCTGTTCCACAGCATTCCTCAATTCCCTACCATTTACCATGTACGTCCTATTTTGATTTGTCCTGCCAAGATGTAGCACTTCACACTTATCAGCATTAAACTCCATCTGCCATCTTTCAGCCCACTTTTCCAAATGGCCCAAATCTCTCTGTAGACTTTGAAAATCTACTTCATTATCCACAACACCACCTATCTTAGTATCATCTGCATACTTACTTATCCAATTTTCCACCCCATCATCCAGATCATTGATGTACATGACAAACAACAGTGGACCCAACACAGATCCCTGAGGCACCCCACTGGTCACCGGCTTCCAACCTGACAAACAGCCATCCACCATTACTCTCTGACATCTCCCATTCAGCCACTGTTGAATCCATCTTGCTACTCCGCCATTAACACCCAAAGATTGAACCTTCTTAACCAACCTTCCATGGGGAACCTTGTCAAAGGCCTTACTGAAATCCACTGCTTTACCCTCATCAATGTCCCTAGTTACCGCTTCAAAAAATTCAAGAAGGTTTGTCAAACATGACCTTCCAGGCACAAATCCATACATCTTCATTTTCTGGATCAGCCTACCTTGAGGGACTTGATCAATCACTTGATCAATTGTCTTGCTAAAATACATGTATGCAACATCCATCACCTTACCTTCCTTTGTCACCTCCTCAAAAAAACTCAACCAAGTCATTGAGACATGACCTACTGCATACAAAACCATGCTGGCTATCTCTAATTGGCCAAAATCAGCCCACTCTCTTTACCTATCTTGAGGATTGAAATGATGGAGTGTTCTTTGAAGCGGAGGGGATTCGTATACTGTTGAAATGAAAAATTAATGATATCGGTGCATACGGTGGCCAGTTGATTGGCACACAATTTCAGAGCCTGTCCATGGGCTCCATTTGGCCTGGCCACTTTCCAAGAACTTACTCTCAAGAAAGCTAATCTGACTTCTGCCACAGACATATATGAGACAGAACCATCCAGGCATGAGGGTCTGGACTTGGTGGAACGTTATTTGCTTGTTCAAAATGGATCTTCTGTCAGTGCAACTTTCCCACACTATCCCGATATCCCTCGATTCCCTTAATATCCAATAATCTATTAACCACTGTTTTGAACTAAATCAATAACAAAGCATCTAAAGACATACCAGGTCGAGAATACTAAAGATTATACATTATATCACTGATTTCATTGTGACATGTCACATGTGATAATAAAGTATCAATCAATCAATATAGCAAAATAAGTGGGAAATTGGGAATGTTCCAAGAGTGGGATAGAACTATATAGTGTGGAAACAGGCTCTTTGACCCAATTTGTTCATGTGGATCAAGCTGTGCATTCTGGGCTAGTTCTATTTGCATGCATTTTGGCCCACATCCCTCCAAACCCTTCCTATTCACACATCTGTCCAAATGTCTCTTGGAAGTTGTAATTGTATCCATTTTCATAGCTTCTTCTGGCAGCTTTTTCCCTCCGAGTAAAAAACGTCCCCTGAGATCCCTCTTGAATCTCTTTCCTCTTCTTGAGTCTAAGCTATCTAGTTTAAGAATCTCTACTTTACTCTTTAGACTTTAGACTTTTAGGCTTTAGAGATACAACCCCTGTCTCACTGTGCGAGTTGGCCCACGAGTGACCCCGAGTTTTCACTCGTGGTGATCACGTAGCGGGAACGTCGGAACTCGCACGAGCAACTTATCGACTCGTGTCGCTAACGGCAGGTACTCAGGAAACTTGTTAACTCGTGAAAAAAATCAAACATGTTTGATTTTTTCCACGAGTCAAATTAACTGTTCAAGTGTAAAATGGAAACATTTTAACTCGTTGCAATAACGTAGTGGCCCCGTGCGTTTATCTTAGTGTCTCGTGAGTGTACCGTGGGAACTTTAATAATCTGTTCTTTTGCTCGTAAGACTGAACCAAAGATAGACACAAAATGCTGGAGTTTATAACTCAGCGGACCAGGCAGCATCTCTGGAGAGAAGGAATAGAGTCGAGACCCTTCTTCAGACTTTCCTTCGCTCCAGAGATGCAGCCTGTCCCGCAGAGTTACTCCAGCATTTCGTGTCTATCTTCGGCCTTTCTGCCACTTGTCCCCGTGGCTTCACTCTGTCTCAATGAACGGCTTAAAGACCTGCCGAAGGGGCAAGTCTGGGGTGGTGGGTGGGATGTGTCCACGTGTGATGCTCCATCCACCCCCCCGGGGCCGAGAGTGTGGGATTGGGAAGGAACTGCAGATGCTGGTTCACACCGGAGATAGACACACACAATGCTGGAGTAACTCGGCGGGACAGGCAGCATCTCTGGAGCGAAGGAATGGGTGGCATTTCGGGTAAGTCTGAAGAAGGGTCTCGACTCTATTCCTTCTCTCCAGAGATGCTGCCATGTCCGCTGAGTTGTGTGTGTGTGTCTCTCTCCCTCTCTGTCTATCTGTGTGTATCTGTGTGTGTGTCTGCTGTCGGGTCCCGGTGGCCGCTCAAAGTCACCCGAGCTGCTTGATTCCTCTGAAGTGGTGGCCAGCTGCTGTCTGTGTGTATCTCTATCTGTGTGTGTGTGTGTGTGTGTGTGTGTGTACTGTCGGGTCCTGGCGGCCGCTCAGTCACCCGCGCTGCTTAATTCCTCTGAAGTGGTGGCCAGCTGCTGTCTGTGTGTATCTCTATCTGTGTGTGTGTGTGTGTGTGTGTGTGTGTGTGTGTGTGTGTGTGTGTGTGTGTGTGTGTGTGTGTGTGTGTCTCTCTCTCCCTCTCTGTCTATCTCTGTGTGTGTGTGTGTGTACTGTCGGGTCCTGGCGGCCGCTCAGTCACCCGCGCTGCTTAATTCCTCTGAAGTGGTGGCCAGCTGCTGTCTGTGTGTATCTCTCTCTCTGTGTGTGTGTGTGTGTGTGTGTGTGTGTGTGTGTGTGTGTGTGTCTGCTGTCGGGTCCCAACGGCCGCTCAATGTCAGTCACCCGGGCTGCTTCCTTTTTTAAAATTATTTAAAATAGAGATCCATTGCAAAAAAGTATTTAAAAACATAAAAAAACAAGAAATGCTTGGTAGAATGCGCATTTTCCCATTGTAGGTCATATCAATAGATGCGGCCGCGCTGAAATAACTCAAAACCACAGGATGGAGATGTATTTTAACATTGTTGCTTTATTAAACCATACCTTCATTCACGGTTGGCTCAAGAGTAACGGGAGAGGAACTTGCTAACTCGGGAGAGGAACTTGCTAACTCGGGAGAGGAACTTGCAACATCGCAGCAATTACATACCCGTGGGAACTCGGCCACACACTTGATCATACACTTGCAGTCTCGTGGGCAGCCACGAGTCTATCACTCGGGGTACCTCGTGGGTCAACTCGCACAGTGAGACAAGACTTTTAGGCTTTAGAGATACAACACAAAAACCGGCCCTTTGGCCCACCAAGTCCTCGCCAACCAGCCATACACTAACGTCATCCTACACACTCAGGACAATTTACAATTTTACCGAGTTTCTTTGCAGTGCGGGAGGAAACCAGAGCCCCTGGAGAAAACCCATGCAGTCACAGTGAGAACATACCAACTCTGTACAGACAGCACCCGTAGTCAGGATTGAACCTGAGTCCCTGGCGCTGTTCCACCATCTTGCCACCCTACTCTGGGGAAAAGACTGTGAATGGTTTGATTGGCTCATTTACCTCAACTGAGTTGATTGTAAGTACAAATTCCCAGCCTTATACAGACATATATAGAATTTGCTTAATTGAAAAAATTGAGTTAAATGGGTTAGCATTTAATGCATTACATAGCTGGTATCAGAGATCTTCTGAAAAGACAAATAGATTCTGTTTGCATGTAGTTATTCCTTGGGGAGATAGTGATTTATGGTATTCCTTAATCACAGTGCAGTAGGAAGAGTTGCCTTTGTTGTCATTACTTTTGACAGAGTAAGCTGTGCGCCACTGCCCACACTACCTGAGGCTGAAAAGCATGTGTGATGGTAACTTCCCTTGTCATTGCCTCCTCTAAGCATTGTTTCTTCCAGTATTGGCCTGTCGGGGTGAGAGGAGAGTGAAAAGATGGTATTACTTCCATTTGGCATGGAATGTCTTCTGTTAGATCAGAAATTGATATTTAAATGACAATTACAGAGCTGAACAGAATCAGACAACAGTGTGCAGTGCTGGTGTAATGGCCCACTAGAATTTCAAGTCCAGAATGTTTAACAACTATATATCTATGCTGGACTCATTCAGATTATAACCTACTGTTCAGGCAGACAAATAATTATTGATTAGGATAATAGAAAATGCTAATCACAAATATTAATTCTATATAACAGAAAGCAGTGGAAGGTTTGATGTTGCATGCTTTTAAACTGAACGCAACAGCTGTGATTCACTGATCTTGACATGACCTTTTAAACTAATTAAACACGATCTGATTGTGAAATTCTAGTTTGGATTTTGCAGAGATAATGACCGTGCTACTACTGGAGTATGCCATTGTTGCTTTGTGCGAGTGATAACATCTTGTGCGAACGTGTAGCATAATGTAGAAATCCTTCTGCGATCCAATGTGCCTTTGCAAAAACTTTATGCAACTTCCTCTAGCACAATCAAGTTCTTGATTGTGGCATGAACAGGTTTTATATAGACGGACTGCACTGCACTGTATCTTCACAGTCATATATTACAGCAGGTCAGGTTGAGTATTTAATAGGCTGGTGATATAAGCAGAATTGGTGCTTTTCAAAACTCTGGTCCTAAAAGAACAAGTTTTAAGTCTTGTAATAAACTTGTATTACAAGTTTTGTAATAAAAAAATGAATTAATTAATAATTTAATAATTTAATAAATAAATGTCAAAATAATATGGATTCAAAAAATGAAATATGATTTTAACCATATAACCACATAACAATTACAGCACGGAAACAGGCCCTCTCGGCCCTTCCAGTCCGTGCCGACCATTTGTTTTCTCCTAGTCTCATGTACCTGCACTCAGACCATACCCCTCCATCCCCTTCTCATCCATATACCTATCCACTTTACTTTTAAATGTTAAAATCGATCCTGTCTCCACCACTTCTGCTGGAAGCTCATTTCACACAGCCACCACCCTCTGAGTAAAGAGGTTCCCCCTCACGTTACCCATAAACTTCTGTCCCTTAATTCTCATGTCATGCCCTCTAGTTTAAATCTTCCCAACCCTCAATGGGAAAAGCTTATCCACGTCAACTCTGTCTATCCCTTTCATCATTTTAAAGACCTCAATCAAGTCCCCCCTTAATCTTCTGCGTTCCAAAGAATAAAGACCTAACTTAACCATATAACCATATAACCATATAACAATTACAGCACGGAAACAGGCCCTCTCGACCCTTCCAGTCCGTGCCGACCATTTGTTTCCCCCTAGTCCCATCTACCTGCACTCAGACCATACCTCTCCATTCCCTTCACGTCCATATACCTATCCACTTTACTCTTAAATGTTAAAATCGATCCTGCCTCCACCACTTCTGCTGGAAGCTCATTCCACACAGCCACCACCTTCTGAGTAAAGAAGTTCCCCCTCAAGTTACCCCGAAACCTCTGTCCCTTAATTCTCATGTCATGCCCTCTTGTTTGAAACTTCCCTACCCTCAATGGGAAAAACGTATCCACGTCAACTCTGTCTATCCCTTTCATCATTTTAAAGACCTCAATCAAGTCCCCCCTTAACCTTCTGCGCTCCAAAGAATAAAGACCTAACTTGTTCAACCTTTCTCTGTAACATAGTTGCTGGAACCCTGGCAACATTCTAGTAAATCTCCTCTGTACTCTCTCTATTTTGTTGACATCCTTCCTATAACTAGGCGACCACTTTCACCTTTCTTGCCAAAGCATCATCATATCTTCTTTTAGCCTTCCTAATTTATTTCTTAAGATTCTTTTTACATTTTTATACTCCTCTAGCACCTCATTTACTCCATGCTTCCTATAATTATTGTAGATATCTCTCTTTTTTCAAAACAAGTGTCCAATTTCCCTTGAAAACCATGGCTCTTTCCAATTTTTACTATTTCCTTTCAACCTAACAGGGACAAAAAGATTCTGTACTCTTACAATTTCCCCTTTAAATGTCCTCCATTTCTCTTCTACATCCTTCCCATAAAACAAAGTGTCCCAATTCACTCCTTTTAACTCCTTACGCATTCACTCAAAGTTAGCCTTTCTCCAATCAAAAATCTCCACCCTAGGTCCAGTTGTAATTATGACTCTTTCCATAATTGTATTGACACTAATGGTATTGTGATCACAGGTCCTGACGTGCTCACCAACGCATACCTCCGTCACATGAGCAGCCTCATTTCCTAACAGGAGGTCCAGCACTGCCCCTTCTCTGGTCGATACCTCTATGTACTGCTGCAAAAAACTATCCTGCACACATTTTACAAACTCCAAACCATCCAGCCCATTTACAGAATGTGTTTCCCAGTCTATTTTTGGAAAATTGAAATCTCCCACAATCACTGCCTTGTGCTTATACTAATATCTGCTATCTCCTTACATATTTGCTCTTCCAATTCTCGCTCCCCATTTGGTGGTCTATAATACACCCCTAAAAGTGTTGCTACACCGTTCCCACTTCTCAGTTCCACCCAAATAGCCTCCCTAGATGAGCCCTCTAATCTATCCTGCCAAAGCACTGCTGTAATATCCTCTCTGACAAGCAATGCAACACCTCCAACTCTGGTCCCTCCAATTCTATCACACCTGAAGCAACGAAATCCTGGAATATTTAGTTTCCAATCACAGCCCTCCTACAACCATGTTTCACTGATTGCCACAACATCATATTTCCAGGTGTCAATCCAGGCTCTATGTTCATCCACCTTTCATACAATGCTCCTAGCATTAAAATATACACACATGGGAAACCCACCATCCCTTATTCTCTGTCTCTTATCTTTTTCCTCTTTCTCGCCTACATTTTGGGTCCGAGTGCTTCCCTTCTCTGCCTCTTGCCTCACACCCTGTCCCCTAGCCCCCTCTACCCGAGTCCCTCCCCCCAGCCTTTCTAGTTTAAAGTCTCCCCAGTAGCCTTTGCAAATCTCCCTGCCAGGATATTGGTCCCCCTCGGGTTCAAGTGCAACCCGTCCTTTTTGTACAGATCATGCCTTCCCCAAAAGAGGTCCCAGTGATCAAGAAACTTGAATCCCTGCCCACTGCACCAGTCCCTCAGCCACGCATTCATCCTCCACCTCATTCCATTCCTACTCTCACTGTCACGCGGCCCAGGCAGTAATCCTGAAATCGTTACCCTATTGGTCCTTCTCCTTAACTTTTCCCCCAACTCCCTAAATTCTCCCTTCAGGACCTCGTCTCTTTTTCTGCCTATGTCATTGGTACCTATGTGTACCACAACATCAGGCTCCTCTCCCTCCATTTTCAGATTATTTTGGACATGTTCCGACACATGCGAGACCCTGGCACCAGGGAGGCAAACTACCATCCAGGTCTCCCGACTGCGTCCACAGAATCGCCCATCCGACCCCCTAACTATAGAGTCCCCTATTACAATTGCCCTCCTCTTTTTGCTACCCTTCTGAGCATCAGGGCTGGTCTCTGTTGCTGCCCCCAGGTAGGCTGTCCCCTCCAATCGTACTCAAACCCGAGTACCTATTTTCCAGGTGTACAGTCACAGGGGTACTCTCTAGCCCCTGCTTCTGCCCCTTGCCCTTCCTAACCGTGACCCACTTGTCTGCCTCCTGTGGTCTGGGAGTGACTACCTCCCTGTAGCTCCTCACTATGACCTCCTCACTCTCCCTGACCAGACGGAGGTCATCGAGCTGCTGCTCCAGTTCCTAACACAGTTCTTTAGGAGCCCCATCTCGACACACCTGGCGCAAATGTGGACATCTGGAGGGCTATCAGATTCCCTGACCTCCCACATCTGACATTCAGAATAGTACACTGCCCTTGCCTTCATACTCCCCCCTTACACAGGATACAATATCAACACAATACGAAATCACTACAAACTGCTGAAATCTGATCGCCAATCAGCTGCTTACCCTAGTCCACTTCACACCAATCAGCTGCTTACCCTAGTCCACTTCTCACCAATCAGCAGCTTCCTCAAAAAAACCACTTCTCCGAATGGAACGTTACGGATTTCGGCAAGCCCTGCGCTTGATTTTAAACCTTTCCGGTCGGGTGTCGCTCCTCCCCCTCCTTCTCTTCCAACAGCTCCTGTGGGCCTCTGAGAAAAACAAGCCCCGCGCTTGATTTTAAACCTTACCGGCCGGGTGTCGCTCCTCCCCCTCCTTCTCTTCCAACGGCTCATTAACGGCTTTTCATTAGATATTCAGCTTAGTTTTAATCATGAGTATGTTCTGCTCTTATTTGACACTCCATTACAGATCCTGTTGCCAAGGATCCCACTGAGCTGACACCCTTGACAACAGCTGGGAATTGAAAAGGGGAATTTCACACCACAGAGATTGAGACCCCTTTGGGGAACACCATATCACAAGGTGCTATCACTCGCAAGGACCCCTTTGGCCCACTGAGTCCATGCCGACTAGCCATACATTAACACAATCATACTGGAAGCTAGAACCTTTGTTTTGATGCTGTTTACAGATTCTGGTATATGTTTCACAAATTTGAAGCTGACAATCAAGTTTCAAGAATAGATATGAGGACAGTGATAAACGAATATTATTGAGTGAAGAATTTTGGTTGCACCATTGTGATCCCTAAACTTCGATTTTATGTCACCATGGTAACACTGGATGTGACATAATATAATAACTTAGAGAAATTGGTTTTGATACAAATACAGCTCTTGAAAGTTGCATTTTAACTGGAACTTGTAATTATCACCATGCATCATTCCTTTCTCTCTCTCACTCACTTGTCCCTTGCATCCTGAACACTGTTGCATTTCTGGTAATTCATTATCCTACCAGAACTGTGCGAGATATTCTGTTATAGCCCATGGCTTTCCCTCTTAGTTTCATATCATGAGATTCATTTAAAAAAATAATGAACCTTTGTTCCTTTGTTTCCAGGTAGAGGCAGAAAATACATGCACACATCAATCCACGTAAGGTAACAGCCTAAAAACAATACAAATTGTCTCCTCTGCAAGCTGGCAGCAATAATGATATGGTAATCAATGGAAAAAAATACACAATTTTCCATGTGGTGCCTGCTCTCCAGAGTATAAAATTAGCCAGCCTGTTACTTTATTTTCAAATGAATGTGAAATGGTCCAGAATAGGATCCATACAATTGTTGATTGGCTGCCCACAGCAGTCACACATCTGCATATGTAGTCACAGGTAAAATTATCATTTTCCAATGGGTTTGTGGCACAGGCACAATGTCCTATTCCCAAAATAAACTTGAACAATGAGTATTCATACCCGGAAGTACTTTTGGATATTCCTCTGCAGGATTCCAATCATGGTGATCAATATTAATCTTAATGAGGAACTAGTTTGTCCTGACCACAGTTATTTGTTTGTTATTACATTGAAATGCCACTGACTAACCTTGCCAAATCATAAAAGGGATACTGTTGGAGGCTTGGTGCCAGTTTCTTGTAGGCATATGGTGAAAGTGGCACAGATTGGCACAGGAGATCAGCATGTTTTCAATTGCAGGATTTGTGGCACTACTTCCCCTTCATCAGACATCATGCAGGGAATTTGATACTGATCTGTCTTCAGATTGGTGTGTGCACTCAGTTTCTGTGAACTTAATTTTCACCATCCTTCATCTTTTCTACCTTTTCGGTTCAATGAAGAATAATAATGAATTACATTTCTTTTGACACTCCATGGAATTGCTCCATTACTATTCTTCCATCACAAGGGTCCTTATTAACCATTTTCTTCCTTTAATGATGGAACTGATTTCCATAACTTATTCAGTTGACATGTTCTTTCTTTCCTGGCAGTAGATGCCACAGACCATTCTAATCCTCCCCTGCTGACCAGCTCTGCCCTTGCAGTCAGAGAATCGTGATTACTGTTTCTGTTTTAGCAATCCTGCCAAACAATTCTGCTAAAGTGTCTAAAATTTTACATAGTGGGTCGCAGTTAGGCACTGCCTTTTTAAGAATTTCACAAATTAAATCGACGGACAGTAGTTTGCTTAATTGTGGTACTTCTGACTTCCAATGTGATGGAGGATTAATGAGAGCAAGCATGGAAAAGAATCTAAAATATATTGCATATATTTTTATATCATATACCATTATATTTATGTCATATCTAAAGGAAATGTCAACACAGGTTCATGACTTTTCCACACTACCATTTTGCTACACGTTTTCAAATTCAAAAGATTTCAGTCCTTATTTACATGACATTTATTTCTGTTTGTTTCATTGTGTACATTTTGCATCTTTCCTAATGATACTTAATGGTTTGTCCAGGAAAATCAGGTGCAAATATTTTGCTTCCATTACAATTGATTTAAAACCCATTTGGATCTTATATTCACCAACAGTGGAAAATTTTGGTAATTGTTCTTTTTTACAATTTCTATCTAAAAGGACCACCTGCAATGTTCCTCGTCTCACTCTCTTTTCAAACCATATCCAAGAAGCATCACTGTCTCTAACTGCAGCTGATGTACCCTCCCACTAACCTTGTATTGTGGTTTCAAGTCCAGACTGCACAGGATAATGCTGAACCAAGGATCACAATGAAAAGATTTTGCAGACTTAATAGATGTCTCTTTCCTGTAAAGCACAGAGAATGGAATGAAGATAAGTAAGGATGATTGATCATGTTAAAGCTTTAGGTTAATTTCAGGGTCACTTTTTTTCAAACAATGACTTTATCAGTGGTGTCAGTGGATTAAGTCTTTCTAGGTTCAATATCCCCAATCTAAATTACTATCTAATGGCTTTAAATAACTAGGAGAATATTAATGCACTGACATGTAGAGTTCAATTTAAACATATCTTTGTGTTTCATGCAAGTGTATGTAATTTATGTTATCGAGTCACAGAGTTACACAGCAGGGAAATTGGTCCTTCAGCCCAACTCGTTCCTGATGTCTATCTGAGCTGGTCCCATTTGCTTGCATCTGGCCCATATCTTTCTGATCATTTTCTATCCATGTACTTCTCTAATTGTCTTTTAAACATTTTAATTGTATGGTGGGTCATTGCCATTAATCCACCACATTCGGTACATAAAATGTTGTTCCTCAGGTCACTTTTAAATCTTTCCCTGCTCACTTTAAACCTATGTTTTAGACTTGCCTACCCTGGAAAAAAAATGCTGTGACCATCACTTTATTCACACCCTTCATGATTTTATAAACCTCTATAAGGTCATCCTTCAATCTCCGAGCTCCAGGAAATAAAAAGTCCAAACTATCCAACTCTCCTGCAGTCGCCTAAAGAATCGCCTAATTGGGACAGGCCCATAAGGCTCTTGTTCATACCTTTAACAACAATAAACAAATCGTCAAATTGTTAGAAATGCAAGTTGATAATGGTGTGGCGAGGACAACTGGACAACTGGACAACTAGAATTTTGGAGACCTGTGGTTAAAAGTTTATCTCCTTAATGAAGGATTGAGACAGGAACATTTTACCCCAGGCAATGTCCCAGTGAATCTGCTCTGCACCTTCTGCTAATTGTTGTAACTCTCTGGCACTAATAAATGTCACAACTTTTTGTTTTCAAATCAAGTCATCAGGTCAAGTCAAGTTGAGTTTATTGTCTTATGGACAAATATTTCAAAGAGCAATGCTAGTATCAAGACATCCACAGAATTATTAAATGTCTATCTATCCCCAACATAAATGTTGGAGATAACAAGCGAGAAATTAACATTGTATTAAGGAAATTCTTTACAGTTTCAACTCCCCCAGTTACAATCATGAGTTGCAGAAATGAACATCTTTAAATGCATAGGTGACGTTTCTGGTCGAGATCCTTCTTCAGACTGAAAGTCAGGGGAGAGGGAAACTAGAGGTATTAAATGGTTCAGACCTCAGATTTATTCCTTTTTTATTATTCCTTCACCTATTCCTTTTCTCCAGTGATGCTGCCTGACCCGACGAGTCACTCCAGCATTTTGTGTCTATCTCCAGTGTAAACCAGCATCTGCAGTTCCTTCTTGTAGATGGTTTATATGCAACCAATAATATAGTTACCTCACTCCCATTAACCCCGCCCAGTTAACATCAATCATAACGCCTTCCCCTCAGTAGGAAAATGTAGCCGGTGCTTGAAGGTGTATGTAATACCCAGTGCTATCATTAAAAGATGTTGTACACTTAAGAGCTTGTAAAGTTTTCATTTACATGGTGTCAGAAGTGGGATTCGAACCCACGCCTCCATTTGGCCTGGAATGGCCAAATATATCCGAGACCGAGTTTCTGCCTGCTCCACGTGCAACAGTCTTGCGCCGCACCAGCAGCGACAGCCCCTGCTGCAACAGCCCGCCCCTGCACATATTCGAGTGGCGTGGTAACCACTACCTTGTCCTGGTCGACTCGTACTCCAACTGGTTCGAAGTGGATTTGCTGACATCCCTCACGTCGGAGATGGTGATCCGCAAGCTGCGGAAACACTTCTCCACTTTTGGGACCCCGGTCAGGCTGCAGACTGACAACGGCAGGCAGTTTACAAGCCGAGAATTCAAAAGCTTTGCCGACAAGTGGAACTTCGTGCATTTCACCAGCAGCCCAGAGTACCCACAGAGCAACGGCCTAGCAGAACGGGCCGTCCGCAGCGCCAAGCTTCTGATGGAACAGGCGCGACTATCCAATTCTGATTTGTATTTGGATCTCCTGAACCTCAGGAATGTTTCCAGGGATTCGGCCATGGGTCCCCTCAGCGTCTGATGTCCAGAACTACCAGATCCACCGTCCCGATTGCCCAGCGCCAGCTGAAACCTCGGGTGCTGGAGCCCGCCTCCGTGCAGAGGCGAATTCAAGAGAAACATGACCCACGATCGGTCGTGCAGACCACTCGATCCTCTGTTGCCCGGACAGGTTTTCGTTTGCAGACCGCCAGTGGGCACTACCGTCTGGCCACCGTGGTTGGGGTGGCCGACTCACCTCGTTCGTATCTGGTTGACTGTGAGGGTTCCATCTACCGAAGAAGCCGACAACACCTGCTTGCGGTTAATGAGCCACAGCCGCAGCCCCCTGGGCCCTATGCCCCTCCACTCTCCTATCAGCAGCCGGCTGCCGCCCCGGCTGGCGTTCCCTGCATGCCTCGGTTCGGGCAGGATCAGTAAGCCGCCTGTTCGCTACGGCGATTTCGTTTAATTCTGCTGTTTAATTCGGTTGTCGTGACAACAATCTGTTTTTTTTTATTTCTAAGGGGAAGGATGTAGATGGTTTATATGCAACCAATAATATAGTTACCTCACTCCCATTAACCCCGCCCAGTTAACATCAATCATAACGCCTTCCCCTCAGTAGGAAAATGTAGCCGGTGCTTGAAGGTGTGTGTAATACCCAGTGCTATCATTAAAAGATGTTGTACACTTAAGAGCTTGTAAAGTTTTCATTTACAGTTTTAAATGCATGTTTGTTCCAAATTTGCGGGTGTAAATGTGTAATAGCAAAAACCTCCAGCAATTTGTGCAGTTTTGCAGTTCACCTGATATTTCTTCATTGCTGCGATTTGTTGGGCAATTTACAGATGAATAATGGCATGCACGTAAACCTTGCTGGTATTTTGTTAGGAAAATCATGGTCATTATATATCTGGATCACATTTAAGATAGTTGTGTCACAAGACATCTTCTCAAACTGGGTGTTCTGAATGGCTGAGTGCCTAATAATCACTTTGCTTGCTAATTTTACTTTGAGTTTTATTTAATTGGTGATATGTCAAGTGATTTTGTACTCTCCAAGTCAACAAGGCTTCTAATCACAACATGTCTTAAACATGCACAAGACACCACTGGAATACAACTCTATGTTAACAAGGAAAAGGTCTGAAGGTCAAATGTTAGAAGAATAATTTAAAGATATTAGTGGCCCTTAAAATAAGGAAGGATAATATCAAATATGTCAGCAATGGCAAAAAAAATAATCATGCTGCATTAAAATGTATGCTTAATTTCAGTCCACACACTTGGAATAAAAATTCAGGCGCTGGATATTTGACACATTTCTTCCTTCTGTGCTGCTGAGTTATGCTTGGAAATGTTCCAGTAACTACCCATTAAAATTTGTCAAGAGCACAAAAGTTAGATCCATAGCAAGAGACTGTGGAACATGAGTGTTTTATCAGTATTGTTGCATTGCTATGATTATACATTGGTAAGAATGTAAGTGCCCACATAGCTGCCACCCACAGGAAATGTGCAATTAATTAATTTCTGAAGTTGTGGCAATGAATATATAAGGTGAACTTTTGCACTCTTCAGTTCTTCAAATCTGGTAAAGTTTATTTGGAGTTTGTGTGGAAAGGTGCTGAAGGACTTCGAACCAATTTAAATACTTCTGCACAAATATTTGTCCCCACATGTGGGTACAGGGGAGCATATTTTGTCCAGATTATACTGTCTGGAGTCGAAACAAAGCCAACAAGCTGAGAGAAGGGAAGAAGGTGAAGAGGGTCCACTCCAAAAGTCCATACTTGTTCAGGATTTTCAGGGAAAATTCTCCAATGTGAACTAGAGTAAGGAACTATGAGCGAGGGATCCTCATTAAAATCTGTCTCATGCAGCAACCATAAAGCCAATTGTGTATGGTATGGCAATGCCAAGGGTATGGACAAGTTTACTAATGTTGTCAAGGCACTACTGGCAATGAATCATTGTGTTGAACCACTTCCTTTCTGGACTGGAGATACAGCGGCATTAATAGTAGGGCTGCTGCTTCACAGTTCTGGTGACCCAGGTTCAATCCTGACATATGATGCTGTCTGTGTGGAGCTTGCATTCTCTCTATGACCACATGAATGCTCTGCTTTCCTTCCATATCCCACAAAATGTTCAAGTATGTAGATTTATTGACCGTTATAAATTTCTCCAAGGACAGGCAAAACGTAGAACCTGGGAGAGATGATGGGAATGTAGGGAGAATAAAATAAGTTAATGTAGATTAATGAAAAAATGGGTGCTAGATGTACAGCATTACTTTGTGGAGGCTGGATGGCCTGTTTCTGTTTTGTACCTCTCAATGACTCTGTCACTCTATTTTCAGCATGTCACAGCTTGAAGTCCACAGTTGCACAAGGGAAAACATTATTTTTATTTTTTGTCAGATACTCAGAAATGTTCCTGCATATAACAGCAGGCTATTAATGTGCTCTGCCGCACCATGCCTAGATGTAAAAGGTCAGCAGAGACGAGTGGCTGGCAACCTACACTTTGATTGGACTTATGGTTGGGGACAGAAAGCGGGGAAATGGCCAGAAGGAAGAAGGACGAGGGATGACAGTGAGGCAGTTGGATTTGGGGACTGATGGCGCAATCTGGACCTCAGAGATAGAAAATAAATGCAGGACTGGTTTTGCAAGGTTCCCAATCCAATAATGAACTCCTAAAACACGGTTGTACGGAGAATGACAAATGATGGCCATTCCTTGGACAAATTTATCTAAATTCCCCATCCAACACAAGTGTTGAATAGGGAGTGACTTTATTGCATGTGTGATTGACTTGGAAATCATGTCTGGGGTCTAAGGGTGACATGCTTTAGAAAATGTTTGGTTACATTTCTGCATGAAATGAGACAATTTTGAGATAGTTGTCTACATTTGCTCTTCGATACACGTGGATAGTGTTGTAGAACAGAGAAGATAAGGGGTGCAGGTACATAGCTGCTTGAAAGTGGTTAACCAAGTAAATAGTGTGGTGAAGAAGGTCTGTAACATATTTGGCTTCATCAGTCAGGATTAGGAGTAGAGGAATTGGGACATCATGTTACATCTGTATATCTGTTGATGAGATCACACTTGGAGTATTGTGTGAAGTTCTGGTCCCCTAGCCACTGTACTCCCATGTTATTCCCTCCACGCACCCATCAAATCCCCAGATTATAACACTAGCCTGCACATTAGAGACATGGCAACTCTTTGAGATGTGGGAGGAAGTTACCATATCTGGAAATAACCCACTGAGTAACAGGGGAATGTGCAAACTCCACACAGAAAGCACCTGAGTCATTGAATCTGTGAGGTAGTGGCAGCACTATGCTGTCCATGGGGCAATAACTAAGGATTTTATGTCTAAAAATACTTTGACGATATTCTTAAAAGGTGAAATGGATGAGAAAATCGAAACTCCTAATTAATATTTATGGGACTTACATAAGTGCAGAAATTGAGGAGTGGATGATTATAAAGTCTATGCAGATGTTCAAGAAGTGGTGAGATGTAAACAAGGTATAAATGGTCAAGACCCTTAAATGACAACTTCACGTGACATCTACATTTGTTTTTTGACTGATTACCTGAGAGTCTTGACTTCTGGTTACTAGCTAGAGATGCATCCACAAGACCAATGGCCCAGTGCTATTCTAATTTCACTTTCCACCACAAACTAGGTGCACAGGTAGGTAAAGAGCCAAGGATGGTGGGACCACATGGAGGAGGTCCAGTGTTCCGTGAACCTTAGGGAAGCCTGGTTCAGAGCAAGTCCACAGGCCCCCAACACCCAAGGGTGGCACGGTGGCGCAGCGGTAGAGTTGCTGCTTTACAGTGCATGAGACCCAGGTTCGATCCTGACTTTGGGTTCTGTTCTCCCCGTGACCTGCGTGTGGTTTCTCTGACATATCCGGTTTCCTCCCACACTCCAAAGACGAACAGGTTTGTAGGTTAATTAGCTTGATATAATTGTAAATTGTCCCTAGTGTGTGAAGGATAGTGTTAATGTTTTCTAAAGACTCTTCTCCCCGGTGTCATCCCAGTTAAAGCGCTGATAGGTGCGAAACATGGTGGGCCGAAGGGCCAGTTTCCACACTGTATCTCTGAACTAAACTAAAACTAAACCTGCTACTCTCTGGTCATGGAAGGGATGAATCCCACTCTTCATGAGCAGTGAGCCTCATTTTCGCACATTTTTTGCAAACTGCATAATATTAATTAGTAGCTATCACTACATATCCAAACACAACCACATGGCTGGAGCTCTGTCGTCACAGCCTTGGAGGTCATTAGTATGTAGATGCATTGTTGTTTGGACAGAGGAGGAAGAAGATTGGTTCGCAAGAACTTTTGAGATTATGGTCCTTCAAGTGCATTCCCAGGACCACTGGAGTCTAAAGCTAGTGACCATAGGTTCAAGGCGATAGGGGAAAGATTTAATAGGAACCCAAGGGACAGGAACTTGAGGCAACTTCTTTCACACAGAGGGTAGCGTCAGCAGAAGTGGTAATTGTTACATTTAAAAGACACTTGCATAGATGCATGGATAAGAACATTTTGGAGCTATATGGGCCAGATGCAAGTAAGTCGGATTGACTTGGTTAGGCAATGTGGTTGGTATGGACAAGTATGGTCAAGAGGCTAGTTTCCATGCTGTGAAGCTCTATGACTCTCTTTCTCTAAATCAGGAATCAATTGATGGTTCATCCCATTACATAGCCTTCAGCCCTTTTCTCCATTGTTCAGACATCCTGTCATGTGCATAGATCACAAAGAAAGCAAATTGATAAGTACATTAGTGAATCAAATATGGAAGTAATGGGGAGGTGCATGTGAATTCATGCCATCCTGTATGTTTGGGTCCATCACATAGAACTGCATATTCAGGAGTTCTACTGTCCACAATGTTCCAATTGTGTTAAATGATTATATTTATACTGCATGTTAGTGGATTAACCACACACCGGCTACAATGTAAAATAAAAGTCATTTCCAGGCCACTCTCCCTAATTTATGAATAATGTATTAAATCAAAGTTGCTTCCGCCCATGCAGGTAGACAAATCCGATCCCTGGATTAGTGGAGTGATTACTCTAATCTACTGATTTATATTTATTTCATGTTAAATCCCTCCATCAGATTTTATCTCTTTTACTTAATGCTATTGTAAGGAATATAAATTTCCCTGTTTTCTAAATACTCTTCTCCCCGGTGTCATCCCAGTGAATCTCTTCCTGACCTTGATGTCTTTAATAGACAAATCTAACTGCAGCCAAATCAATAGACATAGCTTTACTCAGTAATACCTTGGCTGGGCTTCCACCTCCTAAATACTGAATCCAGTGTGATTTTTAACGGCTGCATCAAATTAAAATTAATGTTTAAATCCATTTGTTCTGTTTTCTCTAATCCTTGTAAAGGTTCAGTATTATTATTTTTCCTGTCACTTTTGCTCAATTGGAATAACCCTTCTGTATTTTACCTAGCTAATGATCTTGGAATCTCTTTGTCTTCCATCAGCATGCCGAGATAGTCAATCAGATGGAAGAAAACATGCCACTGCTCGATACTTTTCCACTTTCTCTAAATCAGTTCAACTGTGCCATTTTGAGTGACAACTCGCTTACTTAAAATTATTCTATCTAATCGGTTCAACAACGCTCATATCTTTCCTCTACCTTGCAAAGCATGTAGTTAATTTTAAATTTCCATTTGGTCATACTTCCTTCCAGTTATCCTGCTATATTGATGCACTTGTAAATGAATAACATGCTGAAGAATAACATGAGATAATTTTTCAAGGCAAATATTTTTTTAAAAAGTTGTTGCTACTACATAGCATTGGTGGTTTAGTCAACCAGAGATGAATTTGTTAGCAATTCCCTCTACATGAAGTCCTCAGAGAACTTCCTGCAATTCATGCTAATTCTCACAGCTAGACCCACAAGCCAAATGTCCTAACCATAACTCTTTGAGCAGTGGTAAGAATGGGCAATGGTAACTGTCTCCAGAAGGAACATTGAGTGCAAAGTATACAGTAGCTTATCAATCTTAGTTACATGTAGTGGCGGATTTGATGGAATTTTTACACATGGTGAGGGACATTTGGAGATACATTATCAAGATTGTTCCTTCTTGCCTATGTGCTGGAAGTCACGTTTAGTCAGATTGTTAACAACAACATATGCTACCTTGCAGAAACAAAAGGCCCTAAGTGTGTGAGAAGCAATTATCAATCAGCCCTTAAATTCCTGAGCTGCTGTTCTTGACTCCTTTATTCTTGAGCGTTCTTTTTTTTTTTTAATATATTTTTATTAGATGATGTAGACAGTGATTTAGCAAACATATGTTATGATAGCAATATTTCATGTACAACGGTCATACAATATTAATATTGTCAAGTGAATCATTTTGACTCTCTTTTTTTTTAAAGAAAGGAAAACAGAAAGAAAAATAAAATAAAAATCAACATCAAAAAAGAAAATCATAAAGAATGGAATAATTTACTATTAATACATCATAGGAAATAAGATCAAGGAATATAAAATATAACTTTTCATCTAATCCTGAGTCCAAGTTTCAGTTAGGGTTCCCTGCCAAACCATTCTACCCTTTTAAGTAATCAATGAAAGAAGACCATATTCTAACAAAAACTTCTTGTTTGTCCATTAGGGCAAATCTGATTCTTTCCAGGTGTAGGGGCTCCAACATTTCCGTAATCCACATTTCAGTTGTGGGGGATATAAGGCCTTTCCAAAATTTTAATATTAACTTCTTCCCAATTATTATACTGTAATCTAGGAAATTTCTTTGACTTGTAAGAGTTAAACTTTGTTCTGATGTTCCAAGTATTATTAATTTTGGGTCTGGATCCAGTTTAGTATTAATAACTTCAGAAGTTATTCTAAAAATCTCAATCCAGAAATTCTTAATTTTTATACAATTTGCAAAAGTATGTGTTAAATTAGCCTCTGGATGTTGACATTTATCGCAGGTAGAGGATATCTGTGGAAAGATTCTATTTAATTTAACTTTGGAGTAATGTAATCTATATAATACTTTAAATTGTATTAAAGCATGTCTGGAGTTTAGCGAGCATTGATATATATATTGTAAACTTTTGTCCCATATATCTTTCGTTATGGATTGATTTATTTCATTTTCCCATGTATGTCTATATGATTCCGTCGATGGTATCTCGCTATCTAAAAGGGTATTGTAAATATAAGTTGTTAATTTTTCTGTATTAGGATGCTTATTCAGACATTCATCAAGGATTTCTGGTTCCTTATTCCTATAATCTTGTGTATTTGATTTAACATAATCTCTGAGTTGTAGATATCAAAAAAAAATATTTGAGTGTAATCCATAAATCTGTTGCAGTTCCTGAAATGAAAGATAAGTGCCTTTCTTATAAAGGTGTTCCATCTTTTTGATTCCATAGTTTTTCCATTGTATAAAGCCTTTACCCAGCATGGAAATTCTTGAGCGTTCTTGAAGGTAAGATGAATTGTAGTCCATCGCCTTAACCATTGACGGTATCAAAATTATCTGATTTATTCCATATTTTATTTCTTTCATACGTTATGCACAAATTAATTGTACTTTTGTATGCGTAACTTTAATTCAAAACTCTTTTTTTAAAAATAGGTTAAAGTTTTGCTGTACCCTTTTGCTAATTGTTGCAATACAGCCAGTCTGCAATGTATTCATCTTTTGTTTAAACAATTCTCACAACTTATGCATCATTTTAAATCATGCCACATTTTCATTGGTACAATATCCTACCAGTTGATCCAGATTAATTCCCCTAATCTCTCATTGAGCTTGGCACATTTCCATTTTGGTACATTTATCTTGACAGTTCTTTCTTCTTTGCAAATGTTGTAATTATAACACATAATACTTAGAGGTAGCCAATACCTTTGGGGCCACAAGCTTGTCTTTTGGATAGCTGTCTGCTCTCTGAACCTCCCTTTTTAATCCTTCTCTTCTGTAAAATATAAGTAATTACCTCAGCTAATTATTTATACCGTCCCCATTAATGAATCTCACTCTATACTGGTGTTGCTTCTTGGCTGTGCTGCTGCCCCCTTTATTGCAATGAGGCAATTCTAGCTTAGTTACTGAGACCGTCAACTTTTTTCTCATCTTATATTTTGATCCAGTGACTACTGTAAAATTCCCTTGACTGATGTTGACCCTGTTATTTTACAACTTATCGTTTCCATCTCTGATGGAGGGGCATTCGGTGAATTGGAGAGGTCGACAAAACCGATTCCGATCCTAAATGATTTCCAATGCTGAGTTCTCAATATAAATCTTTATCCCACAAAGCTTGATGCACCAATATTGTAAAAGGTGTTCACATTTGCCATGATGTTATTCCTTCATTTAACTTATTTTCAATATTGCCAGCACATTATTTGCCCAGAGCCAAGCATTTTAGCATTTAATGGAAACAAAATATGGGTGTATAAATATATGTATACATTTGTAGGAGCATAAAATTGGCAACATATCTTTACAGTCCTTTGCCCATATTGATAAAATTACTCTTAAGTGCAAATTTTGTTCATTTTGGTTTACCTTTGTTTTCAATATTGGAAACCGAAGCACTGTTGCTTTTACAGGTAATTCAACAACCTGATGCTATCATACCTGGCTGGGATAGATGCTTGATGGAAGGCACCAGCTGCTGTAGTCTTCAGTGACGTGTGTTAAAAATATGTTGCAGTGGCAGTTCTTTCAAATTCCAAGTGCAGTATGAGTGCAGCCAAAGTTCATAAAGTTCGTATTAGAAATAAAGTTCGCATTCACTTGGTTATAGTAGGTAAATGGTTGCTGTTTCATCTTGCCCACTTTTGTTTCTGAAATTGTTCATTATAAAATAAGGTAAAATAGTTGTGTCTGGCCTTTTGCAAAGATAACTTTCCCCTCCTGGTCATATGTTTAGAATTCATTTTGATTTTTCTTTCCCCTTCAACCAGAAGTGCAATTTTTATGTGCTGGAAAGTGGTAGTGGAGAGGAGGCCAGAAGGCATTCCAGGCACCCAGGAAAGGAGAAGGAGGATAAATCAACCATTGCTAGATGATAAAAGTTTAATTGGCTAACATGCATCAACAATATCAATGAATACATCAACAAATTCAATCTCCCCTTCAACTGCATGCTAGTTACACACTACTTAATGCAGCATAGAACCAACACACACTTGCCAAAAGTATCAATCAAGCAATGCAGGAATCCAACTTTCAAATGCCATTCTTCACTCTTATATTCTTTCCAAAGCTCTATGCCTTGCACTTAAATCTCACAGCTTGCACACGTTGCTGGAAATTAAGTCGGGACAGTGACACTTCATTGGAACAGCCCTCCTTAGTCGATCATCAGTGCCTTCGTAGACACATGGAAGAAGACAGCATGTTCTTGCTTTATCCTACTCTGCACCACTCATCTTCCCTATATTTGGAAATGCCTTCTGATTTTAAAATATATAACTAGAGTATGCATGCATCTCTTACTTTGATGCTGATACATGGGTTGGCATATATACTGTATATGATGGGCTGAAAGGCTGTTTCTGTGCAGTATGAATCTCTGATGTGATGGCTATAACAATTTCACTCAATATAACTATCTCATCATTATATGTACCTTTCTCTTTTGCAATTGCAAAGAGCTCCCGCTGACCGTGCTGTGGTGACTAAGAAATGATGAAGAAGGCATGTCTTTGTTTAATCTAATGCTTGCAGTTCAGATACAGACATTGCATTCTACAGAAGCAGGATGTGTGTATCATGAGCTCCCAGGCATTTGTATGCACCCAGGTAGAGGGTACGCAAATGGAATATAAGGTCATTCTCAATCACACCTGCATTATACTGAGATACATACTTCTGGCTGGTAGCCACAGGTGTAGGGTACAACCAATATTGCCAGTTGGAATTCAAGATCGGGCCACCAACATTTCTAAGTCAGACATGCACAGTATTCTCATGGTACAAGTACAGTGCTCTTAGAATGAGGTGGAAAAACACAATTACACTGAGCCCATTCACAGTTTCAATCCCCTCAGTTACTGACACTTCATAGTTTGCTTTCACTGCTGTGTTGCAAGAAGACTAAAAAGTTAAGGTTCAAAGTCCTTGTTAATTCAGCTCCAAGTAAGTAAATAACATCTTAAAAGATAACAAATCTCCATTCCCCAATTTCAGAACACTTAAAAACAATGTTGGACCTGCTTCCTCAGTTCTCCTTCATCAGCTTCATCTATATTCAAATTTTAAAAAGCCACATTTTTCTGAGAGATCTTTGATACAAGATATATGCCTAATTTTAGAGAAAACATGGTAAATACAGAAGCCATGAAGAAGATCAGCTGAAGTTAACAATCAGGGAGTGCCTAACAGAAACACTTCATAAAAAATAAATGGAGAGCATCACTTCTCGATTCGTCACAGAAACAAAGGTAAATTGGTGAGGGCAGTTGCAGAAAAACCCTGGAAAACAATTCTGTACACAGAAGGTGATGGACAGCTGGTATGGATTGCTTGGATTACTGTAAAAGCCAAGGCACTGATTGACATATTTCAGTGGGAGGGTAATAAGGTTAGTAATCATGAAAGGGGATGCAAAGTGAGCCAGAGGGCTTTCTTCTACTTTTTAATACCTAAACAGTTTATAAAATGTCACTAGCTGTGCACCCTTGCCCCACGGCAACATAATATATCATCAATAAAAGTAGGGAAAGAATCGGGTTTTATTTCAAGGAAAAACAAGGGAATTAACCCTGTCAACCTGGCCAATATTTATCCCACTACCAACATAACAAACATAGATTATCTGGTCACGACTATATTGCTGTTTATGAGAGTTTTTCCAGTAGAAACAGTCTGCCACATTTTCTGCAACTCAACATTGCCAACTTTTGAAAATAACTTAATTGGGTGTGAAGTGCACGGAGAAGTCCTGAAACCAACAAGGAAAGTGCAAAATAAATACAAATCTTTCTGTAATCTTTCTTTGCAACTCTAATTTGAAATTATTTTTTGTGCCTTTGAAGTAGTTGAACAGCATTAAGCGGAGCTAAATGCAGATCCAGTTATATTTTTAAAAATAGTGCTTATTAAATTGTGTACATGAAAGCCTACTTTTGATAGAAGGATTTAATAAGCCTTTTCAAAAAGTACATTGGTGGCATGGGGAATAGAATTGTTAAAATAACATTGTCTCATTAACCAAATAAGATCAATGCCATTCATTTTACCCCAGTAACCCAGAAGCCAAGTTTATAAGTGTCTCGTTAAATTAAATATCAGGATCCTCGGATGTCTATTGAACATTACGGTGTAGCTGTCCAGCATATAATTGCCTGTGTCAGATTATCTTCAATGCTGACCCTCAATATTCTGCCCTGCTATTCTTTACAGAAGCTGCCAGCTTGCAACCATGAATTGCCTATAAAATCCACGTCAGTCCCGAAGCTGGCTGCCAACCCATGTCCTAAGCACACAGGTATATCACAACATAGATGTTAAAATAAGATCTGACCAAAATGAGAGTTTGGTCACCAAGTGATTCTCATTTGATGGATAGCGAGCTTGATCCACCAGCTTTCATCTATTGAAGGATGCTGACAGGAATATTGACCTCCTGTGTAATATTTCACTTATCTCACTGGGTAATTTTGCTTTTTCTAATTCCATTGAAGGCTTTGAAAAAATCAGCTATTTTAAAGTTACAAGATACAAGATATTTCAGTATTTACAGAGAACATTTGTTCTTTCCAGATTTTCAGTGAAGTGCAAACTTTGATTTCATTAATTTTCATTAAATTCCCAGCTTTGCACTCACAACTTGCCCCTGAATATGAAAGTTAAGGATTAAAGACTCATTCCTGATCTTGAGGACAAAGTCGAGATCAATGCTTCATAATAACCCGACAACCTGTTCTTTAAAACAAAATCTGCCAGTGCATCAGAGATACGTCCTCTGTTCACGGTAATTCCAGGGTATCTTTCATATCTAGTTGAAAACCCCAATTAAGTTGATTGTCCTATCTGAACAATGGCACAAGAGAGCAAAATAAAAATTGACATTGGACAGTGACGACATTTTTTAAAGAAGCTCCTCGTGACACAGTTGAAATACCGTTCACCTTATGTTAAAATAGTTTATTTTTTTAACCCATTCCTTTTATTGTGATGTCAGCTGCTCCCTTCAATCTGTGTGTCGTAGTGCTGAGAAAGACATGAGTTCCGAAGCTGCAAGTCTCCTCTCTATCATTGCCACTTCAAAGGATCTGAATAGACAATTGGTGCTGGAGTAAGCCATTCGGCCCTTCGAGCCAGCACCGCCATTCACTGTGATCATGGCGGATCATCCACAATCAGTACCCCGTTCCTGCCTTCTCCCGATATCCCCTGACTCTGCTATCTTTAAGAGCTCTATCTAACGCTCTCTTGAAAGCATCCAGAGAATTGGCCTCCACTGCCTTCTGAGGCAAAGAATTCCACAGATTCACAACCCTCTGTGTAATTTTTTTTTCCTCATCTCCGTCCTAAACCCCTTATTCTTAAACTGTGGCCCCTGGTTCTGGACTCCCCCAACGTCGGGAAAATGTTTCCTACCTCTAGTGCGTCCAAACCCTTAATAATCTTATATGTTTCAATAAGATCCCCTCTCATTCTTCTAAATTCCCGAGTATACAAGCCCAGCCACTCCATTCTATCAACATATGACAGTCCCGCCATCCCCGGAATTAACCTCATGAACCTACGCTGCACTCCCTCAACCAACGATCTTTCTTAGAGCGAATGCTACCAACAACTGCGAATACTAACAAAACAAGGATGCGTGGCAAGCAGAGGTGGCTCCAGGTGCAGCTGAAATGATGGAGATCCTGGCCCTCTCCACAGCATGATTCCAGGTGATATGCAATCACTTGAGCACAAGCTTGAAGAAAGAGTAATGCTGCTCTTTCAAAGAGTGATGAGCGATTCCTGTGTACTTTGTGTCACTGAAACATGGCTCATCACTGACTCACCTGACCCTGCAGTAAAACCTGAGGATTTCTGCATTTGTCATATGATAAAGGTGAACCCACCAGGCAACTTTGGGACTCAAAAATTAATGATATATGCGATACAAACAGTTGGGAAATTCTTTCTACGCCATTAAACAAAGATTAATCAGGCTAGTTTTACACATTAAATTCATATATAATATTTTGTTTGGCTTTGAAACAACACAATCTAGAATACCTTACCAAAAGAAAGAAAGCTGAATTAATTATTTTAAGCTTAGAAAATTCAAATGAAGGTCTGCTTCCATCTTCCAATATATTGTTAAACTTTCTAGAATGTTCACAAGAAAATGGGAGCAGCAGTGAGCTATCAGGCCCACTGCTCTGCCATTCAATATGATCATGGCTGATCTTTTCCAGGCCTCAACTCTACATCTATGTTATTTTTACAGATTTCTGAATTCCTGATCTTTCAAAAATGTATCTACATCCACTAAATACCCCAGGGATTGAACCTTTACAACCCCGCAGCAGAGAAAATGTCAGAGATTCATCGCACTGAGCTAGAGGATATTACTGGGCACCTCAATTTTAAATGAATGATCACACTGAAAAGTACACGTGCTTCCTATTGTAAGAAACCTGGAGAAGCTGCGACCTCAAATATCTTCCAATTTTATCAAACTGCAATTACTTAAATACTTGGGTAATATATTGAGTTGACTATTTCGACATCTGAAATGCTCACATATGATACATCACTATAAAAGGAAAGGGATAAAGAATAAATTATTTCAACGTAAAGTAAACCTCACCATGAAAGATTGAGATCCCATGGTATTGCTAAGGGCAATGTTATGACGATCAAGACTATTTCATGCATGGTTTCAGTGGCAACATCAATAACTTAACAAAAATATTTATTTAGTTCCTCAATCTGCAAAGGTTCAGCAAAGCCAATCAAAGATCAAAGAAGTCAACATCTATCTTTACTACTAATGAGAACCCTAAATAAGAGATAACAAATCAGCAATCAATAAAGCAGTCTGAATGAATCTTCCTAAAAAATACCAGAAAATGGTCAGAAATTGCAACATGCATCATTTATTAAATTGAAGAACAGCTGACAGACTCAGGACAATATTTTTCACTGTTGCTTTCTCCACAGAGAAACAAAAACTGGAGTTGTCCACACCAAATATTGTTGCAACAGCACATAAAGCAATTGTCAATTAGGTAGATTACTTAAAGTGGTACATCCTTAAAAAAATGAATTTTAAATCCCAAGGAATATTATATACGAGATACATTTTGCATCTCTCTATGCAATTTAGCAGGCATAGAGGAGTTGGCCCAAAGGGCCAATTTCTGTTCAGTATAGTTACATGATTATATGCAAAAAGCAAATATTCAAAATAGCTATCCAATTTCTATACATTTTACTTTAGCACCTGCATACAAGAGTCATTGAATTGTTCACAGCATAGGGAGGAAGCAAGGAAAAATGGCTGGATAAAAATGCATTTATTTTAATACTAGAAGCCTGCCAGGTAAGATGGATGAACTCAGGGAATCGATAGGTATGTGTGACTGGGATGTTATAACCATAACGGAATCTTAACTAAGGGCGGGATAGGATTAGCAGCTTAATGTTTCAGGTTATAGGTGCTACAGAGGATATAAGAGTGGGGGTAAAAGTGTAGGGTAGATAGGTTGCTTTATTGATTGAGGAGAACATCATGGCAGTTGTCCAAGATGACATTAGACTGAAGGATCGTCCAGTGAGGCTATATGGGTGGAGCTGAGAAATAAAACGGGAAGATCACATTGTTAGGATTGTACTATAGGTACTCAAATAATCCATGGTTATCCAAGAAATATGCTGCGAGATTGCAGACAACCGCAAGACTAATAGGATTGTAGGAGAAGGGAATTTTAACTTTCCAAATGTAGACTGGGACTGCCGCAGTGCCTATGGGTGGAATTGGATTGAATTTGTCAACTGTATTCAGGATTTTTTTCAGGCAGTATGTCGAGGGACATAACTAGGGAGAAGGCAAACCTTGATCTAACCTTAAGTTTGGTCAGGGCAAGTGACTGATGCGCCAGTGGGTAAGGATTTTAGGACCAGCAAGTACAGTTTTATTAGCCTTAAAATAATTATGGATAAGGACAGGGCTGAACCTCAAGTTAAACTATATTGGAACATAATTTCCTGAAAACAGCATCAGTGGTAGATAGTATGGTGAAGAAGGCTTTTGGCTCGCTGACCTTCATCAGTCAAATAATTGAGTATAGAAGTTGGGATATTATGTTGCAGTTGTACAAGATGAGCTTGGAGTATTGTTTTCAGTTCTGGTCACCCTGCTCTAGGAAAGATGCAACTCAGCAATGATGAGTGCAGTGAGGATTTATGAGATGTTGCTAGGTTATGAGGTTGGGCAGGAGAGATTGGGCAGGCTTGAGACTTTATTCGTTAGAGTGCAAGGAGACTGGGAAGTGATCTTATTGAGGTGTGTAAAATCATGAGGGGAATAGATAGGTTTAATGCCCAGTCCTTTTCCCAGGTTAGGGGAATAACGAACTGGAGGGCACAAATCTAAGGTGAGAGGGGAAGTTTTAATAGGAACCTGGGGGCACGGCAACTTTTTCACATAGAGTTTAGAGGGTATCTGAAACGAGCTGCCAGAAGAAGTTGAGGTACAACATCAAATTTTAATAGACATTTGGACAGGTACATGGATAGGAAAGGTTGAAAGGAATGTAGGCCAGACACAGATAAATGGAAGAGCTTAGATGCAACATTTTGTTCGGCATGAATAAGTTGAGTCAGAGGACCTGTTTCTATGGAGTATGACTCTATGATCCTGTAACAGCCATTGTTTATTTTACATGTTGGTTGAAATATGTTTTGTTATTATATTAAATCCCTTTGCTATGGTCTCAACTGAGGCTTTTAAGCCTTCATGATTAATAAAATTCGGTAATATCTGTACATTCATCTGCTCTGCCTTATTTACAATATAGAATGCTAATTTTTCCATCCATTGTCTCCATTCTTTGGACAATTCACTTGACTGGAAATCCCATGGTTTATCTGGCAGTATTTCATCCTCAATTTAATTACACAGCTCATTTGTTTCAATTCAAAGGATCACCCCCAGCTGAATCTCATTGTTTTTGTTGAATCATCACCTTTGTTACCGTGGTGCAATATCTCTGTGTATGATACTGGAAAATAGTTATGAAATCAAGCTAACAAGACAGGAACTTTATTTTTTTAAAACAGCGTAGTGTCAGGTCAGTATTTCTTACTCTGGCTTCTTTCACAGAGGCAGACAGACTCTAAAAATATCCGCCTCAACTATTGTTGTGCATGGTGCATTGTTGGTCACAACTCCTAAAATAATACACTTAACCAGTCAAGATTGTTTTCAGGCATTATGTACTGAAACAGGACAATGAAATTCTTATTTGCAGCAACAGCAAAACAGTTTTGTAAACACAGTACTCAATAGATGGTTCTGTGTCAGCAAACAATCCCCCCTGACCTGCCCTTCTCTGATACCGAATGGTCTGTCCTCAGCAGAGGCCTCACCTTTGTTCCCCTTCATCCCCACCTCAATGAGTTCCGTGTCCGCAAAAACCTGCCCCCCGATTCAATAGATAATATAATGAAGAAATATAAAAAAGCTCAATACATAAAATATAAAACAGAATACTGCAAAACACCACAACAAGCCTTCATGCCTCATGTAACCCAGGCAGTTAGTGGATCAGAGTTAATTGGTGTTTGTAGTGTTCAATAACCTGTTGGGAAGAAGCTGTTCCTGAACCTTAATTTTTCCCCGATGGATGGAGCGAAATGAGTGACATTAGCAATGCACGATAGTAAATATATTCTTCAAGAATATATTTCACAGCATGTTCCCAACTGTTATCAGGCAACTGAACTGTCCTCTCATCAACTGGATAGCAGTCCTGACTTTCCACCTACCTCATTGGAAACCTTTGATCTATCTTTAATTGGACTTTACTGGATCTTGCTCTAAACATACGAGATATTATCTTTGATCTTCAGTTGTTCCCTGCTCTTCTGGAACTCCTCAGAAGATTTTGCTGGTCAATTTTATGCATCCTTGAGAAAGTATATATCTAAGGTACTGAAGTAGAGTTCCCCACATTATTTACTTCTGTTTCTATGTTATGAGGAAAAAGGGGGCCTGGATTGGTGTAAGTTGAATTTGCACCTTTCAATGTCTAATTACCAATTTCTTGGGAGATTACTTTAGCAGAATTTCCTCTCCCCTGGACATGGTTGGAAAATGATCCACTATTCCCCGAATGCTTTCATGAGAAAAATGACTTTGTTTTCAAAAATGAAAATGACCATTACTGTGAATGATTTTGATTTTGTCCTTCCGAACAGTCTTTGACGACCTTCCTTACATTATTCAAGGAGCCATTCATTATTATTGTTCAGGCAGCCTCCTGGATCATTGCTTTCTTCACTTTCTAAAGTGCTGGCAGTGAGCAGCCAAATGCTCTCAATGATCACAGTTTAATCAGGTACAAAAAAACAATTGTTAGAACACATGGTACGGTAAACCCCAAGGCGCAACTTTCTTCCACTCATTAATAAGAAAGGCTTTTATTCACTAAACCTTTAGTGTATGATGTCATTAATCACATCATGCATATTTATAAATGCTCTTGTGGAGCTATCAGAAGTCATCAATCGTATGACTGTCTGCCTTACTGGCCATTATCGCTCAGAACAACTCACTAGGTGATTGATAAGTGATCCAAATTCAGCCCCTGCTGTCACAGCTGATGATTTCTGCAAAACATCGGCAGTCAGAAGGTGACAACAAAAGTAATGAGGCCCACAGGACCTTGACAATGTTAATATAATTGATAATTTACATTTCAAAGTCATATTTAAGATATCTGGTTAAATCCAGTTCTAGATGACAGAAATGAACAACAATGATGTGTTGAACAGAAAAGTGAATGACAACCTTGTGTCATGGTGTCTGAATAACCTCTTGGCCCTGAATGTCGGCATGATGAAAGACTTGGTAGCTCACCTCAAGGGAGCGAGGGGGTGAGGACAACCCTGGCCTCATCAGCAGAGTTACTGAAGCAATGATCATCACCTTTACGTTTCTAGGCAGCCAATGCAATGGCAACTTAACCTAGCCCCTTCACACTAATGTGGTGGTCAAGCAAGCACATCAGCGTAGTTGTTTGCTTCGGTGTCTGAGAAGATTTGGAATGTCCACAAGGATTCTCTCAAATCTCTGCAGATGAGCTAAGACGTATTCTGATGGGATACACAGGCCATCTTATTTATTGCATTTATCAGTACTGTATGTATATGATTTACTGTCTGAGCTTCATCTGAACCAATAATTTAATTGCAAGATTTCCTGACGATTAACTGATCTGAATTTGCAAGAGTGCAAGAACATTGGTTTTCTGCTAATGTCTGCACAGTAGCACAAGCTGAAAATGGTTGGCATGAAGCTGAAGGAGCCAATAATGATGATGATTTTGATGATGATGATGATGATGTGGAGGTTGTGATGAAGTGGAGGGACTCATCATAACATGACCACTCCAAGAAAAGTTGCCTGAGGAGGGAATGGTCAAAGTGAGGAATCATCCAAATAAAAGCAGCAAATTAGTTACTGAGTCATAGTATGACAGAACAAGACCTCTCTGCCCACCAGAACTAGAAGAAAAGCTTGATTAGTGCTACTCATTGACCCTTTTCCATTTTCCTGCAATTTCTATCCAACCTCATTTGGAAGGTCACTATCTGTTATAGGTAACGTATACTACATCTAAACATTCCCTCCATTAAATAGTATTTGGATTTTTCCCTTAAATTAGCCTTCTCTTGTCATTGACCTTTCAACCATTTGAAATAATTTATTTTCATTTACTCTGTCTTAATATTACATGACTTTATCAACAATATCTTTAGCACCGGAAACATTTTTTTACCTACAATCACAATATGTCCAGAATGCTTTTTCTGTGGATGTCAGGCTCATGGTCTGGTTCACTGAGCTCATGGCTCAGTCTCCTAACCACAGCATCATTCCAGGTTGGTGCTGCTGATCTATACCACGTCTTGAGTTTGATGGTCCATGCTGCATTAGGAAGATCACAAGCTCCATCAAGAAGAGAAGACTCTGTTTACTTTCACTTCAGTCTACTGGTGTATACAAATTAGGTATAGGGGCATGATAGCATCACAAGCTTCCCTAAAGTGCATATGTATAGACGATACTCATGAAATATTATTCGTAATGAAGATGTTCTTTGTTACCCCTTGTCAGGAATGCAGGCTGTAACCCCATATCATGCTGGTAGATGCTTCAGCAATAAACATCTCTACTGTAAGTAATGTTTTACACCAGCCAGTCTGAGCGCCGCAAGAAAACTCTCCCTTCCTTTTCCCATGAATACAGGATCAATTCTTGAGTCTTCTTGAAAGTTCTTGAGTTTGCTGGCAGAGTGTTGTTTGTTTAAGGACTAGGTTCTGAGGCAAGGAGCCGGCAGCTGTTAGATCTTGTGAGAGATCAATAAAGTACCACATACTGATCTTGATCAATAAAGTACCACATACTGATCTTTACAGCACTAGGCAGGAAAGTTCATAGATGTTGTTCAAGGTACCACAAATTGAAAATTGCTCTCTTTACAGTACTTTTCAAAATAACATTAATATGATATTTAATATTACTAAAATACAGTAATTCAATTTCTAGTTTGTATTTCTCCTGCCCAGGATTCTAAGCACTGTATTAATTGATTTGTTCAACTGCTCTATCATCTTCAATGATCTGGTTATTCTTTCACAGGCAGCCTCAAAGGTAAATGTCATCCCAAGTGTAGATTCAACATTGGGGTGACAAAAATGAGGACTTCCCACTGAAGTCAATCAGCTAAGACCTGGTTCAAAAGTGGTTGCCTGTATTCCTGACCATCTGGGACCTATTGCTTATAGGGGTGGGGGGAGGTGCCTTTGAGTCTGGGACCTATTGCTTATAGGGAGGAGTGCCAATGAGTTTATGTGGCAGTGGACCACAAGTGTTTTTTGCATCTACATATTTCAGTACTGTCTGAGGGGGTACTTTAACTGCCATTAATCTCTGGATCTCATATTCCACAGCATTGGAGGACATATTCATTATAGAGTTATACAGCATGGAAACAGGCCCTTCGGCCCAACTTGCCCACACCGACCACTTGCCTGTGTCCCATCTGCACCATTCCCACCTGCCTGCGTTTGGCCCATATCCCTCTAAACCTGTCATATCCATGTACCAGTCTAATTGTTTCTTAAATGTTGCTATAGTCCCTGCCTCAATTACCTCCTCTGGCTGCTCATTCCATACACCCACCACCCTTTGTGTGAAAATGTTACCCCCTCAGATTCCTATTAAATCTTTCCCCCTTCACCTTAAACCTATCTCCTCTGGTCTCGATCCCCCTACTCTGGGCAAGATACTCTGTGCTTCTTCCCAATCTATTCCTCTCATGATTTTATACACCTCGATAAGATCACCCCTCATCCTCCTGTGCTCCAAGAAATAGAGTTCCAGGTTGCTCAGCCTCTCCCTATAACTCAGACCAGCAAGTCCTGGCAAAATCCTTGTAAATCTTCTCTGTACCCATTCCAATGTGACAATTTTCCTGCAACCAACTACGTAGTATGTTAATTATGGATCTTACCGTAACTAGTTAATACCAAAATAAAATAACGCGTTGGAAATCTGAAATATATGCTGAAACGACAGGAAGTACTATGAAGATCAGGCATCATTTCTGGAGAGAGTTAACATTTTCGGTCAATGAGTATTCCTGAAAAGCTACGCAAGTTGCTTGTTCCTTCATTGCCCACTATAACCTTGCCTAACCATCCTTTTTAAACATGCAATCTCTTCCCATTCTCTGCTTTTACTGACAATGCCTTTATTTAAACCTCCATAGTTCACTTTCACTGCTCCAGTGCTGGCTTAAAGACAGTATCGTTCCTTGCCTTTTTCGTGCCTTATGAACTGGAATAGAAACTTCTGTTCTGTCCATCTTTTTCTGATAAGTTTGATGGTACAAAAGCTTCAGTAGTTAGTGGTGCTGCTTCACAGCTCCAGAAACTAGGTTTGATCCAGATCATGGCAGCTGTCTGTGTGGACTCTGCATCTTCTCTCTGTGACCATATTGGTTTCCCTAGGGTGCTTTAGTTTCCCACCAAACACAAGTGTCAGCTCCTGTAATTTACCTTTAATGTATGTAAGTGACAAAAGAATCAAAGGGGATCAGAGGAGCACGTGAGACAGAATAATGTTGTAGGGATATGAAGAAATATCTACAAGTGATACCGGTGTAATGGCTAGACATAGAAACAAAGAAAATAGGTAAAGGAGTAGACCATTCAGCCCTTCAAGCCAGCAACGCCAGTCAATATAATAGAAAATAGACAATAGGTGCAGGAGTAGGCCATTTGGCCCTTCGAGCCAGCACTGCCAATCATGGCAGATCATCAAAAATCTGTACCCCATTCCTGCTTTCTCCCTATAGTCCTTACTTCTGTTAGCCCAAAGAGCTATATCTAACTCTCTCTTGAAAGCAACCAGTGAATTGGCTTCCACTGCCTTCTGTGGCAGAGAATTCCACAGATTCACAACTATCTGGGTGATGAAAATTCATAGAAACATAGAAACATAGACAATAGGTGCAGGAGGAGGCCATTCGGCCCTTCGGCCAGCACCACCATTTATTGTGTTCATGGCTGATCGTCCGCTATCAATAACCCGTGCCTGCCTTCTCCCCATATCCCTTGACTCCACTAGCCCCAAGAGCTCTATCCAACTCTCTGTTGCAAGAAGATGATCAAAGGAGAAAATCCATTCTATTGGCTGCTAACGAGCCAGTCCCCCTGGTTGAGTGAGACTTGAAATAATTTGAATTCACTCCCGCCTTTAGCTGCTCACACTCTATCCATCTTGAAATAGTCTGCACCAACAATCTCTTGTGAAACTATTAAATAACTATGAAGAAACTATCTTTTGTTTCATAGGTACTAGTAAACTCAGAGTACCTTGCTTTATGAGTTCATTCCCATAAAAAACTACCCGTATGTCAGATATGACCCAGAGATAAAGACAGAGATTGTGTAAAGACTGTGCTCATTGTGCTGAAATCAGTTGTCATAAGCATAATTAACTTAAAAGATACTGCTCCATAATTAGGAATATGGTTGATGAATATCTGCATAATAATTTATACTGATTACACATTTCACACTACTTTGAATCTAGGTTTTAGTGTTCATATAAACGACACCTTTCATAACCTTAGTTAATAGTGGGTGAATAAACAATCATTTGTTGTCCCACTTATAGAACTAGATACAATGACAAAGCAGCAAGAGCAGTGTCAATTGCGCTATAACATAATTGCTTCTCTTAAACCCAAACTGAAAGAAACCACAAACCTCTGTTACTTCTGTTTAACATAGCTCACATGTATCTCTTCACAAACTTCCCATACAACCATGCAATGATAGATGTACGAGAAATAGGCTGAACTAGCCACCACACGTGTCTTCGAGTAAATATAGGAGCTTCTTTCGGCAGACCTATCTACATTGGAAGCCCTGAGTAGGCCAAAATGGCACTACTATAATTCATGTCCTCCATAAACTCTGTGACAAAATGCCCTCTCGTATTGATATGGAAAGGTATGCATCTTCAAGATCGATTGAGGCCCTAAATCCTCTGTAATCAGCTAAATTACTGAATGACAATTATCCATCTTAAACTGGTTATACCAACCACAGGATCAGACTAGCCAAATCGAAGCCTGATTTGGCATCCTCTAATTTTCTTCAACCTTGAGAAAATATTAGAATATACCCCTCTAGTTCTTGGGCAGACTGCTCTTCCTTTGTGAGATGTCTCTGTTCCATTTGGATAGCCAAAGTTTTCTCTTTGAACCATATGCATGTAAACGGGAGTCTTACCCTCCAAGGGTATATTTACCACACCCACCGCAGCCTTGAAATTCTTTTGCATTAAATTAACATCAATTGGATAGACCTCAGCCCTATACCATCCTAACACAATTGAGTTTAGACTGCAAATACATAAAAGTGCTAAAGTGTCTACTGTAAATCAGACAGCAGAATTCCCTCTACTGGCCTTGCAAAGGCCAATCCTTCTCTGAGAAAACACACAACGTTCTGGGGTATTAAGGCCTTTTGATTTGTTTTGCTTCAACTGGTGACAAAAACCTACCAAGCTCCAGTGTCTGGCAGAATCATATCAGATCCTTATGATTGGAGTTGAAGTGTACCATCCATTTCATGTGGGAATACGAGTTCCCTGTCAACTCCTCATCATCAGAGTCACCATGAATCCTCAACAGCCCTCCTCAGAGTGGAAAATATCATAATGCAACCCTGAACCAGGAATTGCTCCGCAGTACCCTGACTGGAACCACCTGTCTCAGTCGCTAGCGTGCGCAACACATTCTCTTTGACCAGCCTCTCAATCAGGAATTCTGGTATTGAGAGCCTACAGATTAATATTATATATATGTAGTGCTTCTTTGCCCTCTACATGAGCTGCGCCTCAGGTTCATAAACTTTAATTCCCTTAAAGGTGTTAGTTAACCCTTAATTTAAGTATTTATGCACTCTTTAAATTTGGACAATAGGGCACCTTCAATTTCAATATTAAATGGTATACCTTACTGTAGAAACAGTTAAAATAAATCAACTGACAACTATGTTCCAATGAATTACCTTCACATTTATTCTATTAATTAACATTAAAAATATGTTGGTCAGGGAAATACAACATAGAATATCAATACCCAAAAATATGGTGTTTTACTGGTATTTCTCACACAGATATTCAAACAACACCGCTCAATAAATCAATCTTTTTATAGTACCTTTCATTATTAATTACTATGTGGGCCCACACACTCACTCACACAAGCCAGCAACGTGAAAACAAAACAAGCATAACCCCACGTTGCAGGCCTGGTCGAAGCTGTAGAGCGTCGCTGCCAAATACAGTTGAAGCCGACAAGTACACAGTGCAGAAGCTCACAAGATGGCGGCCGAATGGCGAGTTGCTGGCGAGTTGGCTGACCAGAGAGGACCCCATGTGGCAGAAGTCTTCCTTCTCCCTCGGTGTCTCCTGGGCTCAGCTAACCGTTGCTCCCACTCTCCCCGTAATCACAAAGTCCAGACAGCGACAGTCTTTATTAAAATCTTAATCTTACCTCACCATGAGGAAAGATATTTAAGCTGTTTACTAACCGAGTAGGACAGTCAAAACTTAGTTTTCTCAGTCTCTGTTCTTCACATGTCTCTCTCTCCTCCTGCCCAGGACTTTTTCTGTTCTTCTTCTCCTCACCAAATCACCCACAATTTCTAAGCTCCCGCTCCCAACCAATCAACACACAGGAAAAATTATCTAACTCATTAACAACAAATTAAATGCATTTAAATTCATCCATACAGGCTGCATGCTGATCACCACACATGTTCACCAGGTACACTGCAGAAAAATATTTAAAGGGGCAGTAGCACATATCAATGTGACCCAACTAATTACATCAAACACCCATTCATAGCAAACTTATATAAAGTTCTTAAGAAGAAAAACTAATGAAATAGTCATGGATATGATGTTACACAGGGCTACATATATTTACTATTTACAACATGAACTTGCAAGTCTGATAAAAAAAATGCTACATGCCATATCGGCCTTCTGCTGGTAGCTACCTATCCTCGAGAGGATAGCAAATGATGTTCCAGTGAGCTGGCAATTCTACTACCGAGCTGGAAAAAAAAAAACATGTGTTGAGGGAAACCTCAAACCACCTCACTCTGAGAAGCCAGATAACCTCAATCACAGATGTTGAGGAAGTGCTTCCCTGGCCAATATGTTCCATATGGACAGCCAGTTTCGAGTTGGTCTACCCTAAACCAGGGTAGACAAAATGTTCCAACTTGGAACTTACAGAAGTTGCTATGCAAGGCACTCTGCCAATGTTTCTGCATCAACCTGCTCTTCTCCAGAGACAGTGAAAGGTACTAGACAGACTATGCTGTCAGTAAATCCAAACCCGGGTCGACAGACTGCTCCATTTCAGAGTTTTTACGGAGGTCAGTAAATTGACCTTACCTGCCAGCATCTCTGAGCCCAGATCAACCTCCTTGTTGGAGCTTCAGCGAAGTTCCATTGCAGACCATGCCTGACCACATCTTCAGCCCCATGCTTTCCAAACAGTTTCCTTCCAGAGCTCAAAAGCAACATTGCTGTGCAAGACACACCTGCCAGCATTTCTGAGACCAATGGGACAGTCTGCACCTTCAGCCTACAGCCTCTTTGGAGCCTTGCTGGAGCATACTGTGCAGGTGACACTACCAGTTACTCCAAGCCTGGTTTGACAGGCCGCTCCTTTGGCCCCTTCTGCTCCTGCCATTACTCCGAGCCTGACTCGATAGGCTGCTCCTGCAGGCCTTCTGCCTTTTTCGGAGCCTTGCTGGTGCTGACTGCGCAGATCCCGTTGCCAGTTTCTCCCAGCCTGGATCGACAGACTGCTCTTTGGCCAGCTGCTGCTTCAGAGCCACAGCAGGGCTCACTGGACAGGTCACACCTGCCAGTACTGCCAGCTTGGTTCAACAGGCTGCTCTTGCGGGGCCAGCTTATGACTCCCGACTGCCTTTCCGGAGCTTCAATGGCGCTTCCTGCCCCTTGTTATTTGGGGTGAAATGCCTGCCGGAATACTGGAGCCTTATCCACATAGGATGGTACTCCACCCCCGCAGTCGCCTTAAATGCCCCCTGCAAGTCTTCAAATTGCTGCACAAGTCCTCTCCGAAGAGATACTATGCAGGCTGCACGTTACTGGCCCTGCAAAAATGAGCAATTTTAGGAATTATTTCATGCCATAGCATTTTTGCAAAGGCAATTAGCTCCGACTGCGTATTACATAATGCATTTTTCTGCACTTCCGAGAGCTGAGACCCATCTACTGACCTTGCAAAGGCTGTAATGACTCCAGTGAGCAGTCTTTGGACTCGATTAAATAATTGTTTGCCTACATATCACCACTAAGATATCCCAAATGGTGAGATTGACTTATGGAACATCTAAAGTCTGGCAGTTATCTGGACTGGGATATTTCCCAGCTGTATCCAGCATATTCCCCACCTTAGCTAATGAGAAGTTAAATTACTAATGCTCTTAGCCAGTTCTTCCTCCAGTTGATCTCCTATCCCCGAAGGGATGGCAAATATGTGACAAGAGCCAATAGCTCCTTCATAGGATTAAACTGCTGCATATCCCCCATTAGTTCAGGGGATGCAAATTCCTTATCGATATCCACATAGTCAGTCACCTATGTAATAATCTCCAACACTCCCCTCTTCTGAGTGGGAGATATAATAACGCAACCCTGAGCCAGGTGTTGCTTCCATAGGCATCTGACTGGTGCAGCCTGTATGTGTCTCCCGTCAGCTTCTCGAGTAGCTGCACCGGGCCGCGCCCGTCAGCTTCTCCAAGCCCGCTGCACCTAATTAACAGAGCAGCGGGCCATTCCTAGAACAAAAAATCCTTACCCGCCGGAGCAGTTCGAAACTGCTCCGAATCCCACGCCATGCGTCGACGTATTGACGCGCATGCGGGCTGGCAGGTTCTTCATGTAGTCTCATCACGAGACTTCGATATAAAATAGAAATTGACATTGTCCTTTCGTACATTGTTTTGAGTCATGCTGGAAAAGTGAAATGAAACAATAAAACCTATCTTCACCAATAACTCGGTAAGAATCTAATAACTCGTTATGACGATAGTTGATGATAAAGCTGATGAGTGCATCCAACAAGCTATAATAATTTTGATACATTCAGTAAATCACATATAGAAAAAATGCAGATATGTCTCCTCAATAATAGTGAGCAATTGACCATCATCTCCAGTCAGCAAGAGAAATTGTGTTCCAGATCCTTTTTTCTCCATTCTTTTAAAGACTTGTCCAAACGATGGTCATTGAGTGTTTGGTTTCATTTTGAGTTTGTGCATTGGATGTAAATGAAAAAAGCTTGAAAAAGCCTGAATGGACATAAAATCGTGTCAGAGATGAAATACAGGCATATTTGGCGGTACAGTAATGCCGTGATAGAGTTGCTGCCGTAGTGCACCAGAGACCCAGAGTTGATCCTGACTACGTGTGATGCCTGTACGGACTTTGAACATTCTCCCTGTGATCTCCGTGGGTTTTTCCCGGGGTCTCCCGTTTCCTCCCACACTCAAAAGACATACAGGTTTGTAGGTTCATTGGCTTGGTAAAATTGCAAATTATCCCCAATGTGTGTAGAATAGTGTTAATGTGCGGGAATCGCTGGTCGGCGCTGAATCGGTGGGCCAAAGGGCCTGTTTCCGTTCTGTATCGTTAAACTACACAAAAACCTGTCCCATAGCACAATGTAAATTACTGTAAAATGTGCCATGTACACTTGTCCCTCCTGCCTGTGTTTGGCCCATATCCCTCTAAACCTGTCCTATCCATGCTCTTGTCCAAATATTTCTTAAATGTTGCGATACTACCTGCCTCAGCTACCTCCTCCGGCAGCTTGTTACATACACCCACTACCCATGTGTGAAAAAGTTACCCCTCAGGTTTCTATTAAATCTTCCCCCTCTCACTTTAAATCTATGTCCTCTGGTTCTCGATTCCCCTTCTCTGGACAAGAGACTGTGTGTCTACGCAATCTAGATTTTGCAGCGGAGCAGACAAAATGTGTAGGAAAGAACTAGAGATGAGTGCAAATTGGAGTATGGGCATAAAAAAGTGTATGTCATATTGCAGAGGTACTGTTTGTCAGACTTTTGAGGGATGATATTAACGACAGTCAAAGAGGAACCTAATGGAAGGACATAAGCAACACACCATAGATGCTGAAAACTTGAAATAAAAACATAAAATGTGTTTACATAAAATACCTAATTTTGCTTCCAAACTATGGACAACTGCTTCTACAGCCTAGGGAAATTGGTGGTTCACAGCAGCTATATAGAAAGGTGGGCATGTGTATGTTTATGAGTATGTGTGTGTGTGAGGGAGAGAGAGAGAAAATAGTGGACTCATTTGATGTTCACATCTATTACAGCTCATCATTAACTTCCTATTTAGGATATTGGCCAGCCACGTGCTCGAATACTTTTGAAACTTAATTTGTCAAATGATAGCTACTGGATTACACATCAATACCATTCAATTGGCCAAATTCCAAATCCATAATCTTTGAAAGATCGAAGCAAGTATACAAGAGATTGAGCAGAAAAAATGTTATTTTTAACTTTCGCAAATGTCAACCACAATTACTAATTTGCCCATTTGGATTTGCCCATCACGATTTGCCCATTTATATTTGAAAACATTAAGTATTTGAAAAAATAAGGATGGATACTTGTATGCCCTGGAAATAAACCATACATCCTAGCCCTAAAGTTTTGTTCACTATCAGGATGCAGATTGTCTAAAGACTTAGTGAAGTAGTTCACAATTATTCCGATCACAAAATCCAGGCCTTTAGTAATAATAATATAAACTCTATTCCTTATTCAATTAGAATTATAAATTAGTTAAAAAATAATTTCAATGAAATACACATAATTAGTATTTTTTAATATTCTAAATTCATGCAATTACACTTTCAAGATTAAATTAAATGTTAATAATAATTTTTGGAATTAATTTTTAATGTAATCTTGCATTAAGTCTTGTTATTTTATTTCTTTGCATCCTCTCATTTTCTTCCAGAATTTTGCATCCATTATATCCTCCTTTTGACATTGCTAATTTTTCGCATTTAATTTTTATATTGTGAATAATAACTGAGTTCTACTTCTCCATTCCAAATACTTATTATTACAACAGCTGTTATCCATTAACAAACATCAGACGATCCTATAAATTTGAAATTAAAAACAATTTGGAATGTCAATAACATTTCCTTAGTTTTTCCATGAACATAAACTTTAACTTAATTTCCACTCTCCAGCGACAGCTGGAGACACCTGCTGATTATCTGATTTTTTTCCAGCATTTTCATTTGAGACTAGACCAAGTGGGATCCGTTGGGCCCCATTCCACAACACAATATTCCACCACTCACCCGGTCCCCCAATGCAACCTGTTCCCCCAACGCAATATTCCACCACTCACCCATAGCCCCCAACTGGCCAGGCGCGGCTCATTTTCCTATCCCCAACACTCCCTACCCCTCTTCACCCTCCCACTTCTCTCGCATCTCCTCCTCCGCTCCACCACTCCCTCCCTCACCTCTCCCTCCCTCACCTCTCCATACCTATCCTTTACCCTACCTTCAGTCACTCCCTCCCCTCAGCCACTCCCTACCCTCAGCCTCCCTCCCTCCATAACCCCTCTTCCCTCACTACCCTGCTGACCCGTTGGGCCCCGTTCCCCCAACACAATATTCCACCACTCACCCATACCCCCAATGCAACCCGTTTCTACCACCCACCCGTTCCCCAAATGTAACCCGTTCCTCCAATGCAAGATTCCACCACTCACCCATAGCCCCTAACTGCGCAGGCGTGGCTCATTTCCCCTCATCCCCCAGCACTACCTCCCCCTCCTCTTCACCCTCCCTCTTCTCTCCCCTCTCCTCCTCCCCTCCTCCACTCCCTCCCTCACCTCTTCTTCCTTCTCATTTCCCCTACCCTCAGTCACTCCCTCCCTCCCTCCATAACCTCTCTCCCCTTCCTACTCCCCTCCTCTCCCTCTATCTCCTTGCTCCCCCACTTCTCACCTCTCCCCTATCCCACTGCCACTAAACACAATGTTTAAATAACATTTCTCCTCCTCCCCTCCCCTACTTCCTCCCTCTCCTTACAACAATGTAACAAATCTCTCATTGCACTGGGTGGAACAGCGTTGAAGGGCAGTTTATGTAAATTAGATCCCATTGTTTTATTGCACGCTGCTAACTGCCAGTGCAGATGGAAGGATTTTTTCTCAATGTGGGATTTTGTGAAGTTAAAAATGTGAATATCTTGTAAAATATAACATCAATCTGAATAAAGTTTGATAAACCACACACGCAGACAATGATGAGTAAAGTGGGCCAAAAATTATAGCGCTATCATGTACTGTATTGGCATAATTCAGGGTATGATTACACACGCAAACACACAGACAGGCATACAGACAGACAGACTCACAAACAAACAAGATGTTTGTTATGTCAATATGGGTCTATGACTTTATGAATAATATTTTTATTCATAAAGTCATAGACCCATATTGACTTGTCCATGCTGACCAAAATGCTTACCTATACTGATCCCAGTTTCCTGCATTCCAACCACATTTTTCTATTCCTTTCCAATCTATGTACCTGTGGTTCTACTCATCTCCACCAGGTCCTCCAACAGCGTGTTCCATACATCTATCACCCTCTGTAAGAAAATCTTGCACCTCAGATTTCTGTTGAGGATTTCTCCTTTCATCTTAAAACTATGCCATCTACTTTAATACCACCCTACCTTTAGTAAAATAGTGTGACTATCAAGCCTATGTATGCCTTTCATAATTTCATAAACATCTGTAAGATTGTCCCTCAGCCTCACATGTTCCAGTGAAAACAATCTCAGTTTCTATTAAATACAAAGGGACAGCACGATGGCACAGCAGTAGAGGTGTTGCTATACAGTGTCAGAGACCCTGGTTTGATCCTGACTACAGGTGCTGTCTGTACGGAGTTTGTACCTTCTCCCCATGACCTGCGTGGGTTTTCTTGGGAAACTTGGCCCACCGAATTCAGCACAGACTCGGTGGGCAAAAGGGCCTGTTTCTGCACTGTACCTCAAAACTAAACTAAACTAAACTGAACGGAACTGAACTGAACTGAACTGAACTGAACTAAACTAAATGGTGGGAGTATACAGTATGGCTGTGAGGTTTGAAAGAATCTCATTCAGTAATGCTTATCCTCTCCTTCCATTGTTCTTCCATCAAAGTTATAGTCCTTTCAATGGCCGGCCTACTCGTATTGGGGCAAGATTCCTGGGACTGTGATGAAGGCCTTGGTGTTGCTCACTAATCAGCACTCACAGTTCCCTTCTTTCCCACAAGTGGAAAAGTGTGTGTTCTAATTTAAAGGATTTCTCGCAATAATGTAATGGCTTGTTTTCTGACTGCATAGTTTTAGTAGTTAGACCTCAGCAAAGAACCTAGATGATAATCACCAACCCTAATAGCATTGTCCTCAGCCAACTACTCACACAGCTGGAGTTACACGAGAGATATGAACAGCAACTGTCATATCAATGGGGAGGTGAGCATAAAACTGATGACTTGAGAAATGTGGCTTCTTGGAGGCATTCCACAGCTCAAGGCATAGCTTGCTTAATCTTTGTGTTCCAGCAAGCTTAATGTTAGATTATAGTGCTTGTCTTCAGCCACTAGGAGCTGGTGGCTTTCCACTGATAATGGTTGCACACATCATCATCACACACACAATCTTCCAATCTTCAGATTCTTCTAGGACTCTGGTGGAAACCTATCCTATACTCCCATGCCAGTCAATCCTATTAAATGTGCCTGCGATACAGCCTATTGGTATAAGAGCTGGGGAGCAGGTGCCACATGAGATAATTCAGTAAGCCTACCCAATCCCTCTGTGTAATTTATGTCCTGCATTCAAGGTACCAACTTCTCAATGGCCCTGACATCATTTATTAAGTAAGGATTCACTAACTAGTGTTGAAATAATCGTTCTCACAATGTATCAGACACATCATTGATCTCCCAGGACCTGTGGTTGATGCGGTCTCCTTCAACTCCTCTATGGCTGGTCCTCTTCCACATGTTTTCTGCTCCTTCTTCTTGTCATGCTGTACTCTGTGGATACGGCCTGTGAAGCACCTAGCCAACTCAGTGAGCTGAGAACCTGTTACCATGCTGTGTACCTTGCTATCTATTGATGTTACCTATTACTTAATGTCTGTTCCTCTGCTCTATCAAGGCTGACAACAAAGGAGAAAAGTGTGGTGGATAAAAATTTGCATTTGGCCACTTAAACTAATTGAATGCTGAAGTATTCAAACATTGGGAGGAAAGGAAACTGATGGCGAATCCTATTTAACACTACCAAACTTTATCTTCTCTTTTGGAGAACTGCTGGAGATATCTTTTCTATTTCTTAACATTTAATACTGACACTATCCATCTCGATAAGTGTAAATCTAAATTAAGAAATGCAAATCTACCATTTTCCATATGCTATTTTTTATCCAAAAAGCTAGCTTATCCCTGTTTGATTTGTAATAATAGTGGCAGCGTTCAATTCTAGCTATATTAAACAGCCAAAATCAGAGAATATTTTATCTGTGGTTCCGCATAAAGCTTGTCAGCAGATATAACGTTAAATCACACAAAGAATATTGAATGTGACATTTATCCCCCTGGCATTTCTACACTAATCTCTCAGCTGTTAAAGAACAATTTCCCACTAAGCCCTCAAGCTGGTACATTGTTATTCTATGTGTGCATCATATGAAATAAATGCTGCTCAAGTCATCAGACTGACCCGAAAGTAAAGTCATGCTGAAAGTTACCAATCATGTGTGTCAGTGGCAAGATATGTTAACAACTTCTCTTGCAGAGCTCTACAACATAGATTTACATACTCAGGAGGGTTTAATCTTAGGCAGGACATTGTTGGGATCGAGTCAGGTTGCTTATTATAGGACAGTCAATTTCCCTGCGGATATATCAACCCTCATAGCACTCTGCCTGTTTTCATGTAACTGGTGCAAAGCAGAATATCAAAGTCCTGCCAGAACATTACTAACTCTCCTGAAGTAAAGAAGAACACACAGGGGAATTTGAAAATAACCCACTCAGGATTAAAATTCACAATCAGCCACCTTCTATTCAAACGATGATTTCACTATCCAACTAGGATCCAGATCTGTTGCCCGCCATGTTTGGGAAGTCTGTTTTGCGACACAAGCCACAAATTAAATTCAGACCCAAAGAGCAGGTTTACTGTGAATGCTGTGAGTAAAGGACTTTAATGAGGAGGTAATTGCAATGCATTTGAGCAGCAATGATAAAAGTGAGAGTTTCACAGAACAGATAAATGGGGGCCGTAGGTCTACCTGACCCTTTAGTTGACACGTGAAGAAGTGGGGGAAGATACAGTTCTAGAGGGGGAAAGGTGGTAATTGTGGATGGGAAGTGTAATGCAGAGTGTGGGATAATAGTGTTTTCTAAAAGATTAATATCAAAGCCTGGGAGGAAATGAGTTCCACGTTTTTATTGTGTACTATGGACGGCATGTTGAATGAAGTCAAAGACATGCTGTAAAGCAAGGGGAGGTAACAGCTCTGGTGATGACTGTTAGAAGTCAATCTTACTGTAGTGTCACAAGTTCAATGACTTCACTTGCATGGTCATGGTCAGTGAATATATCATCAAATGGCATAAGCAACCAACTGTGGTACTTGTCTCATGCCCTGCCTAGTGCACCCCAGTCCTACCATCCCTACCTTATGTTTCCCTCCCACTCACCTCATCACACATCACCAGCATCCCAAATCCTTACATTCCATCAGGCAGACACATTCTTCGAATTATTGACAACTCTTAGAATTGTTGTGCTTGTATATGTTGCCCGATATTCAGTTGTATGAGGAGCATTACCTAAAATGCAGTTCAACACTATCTTTTTTTTCAGAATAAGGTGATAACAGCAGCTGCTCCCTCTGGGAGAGATTGGCCACCAGCATAGAAAGTGATTGGCTTCATTGGAGGTACCATAATGGAGCCCATGGCCATGATAGGGCAGAATTAATTAGAAATTCTTGTATGCTCATAACTAATCTTCCTTATAACATTCCATGTTACCCTTATCCCGCGCCATCTTCTGATTCGAAAAATGCACAGCAGGTAAACACATGACTACTCAGTACTACATTAACTTTGTGTCTATCTCCTAACCATTACCAAGAATTCCAACCTGGTTAGGCAGTAATAGAAGAGAGAGGTGAGAGTGAAGATAACTTATTCAGTTCAATACATCCAGATACTTCCAGCTCAGATGTTGCGTCCATGATTTTTAGAAGTCTTTTTAGAATTGCATTTGCATATGGTGTCCCACACAGCCCATTCCATTTGATTTGTACCCCATCCACCATTCTAAATATAAATTCTCTTCAGAACAGACCACAGTTGCTACGTTGTGTACTATTTACAATTTGCACTGCATTTATTTCCCTAGGCCATTTCAACACTGCCTTCCAAACCCACGATTTTTTCCAAGGATAAGTGTTGAGGTGAATGGGATCACCACAACCTGCAACTTTCTCTCTAGATCACAAACCACACTGACTAGTAGATATATTATTGGTTCTTCATCATCACTGAAACTACCTCAACAGGGCTGTGGGAGTATCTTTATCAGAAGGACTGTAGTAGTTCAACATGGTACCATTCCACCATATCCATTCTGAAATTTCTCAGTGGGCTTGATAATCTTCTTTGGCGAGGATGCACTTACTAGAGTAGAACTATTAATTTAATTTAGTTTAGAGATACAGGAGCCGTTGGAAGAGAAGGAGGGGGAGGAGCGACACCCGGCCGGTAAGGTTTAAAATCAAGCGCGGGGCTTGTTTTTTCAGAGGCCCACAGGAGCCGTTGGAAGAGAAGGAGGGGGAGGAGCGACACCCGACTGGTTAGGTTTAAAATCAAGCGCGGGACTTGTTTTTCTCAGAGGCCTACAGGAGCCGTTGGAAGAGAAGGAGGGGGAGGAGCGACACCCAACCGGTAAGGTTTAAAATCAAGCGCGGGGCTTGCCGAAATCCGTAACGTTCCATTCGGAGAAGTGTTTTTCTTGAGGAAGCCGCTGATTGGTGGGAAGTTGTCTAGGGTAAGCAGCTGATTGGTGGGAATTGGACTAGGGTAAGCAGCAGATTAGCGATCAGATTTCAGCAGTTTGTAGTGATTTCGTATTGTGTTGATATTGTATCCTGTGTAAGGGGGGAGTATGATGGCAAGGGCAGTGTACTGTTCTGAATGTCAGATGTGGGAGGTCATGGAATCTGATAGTCCTCCAGATGTCCACATCTGTGCCAGGTGTGTCGAGATGGGGCTCCTAAAGGACTGTGTTAGGAACCTGGAGCAGCAGCTCGATGACCTCCGTCTGGTCAGGGAGAGTGAGGAGGTCATAGAGAGGTGCTACAGGGAGGACCACAGGAGGCAGACAAGTGGGTCACGGTTAGGAAGGGCAAGGGGCAGAGGCAGGGGCTAGAGAGTACCCCTGTGACTGTACACCTGCAAAATAGGTACTCGGGTTTGAGTACGATTGGAGGGGACAACCTACCTGGAGGCAGCAACAGCGGCCGGGTCTCCGGCACAGAGACCGGCCCTGATGCTCAGAAGGGTACAAAAAGAGGAGGGCAATTGTAATAGGGGGCTCTATAGTTAGGGGGTCGGATGGGCGATTCTGTGGACGCAGTCGGGAGACCCGGATGGTACTTTGCCTCCCTGGTGCCAGGGTCTCGCATGGGTCGGAACGTGTCCAAAAGATTCTGAAAAGGGAGGGAGAGGAGCCTGATGTTGTGGTACACATAGGTACCAATGACATAGGCAGAAAAAGAGACGAGGTCCTGAAGGGAGAATTTAGGGAGTTGGGGGGAAGGTTAAGGAGAAGGACCAATGGGGTAACGATTTCAGGATTACTGCCTGTGCCACGTGACAGTGAGAGTAGGAATGGAATGAGGTGGAGCATAAATGTGTGGCTGAGGGACTGGTGCAGTGGGCAGGGATTCAAGTTTCTTGATCACTGGGACCTCTTTTGGGGAAGGCATGATCTGTACAAAAAGAACGTGTTGCACTTGAACCCGAGGGGGACCAATATCCTGGCAGGGAGATTTGCAAAGGCTACTGGGGAGACTTTAAACTAGAAAGGCTGGGGGGAGGGACTCGGGTAGAGGGGGCTAGGGGACAGGGTGTGGGGCAAGAGACAGAGAAGGGAAGCACTCGGACCCAAAATGAAGGCGAGAAAGAGGAAAAAGATAATAGACAGAGAATAAGGGATGGTGGGTTTCTAAAATGTGTATATTTTAATGCTAGGAGCATTGTAAGAAAGGTGGATGAAATTAGAGCCTGGATTGACACCTGGAAATATGATGTTGTGGCAATCAGTGAAACATGGTTGCAGGAGGGCTGTGATTGGAAACTAAATATTCCAGGATTTCGTTGCTTCAGGTGTGATAGAATTGGAGGGACCAGAGTTGGAGGTGTTGCACTGCTTGTCAGAGAGGATATTACAGCAGTGCTTTGGCAGGATAGATTAGAGGGCTCATCTAGGGAGGCTATTTGGGTGGAACTGAGAAGTGGGAACGGTGTAGCAACACTTTTAGGGGTGTATTATAGACCGCCAAATGGGGAGCGAGAATTGGAAGAGCAAATATGTAAGGAGATAACAGATATTAGTAGTAAGCACAAGGTAGTGATTGTGGGAGATTTCAATTTTCCTAAAATAGACAGGGTAACACATTCTGTAAATGGGCTGGATGGTTTGGAGTTTGTAAAATGTGTGCAGGATAGTGTTTTGCAGCAGTACATAGAGGTATCGACCAGAGAAGGGGCAGTGCTGGACCTACTGTTAGGAAATGAGGCAGGTAAGGTGACGGAGGTATACGTTGGTGAGGACTTCGGGACCAGTGATCACAATACCATTAGTTTCAATATAATTATGGAGAGAGTCATAATTATAACTGGACCTAGGGTGGAGATTTTTGATTGGAGAAAGGCTAACTTTGAGGGAATGCGTAAGGATTTAAAAGGAGTGAATTGGGACACTTTATTTTATGGGAAGGATGTAGAAGAGAAATGGAGGACATTTAAAGGGGAAATTGTAAGAGTACAAAATCTTTATGTCCCTGTTAGGTTGAAAGGAAATAGTAAAAATTGGAAAGAGCCATAGTTTTCAAGGGAAATTGGACACGTTTCGAAAAAAGAGAGATATCTACAATAATTATAGGAGGCATGGAGTAAATGAGATGCTAGAGGAGAATAGAGAATGTAAAATTTGGAAGGCTAATAGAAGATATGAGGTTGCTTTGGCAAGAAAGGTGAAAGTAAATCTAAAGGTTTTCTACAGCTCTATTAATAGGAAACGGATAACGAGGGATAAAATTGGACCATTAGATAGCCAGAATGGACAGCTATCTGCAGAGCCAAAAGAGATGGGGGAGATATTGAACAATTTCTTTCCTTCGGTATTCACCAAGGAGAAGGATATTGAACTCTGTGAGGTAAGGGAAAAAGGTAGAGTATCTATGGAAACAATGAGATTCAAAGAGGAGGAAGTACTGACACTTTTGATAAATATAAAAGTGGATGAGTCTCCAGGTCCTGACAGGATATTCCCTAGGACATTGAGGGAAGTTAGTGTAGAAATAGCAGGAGCTATGACAGAAATATTTCAAATGACATTAGAAACGGGAATAGTGCCGGAAGATTGGCGTACTGCGCATGTTGTTCCATTGTTTAAAAAGGGTTCAAAGAATAAACCTATCAATTATAGACATGTTAGTTTGACGTCAGTGGTGGGCAAATTAATGGAAAGGATACTTAGAGATAATATATATAAGCATCTGGATAAACAGGGTCTGATCAGGAACTGTCAACATGGATTTGTGCCTGGAAGGTCATGTTTGACAAACCTCTTGAATTTCGGAAGCAGTTACTTGGGAAATTGATGAGGGTAAAGCAGTGGATGTTGTCTATATGGATTTCAGTAAGGCCTTTGACAAGGTTCCCCATGGAAGGTTGGTTAAGAAGGTTCAATCTTTGGGTGTTAATGGCAGAGTAGCAAGATGGATTCAACAGTGAGAATGGGAGATGTCAGAGAGTAATGGTGGATGGCTGTTTGTCAGGTTGGAAGCCGGTGACCAGTTGGGTGCCTCAGGGATCTGTGTTAGGTCCACTGTTGTTTGTCATGTACATCAATGATCTGGATGATGGGGTGGAAAATTGGATAAGTAAGTATGGAGATGATACTAAGATAGGTGGTGTTGGGGATAATGAAGTAGATTTTCAAAGTCTACAGAGAGATTTGGGCCATTTGGAAAAGTGGGCTGAAAGATGGCAGATGGAGTTTAATGCTGATAAGTGTGAAGTGCTACATCTTGGCAGGACAAATCAAAATAGGACGTACATGGTAAATGGTAGGGAATTGAGGAATGCTGTGGAACAGAGAGATCTAGGAATAACTGTGCATAGTTCCCTGAAGGTGGAATCGCATGTAGATAGGGTGGTAAAGAAAGCTTTTGGTGTGCTGGCCTTTATAAATCAGAGCATTGAATATAGGAGTAGGGAAGTAATGTTAAAATTGTGCAAGGCATTGGTAAGACCAATTCTGGAGTATGGTGTACAATTTTGGTCGCCTAATTATAGGAAGGATGTCAACAAAATAGAGAGAGTACAGAGGAGATTTACTAGAATGTTGCCTGGGTTCCAGCAACTATGTAACAGAGAAAGGTTGAACAAGTTAGGTCTTTATTCTTTGGAGCGCAGAAGGTTAAGGGGGGACTTGATTGAGGTCTTTAAAATGATGAAAGGGATAGACAGAGTTGACGTGGATAAGCTTTTCCCATTGAGGGTAGGGAAGATTCAAACAAGAGGGCATGACATGAGAATTAAGGGACAGAAGTTTAGGGGTAACGTGAGGGGGAACTTCTTTACTCAGAGGGTGGTGGCTGTGTGGAATGAGCTTCCAGCAAAAGTATTGGAGGCAGGATTGATTTTAACATTTAAAAGTAAAGTGGATACGTATATGGACGGGAAGGGAATGGAGGGGTATGGTCTGTGTGCAGGTAGATGGGACTAGGGGAAAACAAATGGTCGGCACAGACTGGAAGGGCCGAGAGGGCTTGTTTCCGTGATGTAATTGTTATATGGTTATATGGTTACAGCATGGAAATAGGCCATGCATTTGATAAGGTCGCACAAAGGAGATTAGTGAGCAAAATTAGAGCACATGGTATTTGAATAGGGTGCTGACAAGAATAGAAAATTGATTGGCAGACAGGAATCAAAGAATAGGGATTAACGGGTCCCTTTCAGAGTGCCAGGCAGTTACTAGTGGGGTACCACAAGGCTCAGTGCTGTTTACAATATACATTAAAGATTTAGATGAAGGGGTTAAAAGTAACATTAGCAAATTTGCAGATGACACAAAGGTGGGTGGCAGTGTGAACTGTGAAGAGGATGCTTTGTGGATGCAAAATGACCTGAACAGGTGGGGTGAGTGGGCAACTGCATGGCAGATGTGAAGTTATCCACTTGGGTGACAAAAGCAGGAAGGCAGATTATTATCTAAATGGAGTCAAGTTGGGAAAAGGGGAAGTACAATGGGATCTCAAGTTTAAGTTCAAATGTATTTGTCACATGCACCATAAGGTGCAGTGAAATGTAATTTACCATGCAGCGTTACAATAAGCGAATTTGATATTCTGATAAAAGCAAGGAATTATGAGATTTGTCAAAGGTCGAACACTAAATAAAAATCGAACAAATTGCTGTAGATTCAGTGATTATAGTTTGGGTTAGTGTTTTTGTCTATTTTCAGTGGGAGGGTGGAGACTGGGGTGTGAGACTGGGGAGGGGGGAGGACCTGGAGGGGAGGGGGAGACTCTCAGGTGGGGGCGGGGGAGACCAGGGGGGGAAGTCCGGGGGTGGGGGGGGGGGGGGGGGGGGAGACCGGGGGAGGGAGACTAGACCGGCTCTCAGCAGCTGACACACACAGAAACACGCCTCATCCGAAGCCAGGATCGAACCCATGCCCTACGACACCTGGTGCTACCGAACCACCACTGGATCGTCCCCGGACCCCCCCCCCCCCCCCACCACTTGAGTGTTCCATCCCCCTTCCCCCTTGCAGACCAACGGGACACTGGCCCCCAGACTCAAAGCCAGTTCCAACTCCAGCCCAACCCCGCTCCAATTCCAGAGGCACCCGCTCCCTGATGGGCCGCTATGGCGACAAGTGCAGTTCGCCGACAGCCTGGCCGAGCTGCGCTCCCTCAGCCGCCACCCCAAGTACAAGCCGTACATTGCACACCACCTGCTTCTTCCCCTATGGTACCCGCTGCCATACTGGACGACATCCATGTTCTTCTTACTCTGTATACTTCTGGACAATATTAGCTTCAAAGGTATTTACAGCATTCTCCAAGTTACAGCAAGTTAATGCACCCACATATTATATTTGTGCCCTTCGGGCACATAATTGGTATCTTTAAGAACCAAACAACAGACCAAATTTTCTAGACAATTAGTCTCAGGAGAAATGAATATTAGCAATTAGTTAATAGCGTTGGTTATGTTGCCAGCAGAAATTAAAGTCTGAGTCTTACTAAGCAGTTCCCAAAGGTCTCTTTGGATGGCATTAGCAGTGTTTTGAACAAATAATTAATGCATTCTACAGGGAAAAGCCTCATTTATATCATTATAAATGCAACATTCTTTACTGGAAGAGGTAATGAATACAAAGGCAGAATCAGCAAACCTAATATCATATATATATTCTAAATTCAGAAATACCAACAACAGGTGGTATCAGGAGAGACTGGGAAAAAGAATTAAGTATAAAAATTCCCAAAGAAAGGTGGGAAGAATATTTATTAAACGTGCATAAATGTTTAATTAATGTAAGACACACCTTAATACAAATTAAAATCCTACACAGATTATACTATTCAAAAACTAAAATAAGTAATTTTTTCCCAATGTCTCACCTATATGTGATAAATGTCAATGTCAAGAAGCTAATATAACACACTCATTTGTCTTTTGTACAAAAATTCAAACATTTTGGACTGAAATTTTAAAATAAAACTGACCCCAGAAGCAGACTGGATAATCTTTGAGATATCGGAAGATTGCCCCGAATTAAATGTGTTTCAAAAGACTACTGGAATATGGCTTAATAACTGGAAAAAAGCTAATCTTAAAATTCTGGAAAAATTCTCTGGTACCAACAGTCAATATGTGGATCTCAACTATGTTCAAAACACTATACTTGGAAGATATGAGACTCCGACTAACAGGAAAATCAGACTGTTTTTATAAGACGTGATCTGCATTTATACATCTATTACAAGGATAAGGTGCAAGAATACCTCAAAAAAGTACCGGTGTCGGTTCTTGGTAAAGGGGGAAGAAAAACTGTAGAGTTGGTAGATTCCTTTTGCGAGATGTTTATAATAAAGTAACTGGCTTTTCTTTTTTCTTTCTCTATTTTTCCCTTTTTCTTTTTTCCTCGCCAGGGTCTATCTCTTAATTCCCGTTTCTAACTCTTCAAGGTTTTCCTTTCCCTCTGTCACGCTTTTGCACTTTCACATCTCTTTTTCACTTTTCTACTTTCTATGCTGCTATTTTTTTCTCTATTCTCTCTTTTCTGAAGCCTTAAAATAAAAAATAAAACTTAAGGGGTACAATGACCGTAATATAATACAAGGGATGTACACTGATGTAACTGACAATACCACTAATAAATAAAGATATATATAAAAAAATAAATAAATGCAACATTTAGGGAGCCTACAAGCGTAAAAAAGCTGATTTTATAACTTTCAAATGCCTTTCATCTCAGTAAAGGAGGTTATATCAAATTATACCGTAAGCTTTTTAAAAGACATGCAAAATTATAATGCCTAATCAGAATAGATGAGAAAACAAACTTCAGTGAGTGATCGGTTACTTTCTGTAAATTACTTTCAGGATTGTGAACTGCAGACAAAATAAATTGTGAATCTTCAAGTCTTCAAGAGACTGAAGAAAGGTAACAACCAAATGCCAAAAATGTCTAGGGGAAGATTAGAAGGGTTGCTGAATTTCCTCTCTCAGTTGTAATTATGAATGTATATAAATGTCAAACAGAAGAAGGTAATTTTACTCCATCGAGCCACTGTGCCTTGTAAAGGGCCTGTCCCACTTATGCGATTTTTTGTGTGACTACAGGCGACTGCCGCAAAATTTTAAACTTTGAACATTTTTCGGCAACAGTGGTGACAATTTTTGCAGTCATAGATTGTCATAGGTTGTCGTAGGTGCTGTCGTAGGTTATCACCAGGTGTCGTAGGTGAATTCCATTAAAACTAGTCCCTGGCAGTCGCCTAAAGAGTCGCCTAAGTGGGACAGGCCCTTTACATTGTATTTGAACATTGTGATCATAGAATCATTGAATGACAAAGCAAAGAAAAAGGCCATTTGTCCCAAGGTTCTGTGTCAGCTATTTGATAGTGATATTCATCTTATTCCACACTGCGTTAGCACCATATAATCATACAGCATGGAAACAGGCCCTTCAGCCCAGCTTGCCCATGCCGACCAACATGTCCTTTCTACATTAGTCACACCTGCCCTGTTCTTGGCCATATCCCTATAAACCTATCCTATCCCTGTACCTGCCCAAATGTTTCTGAAACATGATAGTACCTACCTCAACTATTTCCTCCGTCAGCTCGCCGCATATACCCACCACCCTTTGTGAAAGAAAGTTACCCCTCAGGTACCTATTAAATTTTTCCCCCCTCACCTTAAACCCATGTTCTCTGCTTCTTGATTACCCTACTCTGGGTAAAATACTCTGTGCATTTGTCCCATCTATTCCTCTCATGATCTTGTAGTAACATAGAAACATAGAAAATAGGTGCAGGAGTAGGCCATTCGGCCCTTCGAGCCATTCAATATGATCATGGCTGATCATTCAACTCAGTATCCTGTACCTGCTTTCTCTCCATACCCCCTGATCCCATTAGCCACAAGGGCCACATCTAGCTCTTAAATATAGCCATTGAACTGGCCTCAACTACCTTCTGTGGCACAGAATTCCAGAGACTCACCACTCTCTGTGTGAAAAATGTTTTCCTCATCTTGTTCCTATAGGAATTCCCCCTTATCCTTAAACTGTGAACCCTTGTTCTGGACCTCCCCAACACCGGGAACAATCTTCCTGCATCTAGCCTGTCCAACCACTTAAGAATTTTGTAAGTTTCTATAAGATCCCACCTCAATCTTCTAAATTCTAGCAAGTACAAGCCAAGTCTATCCAGTCTTTCCTCATATGAAAGTTTTGACATCCCAGGAATCAGTCTGGTGAACCTTCTCTGTACCCCTTCTAAGGCAAGAATGTCTTTCCTCAGATTTGGAGACCAAGACTGTATGCAATACTCCAGGTGTGGTTTCACCAAAACTCTGTACAACTGCAATAGAACCTCCCTGCTCCTATACTCAATTGTACACCTCTATAAAATTACCCCTCATTCTCCTGTGCTCCAAGGAGTAAAGTCTTAGCCTGCTCAACCTTTCCCTATAGCTCAGGCCCTACCAACATCCTCATAAATTTTCTCTGATTGATGAAGGCCAATGTGTCGATAACCTTCTCAATTACCCTTTCTATCTGTGATGCCACTTTCAACCATCTTCACTATCTACAATAACACCAACTTTAATGCCATCAGCAAACTTGCTAATCGTGTCATGTAGGTTCCCATCCAAATCATTGATATGGATGACAAACAGCAATGAGCTCAGCACCAAACCCTGAGGCAGACAACTGGTCACAGGCCTTCAGTCTGAAAAGCAACCTTCCACCATCACCCTCTGCTTTCTTCCAGGAAGGCAATTTTCTATCCAGTCAGCTATCTCTTCTTGAATCCTGTGCAATTTATTCTTCCAGAGCCGCCTACCATGCAGAACCTTGTTAAATGCCTTGCTGAAATCAATATATACAACATCTACAGCTCTTCCCTCAACTACCTTTTCAAATACATCTTCAAAATCTCAGTGAGACATGATCTCCCACATATCTCTAATCAGCCCTTGTCCATCGAAATGTATGTATATCTTATTCCTCATAATACTCTCTAATGCTCTAATTTTCTGACTGCAGACTCACTGGCCAGTAGTTCCCAAGCTTTTCCCTCCACCCCTCAGATATATCTGATCGGTCCTGTGAGATTTATCTACCTTCATACGCATCAGGACCTTCGGCACTTCCTCGACCATAATATTGACTGCCCTCAAGTACTTCCATTGACTGTCCCAAGTTACCCTGTTCTCTTGTCTTTCTGCACAGTAAAAACAGAAGATAAATACTTATTTATGACCTTGTCCATCTCCTGTGGCCGCTTTGATTCTAGTGGGTTCCCATTCTCTCTCTGGTTACCTTTTTTCCCTTAATCTATATAATTAAAACTCAAATCTTGACCACTTCTTGTTTGCACTGCATATTGATTTTAGACAAAAACGCTACCCTTACGGCTGTGATTTTTGGCCATCTTACTCAGAGTCCCCCTCCGCTGCACAGGACAAGAGGATTTTTCCCAGCGATGAAAAATAAAAGATTTATTAGTATTAAGAAAATGTTGAGATTCTCTCTCCTGTCAATATGCCAAGAATGCCACGCCCCTTCCGGTGGGAGGGGGAGGGACTATAATACCCGGAAATGTGGACTGCCTCCGTCTTTGCAAGATGGGGGAGCGAGAGGTCACAAATCTCAGTCTGAGCTGTGAATAACACTGAACACATGTCTACTAAACTGTGAGTGGTTTTACTGACCTGTGAGTGCCCTTAATATAGTTTGAAAATGCAGTTTGAAAATGAAAAAGTGGATTGTTTTGAAAATGCAAAGTGGTTTGGTTTGAAAATGCAAAAGTGGTTTGGTTTGAAAATGAAAATGTGTTTTGGTTTGAAAATGCAAAAGTGGTGTTGCCTTTGAAAATGCAAAAGTGGTGTTGCCTTTGAAAATGCAAAAGTGGTGTTGCCTTATTGAAAAGTGGTGTTGCCTTTGCCTTATTGAAAAGTGGTGTTGCCTTTGCCTTATTGAAAAGTGGTGTTGCCTTTGCCTTATTGAAAAGTGGTGTTGCCTTTGCCTTATTGAAAAGTGGTGTTGCCTTTGCCTTATTGAAAGTAGTGTTGCCTTTGCTTTATTGAAAAGTGGTGTTGATTTTGCCTTATTGAAAAGTGGTGTTGATTTCGCCTTATTGAAAAGTGGTGTTGCCTTTGCCTTATTGAAAAGTGGTGTTTCCTTTGCCTTATTGAAAAGTGGTGTTGCCTTCACTTTATTGAAAAGTGGTGTTGCCTTCGCCTTATTGAAAAGTGGTGTTGCCTTCGCCTTATTGAAAAGTGGTGTTTCCTTCACCTTGAAAAGTGGTGTTGCCTTCGCCTTATTGAAAAGTGTTGTTGCCTTCACCTTGAAAAGTGGTGTCGCCTTCGCCTTATTGAAAAGTGGTGTTGCCTATATAATTAAAAGTCTAATCTTGACCACTTCCTGTTTCCGCTCTATATTTATTTTAGAAAAAAAGCTACCTCGTATGGCTGCAATTTTTGGCCATATTACTCAGTGTCCCCCTCCGCTCATCAGGCGCCGAGGATTTTTCCCATCGATGAAAAATAAAAGAGTTATTAGTGTTTAAAAAATGTTGAGATTCCCTCTCCTGTCAATCACGCCATGAAGGCCATGCCCCTTCCGATGGGAGGGGGAGGGACTATAAAACCCGGAAGTGTGGGCATGGCTCAGTCTCTGCAAGATGGGGGAGGGAGCGGTCATGAATCTCTGTCTTTGGTGGCTTTGCACCCTGCTTGAAATGGTAGGAAACTGCACTTGAGTTTGGTGGCCTTGCACCCTGCTTCAAAAGGTATGAAACTGCACTTGGGTTTGGTGGCCTTGCACCCTACTTGAAATGGTATGAAACTGCACTTGAGTTTGGTGGCCTTGCACACTGCTTGAAATGGTATGAAACTGCACTTAAGTTTGGTGGCCTTGCACCCTGCTTGAAATGGTAGGAAACTGCACTTGGGTTTGGTGGCCTTGCACCCTGCTTGAAATGGTATGAAATTGCACTTGAATTTGGTGGCCTTGCACCCTGCCTGAAGTGACACAAAACTGCAGTTAAATTTGGTGGCCTTGCTTCCTGCTTGAAGTGACATGAAACTGCATTTGAATTTGGTGGTCTTGCACCCTGCTTGAAGTGGCAGGAAACTACACTTGAATTTGGTGGCCTTGCACCCTGCTCGAAGTGGCAGGAAACTGCACTTTAATTTGGTGGCTTTGCAACCTGCTTGAAATGGAATTTCAAGGAATAGCCGTGAGTCAACTGTCAGCCCAGCAGCCGTGAGTGAGTGAGCTGCCAGCACACCAGGCTTGAATGACTGAGCTGCCAGCCCAAGAATCCATTCGGCCAACAAAGTCCATACTAGCCTTCTGGAAACCAGTCCCTTCAGCCCACAACACGCCTACTAGCGCTCCAGAAAGCCCCCTCCCCCACTGATCACCAATATTGGAATTGGTGGAGAGGTGGAATATTGCATTAGGGGACCAGCCCTCCCATGTGAAGCTGGGACCCAACGGGTCCCACTTAGTCTAGTGTACTTATAACATCTCTTGGGATTATCTCTAATAATATCTGCTCGATATATCTCCCATCCCCTTTGTGCCCTCCTGATTTCCTTTCTTAGCTTGGTCCACAGTTCCTGAAACTCCTCCAAGATACACTTGATCCCAGCTGCCTATACCTGCCCGTGCCTCTTACTCTTGACCAGAGATTCTTCTCATTTCATCCAAGCCTCTTTACGCCCACCTGCCTTTCCCTTTCACTCAACAGTAACTTGCAGGCCCTGACTCTTGTCAGCACACTTTTAAAAACATCTCACTTTCCTAATGTTCCTTTTCCTTCAAACAGCCTGCTCCAATCAACTTGAGTGAGTTCCTGTCTAATACCTTCAAAGTTGCCCAAGTTCTCTCATTTTCTTCATACAGTCTTGTAGTTTATTCTATTTGTGCTATGTATTCAATTCTCATCTGCCTGTCTATTTATTATTGTTTCTAACATTTGTAGTACAATCCGCAGTACAATCTATATCAAAAACATTTCCACCCAGAGAGTTGTGAATTTGTGGAATTCTCTGCCACAGAAGGCAGTTGAGGCCAATTCACTGGATGAATTTAAAAGAGAGTTAGATAGAGCTCTAATGGCCAGCAGAATCAAGGGATATGGGGAGAAGGCAGGCACGGGTTACTGATTACTTCTTAATTTATTTGATCTAAAGAAGAACAAACCATTTTGTCTAATTTCTCCAGCTAATAAAAAGGGCAGACTGACAAAGACTTCCAACCCGAAACTCCATCTGTCCATTTCTTTCTACTGATGATGCCGGATTCATTGATTTCCTCCGGTGGTTTGATTCTGCTCAAATTCCAGTATCTGTAGTCTTTTATGTCACCAATCATACATATTTCCTTCAACCTCTCTTAGGGCTTGACATACTACTGAGATTATATCTCTGAACTGAAAATAATATGGATGTTTCACTAGTGTATAACAAAAGGTTAGTACTCAGAACATCCATTCGCTATCCCTCCACTAATAATGTTTAAAATTCCACGTTTCTTTTAACAGTTTTTTGAGGTGTGTAACCGTCAAAGCTTTGTACATTTACATCCCAAAGTTTGCTACTGCGGAGAAAATTGATCCGTAAAATATTTTCCGAAATGTGGCACCCTTCCTGATAAAACACTGAATTATTAACCTAATTAATGTGCTCTGGTCTCAGGTGGCTAGGTACTGAATTCACATCATCCTAGCTAAGAAATGACACACCAATTTACTCAAGTTGAGTTGCTGATTTCCTGCTGCCTGATAGAGCTAAAAATGAGGCCACCCACCTTGTGATAACTGTACACAGCTATACTTGCATATCCAACTCGTGTTTCTTACCGTCTGACAATCTGAAAAGAGAGAATAAAATTACATTTTTATTTGAATCCTTGCTTATACCTATTAGATTCTGCAGTAATTGACTTGAATTCTAAAATTATAGTGCAGGGATTAGCAAAATCCTTCCAGTTCAATGATTTATTTTGTCCTATTCTAAAGCTTTAGCAACACGTTACAGTTCACATTCCTACTACATGCTCACGAGGCAAAACAACTATTAGTTACCAATATTCTGCCACAAACTCCCTCATGGAGTCATAAGAGACTGCGGATGTTGTAATCTGAAGCAAAAATTGACAAACTGATGGAGGAACTCAGTGGATGGAATGGAATTGTCAATGTCCTGATGCAAGGTCTTGACCCGACATATCAACAATTTATTTCCTTCCAAACGATGCTACTCAATGTATTAGGTTCCTCCTGCAGTTGTTTTATGCACTAGCTCCCTGATCTTGGCTCCCGTTACACCAGGCTCCCATGATACTAGCTGTCTTAATACATCAGTTTTTAATTCAGTTTTTTTAAGTGAATGAAAAAGTCTTGATTTGTGTGGCATGTTGTCATAATTCCTAACAAAGTGCATCACATACAACTATTTATTTGATAGTTATGTTTGTCACGCAGGTAAACACAGGCGATAATTTTAGAAAGCATTTACCCTCAAATGTTATGAGGACAACTATTAATCTTTGTTGAGCTTTGTTAGAATAACAGGGATAGAAATTTATTTTTGGTTGCATCTGCTAAACATGCGATAAGCACTTACACCTAGAACTCCAATGTAACTTCAAAGGAACTGAATTTCAAAAGTGGATTGCAACCTATCTGAATAAAATATTAGTTCAGTACTTGTAATTGAGCATAAATTATAAGGTTATAAGGTCATGCGATAGGAGCAGAAATAGGCTTCTCCACCATCCATTGAGAGAAACATCCTCTCCGTATCCACTCTATCCAAACCTTTTCCTATTCTGTAGGTTCCCATGAGGTCCCCCTCATTTTTCTAAACTCCAGTGAATACAGGCCCAGTGCTGACAAACATTCATCATATGTTAACCCACTCATTCCTGGGATCATTCTTGTAAACCGCCTCTGGAACATCTCTGTAGCCTTCACATCCTTCCTCAGATATGGTGCCCAAAATGGCTCACAATACTCCAAATGCGGCCTGACCAACGCCTTATAGAGCCTCAGCATTAAATCCCTGTTTTTGTATTCTAGCCCACTTGAAATAAATGTTAGCATTATGTTTACTTTCTTTACTACCGATTTACTACAAATTCTGCCTGGTAAACATAGATCTTGGAATCTGAGAAACATACATCCCATCACACCGCTGCATTCCCTTTGAGGAAATGGCCAATTTTACTCACCGAGTTTAATTTTGCTGAGATTAAATATTGACCAGGGCAGACAGCAAACCTTTTGCACTTCTTTCAACAGATTGATGGGCTGTGTTTCGGAAGTTCATAAAAGCATTCAGAGCACCTGCATACACTTGTGCTATGTGTTTGAGACATGATCATCTGTGGTGAGGATGTTGCTCATGTGGAGCTAACAGCCTCCAGAAGTATAAAATGCAGACAGACCATGATGATAGCCTCTGGCGGACCGGATTTGAAACCAGCACTGGCAATTTGCTCCACATCAACCAAATAATGCTTTCCATGAACATCACAGCTAAATGCGCCTCCCATGGCTGGAAGTATCCCCTATTCACCAAACAACCATTACTACTTAAATTTCAATTAGTTCAGTTTTGTTGTCAGTTGATTTCAACTGGTTGTTGCTGTGATTGCGCAGGCTATTGGTACTCTCTCCATTGTTTTTAAGGTTGGTAAAATCTGCAGAGACTCTTCCAGCAATTGTCGCCCTACATTGCAATACATTGAGGAAACTCTCATTTTAAAGAATGGTCGCACTGCATCTGGCCATGATGGACTTGCCAAATCTGCTAATATTTGGCAGCTTTATTCTACTACACTATCTGGATTACCATCTCCACAAATGATTTCCAAAACATAAAGATATTTCCTAATCCAAAGATTATATTATGAATTTCCATAACCTACTGGCCAACTGATCAATATAAGCCAGGAACCATATGTAGATGTTAAATTAAATTTCCCTTATTCAACCTCTAAATAGTTGAATTTTTTTTCCAAATTATTTCACCTGTTATTTTATTCTATGTAAAGGGCCTGTCCCACTGTACGAGGTAATTCAAGAGCTCTCCCGAGTAAAAAAAAAATCTAACTCGTGGTAAGTACGTAGAATGTACATAGCGGGTACGTTGGAGCTCAGGACGTCTCTTAGCGGCTCATAACGCTAACGACAGGTTCTCGGGAAATGCAGTAAGCTCATGAAGATTTTTCAACATGTTCAAAAATGTCCATGAGAGCCCTGAGTACCTACGAGCGGCTATTACCGTAATTCTCCGAGTTCGAATCAGGGAGAACTCTTGAATTACCTTGTAGAGTGGGACAGGCCCTTTAGTTTAGGATAAAGTGAATCTATCTAGCAAGATAACAGTGAGCACATTCTAGTGGTAAGAAAGCAAAGGGGCTGATTTCTTTTCAGAGCTATCCAAAGTCATACAGCACCCTCTGTTAAATCTGTTTGCTGTTTTACCAATGGAAAGTGTTCCATTCATATTATTTTAATACCGCTATGGATTCCATTGCCAGGATAGATGATTGTTAAAAAGAGAGAATTCAAATCTTTATGATAAGACTCATTAGTTGTATTTAATAACTAAGACATTACTTAAGAAACATCTGGGGTCCTTAACTCCTCCCAAAGGAAAGCGTGATAAACAGATATCAAATTACTGCCTACGTAGCGAACATAATATCATTTATGAATGTTTATATATTTCATGACAAGACTTGGGATTGTTCCTGGGCTATGTTTTAGACTATGATATATGAGAAATTGAAGAAAACAATAATGCAATGTACTTAAATCTGTAGCAGTTAAAATGATTAGAATGATTCTTAGAATGGCAATGGCCTATGATATATGGGACAAGGCCCATTAACCAGTGAAACTGCTTTCATTTCTCGTGAGCCTTCCCTCCCCTAAGAACAAGGATGTGTTCATGTTGAATAAATTGAAGTGTCCAAAACAGGCACAGTGATCTTGAATAATGGAGGAGGGTTCTCCATCAATTTTATCTCAAAGACAGAAAGTTGTTTTGCATACAAATGAACATTCAGCATAATGAATTTTCTGTATAAAAATAACAGTATGAAAGTGTTTTGGATATACTGATGCAATAAATTTTGTCTGCAATGTCGACACTTGAAAATTAAGCACTGGTACATTTAACAATGCATAAAAGCACATTAAATTAAGGTAATTCTTTTGTGCAGTTTTGTATAACTGTTCTTCGTATCCTTACAGTGGGATTAGGTCCATTGTTCTAGCATAACCAATTGATTTCTAGTTATCAATGGTGGTAGTCAGCTTTATCAGCTGGTAAACAGCCGCCAGTTAGATCTGACTTCTGTTGAAATTAATTTTCCAGAATCGAGGCATGGCAAGTGATTTATTGTCCAAGCCTAACTAAATTCATCAAATGTTTTGGAAGTTCTGAACACCCAGATATAATTGAGTCACAGAGTGATAGAGTCATACAGCACAGCACCAGGACCTACAATCCAACTTGTCCAAGATGTCCATTGAAACTGTTGTCAGAACAATTTATCGACACCAGACCGTTTAAGCTAGAGGAATGGTTTATTTAATTTAACAGAGCTCTGGGAGAAGCGCTATACTCTCAGTAGAGCAGTTGCCGACTTCTCCCCGATTGCCTTTCAAGCTTGACCTTTATACAGGTTAGTTGTATGACCATGAGTCAGCTTGTTAGGCAGGAGTGATAGCAGATTAGCATGTTGGAACTTACTATCTAATGCCCCCGTCCAACTTAGGAAACCTGAACGGAAACCTCTGGAGGCTTTGCGCCCCACCCAAGCTTTCCATGTGGTTCCCGGAGGTTCCCGGAGGTTTTTGTCCTCCTGCAACCACCTTCAACTAGCATCGCAACTGGCTTTGACTGAGAAATTACCGATTTTTAAAAAGGAAACCACTTTCGACCATTAGGGAACCTTCAACTAGCATCGCAACCGGCTTCGACTGAGAAATTACCGATTTTTAAAAAGGAAACCACTTTCGACCATTAGGGAGGCTGACAAAAACCTCCGGGAACCACACGGAAACCTTGGGAGGGGCGCAAAGTCTCCAGAGGTTTCCGTTCAGGTTTCCTAAGTGGGACAGGGGCATTACACTGTGGTTGTACATAGATACAGAATTGGTTACTAACAGTTGCATGCCATTTTCCTGCTCAAGCCTTGGTTTTACCTTGTGCTTAAGTCAGCACATTTTAATGTCTTTACACAGAGTCCATTTTGTACCAAGCATCCATCTTGTGTCATCTGTTTTCAGATCCTACTAATCATTGCTAATTCCATTTACCAATGTTTGGCCCATATTTTTTAAACATTATTATCCATGTACCTGTCCAAATGTGTTTAAAATATTATTATTGTACCGCCTCAACTACTTTCTCCAACAGCTCATGCCATATAACAACAACCCTCTTTGTGAAAAAGTTGTTCCTCACATTCCTATTAAATCTTTTCTTTCTCACTCTCTAGTTTTTGATTCCTCAGACTCTGATTTCACCTTGTTTATACTCTTCATGATTTGATACACCATGGCAAGATCACCCCTCAGCCTACTGCACTCCAAGGAAAAAGTTCTAGTCTTCCCAAGCTCTCGCTATAGCTCAGATCCTCAAGTCCTGGCAACATCCTCATAAATCTTCTCTGCACTATCTCCTGCTTAATGGCAGCTTTCCTCTAGCAGGGTGACCAAAATTAAACACAAATACTTGAATTCTGACATCACTGATGTCTTGTACAACTGTAACATAATGTTGCTACTTCTGTATTCAATTAACTGATTTATGAAAGCCAGCATGCCAAAGGCCCACTGCGCCATCCTACATATCTGTAATATCACTTTCAGGGAACAACCACGTATTTCTAGATCACTTTGCTCTACAGCACACCCAGTTGCATACCATTCACTGTCAAGGTCTTGCCCTGGATCAACTTTCCAAAATACAACATATCACGCTTATTTGAATTGAACTCCATTTGCCATTCCTTAGCCCACCTGCCCAGCTGACAAAATTCTGCTGCAGTTCTTGATAACAAATCTTCACTGTATGATACCATCTGTAAACGTACTGATTTTTGATTTGTACATTCTCACCCAAATCTTTGACATAGCTGATTAACAGCAATGGGCCCAGCGCAGATCCCCGAAGCATACCAATAATCACAGGTCTCTAATCCATAAAACAACCTCCACCACTATCCACTGCTTCCTACCATGAATTCAAGCTCTCCCTGGATCCCATGAGATCTAACTTTCCAAAGCAGCCTTCCATGTGGAAACTTTGTTAAAGGCCTTACTGAAATCCATATAGACTCTATTCACAGTCTTTGCCTCGTCAATCTTCTTGATTACTTCTCCAAAAAAAATCTCATTCATGAGAAACAACCTCCCAAACACAAAACCATGCTGATTATCCCTAACCAAACACTGTCCTTCCAAATGCATGTACCTTTTCCCTCAGAATCCTACCACAGATATTAAGCTTACTTATAGTATCCAGTTTTGCAGCCCTTCTTAAATAGAGGCATGATACACCCTCCAATCCATTGGCATATATGATTCATATATCTCCTGCAATTTATTTTCTTGCTGCCTACATTATTCTTGAATATACCTGATCAGGCCTGTGAGATTTCTCTATTTTGTATAAGACATCCAACACCTCTTCATCTGCAATACAGATTCTCCTCAAGACATTTTGATTTAACTTTCCCATGTTCCCCAGTCTTTATGTCTTTCTACACAGTATAAAAAGAGGAGAGATTTTCATTGAGGAATATTCATTGTCCCTGGTTTTGTTCAAACCCATTACAGATTCTCCCTATTATAGGAAAACCTGTGTCAACTCCCATATTGTAGTGTTCTTGCAATTTCTTCCTACAATATTTAAAGTCACTTAGTGACTATCTTTCTAAGTATTCAACAGTGCCGAGGTTATTAACATAAAATAAACTTCATTGCAAAGACACTTCGCTCTGCATTGCTAGAAATTCAATGAGGTACTGAGCATAGAACTAATGATGTAAATACATGAAGTAACATGCTGACTTTTAAGAATAATTATTCAGAACACAATAATTTCAGGTTAAATTTTATTTCTGATGGGTGGAGGCCTGGATGGCCCTGAAGGAAAATCTCACTTGATGGACGTAATTTGAGACACCAAATTTTTAATTTCTGGGCTATTCATTCTTGACATATCCACCTTGCCCAGAACTGGGTGAAAATAGTAAAGGTTTCCAAGATGATGGACAAAGGGCGGCATGGTGGCACAGAGGTAGAGTTGCTGCCTGACAGCGCTTGCGGTACCGGTAACTTGGTAAATGTAAAAATTGTCCCTAGTGTGTGTGGGGTACTTTTAATGTGCGGGGATCGCTGGTCGGCGTGGACCCGGTGGGCCGAAGGGCATCTTTCCATGCTGTATCTCTAAACTAAACTAAACTAAACACTGCCAGCATGAACACGAGTGACTTTGGAACTTCACATTCATATAGAAGGGAAGCTCAGATTTCACTTGTGAAGACCACAGAGGCCCTCTCACTTCTTCCAATCCTACAAATAAAAGAAATACCTTTGCTCTTTTGAATTTCTTCCTCCCTGAGCCCCCTGCACTCATCACATGGAAATTTCCCTATTAATGTCTGAGTTCAAATCACAGTCAGGACCCAAGGATATCATTAGACAGCAATCTGCATAAAGGTCTCACCAGCTGCAAAAGTACACTAGGTAAAAATAACAGTTGGTAGGACCTCAGAAAGTTCTTATAAATCCTAATGGACATTTTAACTGAACACAGACTCCCCTTCTACTAGATGATTAGGGATAAACTTTCCCCAATCTACATTAGCAATATATTTTCCATCTAATGGCATAGAAAGCATCAGCGGGGACAGAATGCTTTCCATCAGAAAGCATTTGATAAGGTCCCACATAGGAGATTAGTGGGCAAAATTAGAGCACATGGTATTGGGGGTAGAGTGCTGACATGGATAGAGAAGTGGTTGGCAGACAGCAAACAAAGAGTAGGGATTAACGGGTCCCTTTCAGAATGGCAGGCAGTGACTAGTGGGGTACCGCAAGGCTCGGTGCTGGGACTGCAGCTATTTACAATATACATCAATGATTTGGATGAAGGGATTCAAAGTAACATTAGCAAATTTGCAGATGACACAAAGCTGGGTGGCAGTTTGAATTGTGAGGAGGATGCTATGAGAATGCAGGGTTACTTGGACAGGTTGGGGGAGTGGGCAGATGAATGGCAAATGAAGTTTAATGCGGATAAATGTGAGGTTATCCACTTTGGTAGCAAAAACAGGAAGGCAGATTACTATCTAAATGGCATCAAGTTGGGAAAAGGGGAAGTACAACGGGATCTGGGGGTCCTTGTACATCAGTCTATGAAAGTAAGCATGCAGGTATAGCAGGCATTGAAGAAAGCGAATGACAGTTTGGCCTTTATAACAAGAGGAATCGAATACAGGAGCAAAGAGGTCCTTCTGCAGTTGTACAGAGCCCACACCTGGAGTATTGTGTGCAGTTTTGGTCCCCTAATTTGAGGAAGGACATTCTTGCTATAGGGGGAGTGCATCGTAGGTTAACAATGTTAATTCCCTGGATGGCAGGACTGTCATATGCTGAGAGAATGGGGCAGCTGGGCTTGTACACTCTGGAGTTTAGAAGGATGAGAGGGGATCTCATTGAAACATATAAGATTGTTAAGGGCTTGGACACGCTAGAGGCAGGAAACATGTTCCCGATGGTGGGTGAGTCCAGAACCAGGGGCCACAGTTTAAGAATAAGGAGTAAGACATTTAGAACGGAGATGAGGAAACACGTTTTCTCACAGAGACTGGTGAGTCTGTGGAATTCTCTGCCTCAGAGGGTAGTGGAGGCAGGTTCTCTGCAACAGAGAGCAAAATAGGGCTCTTAAAAGTAGTGGTGTCAGGGGATATGGGGAGAAGGCAGGAACGGGGTATTGATTGTGGATGATCAGCCATGATCACATTGAATGGCGGTGCTGGCTTGAAGGGCCAAATGGCCTACTCCTGCACCTATTGTCTATTGTCGATTGTCTATAATGTAGTGTTACATTACAACATTATGATATTATATTGACTATAAAATGTAATCTCAATATATAAATAAATTCTGGAGAATTCACTTAAAATGTCTATTTTGATGCATTTATTTTTAAGCACCAAATGTCTGAAAATTAGATTAAAATGTTCATTAACCATATTGTGGTTAAATAATACATATTAGATATAATATGAAATTCTTCTGAGCACTCTGTTGATGAGATGCATGGATGCCCTGAGCACATTGAGTTTGTACATAATGTATTTTCCCACATACAACACTTACTTTAGAGTTTCCCAACAAAATTGAATCACAGGTATGTACTTACCAGGTGCAAAGTAAGACTTAACAGGGAGAATATTGGCAGTGTCTGTGTTAGTATTGGGTGGCAACCAATTGCATGTAGATTTGTTGAGGAGTCATTCATTGCTGTCTATAAATGTTATTGTGATATTTAATAGTAAGATTAAATGAGAACTTACCAGTTTGAAGTTTGATCTTTATTTTATGAGTCGTCGAGTTGAGGGACTAGGTGAATAGAAGCCCGTACACCCGTTGGTGCGTCAATCTTCTAAGCAGCGGAATGAATTCACAGTTAACAATGACTGAAGTATAATGGTAAGATGATAAAGCTAGAACTACCAGATGAGATCTATGAGGGTGGGAGCGGAGGGCACGTAGTCCCTCAACTCGACTCCTCATAAAATAAAGATCAAACTTCAAACTGGTAAGTTCTCTTTTAATCTTACTATTTTACTTCGGAGTCACGTCAGTGACTACGTGAAGACTTCAAAGCACTGTGAATTCACGCCGCAGACCCAAATCCGACGTTCACACTGCCTGGATTGACTCAAAAGTCGTTAACAATAAATCATGCATCAGTAACAGCATTTATTAAATAAATAACAGTTTATTTACAAACAAATCATAACAAACCCCTCTAACTCAGGGGGAAACTGTACTCAAAACAGAATCAGCAAATACCCCGAGCCTTGAAATCGGCTTGTGATAAAACCTCTGAAAAGTTAGCTCACTGGACCATCCTACGGCCGCGAGGATATGGTCTATTGGCACGTCCATCGCCCTTGCCGCGGAAGTTGATGCCGCCCTGGTGGAATGAAATTTGCATTTATCAGTATCAATTCCAGCACTTGCCAGGACCTGCTTTAGCCACCTTGAAATTGTTTGCACCGACACCTTACTGTGTGGTTTTTTGTGACTAATAAACAAAGCCGACTATGTTCCTCTCAGAGGTTTAGTAATCTCAATGTAATGAGATAAATGTGAGACTACTCACAAGCGATCATCTGCGGGGTATGCTGAAAACACAATCTTACATCCTGTCATGCCTCTTCTATTATGTTTAAGCAAATCATAAACATAAAATATAATGGCATCTGCCGACACATGCATTCTATCTAGCCGTAGCTTTAGCAACGTTTGTACACGTTGAGCTGAAACCAACGCCATAAGCATGACCACCTTAATTGTTAATTTGGCTATAGATAGGCTTGTAACCGGAGCCCACTGGCGAAGAACCATAAGAACCTCACTCACATTCCAAATACCGGCATACCTGAGTTTAGGAGGATTAGAATTGAAACTCCCTTCATGAATCGTGAAACTAACAGATGTGTCCCTACTGTATGTAATTCTGCATTCAGAGGTAAATAAGAAGACAGAGCACTTCTGGCTGAATTGATTGCACTGTAACTTAATTTTTGGTCGAAATAAAGAGTTGACAAAAACTCCAATACGTCCGTGATCCCTGCAGTGTGATATACAATATTCTGCTGTAGGCAGGATTGCTCCCATTTCCTTATATAGGTGATATATTGCTGCTGTGTACTATCCCTGCGGGCCGACGTGAGAACATCCACAGTCTGATGAGACAGTCCTCTCCCCAGGTATGGCCTCCTTAAAATCTGCAAATTAAAAGATCAATACGATCATGTAAAGGATGTTGATCCCCAGTGACTGGATTTACCAGTAGATTTTTATTCTTGGGAATAATCATGTAAGGCTCCCTAGCCATTTGTAATATAATGGGAAACCATGCTTGTGTAGGCCAATCTGGCACTACCAATACCCCTGAAGCGGAGTCATCCTTGATCTTTTGCAAACATCTGCTGATGACACAGAATGGAGGAAATACATACACAAACATTCCTCCCCAATGCAGCGAAAACGCATCCACTGCTACTGCCCCAGAATTTGGTTCCCATGAAACATATCTAGGTAACTGATGATTTAATCGAGATGCAAACAAGTCAATATCTGGCAATCCATACTGAACAATCATTTGGTTAAATACATCCTGATTTAACATCCATTCAATGTAGTCATTAAACTGACGTGACCTAGTGTCAGCTACGGCATTGAATCTTCCTGGCAAATAAAGTGCTGAAAGCCAGATATTTTGGTCAATACACCAGCTCCAAATCTGGTTAGCCAGTCTATCACAAGACTGTGACTTAACTCCACCCATGTGGTTTACATATGCCACTGCTGTGGTGTTGTCAATCTGAACCTGCACATGCAAGTCCCTGCTTGTAGAACAATAAGCTTTGAGCCCATACCAGGTGCCCAACAACTCTAAATAATTAATCCCTCTTAATTGAAGAAGCGATGTCTCATCCATATTCCATCTGCCTCCACAACTAGAAGACATATCTGTTGCACCCCAACGCAGTGCACTTACATCAGTCTGTAATATCAGTGACGGTGGTTCCACCAAAACCTTCCTAAAACTTTTTGAAACATGTACTATCCACCATTATATGTCAGCAATCACCCCAGCTGACAACTGCATAGGCCTAGCAAAATGGCCCCTTTGTATTCTCAGTGCCTGTTCCTTTGATCATTGTAATTGTTGATAATGCAGAGGACCATACTGCACAGCTGGAAATGCTGCAACAAACTTCCCAATTAACCTGGCTACTTGTCTAATCGAAGGCCGTTGTTCTCCAACAAGATTAACACAGTCTTCAATTAACTGATTCAATTTATCTCTGGGCAAAGTTACCAACATGTGATTGGAATTAATGGTAAATCCCAGATAATCAATAATTTGGACTGGTGATAATTTAGATTTATCTGGGTGAATAACAAATCCCATTTGTTCAAAAGTGATTTTAACAACTGAAACTGATGATTGAGTTTCAGCATGAATCTTTCCAACAATCAGAATATCATCTAAGTAGGCCATTATCACATGCCCCTGAGCTCTAAGTAATGCTATCACAGGTTTTACCAATTTAGTAAATAATCTAGGAGCTGAAGTTAATCCATCCGGCAATGCCCTGAATTGCCACAGCTGAGTCATCCAAATAAATTTCAAAAATCTTCTATCATCATCATGAATAGACACTGAGTAATACGCATCCTTTAAATCAATAGTTGCCATATAACACCCTTTGGACACTAGATGTTTGGCCGTGGTAAAGGTTTCCATTTTGAAATGCCTATAACAAACAAACTTGTTCAAACTCGATAAATCCAGAATAATTCTACACCCCCCAGTCTTTTTAGATCTGGGAAATATACTTGACACAAATTGTTGACTTTGATAGACAGAAGGCTCAATTACCCCTTTCTTATGTAACGACTGAATCTCTGCTTGAATAAGCACATTTTCCTCATCTGAAAAAATAAGTTTATGACTAGGAAAATGTTGATTAGGTAGACTGTCCTTAGAGTAAAATTCAATTTTCACCCCTTCAATACTACTAAGTATGAACAAATCTGATGTCAACTGCTGCCATTGTTTGAGAAACAATTTTAACCTTCCCCCAATTTGAACAGGAACATCAGTTAATTCATCGTCTGTCAATGTTATATTCCTTACCTGCATCTTTCCTTGCGGACCTTGTTGTTCTCGACCTCTTGTAGAGAAAGGCACCTTCCCCTTCATGGTGGCAGCCTGCCAGTTCCGAAATTGAAAATCTGAACGGCTCGTTCCTTTTCCTGCATCCACATTAGTGCCTTTCCAATACGGATAAAACCTTTTGCCTTGCTTACCAGCCGGCTTAATGAGGGCCATAGTTTTAACATCGTCATGACAGTCTTTGACCCTTTTTGCAAGGTTACCTCCAAACAACAGATTTTGTGGTGGTACACTGGTCGGTTTGCACAAACTCGCCAAATCGGATTACGCACTGGCCTAATAGCGGCCCTCCTGATATTATTGATTTCAAAAAATGCATTACAAAGGAATCCCAGTCCGTCCTGGTGTGCTTCAACCATATTGCTTGGATCAATAACTTTCACCACAGCTGAAATACCTGCTGACAACAGTTTAAGCACTTTTTGAAACTCCATCTCCTGGGCCCTAGCAGGCATACCCATCTGTGACCAAATTTGGTGATTAACCACCGGTACCTTCAGGAGATCACAATTAACAGGAGCTTTATAGTTTTTTGCTGCTTCATCCATTGCTAGCTCCTGTAACTGGTGGGAGAGCATATACTGAATGGCATCAGCCAATTCGACATCAATCGCCTTTCCTGCCTCTCTAGGCTCAGCAAATTTCCCAGCAATGTTCGGAATTACCTCCAACCAAACTTTTTTACTGCTCTCCCCCAGCATAGAAACAGTGTCAGCAAACTGCACTGATGGAACATCCTCCTCACAGGCAGGATGGTCCTGCAGCCCTGAAACAGGTGCTGCTAGCACAAGCTCTCCATCAGCCTGGCTTGGGCACCACTCCTTCTCACGGAGCTGGTCCCTGTCGAGCATTCTTTGTAATAAAATCTCGACCTGGGAGAGCCGTAAGCAAACGGACTCTCCTATGGAGGGTATAACCTCCAGGCCCGACTCATCTACGGGCCTATCAGACTTGCCAGTGGCCTTCCGCCCTACTGGCAAGCCTCCACTGCCCCCAGGCAGTGCGTCCGCAACCACTGGCTGTGTGGCCAGCACCGGGCCAGGTGTACCAGACGGGCCTCCATCCACAACACTCTCCTGGTCACTTTCCTTTCTACCTCCGGAGCGCCTCGCCGACACCTTCTTCACTTTCTGCAACATATCTCCAAGAACTCCAAACCGTCGCAGAAAATGACCTGTGGTAAAAATTTTTATTTTTTTTAAAAACCTTACCTCCGTTTTTAAACTTACCGCTTGGAGGAGCGCTGCTGCTCCAACAGGCCGACTGCACCAACGTCTGACGTCATGACGCACCAACGGCTGTACGGGCTTCTATTCACGTAGTCACTCACGTGACTCCGAAGTAAAATTTAGCTCAAGTACTATAGGATATCTAGTAAGATGGTCTCTACAAATTCGCGAAAAGCAGCATGCTGACCAAATAATAGTTTTCTGTGTTGGTCGAGAAGCAGCCACTGACAATGAACAGAGGCGAACACAACTCACCACAGTAACTCAATTACCATGTATGTTACTTTCCCCTGTATTGAACAGGCTTCCTTTATCTGTGCATTGCTCCCCATGTGGTAGATGACTGTTCTCTTGATAGGTGGAGCCAATAGATAACCTTGATGGATAATTGCAAAGGGCAACCACAGCATTGCTGGAAATCAACAGTGTGTTTTGTTCTACATTGCCTTGACATGAGTAGCCACAATCTGGGTTAGCTGGCTGGGGGATCAACTATGAGGGCACTGAGAGGATACAACAAAAATGTGTTGGCCACTCATGTCAAGACAATACAGAACCAAACAGACCATTCATATCTAGAAATGCTTGTAGTTGCCCTTCTGAATTTTTGCTTCACGATTATGCTGAGAGCGTATAAGACATGATTAGTAAGTTTGCAGATGAAACTAAAATATGTGGTGTAGTGGACAGTGAAGATGGCTATCATGAATGACAGTGGAATGGTTATCAAGAATTACTGGGCAAGTGGGCCAAGGAATGGCTGATAGAGTTTAATGCAGATAAATTTAAAATGTTACATTTTGTGATGTCAAATCAGGGCAGGATCTTCACTGTGAACTGTAGAGCCCTGGGGAGTGTTGCAGAGCAGAAGGATCCAGGAGTACAATTACATAATTCGCCTGAGAGTGGTGGCATAGGTAGATAGATTGGTGAAGAAACCATTTCGCATTCTAGCCTTCATCAGTCAGGGAATTGAGTATAGATGTTGGGACATTATGTTACAGTTATACAAGATATTGAGGCTGAACTTGGAGTATTGCATTCATTTTGGTCGCCCTGCTATAGGGAAGATGCTAGTATGCTGAAAAGGGTGCAGAAAAGATTTACGAGGTCTGTAGGGCCTGGACTATAGGCTGAGGTTGAGCAGGCTAGGACTTTATTCCTTGGAGCACAGGAGACAAAGGGGTAATGATATAGGGGGAGGGGAGTAAATAGGATGAAAGCACAGAGTCTATCTCAGGGTAGGGGAATCAAGAACTAGAGGGCATAAGTTTAAGGTGAGAGTGAAAAGATTTAATGTCAACCCAAAAGTCAAGTTTTTCACATAGATGGTAGTGGGTATATTGAATGAAATGCTAGAGGAAGTAGTTGAGCCAGGTACAACAACAACAATTAAAATACTGTATATTTGGATAGGCACATGGATAGGAAATATTTAGGGCATATTGACCAGGCAAAGACAAATTTGACTTCTTAGTCAGCATAATGGGTTGGATGTTTCAGTGCTGTATGACTCTCTGACTCTACGCTCACCAATGTTACAAATGTGACTTTAGCAGCTTTGTGAAGATTGCATCATAGCTTTCAGGACTGGCAATAATATAATTCACAGCCATAATAATCCAGACAGTTTCATTCTCACATGCTTCACATCTTTAATACACCTCTGCTGAATGACTGGACTGCAAACAAAAAGCAAACAAAATGCCATGGCCAGCTGGCTCCACAGTCACAGAAGTATCTCTGTTTGAAGTTCATCTATCTGGATTGCAAATTTTGGGTCAATAGCAGTGCGGTGAACTCGATTTCACTCCATGGATGAGTCATGAAGCTTGACAAAAGCCCACAGAAAGTAACTGAAGGGCCTGTCCCACTTACGTGTCCTTGGCATGCAAATTACGCAACCTCGTGGTCGCGATGAGCCGCGTCGGTCCCGCGAAGGTCGCGCGCGATTTCATGCATATGCAGAGCCGTCTGGCGCGCATGACGTTATTTAAAGATGGGCATAAAATGCCGGAGTAGCTCAGAGGGACCGGCAGCGTCTCTGGAGAGAAGCAATGGGTGATGTTTCAGTCTGAAAGAAGGGTCTTGACCGAAAACGTCATCCATTCCTTCTCTCCAGAGATGCTGCCGGTCCGGCTGAGTTACTCCAACATTTTGTGTCTATTTTCAATTTTCTTGGCCCCGCTCTGGGAGTAGAAGCGGGGGCGGATCCGGACCGCAACGGCCGTGAGCCCGAGGCCGAGCTCGGCAATCATTTGCCTGCTTCTGCTGCTGTGAGAGGTGAGACATTGCGTCGCGCCAGGGCCTTTGGTCGTCAGTTCCACGACAGGCCGTTGCCGCTCGAAGATTTTGTTCGCTACAAAAATTTCGGAGCGTTGCACAATGTCGCGCACAACTACATACCCCTCCGCGTTTCTCAGTGGGACCGGCCCCGCGCGTTCATACGATGCCCGTGCGCCTCAACGCAACCACGAGGTTGTGTAATTTGCGTACCAAGGACACGTAAGTGGGACAGGCCCTTTAGTTGTTTAACACCACATCCAACTTCTTAAGCATTCACTCCATGAGCCATTGAACACAGTGTGCGCAGTTTGCAAGTTGCACTGCAGTAATTCATCCCGATTTCTTCTGCAGCACTTCCCTCACTCATGACCAGGAGAACAAGGGTGCTATCTGCATTGCAACTTCATATAGCTTGCAAATTCCCCTTCAAATCACAAACCTTCCTTTGGAGACTTGGAGATAAACCCTGGTTTCTAGATCCAACTGGTAGATCTTGCAAACAAACTGCATTGTGGGAGCACCTTTGCCTCATGATTCCCACCTTCTCAAGGAATGACGAGAGCACCAATAAATGAAGCTTTAAGGGCAAAAGCCGGTTTTATATGCAATTTAACCAATTTTCCCTGTCTCTCAGAATCAGTCAAATTCTGACTTGAAACTGTTAAGATGAAGCGTCATATTATTTAGACCACTCATGGAATGTAATACTTTATTGTCACATGTGACAAGGCACAATGAAATTCTTTGCTTGCATACCCGTAATAGCGGCCACCTGTGGCACTGACAAAGTTACAAAGTACGCCGGCTTCTCCTTTGTTCTCCCCCCCCCCTCCTCCACAGCGGTTCCCCACGCCGGGTCCCCATTGTACATTGTTCTCCCTCCTCACCCCCCTCCTTCCCGATTGTTCATCGTCCTTCCCCCTCCGTCATGGCGGGCCCCCCATGCTCTCATTCACCACCGACTGCGGGTCTACCTGTGAGGCCTTGCCGGCGCTGCTGCAAGGCCCCAATGCTGCGAAGGCCCCAATGCCGCCGAGGCTCCACCACTGCTGCCAATGCATCAATGCCACCGCTGACGATTTACTGCTAGCGAAACCCTACCACGTCCAAGGTCACACCACCACCAAGGCTCACCACTGCCGTTCAGACGCAGGCAAGCATTGCCGCCCGGCTTTTCTGCAGCCTCCTGGGAGGCCTGTGGGGGCGAGTCGCGCCTACCGGGCAGGTTTTGGTCCATGGCACGGTTGTTCGGTGGGGGAACTCACTCGGAGAACTCTGTCACAGTTAGACGATGATGATCTGGTCACAATGCGGTAAGAAGTTAAATGAACTCACTTGTTCGAGCGTACCGTGACCCTATCCCGAACTCTACCTCCTCTACATTGCAGACTGCATTGTCCTCCTTGTCCTCACCTTCCACCCTATCAGCCATCACGCACAACATATAATCCTCCGATATTTTCGCCACCTCCAACGGGATTCTACCACTGGCCACATCTTCCCATCTCCTCCCGTTTCTGCTTTCCACAGAGACTACTCCCTCCGTAACTCCCTGGTCAATTCATCCCTTCCCACCCAAACCACCTCCTCCCCGAGTATTTTCCTTTGCAATCGCAGGAAATGTTACACTTGTTGCTTTACCTCCCCCCTCGACTCCATCCAAGGACCCAAGCCAGTCTTTCCAGGTGAGGCATAGGTTCACATGCACCTCCTCCAACCTCATCGACTGCATCCGCTGATCCAGGTGTCAACTTCTCTACATCGGTGAGACCAAGCGTAGGCTTGGCGATCACTTCGCCCAACACCTCCGCTCATATGCAATAACCAACCTGATCTCCCAGTGGCTCAGCACTTCAACTCCACCCCCATTTCGAATCAGTGCCAAACTATTGTTGTTGGTTCCCTGCATCAACATTTCCATTATCATGCCATTTGTTTTTGGACATCATTGTTCTCATCCCTGATTTTTACTTCACTTCCATGATCTTTGACATGGTAAAAACTGTCAAGGTGTATTTATCTTCAACCTCAGCAATCTCCCTTTGCTCCGCACATAGACAACCACACTGATTCTTAGGGGGGCATATTCTCTCGCTAGTTAACCATTCTTGCTCTTAATCTATATTACTAAAAGTCTGATCTTGACCACTTCCTGTTGTTCTGTATATTGATTTTAGAAAAAATGCTGCCACTTACGGCTGTGATTTTTGGCCATCTTAGAGTCCCACTCTGCTGCGCAGGACAAGAGGATTTTTCCCATTGATGAAAAATAAAAGAATTATTAGTGTTTAAAACATGTTCAGATTCTCCCTCCTGTAGGCCACACCCCTTCCGGAGGGACTATAAAACCTGGAAGTGTTGAATGCCTCAGTCAGTCTCTGCAAGATAGGGGAGCGAGAGGGTCACGTCTCTCAGTCTGAGCTGTGAATAACACATGTCTACTAAACTGTAAATGGTTTTACTGACCTGTCCGTGCCCTTAATGTGGTTTGAAAATATAGTTTGGATATGCTAAAGCTGTGTTGCCTTTGGTTTGGAAATGCTAAAGCTATGTTGCCTTTGATTTGGAAATGCTAAAGCTGTGCTGCCTTTGATTTGGAAATGCTCAAGCTGTTCTGCCTAATTAAAGTTGCCTTGCCTAATTAAAGTTGCCTTGCCTAATTAAAGTTGCCTTTAACTATAATTAAAGTTGTCTTTAATATAATTAAAAGTCTAATATTGACCATTTCCTGTTTGGCTTTGTACTGATTTTAGAAAATATGCTACCACGTATGGCTGTGAATTTTGGCCATCTTACTCAGTGTCCCCCTCCGCTCTTCAGTTGCCAAGGACTTCTACCATAGGTGAAAAATAGGAGTTATTAGTGTTTAAAAAATGTTGAGATTCTCTCTCCTGTCAATCATGCCATGAAGGCCATGCCCCGTCTGCGGGGGGGGGTGACGGGACTATAAAACCCAGGAGTGTGGGCATGGCTTAGTCTCGGCAAGATGGAGGAGGGAGAGGTCACGATCGCTGTCTTTAGTGGCCTTGCACCCTGCTTGAAATGGTTTGAAACTGCACTTGAATATGTTGGCCTTGCATCCTGCTTGGTGGTAAGAATCTGCACTTGAATTTGATGACCTTGCACCCTGCTTGAAATGGATTTTCAAGGAATAGCCGTGAATCAACTGCCAGCCCGCCAGCCGTGAGTGAGCTGCCAGCACAACAGGCTTGAGCCACCAGCTCCAGAATCCATTTGGCCTACAATGTCCATACTAGCCCTCTGGAAAGAAGTCCCTTCAGCCCACAACACCCATACTAGCGCTCCAGAAAGTCCCTCCTCCCCCCCCCAACTGGCCAACAACATTGGATTTGGTGGAGAGGTGGAATATTGCGTTGGAATATTGCACTCTCCCGTGTGATGCCTTCACCCAACGGGTCCCACTTAGTCTAGTATACTTAACCATATAACCATATAACAATTACAGCATGGAAACAGGCCCTCTCGGCCCTTCCAGTCCATGTCGACCATTTGTTTTCCCCTAGTCCCATCTACCTGCACTCAGACCATACCCCTCCATTCCCTTCACGTCCATTTACCTATCCACTTTACTTTTACTTATAGATTCTCAATGAATTACTTAGTTCAAAATTACTAAGGATCTCTTAATACACTCCTACATTCCATGTATTCTTCAAGCAGTTGGCTTGATCACAGCTGCATGTACCCAACATATGCCTCCATCCTTTTCCTGGCTAGTCCCTTAATATCTCTTGTCAGCCAAGATTCCCTATCCAGTCAGCCTCTCGAAAGAACATGTTGCCCCTGAGCTCTCCCTATCTGAGTTTTAAGAGTCTCCGAGTACAATAGTGCAAGTGCTGGCTGCTGCCACTGCAGCATTGGATCCCCGTGTTCAAACATGACCTGTAGGTGGTGTGCCGGCACCTAACAGCAGCGGCTCGACTGCAGTCCGTCTGTCTTTTTTCAATTTTTGTCTCATTAAATGTATGCCCAGTACGGGGACCTGACTTTTTCCCTGTCGGGTCTCCGGTGTCATTGGGCCTAACATCGTGGAGCCGGTGGCAGCCTCTAACTGGAACTAACCTGAGGGCTCCTGTCACGGAGCCTGCGGACTCGCCATCGCAGAGCTGGCCAACTTCGGAATGGGAAGAGCTGTGGTGGCGCGCCGCTGCGATCCGACTTCCGAGCTTCGGAGGCTCCGGTCGCAGGCCCGGTGGACAGGAACATCAGGAGCCCGCAGTTCCCTGGTGGGAGACAGCTTTTCGGAGCTCCCGCAACGGCAACTTCTCCCGCTGGAATTGCAGGGTTTAAAGGACTTGGAACGGGGCCTAACATCGCCCGGCGCGGCTTCACGGCCACAGGACTTCCCATCACCCACCAGGGGCTTTAACATCGGGAGCCCCGATCACCTCGATGTTGCAGTTGGCCTGCTGGACCACGGGAGAAGAACAAAGGGAAGAGATAAGACTTCCATCACAGTGAGGTGGTGTTGGAGATTCACTGTGATGGATGTTTGTGTAAATTGTGTTAAGTGTGGGTCTTGGGTTTTTTTTGTAATGTCAAGACTGTAGAAAAGCAATTTTGTTCAAACCAAACTGTCTGAATGACAATAAAATGCATTCTATTCTATTCTATTCTAGGTAGCATGGTGCTCCAATAATTCACTTGAGCAGATTATGATATTAGTTAAATCCTTGCTCAATGGGCTTCATTGCATGTAAAAAGCTAATAATTAGTCTGGCTGCAATCACTGAGATTGCATTGCATTGGCAGAGGCATCAGGCAAAGCCATGTGCAAGACAGGCACAAAGGGAAATGCATAGGGGTGATTAGTCAGATATAGAATTACTTTGCTATTGGTTGGGCAAGTAAATATAATTTGACAGGGATTTGTTTGGGCCTTGTATTCATGATTTCTGCTCAAATTGATACTGAGATGATTGAGAAAAGAGCATGTTAACTTGACGGCTTGGAACGATAGTGATTTATGTTTGCGATTACCGTGAATTACACAGGCCAGACATGCAGACAGTTTGGAGGTATTCTACCAAGCAGTCACAGGACTAGTTTTGTTTTCTCTCCGGGACACTGAAAACTGGAAGAAATGCATCGGGAATGAGTGCTTCGATAGTTGAAAGGAGCAAGGTGAAAGGGGAGTTGTTGTATTTTCTACCCTTTCATTGGGAACTGCTGTGTGAAGGGGGGGGGGGGGGGGGGGGGATAATGGTAATATGGCGATGGAAGAATAGGCCAATGAATTATGGAGGGAATAGTCCCTTCAGAATATTGAGAGGGATGGGGAGTGTAAGATCTGTCTGGTAGTAGCATCTTGTTGAAGGTGGTAAAAATCAGAGTTTGATCCACTGCAATTTGTGGACAAGGGGAATCTTATCTGTGCTTTGGGTGGAAAGAGAGTGGATTAGGAGCAGAAGTGAAGGAAATTAAAGAAATAAAGATGAGACCCTGCCAACCATGCTGGACAGAGACATTGTTTAAGCAAAAGGAAGACAGCTCTGAAGAACTGATGTGGAAAGTATAATTAGCTGAACAAATGTGATAGAGCCAAATAAACTAGGAAGATGCAATGGGATCCGTTAAGGAACCTTGATGTGAGGAGATGCTGTGCACATAGTATATGAGCATGTAGCTCAAAATTTACAGTATATATAATTGGTCATTAAGTTAATCGTAAAATAGAGAATAATATGGCAAGAAAGAGAAGTGAAAATTCAAATATGGACAATAGAAGGGAGAGAGATCCCCAGTTGTGTCGAGTACAGTATGTGTTGGCCATAAGAAGATTGAAGGCTGATACGATGTTAAGCATAGTTATACTCTTCTCAGGTTGGAGTAATTGTGTACAGCGATTCTTGAATCAGTCTGAAGAGGTATTTGGAATAGGTAGTCATGCTGTCCCAGCAGATCCTGAGTTAGTTCCCTTTTTCCTGACATGCCCATGCTGATGATGATGTGAAATTCTAGGTTTGAGAAAATTACAAGCCGGCTCAGCAAATCTAGGGATGTGCACAGAGGAGCCTCTGTAAAACAGCGGGTTAAACAGATGATGCATTCACCAACAGGCTCAGAGAATACATGACAATTCAGGAAGCATTTGGTAATTGCTTGGAACATGTGAAAGTCTTCTTCCATGTAAAGAAAATTGCAGCAGTAATGGAAGTACTGCTTGTGATAATGAGGCTACCCAGGAGTAAAGAAGCCCGACCTTCAAGTGGAAATGTACTGAAAGCTTGGCTTACATTAGTTAATCTATTAGCAGCTTGCCATCTGTTTCTTACCCAGTCCAGTAAAATTATTGCAATATTTCAATGGAATTTTAATGCAGAAATTGTTGAAACTTAGGTACATTTTGGGAACCTAAAATCTTATGATACAATTATTAACCTTCATTGAGTTAACTGATTAGTCATGCCATCATGACTTTAAATAGTTTTTAACCGGGTTATCATTTTATATGTGCTCTTATCATTGGACATAGTTAGAATAAGATCTTAAAAACACCACAGCCTGTATTGCAAAAAAATAGTGGGACTGCTGCAACCTTGGAAATTAATGCTAAAAAATGTGAGGAAGCTGTGTTTTATGAAGGGGGCAGGTTTGCATGCCTCTGCTATGATTGTGGTAATGACAGAGTACAGTTCATGGATCAAATGACTACAAGGTGTGGCCTAAACTGGAAAGGCTGCTGTTCTTGTTAAGAGACGTTTCAGAAGTGCTCGATGTTTTCACTCCAACAAAGTAGGACTTGAATTGTTGGTTATCAAAGACCTTTACAGCTCAATAAATATCAAGAGTTTTCTACAAGAATTCAGATGGCAACAAATGCATTTATAAAGCAAGCACATAAGTGCTTCCCACACTCAAATGTAGAACATAATCAGAAATCTACTTATGCTACTGGTAGTGCCCATGGGTAAATGGCAATGATTTTAAGGACAATATTAAAGAGTACAGCCAAACTAAAAAAAAGGAAAGACTCTTGTGCAGACTGCTCAATCATGGAAGAGACAGGCACAATGAAAGCTTCAGCAAAATTCTATTTCCTGAGTGCAATAGAGTGCCAGACATATGAGACAAGTGAGATGTTGCAGGCACTGAGCCAAAAAGTTGGTACAGCTTCTCATAGTTCTCAGGAAACTTGAGCAGCCAATCCTGATGTTAGCCTGCACATGTAAAACTACGGCAATGAGCAGATCAAAACTATCACCAAATTTGACACGATTCGGACTATTCAGTTTTCAAACAGTGCAGCCATATCAGACCATGCACCTCCTTCAGTGATATGCAGGGGAAAGGGTGGAGAGTCAGCCTAATGTGTTGCGGCTCTTAGTTTAGTTTGGTTTCATTTAGTGTAGAGATACAGTGCATTCAGAAAGTATTCAGTTATGGGCTGATCCAGCAGATCCTGCTTGTTGCAGAGATTCACCACTCGTTGTTCCTGCTTACCTCAACCTAGAATTCTCCTGAATATAGAGGTCGGAACAAGCTGATCTCCCACACATGAGAGATAATCCCACAGGGAGCAAGTAGTCGGCATACTGATGGCCTGACCGAGACAGCCTTCAGGAAATCACCAGTAGTCAAAATGCCTTATTTTAAAATTGATTACATTTATTTTTTTATCATCAATCTACACACAATACCCCAGAATGAAGAAGCGAAAACAGGTGTTTAGAAATGTTTGCTAAGTTATTAAAAAGAAATAGCTGAAATATCACATTCACATAAGTATTCAGATCTTTTGTTATGACAATCATAATTGAGCTTAGGTTCGTCCTGTTTCCAATGATTATCCTCGAGATGTTTCTACAACTTGATTGGAGTCCACCAGTAGTAAATTAAATTGATTGGACATGATTTGTAAAGGTACACACCTGTCCATATAAGGTCCTACAGTTGACAGTGAATGTCAGAGCAAAAACCAATCAATGAAGTCGAACAAATTGTCCGAAGACCTCAGAGACAGGGTTGTGTCGAGCACAGATCTGGGGAAGGATATAAAACAATTTCTGCAGCATTGCAGGTCCTGAAGAGCACAGTGGCCTCCGTCATTCTTAAATGGAAGAACTTTGGAACCACCAGGGCTCTGCATAGAGCTGGCCGCCTGGTCAAACTGAGCAGTCGGGGAGAAGGGCCTTAGTCAGGGAGGTGACCAAGAACCTGATGGTCACTCTGACAGAGCTCCAGAGTTCTTCTGTGGAGATGGGAGAACCTTCTAGAAGGACAACTATATCAGCAGCACTTCACCAATCAGGCCTCATATAGTAGCCAGACAGAAGTCATACCTCAATAAAAGGCACATGACAGCCCACTTGATTGGCCCAACCAAAGCCCGGATTTGAACCCGATCGAACATCTCTGGAGGGACCTGAAAATAGCTGTCTGTCGACGCTCCCCATCCAACCTGATAGAGCTTGAGAGGATCTGCAGAGAAGAATGGGAGAAATTATCCAAATACAGGTGTGCCAAAACGTGAGGGTGTAATCACTGCCAAAGGTGCCTCAACAAAGTACTAAATAAAGGGTCTGAATACTTATGTAAATGTGATATTTCAGTTATTTCTGCTTAATTACTTTACAAAAAATTCTAAACACATTTTCGCTATTTTATTATGGGGTACTTTGTGTAAATTGCTGATAAAAATAAATAATTTAATAGATTTTAGCATAAGGCTGTAATGTAGCAAAATGTGGAAAAAGTGAAGGGGTCTGAATACTTTCTGAATGCACTGTACAGTGCGGAAACAGGACCTTCGGTCCACTGAGTCCGCATTGACCAGCTATCCCCGTACATTAACATTACCCTACATACACTAGGAGCAATTTACACTTATACCAAGCCAATCAACCTACAAACCTGTAGATCTTAGGAGTGTGAGAGGAAACCGAAGATCTCCGAGAAAACTCACGTATTCACGGGGAGAACGTACAAACTCCATACAGACAGCACCCGTAGTCGGGATTGATCAAGCACTGTAAGGTAGCAACTCAACCGCTGCGCCATCTTGCCACCTTGATAGTAAGATTAAACAAGAACTTACCAGTTTGAGGTTTGATCTTTATTTTATGAGGAGTCGAGTTGAGGGACTACGTGAATAGAAGCCCGTACAGCCGTTAGTGCGTCAATCTTCAAAGCAGCGGAATGAATTCACAGCTAACAATGACTGAAGTATAATGGTAAGATGATAAAACTAGAACTACCAGATGACATCTATGAGGGTGGGAGCGGAGGACACGTAGTCCCTCAACTCGACCCCTCATAAAATACAGATCAAATTTCAAACTGGTAAGTTCTCGTTTAATCTTACTATTTTACTTCGGAGTCACGTGAGTGACTACGTGAAGACTTCAAAGCACTGTGAATTCACGCCGCAGACCGAAATCCAACGTTCACACTGCCTGGATTGACTCAAAAGTCGTTAACAATCAATCATGCATCAGTAATACATTTGTTAAATGAATAACAGTTTATTTACAAACAAATCATAACAAACCCCTCTAACTCAGGGGAAAAGTGTAACAGTACTGAAACCAGAATCAGCAAACACCCCGAGCCTTGAAATCGGCTTGTGATAAAACATCTGAAAAGTTAGCTCACTGGACCATCCTGCGGCCGCGAGGATATGGTCTATTGGCAAGTCCATCGCCCTTGCCGCGGAAGTTGATGCCGCCCTGGTGGAATAAGATTTGAATTTATCAGTATCAATTCCTGCACTTGCCAGGACCTGCTTTAGCCACCTTGAAATTGTTTGCACCGACACCTTACTGTGTGGTTTTTTGTGACTAATAAACAAAGCCAACTATGTTCCTCTCAGAGGTTTAGTAATCTCAATGTAACGAGATAAATGTGAGACTACACACAAGCGATCATCTGCGGGGTATGCTGAAAACACAATCTTACATCCTGTCATGCCTCTTCTATTATGTTTAAGCAAATCATAGACATAAAATATAATGGCATCTGCCGACACATGCATTCTATCTAGTCGTAGCTTTTGCAACGTTTGTACACGTTGAGCTGAAACCAACGCCATAAGCATGACCACCTTCATAGATAATTTGGCTATAGATAGGCTTGTAACCGGAGCCCACTGGCGAAGAACCATAAGAACCTCACTCACATTCCAAATACCGGCATACCTGAGTTTAGGAGGATTAAAATTGAAAAACTCATTTAATGAATCGTGAAACTAACGGATGTGTCCCTACTGTATGCAATTTTGCATTCATAGGTAAATAAGAAGACAGAGCACTTCTGGCTGAATTAATTGCACTGTAACTTAATTTTTGGTCGAAATAAAGAGTTGACTAAACTCCAATACGTCCGTGATCCCTGCAGTGTGATATACAATATTCTGCTGTAGGCAGAATTGCTCCCACTTCCTTATATAGGTGATATATTGCTGCTGTGTACTATCCCTGCAGGCCAACGTGAGAATATCCACAGTCCGATGAGACAGTCCTCTCCATAGGTATGGCCTCCTTAAAATCTGCAAATTAACAGATCAATACGATCATATAAAGGATGTTGATCCCCAGTGACTGGATTTACCAGTAGATTTTTATTCTTGGGCATAAGCATGTAAGGCTCCCTAGCCATTTGTAATACAACGGGAAACCATGCTTGTGTAGGCCAATCTGGCACTACCAATACCCATGAAGCGCAGTCCTCCTTGATCTTTTGCAAACATCTGCTGATGAGAAAGAATGGAGGAAATACATACACAAACATTCCTCCCCAATGCAGCGAAAACGCATCCACTGCTACTGCCCCAGTATCTGGTTCCCATGAAACATATCTAGGTAACTGATGATTTAATCGAGATGCAAACAAGTCAATATCTGGCAATCCATACTGAACAATCATTTGGTTAAATACATCCTGATTTAACATCCATGCAATGTTGTCATTAAACTGACGTGACCTAGTGTCAGCTACCGTGTTGAATCTTCCTGGCAAATAAAGTGCTGAAAGCCAGATATTTTGGTCAATACACCAGCTCCAAATCTGGTTAGCCAGTCTATCACAAGACTGTGACTTAACTCCACCCATGTGGTTTACATATGCCACTGCTGTGGTGTTGTCCAATCTGAACCTGCACATGCAGACCCCTCCTTGTAGAACAATAAGCTTTGAGCCCATACCAGGTGCACAAAAACTATAAATAAATTAATCCCTCTTAATTGAAGAAGCGATGTCTCATCCACATTCCATCTGCCTCCACAACTAGAAGACATATCTGTTGCACCCCAACCCAGTGCACTTACATCAGTCTGTAATATCAGTGACGGTGGTTCCACCAAAACCTTCCTAAACTTTTTGAAACATGTACTATCCACCATTGTATGTCAGCAATCGCCCCAGCTGACAACTGCATAGGCCTATCAAAATGGCCCCTTTGTATTCTCAGTGCCTGTTCCTTTGATCGTTGTAATTGTTGATAATACAGAGGACCATACTGCACAGCTGGAAATGCTGCAGCAAACTTCCCAATTAAACTGGCTACTTGTCTAATCGAAAGCCGTTGTTCTCCAACGAGATTAACACAGTCCTCAATTAACTGATTCAATTTATCCCTGGGCAAAGTTACCAACATGTGATTGGAATTAATGGTAAATCCCAGATAATCAATAATTTGGACTGGTGATAATTTAGATTTATCTGGGTGAATAACAAATCCTATTTGTTCAAAAGTGATTTTTAACAACTGAAACTGATGATTGAGTTTCAGCATGAGTCTTTCCAACAATCAGAATATCATCTAAATAGGCCATTACCACATGCCCCTGAGCTCTAAGTAATGCTAACACAGGTTTTACCAATTAAGTAAATAATCTAGGAGCTGAAGTTAATCCATTCGGCAATGCCCTGAATTGCCACAGCTCAGTCATCCAAATAAATTTCAAATATCTTCTATCATCACCATGAATAGACACTGAGTAATACGCATTCTTTAAATCAATGGTTTCCATATATTACCCTTTGGACACTAGATGTTTGCCCGTAGTAAAGGTCTCCATTTTGAAATGCCTATAACAAACAAATTTGTTCAAACTCGATAAATCCAGAATAATTCTACATCCCCCAGTCTCTTTAGATCTGGGAAATATACTTGACAGAAATTGTTGACTTTGATAGACAGAAGGCTCAATTACCCCTTTCTTATGTAACGACGGAATCTCTGCTTGAATAAGCACATTTTCCTCATCTGAAAAAATAAGTTTACGACTAGGAAAATGTTGATTAGGTAGACTGTCCTTAGAGTAAAATTCAATTTTCCACCCCTTCAATACTACTAAGTATGAACAAATCTGATGTCAACTGCTGCCATTGTTTGAGAAACAATTTTAACCTTCCCCAATTTGAACAGGAACATCAGTTAATTCATCGTCTGTCAATGTTATATTCCTTACCTGCATCTTTCCTTGCGGACCTTGTTGTCCTCGACTTCTTGTAGAGAACCATTTTTGCCTTGCTTGTCAGCTGGCTTAATGAGGGCCATGGTTTTAACAACCTCATGACAGTCTTTGACCCTTTTTGCAAGGTTACCACCAAACAACAGATTTCGTGGTGGTACACTGGTCGGTTTGCACAAACTCGCCAAATTCGGATTAGAACTGGCCTAATAGCGGCCCTCCCGATATTATTAATTTCAAAATGCATTACAAAGGAATCCCAGTTTGTCCTGGTGTGCTTCAACCATATTGCTTGTATCAATAACTTTCACCACAGCTGTAATACCTGCTGACAACAGGTTAAGCACTTTTTTAAAACTTCATCTCCTGGGTCCTAGCAGGCATACCCATCTATGACCAAATTTGGTGATTAACCACTGGTACCTTCAGGAGATCACAATTAACAGGAGCTTTATAGTTTTTTGCTACTTCATCCATAGCTAGCTCCTGTAACTGGTGGGAGAGCATATACTGAATTGCTTCGGCCAATTCTACATCAATCGCCTTTCCTGCCTCTCTACGCTCAGCAAACTTCCCAGCAATGTTCGGAATTACCTCCAACCGAACTCCTTTACTGCTCTCCCCCAGCATAGAATCAGTGTCAGCAAACTGCACTGATAGAACATCCTCCTCACAGGCAGAATAGTTCTGCAGCCCTGAAACAGGTGCTGCTAGCACAAGCTCTCCATCAGCCTGGCTTGGGCACCACTCCTCCTCACGGAACTGGTCCCTGTCGAGCATTCTTTTGTAATAGAATCTCGACGTGGGAGAGCCGTGAGCAAACGGGCACTCCTATGGAGGGTATAACCTCCTGGCCCGACTCATCTACGGGCCACAGAGACTTGCCAGTGGCCTTCCCCCCTACTAACAAGCCTCCACTGCCCCCCCGGCAGTGGGTCCGCAACCACTGGCTGTGTAGCCAGCACCGGACCAGGTGTACCAGACGGGCCTCCTTCCTCAACACTCTCCTGGCCACTTTTCCTTTCTACCCCCGGAGCGCCTCGCGGACACCTTCTTCACTTTCTGCAACATATCTACCAGAACTCCAAACCGTCGCAGAAAATGACCTGTGGTAAAAAAATTTAAAAAACCTTACCTCCGTTTAAACTTACCGCTTGGAGGAGCGCTGCTGCTCCAACCGGCCGACTGCACCAGCGTCTGACGTCATGACGCACCAACGGCTGTACGGGCTTCTATTCATGTAGTCACTCACGTGACTCCGAAGTAAAATCTTGCTCTCCCTCATTATGGAAAGATTGAGAGGCAACGCGTGCAAACAAAAGAGCATGGTAAATAAAGAAAAATATGAAGTTACACCCATAGAACACGGAAAGGAAGCAAAAGCAAGGCATAGAACAAGAGTTTCTGGAGTTGTTTGTTATTTGTGGATAACTGAACTCTGGAAAAAAAGCTTTAAGTAATAAATAAGGCATAAATAACTTGTTCGCTGAAAATGATTTACCATGAATTTCAAAAACATTCATTTTATGGGCTTTGAAACCAAGCAACAAATGAGGAGAGCATAAAAACACAACACTGCTGTTATCTTTCCTTTTCCCAAACAGTTTTTTTTTCACACGGAGTGGATGATGTCTGGAATTTTCTGCCAGAGGAAGTGATGAAGCCAAATATAATCACCACTTTAAAGAGTCATTTAATCACACACTTGAATTGACAAGGCACAGAAGGATACAGACCTAATGTGGATAAATGGGATAAATGTAGTTGAGCATAATAGTTCATATGGATCTGGTGAGAAGAAGGACCTATTTCCATGCAATGCAAATCTATGACTCTGTCTCTATAGGATTTACAATGCAGAAATAAATCATTTTAATCGAAAGATCCATGCCTATGTTTCAGAGTGCTTAAATACCTACCAGCTCTGGGCCAAACCTTAAATTCAAATAGTTACTTGAAGATAAATCAAATTAATTCTAGTTTGCCATTTTCTGATTCCTGGGCTGTTATAATTACTGATATCAAAAGATCAATTTTTGACAGAGTCATGTATCCAAATCTGTCAAAGACTTGAAAATTGGTGATATCGTGAGTAGTACAGACTGAAACATAAAATTACAGAGAGACATCTAAAGATTAACTGAATAGTAGAGCTGTGACATTGATTTAAGCATAGGCAATTGTCAGGTGATGCATTCTGTATCAGAACATGATACGGACATTGAATCAAACGGTTCAATGGAATGTTAGTCCTTGTAACTGAAGGTTAAAAATCAATAGGCAAAAAATGTAGTTACAGCAATTAAACCCCAAATAAATTAAATCTGCAGTACTGCATGTAGTTCTGGACTCTGTGTTTCTGAGGGAACACATTTCCCAGAATATTACAAAAGTTCAGGATTTGGATTATGAGGGGAAATATTGACATAAACTAGATCTCTAATTGGGATTGAACCTGGGACTCTGGCGCTGTAAGGCAGCAACTCTACCGCTGTGCCAACATGGGTGCTTTTCAATTTCTCACTTGCCTTTTTCAGGCAGGGTGTGTTATTTCTTAAAAAGCAATTCAGTTTATCTATGATACACTTTTCACCATGATTTGATTTCTCTTTTGATATTACAGTCAGGTAATTAAATAGAACAGGAGATCACTTTGAATACAACTTGTTACACCTTATTATTATTGACAACCAAGTGCACTGCACACTCACTTCTACATCTGTTACCTGTAAGCTGCTTGACATGCTATCCTCTGGGAAGAAGTAGTGGTCTGCGTAAATGTGTCACTCTTCTAACCACATAAATCCTCTCATCAATGAACCAACATTATTATCAAAGGAAACTCCAGTACACAATGATGGAAATGAAGAAAAAATCTACAGATTCTTGAAATCTACAGTGAAAACAGAAAATGCTGGAATTATATTGTATATCTTTATTATCATTTTTCCTGAGTACTTACATACCCAGAGGAAACGAAAAAACATTTTTTAACCAGTGTCCATTCAGTGTGCGGTAAAAAATAAATAGAAATAAAAATTAAAAATACATATATCATGAGTTCCAATCTGCAGCGGCACGACAATGGCTCTGTTTCAGTGTGTCCAGGTTGGTGGTTGGTGCGTAATACTTTGGCAGGGGGAAAAGTCCGTTTATCAGTCTTATAGCCTGCGGGAAGCTGAGGAGCATCCTGCTGGTTTTGCAGCTGATGCTCCTGTACCTCTTCCCAGATGGCAGGATGGAGAATATGTGATGCGATGGGTGGTAGGGGTTTTTGATGATGGAGATGGCTCTGCTGATACATCTCTTCCTGTATATGTCCAGCAGGAATGGGAGTGGTGCACCAATAATCCTGCTGGCGGTCTTCACAATCCTGTCCAGTTGGAGCCATTCGTACGCCTTGCAGCTCCCGAACCAGGAAGTGATGCCATAGGTTAATGTGCTCTCGATTGTCCCCCTATAAAAAGTTCGTAGGTGTGCAGTGGGGAGATCTGCTTTCCGTAGTCTTCGGAGAGGTAGTCACTGCTGGGCTCTCTTGACCAGTGCTGTGGTGTTGGTCGTGGACGTCAGGTCATCTGACAGGTGGAGTCCTAGGAACTTCACACTGCTGACCCTTTCCACATCAGCTCCATCGATGTGCAGAGGTGTATGGCGTTGTTTTCCCGCCCTCCTGAAGTCAACCACCATCTCCTTAGTTTTTCCCATGTTGATAATGAGGTTGTGGAATTTGCACCATCCTGTGAGCAGCTCCACCTCCATCCTGTACGCCGACATCATTGTCACTGATGAGACCCACCACTGTTGTGTCATCAGCGAACTTGTTGATGAAGTTGTTGTTGAGTCTAGCAGTACAGTCGTGTCTAAGCAGACTAAACCAGCCAATGCTCAGGGCTATGGTTTTTGATGTCCTACTGCCCACCCTGACTGTCTGCTGCCGTTGCGATAGAAAGTTCAGGACCCAGTTACATGTGCCAGCATCAACCCCCAATAACTTCTCCACCAGCTGCTGTGGAATGATTGTGTTATCTGCAGAGCTGAAGTCTATGAAGAGGATCCTGGCATAAGTATTTTTCCGATCAAGGTGTGGCAGTACGAGGTTCAGTGTTGTTGAGACTACGTCCTCTGTGGATCGGTTGGCTCTGTAGGCGAACTGCAGTGGGTCTAGGTCGGCAGGTAGGCTATTTTTGATATGCTGCTTAACCAGTCGCTCAAAACACTTCATTATTATGGGTGTTAGAGTCACTGGTCGAAACTGGTCGAAACCCTCAGCAGGTCAGGCAGCACCTGTGAATGAAATGGTCACCACTTCAGGTCTCGGACCCTTCATCCGTTGTTAATCCTGTGATGAATGGGGAAGTTAGGAAGGCAAAACATTCAGATATATTGGGTGTCCTCTACAAGGAGGAGATTGTGGAAAGGCATAATCCTTTCAATTCCTCAGCCAAGGTGTGTTCTTCTGTCCATAGATTCTGCATGACCTGACGATTGTTTTTTAACTCTATGATGAATTTCAAGATTTTGCCCTTTATACCTGCCACCAAGAAATACAAATAGTGAATTTTCATTAATTTGACTTGCAGGAAAGATTTTGAACCAATGGGCAATTAATGAGGATTGAAGTTGACAGCTTTTGCTGTAGACCGACTTTAAGAGCTTCACTGCATGAGCCTGCGGACTTACCATCGTGGAGCTCATGGTCCATTTGCCAGGGATCGACCTCGGAGCTCCAACCATGGGTGTTTGCGGACTTTAACATCATGGAGCCCGCAGTCTCTGGTAAGACAGACCACACCTGGAATATTGTGTGCAGCTTTGGTCCCCTAATTTGAGGAAGGATATTCTTGATATTGATGGAGTGCAGCATAGGTTTACAAAGTTAATTCCCGGGATGGCGGCACTGTCATATGCTGAGAGAATGGAGCGGCTGGGCATGTACACTCTGGAGTTTAGAAGAATGAGAGGGGATCCTATTGAAACATATAAGATTGTTAAGGGTTTGGACACGCTAGAGGCAGGAACCATGTTCCCGATGTTGGGGGAGTCCAGAACCAGGGGCCACAGTTTAAGAATAAGGGGTAAGCCATTTAGAACGGAGAGAAGGAAACACTTTTTCTCACAGAAAGTTGTGAGTCTGTGGAATTCTCTGCCTCAGAGGGCAATGGAGCCCGGTTCTCTGGATACTTTTACGAGAGAGCTAAATAGGGCTCTTAAGGATAGCAGTCAGGGGACATGGGGAGAAGGCAGGAATGGTGTACTGATTGGGGATGATCACATTGAATGGCGGTGCTGGCTCGAGGGCCGTATGGCCTACTCCTGCCCCTATTGTCTATTGTCTATTGTCTGTTGCTCAGCCCCGTGCTTTACTCACTCTATACCTATGACTGCGTAGGCGGACATAGTGCGAACTCCATCATCAAGTTCGCCAACGACACCACTGTTGTTGGACGAATCACAGATGGGGATGAGTCAGAGTACAGAAGTGAGATCGACCAACTGACCAAATGGTGCCAGCCCAATAACCATGCTCTCAACATCAGTAAGACCAATAAACTGATTGTGGACTTTGGTAGGGGAAGGATGAGACCCACAATCCTGTTCACATCAATGGGACGATGGTGGAGGGGGTGAAATACTACAAATTCCTGGGTGTGCATATTTCCGAACTGGACCCAGCACACTGATGCAATTATAAAGAAGGCAATCAGCGACTCTACTTCCTGAGAAGATTATGGAGACTTGGCATGTCGAAGAGGAGTTTCCTAAACTTCTACAGGTGCACGGTAGAGAGTATTCTGATTGATGGAATGGAAAATACTACATAAAGTTGTGACCACTGCCCAGTCCATCACTGGCTTTGACCTCCCCACCTTCAAAGGGATCGATCGTAGTCGCTGACTCAAAAAGGCAGCCAAAATCATCAAAGACCCACACCATCCTGGCCACACAATCATTTCACCATTGCCATCAGGAAGAAGGTACAGGAGCCTGAAAACTGTAACGTCCAGGTTCAGGAACAGCTTCTTCCCTACGGCCATCAGGCTAATAAACATAATAAAGAATAAGCACTGAGCTCTGAACTGCAAAAGACTATATTATTATTGCACTATATTTGTTATTTATTGAACTTTTTATTTTAATCTTCGCCATTTATGTACTATGTTTACATATTCTGGTGTGCTGCAACAAATAAGAATTTCATTCTCCCATCCGGGACATATGACAATAAAACACTCTTGGCTCTTGAATCAAATTGCTTTTCATTCTTTCAAACTCCAATAAATCAAGAGCCAACCTGTATAATCTCTCGTCAGATGACAACTCTCTTCGTACCTGGGATTATCCATATGAACTCTCTGTGCTCCGCCTTCATTGAAATAATTATTTAATTCAATAGAGAAACCAATATTATTCACAGTGGTCTAAGCATTGCCACACTCTTGTCTTGTACACTTGCAATTAGATCTCCCTTCCTTATATATTCCAATCCCCTGAAATAAGGGTCAACATTCCATTAGACTTCCCTATTGTCTGTTTGACTTGTGTTCAAACTTTCTGTTTCATATACAAGGATCCCCAAGTCCCTTTTTCTTTCAGCCTTTTCTCCACTTAAATTGAATTCTGTTCTTTTGTTCCACCAAACTAGACTACTTTACACTTTTCAGCACTGTACTTCATTTGCCGGCCTTTTGTCCTTTCATCAAACCTATCAATAGCACTCTGTAAACTGTTTACACGGTTCTCATGCCTCTTTTGAAATGTGAAATGTGAAATGTGGCACAGATCAGACACATTAACTATTGTCAAACTAATGTCTTTAAAACAACTCTGTTGAAAAATTATAAAATAATGAGCAGTCATCAGGAAATGTATATGAATATAATGAAACATGCCGGCTCTATTGGAAAGAACATGAGGTGTTAAAGTTAATGGCAAAAAATGTTTTGTGGTAAACTCAAACTACTTGAAATGTGTTTCACTGATTAAAACTACAATTTAGGAAGATTCAGTGGCTTTATGACATCTCATGAGAAAGAATGAATACATTCATTTAAGGTTCAAGGGAAAAATAATGAAGTAAAGAATGTTGAGAAGTATAATTGATATGGGATTAATCTGCCATCCTTACCTAGTCCGGCCTACATGAGATTCAGTGATGCCCAACACGGGAGTCCTAAAAACAAGGCTGGAGCACTTGCAACTACTTTGATCATCTGGTTGGCACTGTTGATGAATCTCGGTTTTCCCCTGAGATGCCCGTTTTCACAGAACACAATCCTCAGCCAACTTAATTTGCTCTGCATAATACTAAGAAATGCCTGAGAATGTTTAATGTGAAACAAGTCAACATCCCAGCTGTAGTATTCCAGGACTAGCTGAGTCTTTAGCCAAGCTGTTCCTGTACACTGGCATCTGCTCGACAATGTGGAAAATCACTCAGGTTTGTCCTGTTTACAAAAGCAGGACAAGTCCAATCTGGCTAATTACTTCTCAATCAGTTATCTCAAAATGGTTCGCAAAGTGATGGATGATGAAATTGATAGCAGTACCTAGCCTAAATACCGATAATCACCCATAACCTAAATACCAATATCCAATTTTGATTTTACTGGGATCACTCATTTCCACTCAGATTATCATAACTAAATTCCAGACATGTGGTGAGAGTGACTGCTCCTGATATCAAGCCAGCTGGGTGTGACATTTTGGAGACCTGGTAAATGAACATCAAGGAGGTAACTCTCCAGTGGTTGGTGTTGTATCTCCACGAAGGGAGTTGGTTGTGAATGTTTGACACCAGTCATTTCAGCCACAAAGCACCGTTCCAAGAATTCTTCAAGGCAGTCCTGGTCCACCCATCTTCAGGTGGTTTATTAATGGCCTTCCATTATATGGCTAGAGGTGGGGATGTGTGCTGATAAATGCATAATGTTGAATTTTGTATACAACTCCTGACATTCAGGCATGGGCTGATAATGACAAATAACACACATATCACAATGACATTTCCAACAAGAGACTGTCTAACAACATATCATTGATGTTCAATGGCATTACCTTCATTGAGTCCCTACTGTTCTGGGATTACCATTGAACTGAACATCAACTGGACCATCACATATATACTGTAGCTGCGACAACAGTTCAGAGGCTGGATATCCTGCAGTGTCTCTCCAAGTCTATTCCACCATCTACAAGACACATTTCAGGATTGATGGAATACTCACCACTTGCCTGGATAAATGCAGCTCCATCTCACATGAAAGATTGACATTATTCAGGTCTAATAAGCCCATTTGATTGATGCCCCAGCTGCTAAACATTGATTTCCTCCACCGTAACTGCAAGATTTACCATTTACAATTCTTCATTTAGTTTTTCATTTGTGCTTCTTTGACAATGCCTCATAAACCTCGACCACCAAATTAACAGAGACTTGAGGAAATGTACCTGCCAATGATGTCCACGCTACAAAGAAAGGAATTAGATAAATGTTCTAAGGAAATTTGAGGTGAGGAATAAATGTTGGCATTTCCTGAAATGTTTCGAACACAGAAATTAATAAATAAAGTTGGTAAAATGGAGCATGCAATCAAAATAAGCAAGAGGGGAAGGAAGGTAGAGGGAAAGGAAGATATTTGCTGGATTATCAGGGAGTCTTGAAAGCTGAAAACGGTCTGAAAACATTCAGAAATTTTGCAAGGTATCATAATCCTTTTGGAGGCTAAACTACAAACTAGAGATCATTCCTCCAGAAAACCTTATGAAAGTAATATTTAAGTAATTTGTATGTGATAATGAAATGCATCTGTTGAGAGCTGCTGGAGATATTATACAACCAGTAGAGAGAGTCATCATGTGCACTTTAATCCCACATGTTCAGGGAAAAACAAAGGATGATTCATTAATATTATAAGCATGTGTGCATTGATTCGTATTTTAGTCTTTCTACAGAGCTCTATAAAATTGATACAGATAGTTAATTTGGTGACTCCACTCTGCTTTAATGATGGGGAATATGCTCAGGGCCGTGCAGGGAAATTAATTCCTCAAAGAATTAAATGCAGAAAGATTACTAATAACTTGCAGCTGTTTAAAGAATTCAGCAACCAATGTAAAAGCTGGAGAAGTAATAACAGCTAAATCAGCCTTATAACTGGCACTGGACTTTCAGAAGCAAAACAATTCAGAAGAAACGAATGGTGATGCACTGCTAGGGATATTCACACAATCCTTCAGATAAAATATATACGAAGACAGTCCTTTTCCTACGCTGGGGAATTAATAACTGGAGGGAATTGGCTTAAGCTGAGATAGGAAAGATTTAATAGGAAACCAAGGGGCAATTTTTCACACAGAAGGTAGTATGTATATCAAATGACCTAGCAGTGGAAGTGGCTGAGGCAGATATATTAACATTTAAAAGACATTTGGACAGGTATGATATCAGGTATGATAGAATTGGAGGGACCAGAGGGGGAGGTGTTGCATTGCTTGTCAGAGAAGATATTACAGCAGTGCTTTGGCAGGATAGATTAGAGGGCTCGTCTAGGAAGGCTATTTGGGTGGAACTGAGAAGTGGGAATGGTGTAGCAACACTTTTAGGGGTGTATTATAGACCGCCAAATGGGGAGCGAGAATTTGAAGAGCAAATATGTAAGGAGATAGCAGATATTAGTAGAAAGCACAAGGTAGTGATTGTGGGAGATTTCAATTTTCCAAAAATAGACTGGGAAACACATTCTGTAAATGGGCTGGATGGTTTGGAGTTTGTAAAATGTGTGCAGGATAGTTTTTTGCAGCAGTACATAGAGGTATCGACCAGAGAAGGGGCAGTGCTGGACCTCCTGTTAGGAAATGAGGTGGGTCAGGTGACGGAGGTATGCGTTGGTGAGCACTTCGGGACCAGTGATCACAATACCTTTAGTTTCAATATAATTATGGAGAGGGTCAGAACTGGACCTAAGGTGGAGATTTTTGATTGGAGAAAGGCTAACTTTGAGGGAATGCGTAAGGATTTTAAAGGAGTGAATTTGGACACTTTGGTTCATGGGAAGGATGTAGAAGAGAAATGGAGGACATTTAAAGGGGAAATTGTAAGAGTACAGAATCTTTATGTCCCTGTTAGGTTGAAAGGAAATAGTAAAAATTGGAAAGAGCCATGGTTTTCAAGGGAAAGTGGACACTTGTTTCAAAAAAAGAGAGATATCTACAATAATTATAGGAGGCATGGAGTAAATGAGGTGCTAGAGGAGTATAGAGAATGTAAAAAGAATCTTAAGAAAGAAATTAGGAAGGCTAAAAGAAGATATGAGGTTGCTTTGGCAAGAAAGGTGAAAGTAAACCCAAAGGGTTTCTACAGCTATATTAATAGCAAAAGGATAACGAGGGATAAAAATTGGACCATTAGAGAACCAGAATGGACAGCTATCTGCAGAGCCAAAAGAGATGGGGGAGATATTGAACAATTTCTTTTCTTCGGTATTCACCAAGGAGAAGGATATTGAACTCTGTGAGTTAAGGGGAAAAAGTAGAGTAGCTATGGAAACGATGAGATTCAAAGAGGAGGAAGTACTGACACTTTTGAAAAATATAAAAGTGGATAAGTCTCCAGGTCCTGACAGGATATTCCCTAGGACATTGAGGGAAGTTAGTGTAGAAATAGCAGGAGCTATGACAGAAATATTTCAAATGTCATTAGAAATGGGAATAGTGCCGGAGGATTGGCGTACTGCGCATGTTGTTCCATTGTTTAAAAAGGGTTCAAAGAATAAACCTAGCAATTATAGACCTATTAGTTTGACGTCAGTGGTGGGCAAATTAATGGAAAGGATACTTAGAGATAATATATATAAGCATCTGGATAAACAGGGTCTGATCAGGAACAGTCAACATGGATTTGTGCCTGGAAGGTCATGTTTGACAAACCTTCTTGAATTTTTTGAAGCGGAAATTGATGAGGGTAAAGCAGTGGATGTTGTCTATATGGATTTCAGTAAGGCCTTTGACAAGGTTCCCCATGGAAGGTTGGTTCAGAAGGTTCAATCTTTGGGAGTTAATGGCGGAGTAGCAAGATGGATTCAACAGTGGCTGACTGGGAGATGTCAGAGAGTAATGGTGGATGGCTGTTTGTCAGGTTGGAAGCCGGTGACCAGTGGGGTGCCTCAGGGATCTGTGTTGGGTCCACTGTTGTTTGTCATGTACATCAATGATCTGGATGATGGGGTGGAAAATTGGATAAGTAAGTATGCAGATGATACTAAGATAGGTGGTGTTGTGCATAATGAAATAGATTTTCAAAGTCTACAGAGAGATTTGGGCCATTTGGAAAAGTGGGCTGAAAGATGGCAGATGGAGTTTAATGCTGTTAAGTGTGAAGTGCTACATCTTGGCAGGACAAATCAAAATAGGACGTACATGGTAAATGGTAGGGAATTGAGGAATGCTGTGGAACAGAGGGATCTAGGAATAACTGTGCATAGTTCCCTGAAGGTGGAATCGCATGTAGATAGGGTAGTAAAGAAAGCCTTTGGTGTGCTGCCCTTTATAAATCAGAGCATTGAATATAGGAGTAGGGAAGTAATGTTAAAATTGTACAAGGCATTGGTAAGACCAATTCTGGAGTATGGTGTACAATTTTGGTCGTCTAGTTATAGGAAGGATGTCAACAAAATAGAGAGAGTACAAAGGAGATTTACTAGAATGTTGCCAGGGTTCCAGCAACTATGTTACAGAGAAAGGTTGAACAAGTTAGGTCTTTATTCTTTGGAGCACAGAAGGTTAAGGGGGGACTTGATTGAGGTCTTTAAAATGATGAAAGGGATAGACAGAGTTGACGTGGATACGTTTTTCCCATTGAGGGTAGGGAAGATTCAAAAGAGGGCATGACATGAGAATTAAGGGACAGAAGTTTAGGGGTAACGTGAGGGGGAACTTCTTTACTCAGAGGGTGGTGGTTGTGTGGAATGAGCTTCCAGCAGATGTGGTGGAGGCAGGATCGATTTTAACATTTAAAAGTAAAGTGGATAGGTATATGGACGTGAAGGGAATGGAGGGGTATGGACTGAGTGCAGGTAGATGGGACTAGGGGAAAACAAATGGTCGGCACGGACTGGAAGGGCCGAGAGGGCCTGTTTCCATGCTGTAATTGTTATATGGTTATATGGTTAGGTACATGGATAGAATAGGTTTGGAAGGATATGGGTCAAATGCGAGTAAGTAGTACTTACGTAGACAGGCATCTTAATCGGCATGGATGATATGGGTCGAAGGGCCCATGTCTGATTACATGACTATATATGTTTATGAAAACTAAACTTAAGAAACTGCTGGATTATTGTAGCGGAATCTTAAATTTGAGACTTTTAATTGGGTCCCTTTTAAATTATGATCCTTGGAGCCCCACTATTGTACCCTACCGTCATCACAACAACAAGTTTCTATACTTCAGCACCTCTAAAACTGATGCATCCCAAACATCTTCATTAGCTGATTGTAACCCCAACCCTGCCTCACTCTGGGATAGACTTTTCTCATGGTGGCCCCTACAGAAAGCACTCTTTGTATACAGTATATAAGTTTAACATAACTTTCTTAGTGCAGTAGAATTTCTAAACATGTGAAAATTGCAACTGGTCTGATGAAAGGAACCATTACAGTGAACAAACATAGACTTTTCCACTCCAAGTCTACCCACCGATTTAGCTAGAGTTTACTGTGATGTGCCACTGTTTCACTGTCAACATTTATGTTGTTTAATAGCATTGTGTTATTTTGTTTCCCACATTTTAGAATCATCATCAAATCCAGTACATTTATAATATGCAGAGACTGAATGGATTAAATTCTGCTCCAGTGGAAGTACTCTCCTATTTTTTACCTCTTGGGTACTGAATTTGAGAAAGAGAATAAATCAATGATATTGCTATTTGGCTTTGATGCCCTTTATTTATTCTGACACAGAAGAGGGAATTTTACCTTTCATCTCAGTAAAAAGAGAGTCAAAAATGCAATCAGAACACTTAGTTTGCTCCTTATGGTTTTCATTGACATTTCTGCTTTACTTGGTTGGTCGAGTCATTCACCAGATACATGTAGCTAACTTCTGAAAATATGCAAATAAAGGCCATAATCCTGAAGTCATACAGCAAGGAAATAAGTCATTCAGTCCAAGTTGTCCATGACGATCAAAATGCCCTATCTATGTTGGTCCCATTTGCCTGCATTGAGCCCATATCCCTCTAATCCTTTCCTATCCATGTACCTGTTCAAGTGTCTGTAAATGTTGCTATTGTAACTGCCTCAACTACTTCCACCAGCAGCTCAAAGCCCAATCAATGTCTGTTTGAAAATATTGCTCCTTAGGTTCCAATTAGATCTTTCTACTCTCATGTTAAACTGTTGTGATCTAGTTCTTGATATCTCTACTCTGTGCATTCACCCTATCTATTCCCCCTGTGATTTTACACACCTCTACAAATTTACCTCTCAGCCTCCTGCACTCCAAAAAATATAGTCTTAGCCTGCCCAACCTCTCCCTATAGCTCAGGCCCTTGTCTTGATCACATCCTTTTAAATTCTCCCTGCACCGCTTTCAGCTTAATAACCCTACAATAACAGCAGGGTCCTACTGTTTACTGTGAGGATCATGTCCTGGTTTGACTTCATAAATGCAACACCTCAGTTTTCTGAATTAATCTCTATTATCAATTATTTGTTCCACTTACCCTGCTAACCTCCTGCTTTAATTCTTGATAGCCATCTTCACTTTCATCTGAAAACTAAGTAATCATGCCTTGTACATTCTCATCCAAATCATTGATATAGATGATGAACACCTAATGGCCCAGCACCAACCCCGAGGCATACCATTTCTTTACTTAGTTCCCAGACTGATAAAGATCAATGTGCCAAAAGCCCTTCCCATCACACAACCTATTTGCATCACCACTGGCCTGTGAAGTCAAAGGCCTTCAATCCAAAAAACATCCTTTCACCACCACCCTCTGCTTCTTTGCATGAAACCAATTATGTATCCAATTAATTAGCTCTTACTGAATCCCATGCAGAACCTTGGTTTTTCTGTAAGGCCCTTCTTAAATAAAAACATAAGATAAGCCACCCTGCTGTTTTCTGGCACCTTATCCATATATGTCAGCCAGGACTCCTTCATATACCTATGACACCCAGCACCTCCTCGACTGTAATATGAACTGTCCTCAATTCATCTCCATTAACTGTCCCAAGTTCCCTCATCTCCATGTCTTTATTCTTGATAAAAACAGGATAAAAATTCAATGTAATCTAAACATCTTTCCTCACACCCTTCTGTGACCCTACCTAACCTGTCTTTGCCTCTGCACCAACTTCCATCCTCTCACCTGCCTCATTACTGCATTGGATCCACTCCCCTGCCAATCTAGTTCAAACCCTCCTGAGTAACATAACTACACACGTCTACCGGGATATTGGTTCCCCTCCAGTTTAGTTTCAACCTTCCCTCTTATACAGGTCCTCTAAACTTAGCCAAAATATCGAAGTCCTTTTACTGAACTACTAAGTAAAATGTTTCTCATGGATGATCAACCCAGGAGAAATGAGGCCTTGGAATGGTAAATATAAAACTTACCTACGTGAAGATAAAATGAGCAAACATTCCTCCAGAAGGTCTTTCGTTGTTCTCCACCTGCATTCATGGTACCTCTAATTCCTCTAACATTTTGCTGAAATTGTTTTCCTGTCTCTACCACCCCTGGAATGAGCAGAACACAACAGCCCAGCTATGAAAACTGACCTACTCTGGCACCACATGGCTTCCATCCCAGGCCAGTCCATATGCTTTCATGGCTTTCTGTCTAGGAATAAACTAAAATTGGTTTAATACATTGCAGATATCTTTATATTTTCAGGGAAAATAATTATATTTCAGATTTTCGAAAAGTTTGATCCATAAAAACCACAGTATAGTTTAATGATTAATGGCAATGTAGGCGTTGCTGGAAAGGAGAAGATTAAGAAAGGATTTGATTGGGGATTTAACTTATGGAGAGACGGGGAGTGTAGATAGAATCAGTTTGTTTCCATTGATTGAGGACTCGAGATTAAACTAACATTACTGTACTTGCACAGGATATTGTGAGGAAATGAAATCCACTTTTGGACAAGTGGCATGAAATAACCTGAATAATGTGCATGGAACCAAGGCAAGCACGTGCAAGTACATTGTTCCTCTCTCGTTTCACAAGTTGGCTGCTCCAATATTGTAATTCCTCTGTGGTTCTGTCAGACAAGATTTTATGGCTCTTCCTCAGAGAGCCTTCATCTTCCAAAATAGCCTTAAACGAGAGCAAGGGAATTGTTTACCAGTTGCCCTCATCAGCCAAATGAGTGAAAATGAGCATTGATATTCTCACACACATTAAGCCCAAAGGCAAATGTCTCCGCTCTGTGCATTCCTTTTGACTAAGTATTGATGTCCAAAACTGATTAAACGTAAACAGTCTTTATTAAATATTACTTCTACTTTGTGCAGAAACACTATCCAATCTGAGCTTTGTTATCAATGGTGTCTGTGAGAGAGTTGCTCACTCTCAAGGACAAAAGATCAGCATTGACTGGAATAAATAATACATTGGAATAAAGAAAAATATCTTTGCAGATTATTAGACATGATTACAAATTATTATATTGCTTTCATGGATTTTATCCAGTTGTCAATAAAATGTGAACTTCTTGTAACAATATTTCAAGCAATTGACAACCAGGACAGTTGAAGTCCTGTCAAAATTCAGAATCATTATAATGTCTGTCACTTCTTGTAATATGCAATGTTATTTACTTTCTCTGATAGATCTTAATTCCACTTAACTTTATCCTCTACATGCAGTTTGTATACAAGCCTCAAGAAAAGATTATGTTAATCTTTAGACTTGCAAGACAAAATATGAAATTAAAGTGGCAGCATAAATCTTTTCTCTGGTTAAGGCATTTTAGACATCACGTTCTAAAAAGTCAATCATACCAGAAAGTAGGTGCCCATGGTGCAAGCTGCACATTGTATAGACCAATCAATATGATCCCAGACACCATACAATTTGGTGCTGGCAACTAATTTTTATACTTCTGGAAGCCAATTGGGCTCCTGTTGTGTGCATGTAAAGTATAACTGATTGACTTAGAATGACTTATTCAAGTGAAAGTGGATTCCAACGTCTTTTCCCATTGCCCAGAAGACTTTTGCTTATATGGAGCTGCTTACAATGGGATTGACGAGCAGTTTGCAGCAGGAATACAAATAAATTAAGCAAGTTAAATATTCATATTTGTAGGCCTAATGAACTTCACACGGGACTTACTGTAGGGTTTAATCTGAATTAAAAATCTGGTTTATTTTCCATGACAAATGTTTATAATGCAATATAACTGTGACCCTAGAAATTCAATATAATGCGAGTCAAATTTAGACAAGGACAAGTTTTGCAAATTGATTACTGATACAGCTTGTTTAATAGATGTGTCCTGTTTCCTCTTTTGATGTAATAACTACCTTACTTATCTACAGGAGTCTTATCGTTTTAGAGATTATTCAAGCATGTGCATTGAACATTAAACTGTACAGCACTGTATGGGCCCTTTGGCCTACAATGTTTGTGTGTAACATGATGCCAAATTAAACTGATATAATTTACCTGTATATGATCCATATTCCTCTATTTCCTGCACTTCCATGTGCCTATCTAAAAGCTTGTATCATATCTGCCTTCACCACAACCCCTGGAAATGTGTTCCAGATACCCACAACTCTCCGTGTAAAAAACGTGGCCTGCACATCGCCATTAAACTTCGCCCCTCTCACCTTATAACTATGACTTCTAGTGTTGGACATTTCCACCCTGGGAGAAAGGTTCTGTCTGTCTAGACTCCAGTGAGTTCAGGCCCAGAGCCATTAAACGCTCCTAATGCTCAAATACAATAATTCCTGAACTGAACCCCCAAGATCTCTGTGCTATCTCACCTACATCCTCCAACTCCAAGCATTCAATCTATCCTTGAGCAGTCCAACATTCTCCCTGGTCAGCCTCTTCTTTTTAACATATCTATAAAAAGCCTAAGGATTTTCCTTAATCAAACTCATCATTGGGATTTCATGGCCCCTTTTGGCCCTTCTAATTGCAATTTGGGAGAATCATCATCATGCATTCTAGAATATGTGAACATGTGTTCAGTTAGAGCAAATTGAGTAGTAATTTAAATACAAGATTAATTAGAATAGAGAAAAACTTGCTAAGGAATTCTGCTAAACCCAACTAATGGAAATGAATACTGTATATCAGTATTCATAAAGACTCTTGCATGAGGCTTCAGCAAGTGGCTGATGTCTCAAGTTCTTGGACAGCACAAACAAAACTGCCCAATGCTTAGTGCTCTGATAAAGTCCCAGACCACTATCATTGTGACTCTGGATACAGGGTACAGCTGGGTTTGTAAAAGGACATGGGAGTCCAGCAACATCGTCCAACACCTTATAAGGGTCACTGAGTCACAGTACCTGGGTGGGGCTATGGGTCCCTGAGTCTCCTCTCTGCCCTCTAGTTGAGAGAGATTGTAGCTCTGCAACAACCACCTCACCTCCGTCCTTGCTTTTACCCGTCAACGTATCAGCCCCAGGTTGCTGTTGCTGATTGTTAGACAGTACATCCCGAATTTATGTCTGCCAAGCTTGAAGCTGTCTTCTCATCCATTTTATTAGTAGCCATGCTGCAACCATGGAGACACTGCCTCATAGAAGTGCCAGGAAGTGAAATAAAAGTGTTTAGCAATAGATTAGAGATACAGCATAGTACCCTTCGGGCCATCGAGTTTGCACCAACCAATGATCACCCATACACTAGTTCTATGTTATCCCAGTTTCACATCCTACACACTAGGGGACATTTACAGAAGCCAATTAATCTACATACCTGCACGCCTTTGGAACTTGGGAGGAAATTGGAGCACCCAGAGAAAACCCATAGGGGCACAGGGAGAATGTATTAACTTTGTAGACAGCACCCGTAGTCAGGATCAAATCTGTTACTGTAAGGCAGTTGATTTACCACTGCACCATTGTGCCACTGTGAAAATGGTGAGCAGACAATTTCCCTGAAGAAATGACGAGGAAAAACATTAGGGAGATGAGATGAATTTTGTTTAGAATTTGGCCTGCATTTGCTTTGGCATGAATTTGACATCGTTTATGGCCTCTTTTTTTCCTTGTGTGTAGGCATAAACTTTGATAAAAATAATGGCAGAGAATTTGTTTGTTTGGGGACCATGATGACTAGAGAGAAATTAGGATTTTACTTCGGAGTCACGTGAGCGACTACGTGAAGAAGCCCCACCTGGCGCTGGAACGGCATTACGTTGCCGCTGATGGCAGAGCAAGAGCTGCAGAGGCAGCTCCTCGACAGCGGTAGGTACGGGCCCGCAGGTAAGTGCAGGGAGAAAAACACTTTCAGGGTCTAAAAAACTCCGTGGCTGGTACTGAATACCAGAATTTAAAACTAATTTAAAAGTAAAAAATAAGTTGAAAAACAACGGAGTTTTAAAAAAGAACGTCCTAAGGGGAGCGATCGGAACGGGAGATTACGGAGCCGGTTCCGATACCGGTGGCCGTCAAAATTACGTTAGAAAGATTTTTAGTCGCTCCACAAACTTTTGGCACGGGGGGGGGGGGGGGGGGAATTTTATAAAGTCAGAAAGGCCATAATTTAAAAAAAAAAAAAAAAAATTCAATAAAAGGCCTTCAGACTAAAAAAGGTTATGGCTTGAAAAAATAATGGAAAAAAAAAAAAAAGATTCCAAAAATAAAGTAAATAAATATCAAGCCAAAAAAGGTTAAAAGGCCCAAAAACATTCCCTAACCTACCTAACCTAAAGGGGTTTCATATATTAATATATATGATGAATTATGGTGGGAATATCTACCTCAGAGATTTGAAGGTAGTCTCCTTGAGGGAAAACTCAGGAGTAATAAGGGCAGTAAAAATAAAATGGAAAACTGACCCTAAAAATGCACTGATAGTGGTGGCTGGTCATGAAGTACCCACCACAGCACCAGTAAAAAAAATAAATATATATATATATATATACACATACACATACATATACAGGTGTAAGTACAACACCTGAATAAGAAGTGAGGCCATGGAAAATAACCATGGAAAACAAAAATTAATTGGTCTCTCACTAAAGCTGTTATGATTAAAACAGCAGAATAATAATAAAACTTTTTATGTTTTATTTTAAGTACACTTCAGCACAAAATAAAAAAATAAAAAAAATTAAAAAATATATAAGTGTACTGGGTTTGATACCTGAATGTATGAGTGAGACCATGAAAAATAAATATGAAAAAAAAAAACATTTTTGGCCTCACCAAAGCTGTTATAGTGAAACAGCAGAATATGATAAAACTTTTAAGTTATAAAGATATCAACGGTGAATCCGGTTATGATATCCATGTCTCAATTAGATGAGATATAAGGAAATACGATTTTAAAAGTATTTCAAACTGGTGCATGGCATTTCCATTCAATGGAAAACAAATAAAATATTGTGCAAAATAACCAATACATTTAAAAGAAAATTAATTGCCATCAGTTTGTGGAGCTCATTGGGAAGAAATATATAATATTTAGGGACCAAATCTGCACTCCAGATTTGCAGATCAAATCAGGTTATGTTAAAATCCTGATTATTATGGAATAAAACCTGCCTTATGATTATTCAAAGTATTGATTACAAAAGAACAGACTATTGGTCTTTAAACTTTGGGGGGAAAAAATATGATCCAATATAAAGATTTGATAATGGATCAAAACTAAGGCAGAAGTATGATAAATAAACATAATCAAACATAGCCTTATCCGAACCCATATAATTGGGAAAAGAAGGCCTGAAGTACGTGGAAGAGGTGCAAACAACTGTTACAAAATAAATTCATGAAATCTCCGATTGTGGGGGATTACAGGTGTATTATGATCATTAATTTAATATAACTAAGGACTACAAAAAATTAGAAAGGATTGGTTCACCTGTATAAGAAAACGTAAAAATTTGATTTTAGGTTTGCACCCAAAAGTAACTCCAATAAACAAGGGGTACGTACATATATATATTATAAATTACCTCAGTGTACAGATGTGATGGTATAAACCATACAAAACATCGTTTTATATACACTTTCACAGTGTAAGAACATTTTATTAAAATGGAACATCTTCAACATTGAAATACAGTTGTTATTAACAAAGTGTTAATCAAATATTACAGGTGCTTGAAATTAATTAAAATGGGTCAAGCAGTGCAAGTTAAAACATTGTCTAAAGGATTCAATCCAATTTAAGGCTGTTAAACAGAATACTGGAAGAACAATTGCACTGATAAGATCAGCACTTGCACTAATGAGGACATGGTCATGGTTATCTTGATCACATTTAAATTAGAGTCAGCTGCAAATTAGTGCTGCAATTACAAGTCTGTTGAAAGGCAAAGACTTGACCCATCACATAAAGCCTATGTTTTAGGCATTCATAAATATTCATAAAAAACTATTTAGGAGTAATTCAGCACCATAAGAGGGGGAAAATTGTTCCATGATACAAATATGTCTTATGGTTTTGTTGACATACTTTGTCCCTCCATTAGAAAAGGAGCCTAGGTAAGAGTAATAAAGCTCCAAAAGAAGAAATACAGAAGATTATAAGAATATGTATGCCTTTGTGAGAGGCTTATACAAATACCAAATGATACATTATCATTATTAAAGTAATGGATTAAAAAAAAAGGGGTTCACAAGTTGCTTCAACTATAAGCTTAGCAGCTGTTGCAAGCTAAAGCAAGTATTAACAGATGATGGACAGTTTCTGTGAATATTTGGGTAAGATAAAAATATTATCTATTCTTATAAAGATAATTGATATGTCTCTTTGTTGGGACTACGGACAATAATACCAGGTAAATGCAAATGAATTGTCCTAAGAAATTCTCCAAACATTTGTATTAATTATTGAGTTATAATTATAGAATTATGGATTAAAATATCGATTGTTCTATTATGGAAGTGTCCAGGTCATAACAAGGTGTACAATACCACGGATGTGGCGTATATTAAATCACATAAGATAAGTAAAATAATAATCATGTGATTATCTGAGTAAACAGATGTGGCATATTCTAAAATGTTTAGTCCAGCTGTTTATCTCTAAGAAAGAGACAATGTTATCACAGACTACACATTAAGGGGGGAAAATACATTGTCATTAATATGGATTACTTACAATTAATCTGGTTGTATACAGATTAAATAACCAAATTTTCAAATATTCTCGTGGGTAAACCAAGAACAGGAAAGGTGGATGCTTTTCTCTCAATTACATGAGGAAAAATTGGTTTTTATGTTCCTCATTTTTGTCTGATAGGGCAGTGTCTGATGAAAATATAGCAAAACACTGTCAGACGCATTTTGGTGGTCAAAAACAGATCCTTCATGGTTTTCATAAATATTGAGTGATGTTGAACCACTTGTGATGATTCATAGTTGCAGTAATTTATTGTTGTACAAAGGCATCCATAATATGAAAATATGAATTGACTATCTGCAGGTTGATCAGACCATTACAATAGTTTAATGGTCAAAGAAGTCTATGAATGTTTAACTAATATAACAACATAACAATAAAATAATTATGTATAAAGAAGCGTTATACCTGCAATTTGCAGGGGGGAAAAAAAAACAACAATATTTTATAAGAAATTGGAAGTCTGTGTATACAGTAAAATTATTTGTCATATTAGATATATGTGAGTTCTTGTGGATTGCATTTTTTCTGAGTATCTAATTGATAGAGCCAATAATAGGGCTCAGAGTGTTTTCGTCCTAATTACGGACAATATACTAACCAAGAAGTTATCAGGTTCATTCGTAAAATCCCGATATGAAAAGGGATATATATGTAGATATAAATATAAGTATATATATGTATATGTGTATATATAATCTGTCCAAAATTGCAATACATAAGTCTGGAGATCAATATAGTCCTGAATTGCCTTAGGCAATGGACTCCAGTTCTATCAATGATTCAAAAAAGTTAACATTGAAAGTAATAATACTGATGACTTTAGTATCAAGATAAGAGTGCAAATATTGTAAATATTACGTTATAATTATATGTGGCTACAGATTACATTATCATATATGTTTAAGAATTTACCAAACAAAGCAGACCAAGAAGAGCTGGAACCAAGGTAAACCTATAAGCATATCCTGTCGGCCTTAAATTGTGTGTGTGTGTGAACGTTGATGAAATATGTTAAAGTAACTAAGAGTCTCTGTGGTAATGAGACAGCACTATTTATTACACACAAAAAACCACATTACGTTCAGTAAAACTGATGGTTCTAGAGAAATGTATTCTAGATGGTTAAACATTGAATAACACTCAGTGGAACTAGATACTGAAATGTGGAAAATTACTCTGTTAAGGAGGTAGATACATTCACAGGAATGGTACAGGATGAGTCGTTCGAGCAAAGATGCAAGGCCACAGGAGGGTGTAAAATAAATATTAAATTAAATGAAATCAGTCATTGTGTCACGATTGGACATGGAGTGTTGGGTTCTCTATAATAGTTGCTTTGTTCATACCATCAAATTATATATATCAATTGATATTTTGTGATAAACTTGCCTTTCAATAGAAAGGGCATTACTTTTATTCTTTTATAATATGAAATAATTTATCACATAACTTGAGGCAATGTTTGGGGGAAAAAATGTATTATTTTGCTCATTACTGTGTTGTGTGAGCCAGAGTGTCGTATGGAAGGAGTCTACGACATGAAAAACACAGAAAGCTTCAAAATCTTCACGTAGTCACTCACGTGACTCCGAAGTAAAATAGTAAGATTAAACGAGAACTTACCAGTTCGAAGTTTGATCGTTATTTTATGAGGAGTAACGATGAGGGATTACGTGCCCTCCACTCCCGACCCTCATAAAATAAATGATCATTTGGTAGTTCTAAATCTATGTTGAGCCTTACTATCTTACTCCGGCTATTATGTTCTGTGTTTTTCATGCCACTGCTTTGAAGTATGCCGTTCCAGCGCCAGGCGGGGCTTCTTCACGTAATCCCTCATTGTTACTCCTCATAAAATAACGATCAAACTTCGAACTGGTAAGTTCTCGTTTAATCTTACTATTATGTTTACTGGTTAAATGGTCACAAAGACTCCTTTCAAGGAGGCCAGTGATATAATCTGATCCTCATTACAGTGAGGTTTTGCAACACACTTTGAGAATCTCCAGACTTGCTCTGCTAAGTACTGGATGGCTCATCCACCATGGTGAAGACAACCAAATTCTTAATAAATGTCTGCCCAGTAGGATCACATGCAATGCCAGGGTTTTTTTTTAACCAGTTCTCTTGTATGTATAAAATACAGAAGGAAGTCAAAAGTCATGGAAACTATCTGCCATTCAATATCTGATCCTTGGTTTCACAAGGAGGTGCAATGATTGGTGACACAGTCGGCTGTCTGTGTATTGTGAATTGACCAGAATGCTGTGTTGTCATACACAAATTCACCATTTAAGAGCTTGTATCGCTTCAACACTTGCAATGCAGGTGTCAAAGGGATGCCTTGGACTTTTGGACAGCCTGTGGTCTTGATAAAGCAGTAAAGGCACTGTATAATTTATGAATCAAAGACAGTCATGCATTATTTCTTGCAGAGGAATTATTTGATGCTGAGAGCCCTTTTCCGGGTCTCCTTCTCTTTCCACTTCTAGCTCTATCTGCTTGCTGCACCTCAAGGGAAACAGCTGCAAGATCTGTTATAATTGGGCTTTGCAGCTGTTTTGAAGTCCATCCAAACTCCTGCGTTCCTGTTACCACTCTGCAAACTTTATGGGCTCAAAGTGTGAAGTGGCATTCATGCCATTATTTAAAACCACATCTATACATAACTAAAACTCCGATCTTGTGCTCTTCCGGTTTGCGTGGTCTTTCTATTTGCGCGAAAATGGTACACAATAACACTACAATTTTTCAACACCTTACTCACCATCCGCCTGTGCTCAAGTGCAACAGGTGTTGTTCCGATCGATGGTATAATTAAAAAGTTATTAAGGTTTAAACATCTTAAAAACCACACATGCTCTGATTGGTCTCCTCTACTGCCTCTCACCGCCACGCAGATTGGTCTCCTGTCCTGACAGTCACCCGGGACGCCCCCACTGGTGCAACATCACTGCACTGATTGGCCGGGTCCTCTGTCACTCACCGGCAGGAAGAATTGAATGAGCGGAGCGAGTAGAATTAGTGCATCACCACTGGCTGGAGCGCGGCTGAAGCTGCATCCCAAGAGCCTGACCGATGCCAAGGCCAACTCCGAGGCCGACTGCGACTCCAACTCTGACTCCGAGGCCAACTCCAATGCCAACTCCGATTCCGAGGCCGACCGAGGCCAACTTGCAACCTTGAGATCCTGGGGAGGCGAGGAGGGAGCTTCTGAGGCCAAATGTTCCAACCACGAGATCCTGGGGAGGTGAGGAGGAAATGCAGCAGCATTGAGGGAGTGGAGGGGTTAGGGAGGGGGAGGGGAGAAAGTGGGGGATGTGAGGTGGGAGCGTGGGGGAGAATAGAGGGAGAGGAGGGGGTAGGGGGGAGGTAGGGAGTGGGGAATAGAGGGCGTGTGGGGCAGTGGTGGAAGTCAGGAGAGATGGTGGGGAGGCGAGGGGTGGGGAAGGTTGGTGATCGAGGGATAGGAGCGGGTAGGGAGGAGAGATGAGTTATGGTGAGCGGGAGGGAGTGACTGAGGCTAAGGGAAAGGAAAAGGAGAGATGATGGAGGGATTGGGGGAGGGGAGGAGGAGAGGGAAAAGAAGAGGGAGGATGAAGAGGAGGGGGAGAGAGTTCTGGAGGAAATGAGGGGAAATGAGCCATGCCTGCGCAGTTAGGAGCTATGGGTGAGTGGTGGATTATTGCGTTGGGGGAATGGGTTGCGTTGGGGGAACGGTTGAGTGGTGGAATCTTGCATTGAGGAATGGTGTGCTTTGGGGTCTAGGCCTCCCGTGGGGGCTATGGGTGAGCGGTGGAATATTGTGTTGGGGGAACGGGTTGCGTTGGGGAACTGGTGATTAGTGGAATATTGTATTGGGGAACGGGTTGCATTGGGGGACCAGGCCTCCCATGTGACAATGGGACCCAACACGTCCCACTTTGTCTAGTATTATCTAATGACAACTAACCTGCATGTAATTAATGATTCCTTGAAATACCGCAGGGTGCAAATCATTCCCAGTGTAGGATTATTCTCCTGGAAACAAATGGTTATCATCATTGGCGGTCACTTGAAACGAGCACGACTGTCATTTCTTCTCCATAGGGTCATCTACTTGTAGGTCTGCAGATATCTGTAGAGGCCGATCCGCGATCCACACACCTTGGTGCAACATGGGCAGTGGAGACTGGCGGTGGTTGGTAGTCGTCGAGCCCCCTTCTCTCTCGCCTTCTCTCTCGCCTAGTTGCACTTCATGAAATGCAGCTCCTTCCTGCACAGATTTCCTCCAGGAGCGTCTGTCCAGTGCAATGTGCTCCCAGTTGCTTGATGTGATGTGGAATTTCTTCAGACTGTTCTTGATGTTGTTCTTGAAGCATTGCTTTGGCCCGCAGGGGCTCGCCAAAATTTCTTCCATTAGGAGTACAGGATTTGTTTAGGGAGACGTGTTGGACATGCAGATGACATGGCCAGTCCATCGAAGTTGATGCTGCATTATTGTGGTGGTGATGCTGATCAAGTTTGCTCCATCCAAAATGCTGATGTTGGTGAGTTTGTCCTCCCAGCTGATCCTCAGAATCTTTCGTAAGGATCTTTGATGGTATTGTTCCAGGGCTCTCAGGTGCCTGCCTGAGGTGGTCCATGACTCGGCTCCATACAACAGGGTAGAGAGGACAACGTCTCTGTAGACCAGCAGTTTTGTTTGAGCCTTTCGGTCTCAGTTTTCAAAGACTCATTCCTGAGTCTGGCATAGGCTCCGCTGGCACAACTCAGGCGATGGTTGACCTCAGTCGATGTCACCACTTCCCCTACCTTGAATGCTGCCAAGGTTGGGGAAGTGGTCAACGTTTTCAAGAGTGGTGTCGTCGACTTTTATAGTGGGCAGGGTAGACGGTTGGTTGGGTGGAGGTTGTTGTAGGACCTGGGTCTTCTTGGTATTTAAGGCTAGGCCCATGGCTCTGTATGCCTTGGCAAAGGCATTCAGGATGCCCTGGAGGTCTTCTGCAATGGCGCATTTGTCCGCATACTGAAGCTCCATGATGGCGGTGTTAACAGAGAGATAATAGCATAAAAGTACAATTACGGAGAATTGATAAACAATAAACTATATAATCAACAGAAAAATAAATAATTAAATAATTCATTGATTCTTGCCCAGAGTAGGTAAGTCGAGGACCAGAGGACATAGTTTTAAGGTGAAAGGGAAAAGATTTAATAGGAATCTGAGGGGTAACTTTTTCACACATAGGGTGGTGGGTGTATTTAACAAGCTGCCAGAGGAGGTAGCTGAGGCTGGGACTATCTCAATATTTAAGAAATAGTTAGACAAGTACATGGATAGGACAGGTTTGGAATGATATGGACCAAACACAAGCAGATGGAACTAGTGTAACTGGGACATGTTGGCTGCTGTGGGGAAGTTGGGCTGAAGGCCCTGGTTCCATGCTGTGTCACTCTATCATTCTATGACACTATCTAACAAACCAGAATTATGTGTCTGCAGTGTGCAGTATCTATATATGCACAAAGGTCACTAGTATGGCTACTGTAATAGCACCTCTGCAACTTGTGACCTCTACCACCATGGGTGAGAGCACTAGGTGCATTGTACCTCCCACAGGTTCCTCTCCAGTTGCCTAATGCCCCTGTCCCACTTAGGAAACCTGAACGGAAACCTCTGGAGACTTTGCGCCCCACCCAAGGTTTGCGTGTGGTTCCCGGAGGTTTGTGTCAGTCTCCCAAATGGTCGAAAGGGGTTTCTGCTTCTTCTATGTTCCGGCGATTATTTAAAATAATTCAAAACCACCCGCGAATAAAAATAGGTTGCCGTTTTAAAAATTGGTAATTTTTTAGTCGAAGCCGGTTGCGATGCTCGTTGAAGGTGGTTGCCGGAGGGTGCAGGTAGTGGAAGGTGAGAACTTTTTTTCACCCAGTTTTATTCCACCAGGGAAGTCTTACCTTCCACTGACAAAAACCTCCGGGAACCGCACGGAAACCTTGGGTGGGGCGCAACGTCTCCATTCAGGTTTCATAAGTGGGACAGGGGCATTACATCCTGACCTGGAGATATATCCCCAGACCCTCGTTGTTGCTGGATCTAAATCCTGAACCTCCCTACATAACAGAACCTTGGAAATGATTTTGCTTGAAAGCACCTCATCACCAGTATCTCAAGTAGAATTTGAATTGGCAATACATACTTATTTTCCAGTGAAGACCTGAAAATTAATTTAAAAAAAAAACAAACTCCCAGATTGTGAATGGCAGTAGAAAATTAGGCCTATGCATGTAGTGAATGCAAGAAGGAAGAATGAGGTTGAGGTGATATCTATCATTAAAATTATTCTGTGGCTGATCATACATTCTTAGCAGTGCAAAACGAGCAGTAGAACTATCACAAACAGCATTAGTTGAACTGTGGTTAGAGCCAAGTGAATTGTAGTCAAAAGAGGAGCCAGTGTAATCAGTCAAACTGAGAATAAGTCAATTTTCTGCTTCGTCCAGACTAACCTACTAAGGAACACTCAATTTCCAGCTAAACTGGAAATTTGTGCCTGGATTGGTCAAGTGATTTGTAAGTAGAATAGTGGTTTGTTATAGTGGTAAAAGTATTGATCATATTTGAATAAGGTATAACACACAATTTAAATAATGTGTTTGGCTATGGGATCCTTGTCACCTGGTTTGTTATATCACTGCACCAATTGGTGTATGCGACAATAAATGTCTTTTGTCCTTTTGTCTTTGGTATATATCACAAAGTTGAACTCGTGTCCCTGCACCACCTCCCTTGCCGAATCAGCCCTGCCAGGTGAAACGGAGATTCACATCACTTCCTTCAACATCTTCCAATGCATATGGTGATCTCCTTGTGGTCTCTTCTACACAAGTGAGACTAATTACAGACTAAATGATTGCTTGGTGGAGCACTTGAGCTCTGACCACTGTTGCCACATGGACCTCCCAGATGCCATCTATTTTAATTCTCCTTCCCATTCCCACAGTGACCTCTCTCCCCTCACGCTCCATCTCTGACAAGGGCGAGGCCAAACATAAACTAGAGGATAGTTGGATGCCTGGGTAGCCTGCAATTTTACTTCGGAGTCATGTGAGTGATTCCGTGAAGAAGGCCCACCAGGCCGCATGCGCGGCAGCACTGGCAGGACAGAGCGCCTGCCAGTGGTAAGTTAAACTTAAAAGGTAAGTTTGGTTTTTTTACTTACCAGGGGTTTTTAGGCAAGAGCCTCTTTTTACAGAGGTTTTTCCTGCCAGTTTCGCAGCCCGACAAGTTGCCGGTTTGGACTGTGGGGAAATTCCAGTCTGACCGCAAATGCGGATAAACCGGCAAAATTGATCGGGTTGCGAAATAAGGAGCCGCTAACAGTGCAGTTAGTGACTCCCCAGCCTGCAGGGATGCTGTAAAAACGGCAGGAAATTTAAGCAGAGTCGCTGACAGGGGGGTCAGCGGCTCCCCAGCCTGCAGGGATGCCATAAAAACGGCAAGAAATTTAAGCAGAGTCGCTGACAGGGGGGTCAGCGGCTGCGCAGCCAGTGGGGATGCCGTGGGAACGGCAAGAAATTTAAGCAGAGTCACTGACGGGAGTCAGCAGCTCCCAGCCTGTGGGATGCCGTTGGAATGGCAAGGAAGCAATGCTGGAGCCACTGACAGTGGGGTCAGTGGCTCACAGATGTTGGTCCCCAGTCAAGAAATTACTGGGACTCATTCAGCCCTATTTGGACTCAGGTGAGTCGGGCTATGAAGGGTTTCTCCTTATAATAAAAAGTATGTATTTTATAGTGTTTTTTTAAGTAAAAGCTAAAGGCAAAATAAAAAGTTATGGTTATATGTTATGACAATGTTATAATTGTTTAATCACAGGTTGCTATGATTTATTTTTACCCTTCACAGGTAAAGCAGTGCACTAAATGTTCATTTAGTGAGCTTACACAGCAATAGCGCGGGCCTATAGGATAGGCTGCGTCAGCAGTGCCTGACAGGGCTGCTTCATGTGTAAAATGTGCGGGCCTATGGGACAGGCCACACCAGCAGCGCCTGACAGGGCTGCTTCATAAATGAAAGTGCCGGCCTACGGGAGAGCCGTGCCAGCAGCACCTGATACAGGGCTGTTTCATTTGTGACATTACCGGCCTATGGGAGAGCCTTGCCAGCAGTGCCTGACAGGGCTGCTTCATGTGTGAAGTGCCGGCCTACGGGGGAGCCGTGCCAACAGCGCCTGATGCAGGGCTGTTCATGTCAAAAAGCGCCGGCCTTTATGAAAGGCGGGAGATGATTCTCCACCGGGGCTAGAGAGCAAGGCCCACGGAGTCGGAGGATGAATTCCTCACCGAGGCTGAATAGTGCATTGAAACGACTAACCTAAATACAGCAACTGTTGTATACAGTGCTGCAAAGGTCTCCCTCTCGGAGGCAGAGACCAAGATGGGTCAGTATCCTGCTGACACTGAGTCTCAGGGTATGGCCGTGGGGCATACCCAAAGGGATGAACGGCACGGGTCAGAGGTACCTTCCCTGACAATAAAGTTGCCACCCCAGTAAAATATTCTATTGGGTTAAGGCCAATGGGTTTGTATCAGTACTTGTATCCTACGGCCTGCGGCAGTGCCTGTTAGAGTTGCCTACGGATCACCCTCTCTGAGGAGGGAAGAGCAAAAGGTCAAGATGACTCCGGGCTCTAAAGATGTCAATAGAACAGACTCAAGCACATATGTACCGGCAGTGAACAACGCCAACAGGGGGATGTGAGAGCCAGCCGCTGAATCGGTTACTCAGGTAGGTCTATTCTACAGGGGAAGAAGCCTGGCAGATGAATTAATTCGGACAACAATGGGCAAATGTCATCATACAGAACACACCTCAGGTGCTCATCGGCTGTAGTGGTTCACTGAATCTGGGGGCAGCATGATAGCTCAGAAATTCCATGCACCTTCCAATCATGCTCAACTAAATGGGTCTAGCACTTCCAAAATTTGGGTAGTGCACCGTTCACAAGTTGTAATATTTACATTTGTTTGTACAACACACAAAGGGTAAACATATTTGGTTGAGGCACAGCCGGAGCATTCCAAGTAAGTTGGATTATGGCCAGGGTTTGGAAATTGGGCAGAAGTTCTCATGCAAACCACCCATGCAATAAGGCAGGATTGGCATGTTATTATGAAGAATGGAGAGTATTGGACATATGAACTTTCCGAATGTAAAAGCTTATTCCTGACTTCAACAGATTCATAAGATAAGAGATACATGTTATATAAATCCCATTACAAAGGTTATCAAAGACAATATAACTATACTATAACAGTGAAGCTTTGCAGTATGGGATAAACTGTCTGTTGGTCATTGGAATTTACCTTTAATTATTATTAGCCTTGTGTCTGCCTTGTGGCAAGAGATTGGGGTTATAGCAATCTGTTATAAAACTTAGTTATTTTCATTAAGAGTAATTTGCAATATAGCAGCTGTGTTGCAGCTGAGCAAATCAAGGAACTGATATTGTGTAAGTAGCAATTAGATCGTTGCTAACAACCTTGTCATTGTAACAACAGCCACAATGATGAAGTAACAGTATTCTGCATTGCTGAACATGACAATAACTCATTGAACTTGAAACCCGCTACAGTAGTGTGGTCAGTTGAATTCAATTATTATGAATTATGAAACTGATGTTTAGAACTCTAAGATGAGAAGTTCCAAATACCATCACCTACTTAAAGGTAGTGGAGATTGCATGTTACCAATTCTTCAGTTGTTAGTATCAACTAAATATATACACTAAATGCACTGTTGAGTATGGTTTTGAGTGAATATACATATTCTTCATGCACAAATTTAAGTTGCTACTCTACAATGGTGACATATGTTAGTCTCATGGTAATTAGGAAAAATCTCCTTGCCACTGGTGTATCGTCCAGTTTAGATTGATGATAACACAGAATAAGTGTTGGATCTCAAAGTATGATGAAAACATGATTCAATACTTCATCAAATGTTCGTCATGTTTATGCATGTTTCACTGTTTGCAAAAATATGTGACACAACAGTGTGGAGAAATACATTCTCGCTTCAATAGGAGGAATGGATTTTATGTCTTCCTCATTAGCTGGGTCTTAAAACAGTCAGCAAGACCTCGTTTGGATTCATACAATCGAACTGGCCAAGCGTCCATGTTGCCTGCTTCATCAGGCATTATGGCACAACAGTACAGTTATGCCAAAAAGCAAGAACTTGCTGTTTTAAACTGTGGTTCAGGAGACTGGTCTTTGCACAGTAAAATGATTATTGACTTACACATTTTCAATGGATTGACTTATGCCTCAGGTTGTCACATTTAGCCATGAGGGTGTTCACTGCAGTATGCATGGATAGCATCCAAACAAGCAGTACATCTCTATTGAGGGGATCAGAAATGTTTGTTAAATATTAATGATACATTTGATATGATACAAATGACTGACATTTCCAGTTCAATTTAAGTGATATTGACAATAGTTCAGTTATAGAGAAATTACAGCTGTAACGTAAGGGAACTACATTGCCGGGTCCAACCCGGATATCAAGTTGTTAAAAAGATCTTGATACAAGTACTCACATCACAAGATTATGCAGTTGGTTATTGTAAATGTGTAAACATTACTTCACCAAGGGGTTCCAGCTACATCCTTAGTCATGACTCTAATATCAGCACAACAACGGCAAAACATTGCAAACACTGTGGACAGGATGGAATTGGCTGTTCATGCCATTACATTTTACATTCTGGTCTACACTAGCAGAGCAGACCAGGGCTGGCATGATTTTAAGATCATTTCAAATACCCCACAGTCTCATTTTTATGTTATCAAGGCCACCAGAATCCTTAGAAGTATGGATTTAGCACTGTGTATTAGTTAATAAACAATTACACAAGAGAAGGTCTGTTCAGACTATTTCAAGGTGGCTGCAACAGGTATTAACATTGACGATTGTATGTCTCATTCCACCAGGTCAGCATCAATGTCAGTATATCATTTAGATAGTGTGTTTACATCTCATTATACTAGGGCAACAGCTATGTTGGTAGCCAAAGGGAGGGATGTGTCCTTCGACCAAATTTTAGCGGCCATCGGATGGGCAAATGAGCTGATGTTTCAGAATTTTTCATCGGCCAATTGTCAATCCAGGGCTGTTTGCCAATGACATTTTAAGTACCTAAGTTTTAGGGTACTGTTTTTTATTTACATTGTTAAATAAACCCTATCATTACATTGAATACAATGTTATTACTAATGCATTTATTTCTCTTTCGAGTCAATCAAATGCAGTGGGATGCCGAGATTGTAATCTGCGGCATGAAATCACAAAGCTTTGAACTCTTCACGGAATCACTCACATGTAATCACTCACATTTACTTGCAAAGTAAAATAGTAAGATTAAACGAGAACTTACCAGTTTGAAGTTTGATCTTGATTTTATGAGGAGTTATGTTGGTGATTACGTGCCCACCATGCCCAACCCTCTCTCATAAAAGATCATCTGGTAGATCACGAGTCACTGATCTTACTGTTTACTTTGGTGTTGTTTATTTGTGATTTCATACCGCTGCTTTGAAGTTTGCTGCGCATGTAGCCTGGCGGGCCTTCTTCACGTAATCCCCAAAAATAACTCCTCATAAAATCAAGATCAAACTTCAAACTGGTAAGTTCTCATTTAATCGTACTATTCAACAGTAAAAGTTACAGGTACCCACCCCCTCTGTCCCTTTCTTCCTCCTCCTATCTACTTTGGTCATCTTTCACATCCCTTTCTTCCCAGCTTATTCCTATCTTTCCAGAGTTTGCAACTTTTTGTTCTCCATTTATTGCCTCACAGCCTCTGTCATTATCTTAACCTTCCTTCCCCACCTAACTTTTATCTACCAGTCAACCCCACCTCATTTGTATCCACCTATGACTTGCTAACGTTTGAATCCCCCTTCAACCCATTTCTTTATACTGGCTATTCTACTCTTTCAGTTTTGATGAACAGCTTTGATCCAAAATGTTGACTATTTCTTTCCCTTTTCAGATGCTCTCCTTTCTTTTTGATAAAGATTCCACCACCTGCACTCTCCTGTGCAACAATAACCATCTCCCTTTGCATGAGATATGATTTTAGAGAGTGGATACATAAGTTTTATTAGAAAGAGTATTATTTATCTACTTGTGTGATATTTATATTAAAATCAGAAATGCTTTTAAAGATTTCAAATCTTGGTAAAAGGTAATGGATATTAGATATGGTTAATGGAACTGATACGTGACAATGCTGAGAACAATATTATGCACTCTGTATCTTCCCCTTTGATCTATCATACATGTTTTTTTATGTATGGTATCATCTGATCTGATCTGATCTGATTTGAGAGCATGTACAACAAAGCTTTTCACTGTACCTTGGTACACATGACAATAATAAACCAAAACCAAAACCTAATGTTATTCCATATTTTACACTGCTTTTTCTTTGCTTTGTGTTAGTAGATTTAGCACTGTATTATACATTGTCCTTTCTTAAGTTAGTTTGCAAGACAATTGCAGGATCTGCATTTTGAATTCTGTACCTATTTTGGCAATTTCTTTCAGAGATGCTAATAGTATATCACCCACTAATGACTATATTACTCAATAACCACCATTTATACTGTGGTGAAAAATAGTTTGATTTAGTTTATTGATATAGGTACCAAGGTACAGTGAAAAGCTTATTTTATTGTTTGCTATCCAATCAGCGGAAGGACTATACATGATTACTATAAAGCCACCCACAGTGCACAGATGCAAGGTATAGGTAATGCAAGGTCAAGTCCGGTAAAGTCCAATTAAAGATATTCTGCGGATCTGCAATGAGGTAAATGGTAGGTCGGAACCGCTCTCTAGTTGACACTAAATTGACTCTCGTTGACATACACTAAAATAGCAGTTAATGTTATTTTGCTCCTACATTTTATTTAATTATCAAGGGGAAGTAGAGAGCAGTCTCTTTAATGTAGAACATTATTATTAATGCTGGTAGAGTGTCACCAACTACATTTTGTACGCACTGGTAGATGTGCCTTTAGCTACCTTAATAATAAACTTGGAATTCTCTCTGCTCTCTTCCTCTCTTATGAATTGGAAATCTCCTTGAACAATTGTATATCTATATGAACATTTTTTTGTCCACTCTCTGTGGAATCAGCGCTAGTTTTTTTTTAAATCATCAGATTAGGCTTGTTTAAATGCTGCACAGAATGATAGTGATCCAGAATAGTAAGATTAAACGAGAACTTACCAGTTTGAAGTTTGATCTTTATTTTATGAGGAGTCGAGTTGAGGGACTACGTGAATAGAAGCCCGTACAGCCGTTGGTGCGTCAATCTTCAAAGCAGCGGAATGAATTCACAGCTAACAATGACCGAAGTATAACAGTAAGATGATAAAACTAGAACTACCAGATGAGATCTATGAGGGTGGGAGCGGAGGGCACGTAGTCCCTCAACTCGACTCCTCATAAAATAAAGATCAAACTTCAAACTGGTAAGTTCTCGTTTAATCTTACTATTTTACTTCGGAGTCACGTGAGTGACTACGTGAAGACTTCAAAGCACTGTGAATTCACGCCGCAGACTCAAATCCGACGTTCACACTGCCTGGATTGACTCAAAAGTCGTTAACAATCAATCATGCATCAGTAATACATTTGTTAAATGAAATAACAGTTTATTTACAAACAAATCATAACAAACCCCTCTAACTCAGGGGAAAAGTGTAACAGTACTGAAACCAGAATCAGCAAACACCCCGAGCCTTGAAATCGGCTTGTGATAAAACCTCTGAAAAGTTAGCTCACTGGACCATCCTGCGGCCGCGAGGACCTTGAAATCGTTTGCACCGACACCTTACTGTGTGGTTTTTTGTGACTAATAAACAAAGCCAACTCTGTTCCTCTCAGAGGTTTAGTAATCTCAATGTAACGAGATAAATGTGAGACTACACAGAAGCGATCATCTGCGGGGTATGCTGAAAACACAATCTTACATCTTGTCATACCTCTTTTATTATGTTTAAGCAAATCATAGACATAAAATATAATGGCATCAGCTGACACATGCATTCTATCTAGCCGTAGCTTTTGCAACATTTATACACGTTGAGCTGAAACCAACGCCATAAGCATGACCACCTTCATAGATAATTTGGCTACTGATAAGCTTGTAACCGGAGCCCACTGGCGAAGAGCCATAAGAACCTCACTCACATTCCAAATACCGGCATACCTGGGTTTAGGAGGATTAAAATTGAAAAACTCCCTTCATGATTCGTGAAACTAACGGATGTGTCCCTACTGTATGCAATTCTGCATTCATAGGTAAATAAGAAGACAGAGCACTTCTGGCTGAATTAATCGCACTGTAACTTAATTTTTTGGTCAAAATAAAGAGTTGACAAACTCCAATACATCCGTGATCCCTGCAGTGTGATATACAATATCCTGCTGTAGGCAGAATTGCTCCCACTTCCTTATATAGGTGATATATTGCTGCTGTGTACTATCCCTGCAGGCCGACGTGAGAACATCCACAGTCCGATGAGACAATCCTCTCCCCAGGTATGGCCTCCTTAAAATCTGCAAATTAACAGATCAATACGATCCTATAAAGGATGTTGATCCCCAGTGACTGGATTTACCAGTAGATTTTTATTCTTGGGCATAAGCATGTAAGGCTCCCTAGCCATTTGTAATACAACGGGAAACCATGCTCGTGTAGGCCAATCTGGCACTACCAATACCCCTGAAGCGGAGTCCTCCTTGATATTTTGCAAACATCTGCTGATGAGACAGAATGGAGGAAATACATACATAAACATTCCTCCCCAATGCAGCGAAAATGCATCCACTGCTACTGCCCCAGGATCTGGTTACCATGAAACATATCTAGGTAACTGATGATTTAATCGAGATGCAAACAAGTCAATATCTGGCAATGCATACTGATCAATCATTTGGTTAAATACATCCTGATTTAACATCCATTCAATGTTGTCATTAAACTGACGTGACCTCTTCCTGGCAAATAAAGTGCTGAAAGCCAGATATTTTGGTCAATACACCAGCTCCAAATCTGGTTAGCCAGTCTATCACAAGACTGTGACTTAACTCCATGTGGTTTACATATGCCACTGCTGTGGTGTTGTCAATCTGGCCTGCACATGCAGATCCCTCCTTGTAGAACAATAAGCTTTGAGCCCATACCAGGTGCCCAACAACTCTAAATAATTAATCCCTCTTAATTGAGGAAGCGATGTCTCATCCACATTCCATCGGCCTCCACAACTAGAAGACATATCTGTTGCACCCCAACCCAGTGCACTTGCATCAGTCTGTAATATCAGTGACGGTGATTCCACCAAAACCTTCCTTAAATTTTTTGAAACATGTACTATCCACCATTGTATATCAGCAATCGCCCCAGCTGACAACTGCATAGGCCTATCAAAAATGGCCCCTTTGTATTCTCAGTGCCTGTTCCTTTGATGGTTGTAATTGTTGATAATGCAGAGGACCATACTGCACAGCTGGAAAGGCTGCAACAACTTCCCAATAAAACTGGCTACTTGTCTAATCGAAGGCCGTTGTTCTCCAACGAGATTAACACAGTCCTCAATTAACTGATTCAATTTATCCCTGGGCAAAGTTACCAACATGTGATTGGAATTAATGGTAAATCCCAGATAATCAATAATTTGGACTGGTGATAATTTAGATTTATCTGGGTGAATAACAAATCCCATTTGTTCAAAAGTGATTTTAACAACTGAAACTGATGATTGAGTTTCAGCATGAGTCTTTCCAACAATCAGAATATCATCTAAATAGGCCATTACCACATGCCCCTGAGCTCTAAGTAATGCTAACACAGGTTTTACCAATTTAGTAAATAATCTAGGAGCTGAAGTTAATCCATTCGGCAATGTCCTGAATTGCCACAGCTCAGTCATCCAAATAAATTTCAAATATCTTCTATCATCATCATGAATAGACACTGCGTAATACGCATTCTTTAAATCAATGGTTGCCATATAATACCCTTTGGACACTAGATGTTTGCCCGTGGTAAAGGTCTCCATTTTGAAATGCCTATAACAAACAAATTTGTTCAAATTCGATAAATCCAGAATAATTCTACATCCCCCAGTCTTTTTAGATCTGGGAAATATACTTGACAGAAATTGTTGACTTTGATAGACAGAAGGCTCAATTACCCCTTCTTATGTAACGACTGAATCTCTGCTTGAATAAGCACATTTTCCACATCTGAAAAATACGTTTACGACTAGGAAAATGTTGATTAGGTAGACTGTCCTTATAGTAAAATCCAATTTTTCACCCCTTCAATACACTAAGTATGAACAAATCTGATGTCAACTGCTGCCATTGTTTGAGAAACTATTTTAACCTTCCCCAATTTGAACAGGAACATCAGTTAATTTATCGTCTGTCAATGTTATATTCCTTACCAGCATCTTTCCTTGCGGCCTTGTTGTCCTCGACTTCTTGTAGAGAACCTTTTTTGCCTTGCTTCCAGCTGGCTTAATGAGGGCCATGGTTATAACAACCTCATAACAGTCTTTGACCCTTTTTGCAAGGTTACCACCAAACAACAGATTTCGTGGTGGTACACTGGTCGGTTTGCACAACTCGCCAAATTCGGGTTAGCACTGGCCTAATAGTGGCCCTCCCGATATTATTAATTTCAAAATGCATTACAAAGGAGTCCCAGTTCATCCTGGTGTGCTTCAACCATATCATTTGTATCAATAACTTTCACCACAGCTGTAATACCTGCTGACAACAGTTTAAGCACTTTTTTAAAACTTCATCTCCTGGGCCCTAGCAGGCAAACCCATCTATGACCAAATTTGGTGATTAACCACCGGTACCTTCAGGAGATCACAATTAACAGGAGCTTTATAGTTTTTTGCTACTTCATCCATAGCTAGCTCCTGTAACTGGTGGGAGAGCATATACTGAATGGCTTCGGCCAATTCTACATCAATCGCCTTTCCTGCCTCTCTACACTCAGCAAACTTCCCAGCAATGTTCGAAATTACCTCCAACCGAACACCTTTACTGCTCTCCCCCAGCATAGAAACAGTGTCAGCAAACTGCCCTGATAGAACATCCTCCTCACAGGCAGGATAGTTCTGCAGCCCTGAAACAGGTGCTGCTAGCACAAGCTCTCCATCAGCCTGGCTTGGGCACCACTCCTCCTCACGGAGCTGGAACATCCTCCTCACAGGCAGGATAGTTCTGCAGCCCTGAAACAGGTGCTGCTAGCACAAGCTCTCCATCAGCCTGGCTTGGGCACCACTCCTCCCCACGGAGCTGGTCCCTGTCGAGCATTCTTTTGTAATAGAATCTCGACGTGGGAGAGCCGTGAGCAAACGGACTCTCCTATGGAGGGTATAACCTCCAGGCCCGACTCATTTACGGGCCACAGAGACTTGCCAGTGGCCTTCCACCCTACTGACAAGCCTCCACTGCCCCCCGGCAGTGGGTCTGCAACCACTGGCTGTGTAGCCAGCACCGGACCAGGTGTACCAGACGGGCCTCCATCCTCAACACTCTCTTGCCACTTTTCCTTTCTACCCCCGGAGCGCCTCGCCGACACCTTCTTCACTTTCTGCAACATTCTCTAAGCCCAAACCGTCGCGGAAAATGACATGTGGTAAAAAATTTTAAAAACCTTACCTCTTTAAACTTGTTTAACGAAGAACTGCAAATGCTGGAGAATCGAGGGTGAAGTCTGAAGAAGGGTCTCGACCCGCAACGTCGCCCATCTCCTTCGCTCCTTAGATGCTGCTGCACCCGCTAAATTCTCCAGCTCTTCGTATAACCCGCGGTTTAAACTTACCGCTCGGAGGAGCGCTGCTGCTCCAACCGGCCGACTGCACCAGCGTCTGACGTCATGACGCACCAACGGCTGTACGGGCTTCCATTCACGTAGTCACTCACGTGACTCCGAAGTAAAATATTGACCAATCAAGTTGAACAGACATATAAAAAGCACTATAAAGGGTCAGGCTGCATCCATAGAAAGAGACATTAGAGTCAAAGCATCAGGTCAGTGTCCCATCAATTCTCCAGTTCACCATTGATGTTGCTTGACTCAAAGAGTACTTCCAGGTCTATGAGACATTTGCTCTGGTCACCTGGAAATCAGGTGTTCCAACCACTGTGAGCAATTATTTCAACTGAACTCAGATTGTGGGCTTCTTGTTTACTAGGAATTCACCCCTTTTATTTATAGCATATGCATGCAGGGCAGGCAGTGCTGTTCTGTGAATCTGTTTTGAAGTTAACTGCGTCAGCATAGTTAATCAGCTCGGTAAATGCTTTCCTTCTGCACCAATACTTGGCCAAGGACACCATTATGTTGATGGAGTAACAAATTTATTTTTGTATTATTTTCCTTAATGATGTGCCTTAAATTGTTTTATGCTGTAATTGAAGTAGAGTTAGTTTTGCTACAGTGTTTCAGTCTCTTGTGCTGCAATGATTTATTTGGAAATCAGAACCACTGGCTACCTGAAGGATCAGTCATTACAACAATGTCATGGAGCTGAATATGAATGTGCTGATAAAGACACTTTAACATTAACAATAGGACAGCGTTCATGTACTCTTACATGATCTGCATCAAAATAAGTTTTGAAATATGAAACTGAAATGGAATTGTTCATTTTAGTCAGTAGACTCGTTAGTCTGTGGCACTAAACTATTTATATTAGCGTATGAATTACCTAACTCAAAATAGATTACATTTTAAGAAGTGATGGCATTATTAATGGAACACGTTGATTTTATATGTGACTAACATTGTTCTGATTATTTTCCATTGAAATACTGAATACATTCAAAAATGCTATGATAAAGAGAGCACCGGAGGCTGGGAGTGCTTATTTACATTTACAGCTAGGTGAAGAATATTCAAGGATGCTGAGCTGCGTTTCATTACGTCTGCCATACATGAATGGGGCATTTTGTGGCCTGAAGGCACAGTGCACAACCTACCAACCTATTCCCTCCGACTATTGTTTTGTCCAGGATTTTCACATGGGCAGCTTGGGTATTGATTCATGGTCTCTGCACCTTTAGCCGCTACAAGGGCTGCTTGACCTGCTGAGTTATTTTTTGTTCCAGATTCCAGCATCCACAGCCTCTTTTGTCTTAAGGTTAGCTACTGGGGTCAAGGAAAGAGCGGTCACGTTGTGGCCCTGTTTCCACCAATCTTTCCACCACCATGCACAAGACGCACAAGAAGTGACAAAGCAGACACCATTGTATGCAGATGCCAAGAAGTGTGTTCAGCTCTGGCTGAACAACTTCTAGTCTTGTGTGTGGACTTGATAGGAAGAAGAAGCTTAGATACTGGCTGAATCATATAGGAACCTGAAAGTTTTAAAAGTCCTATAATGTTCTATAATGTATAAGGTATCATGACTGCAGTGTACGGACAACACTTTTTCCCCTGGCAGTGAACTCCTATTAATTAGCCTTTGAACCAAAAACAAAAGCTGCAGAACATTTGAAATCAGAAGTACTGGAAATAGTCAATCATAGACTTCACCGTTAGGGAGAAAAACAGTGTTTCCGATTAAGCAACTTTCAACAGAACCAGAAGAGTTAAAAATGAAACATGTTTAAAGGTGGAGCAGTGAAGAGAATGAAAAGGAGGTCTTTAATAGACCTTCTAGGAGAATGAAATACAAGTGATGCTAACTGAGAGATAGTAGTAAAAATGTGTTTGGGAGAGAATACATTTCAAATTAGATTAAAAAACAGACCAAGTACTGGAAAAGTGAAATGAGAAACTGGAATGGCCGGTTACAGGAAAGTATTACATTTGATGTTGAGCCCAGAAGGTCAGTTGCAGTGTTGTTCCTTAATTTTAGAATGAGCTTCATTGGGCTAATGTATGAGCCCAAGGACAAGAAGGTTAGAGTGGAAGTGAGGAGAGGAGTTAAAATTATTTGTAAACAGAAGTTTGATTTTCAAGGATAGCTCCAGCTTTTCAATAGCTTGCCATCTTAATTGTCTATCCAACTCACTTTCAAACCTTTCCATATTTTGGCTCCAAAGGGACCTGAATTTATTGATGCTATTTTTGGAAGGTGAGCGGCAGATCAACTACTGCCCCCCCGCCCCCCCCCCCCGCCCCCTAAAGTCTTCAATGGCTGCCAGCCCAAACACATGGCAGTTTAAAAGAGCAGAAGAACCATAATGGTGAATATTTTTTGTATGAATTTTCTCCCAGAATGATACGTGAGAGTGAATCAATTGATTTACTCTTTTTTATTCTTATTAGTTAATGGTATGAATTATTAATTTGTGCAGTCTACGAATATTTCAAAGATGGAATTATACTGCAGCTCAGTCTCAATGTGCTTTGTGAGGTAATTTACTTTTACTTGATTTGGCAAGGAAATGGGAAAATGTATTTAATGTCGTAATCAGATTTTAATTTGTAAGCACACGAACATGCTATATTAAATGAGTAGATAATGGAATAAATGAGATGGATATTACTATTATTACTGGGATTAGTGTGGATGTATACTGGATGGTTGGCAGGAGCATAATGGGCCAAAGGGCCGGTGTCTGTGCTGTGTGATTCTATGTTACTCTTTTGCACGTCCAGGTATTAACATTGATCTTCTGCCTCCAGTTCAGCAAAACAAAAATGTACAACAAAATTAACCATATTTTGAGAAGATATAGAAATGGCAGAACAAAAAAAGAAATCCCTTGTGAGTTCTAAAGAAAATTGCTTGTCATTAACCTACTAGGGAAATAAGTCTGAGATCACCATCAAACTGAAAGGTTGTTGGACAGCTTACATTGAATAACTCACAAAATATTCATTATGTGAACAACTAAATCAGAAAAATCAAAACAGTTAGATTTCCACCAACAGATTTATTTAATAAAATATGCTAAGATTACAGGTTTTACAACTTTACAGGATTACAACTCAGCAGGTTAACAGCTTACTTTGAGAATTAGCTCTCCCCTGATTTATTTATTGACTTTAGATGTAAGTGCCTGACTTCAATGCAAAGCAGCTTGCCTCATCATAAGTGGGGATTAAAATAGTTTTGCAAATGGGTTTTAACACAGAGAATATAATAAATTCTCACTGGAAGCATTTGTTTTATTTTGTGTTATGTATGTTGAAATGCAGCAAACTAGAAATGTTATCATACCAATTTTTATGTACACAACATAATTGAAATACTCCTGGAAACTAATATCAGGGACTTGCTGTGTACCTGGGAGTTAGAATGAGAATGGAGTCCCCCTGATCATTTTATTCCACCTGTCACTGCATTCAACATGCCACTTTGGTTACTTTGTCTGCAGCTGTTCTTCAGCACATTAGTTGTGCTAATGTATGAAGACATTTGGAAATGCCTAATGGTTTCCCATACACATAGGGGTGGTACTTCCATGATTTACACTCATTCTTACCAGAACCAAGGATGATACAGTATCTGCACAGAAGGATGATGTGAAGCTTTCTATATTGCAGTTAAAGTGAACCTGTTGACAAGATCTGGTGTGTAGGAAGGACTTGCAGATGCTGAAACCGAAGATAGACACAAAATGCTGGAATAACTCAGCGGGATAGGCAGCATCTCTGGAGAGAAGGAATGGGTGACTGGTTCTGACTTCTTCAGACTGGTGGGTGGTCTCTGCCTCGGGAACCTGCTTCATCTAGGTCCACTTTATGTTTAAGTTTGACTTTATTGGGGGCTCTTAGGATTCTCCCTCCCTCCCTTAGGGGTAATCCAAGTAACCCTAAACTTATCCTGTTTTTGATTTTGACCCACCCTTCTAAAATGCTGAATGTGGCTCTGGACCCCAATGTCAGTGTCCTGCTCAACACCACAGCCTTTTACGTTAGATAAGTCGAAATAGCCCTAACTACAAGCTACCAGTCAGAAATGCCTGGATTCCTCTACAGACTTCCCTATCTGGCCTTGACCTAATAGTCTCCATGAACCACATCAACCACGGAATAATATGGCGGTAGGGCTTCAGGGAAAAAAACATATTTGCTGTCCTACCATGCACCACTGATTTAACATTTCTTTCCAGATGCTGGAGGATTTCTAGGTTGTAGTAATGTTTTATTATGGCATTGAATTACAGCAAAACATACATGCAACAAGGTGGAATCACACAACAAAATTACATTGTTGCAAAGCAGGCACACCAACAGAACCTCTACCTACACAATTAGAGAGATAGCATGTTCCATAATTAAAGATACATTACAACTTCTATATTCACATACTTTACACATAAACACAGTTTCAGATTGGGCTACAGTCTACAGGTGTTTACAGCTGTTTGTTTTCTGATGTAATCACAATCATAGAATCATAGAATCATATAAAATAGGTGCAGGAGTAGGCCATTCTGCCCTTCGAGCCTGCACAGCCATTCAATGTGATCATGGCTGATCATCCAATTCAGTATCCTGTACCTGCCTTCTCTCCATACCCCCTGATCCCTTTAGCCACAAGGGCCACATCTAACTCACTCTTAAATATAGCCAATGAACTGGCCTCAACTACCTTCTGTGGCAGAGAATTCCACAGACTCACCACTCTCTGTGAGAAAAATGATCTTCTCATCTCAGTCCTAAAAGACTTCCCCCTTATCCTTAAACTGTGACCCCTTGTTCTGGAGTTCACCAACATCGGGAACAATCTTCCTGCATCTAGCAATCGCAATAATACTTTATTAGCCAAGTATGTTTTGCAACATATGAGGAATTAAATTTGCCAAATCAGTCATGCAATAAAAAGCAATGGAACACATAACACATTTTATCATAAACATCCACCACAGTGACTCCTCCACATTCCTCACTGTGAGGGAAGGCGAAAAAAAGTTCAATCTCTTCCCTTTCCCTTTGCCTCGGGGGCCTCGAGCCTTCTGTTGATGGGAACATCTTGACTCTCGTAGCCGGCGGCATATTGGCCATCCATATCGGTGCGATCAGCTCCTGCATCAGGGGATGTCAGCTCCCCCGCGCCGGCGATCAAACCCCGCGTCGGGGCTGGTCAAACCTTCCTCGACGTTGGAGCTTCCCGACTCGTCCTCTCCCGAGACTGCGAGCTCCCGATGTAAAGTCTGCAGGCAATCCCAGGTCATGTCCATTCAAATTAGGATGAAAAGCCTGTATACTTAAGGGCTTGTCCCACTTGGGCGTCATTTGCGAGTCATTTACATGACATCATTTACGCGTCATGATGCACGACGCGTGCATGGCACGTGGTGAGGCGTGGTGGCGAGGTGTGGTGGCGTAGGCAGTGACACGCAGGCAGTGACGCACGGTCGTGCATGCCACCCCAGGATTTTGGGATTCACAAAATCTTTGCCCGTCACCTGCATGATGCGCAAATGGTGCCCAAGTGGGACAGGCCCTTTACTTATTACTCCACAGGAAACAATTGGACAAACAGGTCCGTGCCTGCTCCCAGCAAAGCAATCCCATTCTCTATCATATTGTAACTTTCTCTCCCTCTCTCTCTCCTGTTCACTTGGCTCTACGAAGGAAACACATTAATTAACTAGCACAACTTTGCTTGTCCAAGTTGATAAGGATGAAACTGGAACACTGAGCAAAGACCCAGATGATCAGAGAACACACTCCACACAAGGTCAGGAACAAACTCAAATACTTGAAGATAGTCCCCTTACCTAGCAAATAATTTCAAACAGATCTCTAAGCTTCCTCCTCACATGCATACATTTTGAACAAAATAGTCAGCAAACTGCAGATTACCACTTCTACTTTTACCAGCTTCTTGGCCCACAAACTAAGCTACCTCTAAGCTCTGGTCGACCTTAAAAAGTAGGTTTTTATTAAGTGTACAAGTGATGTTCAGTATGATCATGCTTCAACACTGACAACAATTTTAAGGCAATTACCTCTTGCTTTATTTGTCCCCATGGTTCTTGTTCACTATTGACTTCACTGAGCAGATGGATAAACTATTTTCTGTACTTTACCCTTGAAGTAACTGTAGAAGATACATGATATATATCTGACCTGGCATACCAATTATTTTCTATTCAATCATACGATAGCTCTCCCTATCTGTCCTACCTTACAAAGTAATCTGTATTGCAATTTTTCTGTTCATCTGACTTTAAAAGATTTATTTCATTGCTTTGATGCCATTGTTTAGAAATTACCTTGCAGGTGACTATCGGCAAATCATTAAAGATTTCCCATTTTGCTCATTTCACCGAATATTATTAGGTCATAAAGTCATAAGGTCACAGATGATAGGAGCAGAATTGTCTGCTCCGCCATTCGATCATGGCTGATCTATCTCTCACTTCTTATCCCATTCTACTGCCTTCTCCCCAGAACCCTGACATACGTACTGATCAAGAATCTATCAGTCTCTGCCTTAAAAATATCTATTGACTTGGCCTCCACAGCCTTTTGTGACAAATAATTCACCACCCTCTGACTAAGGAAATTCCTCATCCCCTTACTAAAGGAACATCCTTTAATTCTGAGGCTATGACTTCTAGTCTTAGACTCTCTCACTATCCACTCTATCCTCTCCATATCCTATCAAACATCCTCTCCACATCCACACTATCCAAGCCTTTCAATATTTGTTAAGTTTCAATGAGGTTCCCCCTCATCCATCTAAACTCCAGCGAGTACAGACCCAGTGCTGTTAAACGCTCATCATATGTAAATCATATGTCATCATATGATTTTCCAAAGGTTAATGTTATTTCGAAATGATAGAAAAAGGAATTTCAAACATGGTAGGCTTCACTTACTAGGTTCCTATTACACATTCAAAGTATTCTTTAGGGATTTTGAAACACTATTTCTGCCTGTGGAAATAATAATCAACAAGAAACATTGCAATATTTTGAATATTTTCCTCATCCAAAAGATTCCTGAAAGGATCTGATGGCAATACCTATTTGAATGTTTGAGAGACACTGTTTTTCTATCTGTTCATAACAGGAAGGGAGAAAGGAATGCAACATTTTGATCTTGCTCCATCATTCATTGAGACATTGAATGCATGTTCCTCTCTGATTACTGTATCGTTTAATTATAAACATTAGTCTTGAATACACCCGAGAACTGAGCATCTCTGGGATAAGAAATTCCAAAACTGAACCCTCTGAAAGAAGACCTTTATCATCTCAAAGACAAATAGACATTCTATTCCTCAGAAAGTTTGATGCCTTGTTCACGGTTCTCCAGACTTTCAGTAGTTTCCTATTGGCAATTGTACAGCAGTAGAATTCAGTCAAAGTAGCTAAAGAAAATGCAAAATCTGGGTGAGTGGTATGATTTATTAAATATCATAAACCATTTGTAGCAACAACCACTGATTTTACTTCGGAGTCACAGTGTTGCACAGCGACAGGCTGGGAGGAGCGTTGCTTCTCTACCGGCAAGTTTAATAAAGAAGCCCACAGGTAAGTACTGCTAACCTGGAGTGGTTAGGGCACTCTGTTCTTCTTTGTATCCACAGTTCCCCACGATCTCGAGCGATGGAGGACCGCAGGACCGCGGGCAGTAAACAATGCCTGAGCTGGCCGTTGAGCAAACAGCAGCCCCCAACTTCCTGCCGCTTCAGCCCGCAGGAACACCGTGGACTGGCAGCAAAGCCACCCGGAAGTCGGGCAGCCCCGTTGACTCGCCTGAGTCCGGGCCTGATGACCAGCTGTTCGCGGGTAGCAACGGCTGTCGATTATTCCACATGGAGCGGATGGTGGAGCAGCTGCTCCAGCGTGACCTACTCCAGCAAGAGTCTGGCCACAGTGGGTTTCTTCGCAGGGCTGCCAAATGTCTCACCCTCTTCGCAGGGGAGCATTAGGAGTCAGGTCTGGGCTGATTCTGAAGAGGGGTTGGCTGAAGAACCCAACGTGCTAGGGGTGCAGGAAGAGGAGCTTCTGGGAATGGTATCAAAATTCATAATACCATCACAGAAGGGACAGCCATTACAACTGCAGCTGGCGGCAAGCATAAACTATTTAACAACGCATCAACTGCAGGAGCAATTCATCAATGACACCACGGCCAAGTACCTTGCTCCAGAGAACTGTGTATCTCTTAATGTGCCTGCAGTCAACAATCCCATCTGGGGGAACATCAGTCCCAGCATCAGGGCTCAAGAGGTCAAGATACAGAAAATATTAAAACTACTGGCCTCGGGCATTACTGCGTTTGCCAGGTCGATAGATGGGAAAGACATGACGGACGAGCAGCAGGACGCTCTGGCACTACTCTGCAACATCCAATTTGAAATCAATTGCTTCAGAAAAAGTGCAATCTAGCCTACACTTAACCCAAAATTCACAGGGTTGTGTAAAACCAGCAGCACACCGCCGCCTACACTGCTGTTCGGGAACAACCTGCCCAAACAGGTCAAAGACCTTGATGAAGAGGCAAAAGTGGTCAGCATGATCAAGGCGCAGACCACTATCAGGTCCTCAGTCAGCAGGCGGCAGCACCCCTATGCAACCACCAACAGGGCCCGCTATCATAGCGACAGAACAGCTGGTGAAACACCGAAGGCCGCACAACCCACACAAAGGTCTTTTTTAGTCCATGTCCCAGAGCGGCCTTCCTGGAAGATGCGCGAACCCCACACCACAGCGCCTCCACCTCCCAAGAGCCAAGGACAGAAGAAGGTAACCCATCGCCACTGGTAATCGTGGAGGTAGATGGGTCTGGCTGCCTTGGGAACATTGCATGTGTAACTTCACAAATCGGGGGTAGGTCACACTTCTTTCGGGATGCATGGAGTTCTATAACTTCAGATCTTTTCATATTGCACAGTATTCAGGGATACAATATTGAATTTGTTGACAAACTCCTCCTACCAGTTCAACATGTACCTAGCTGGAAATTTGTGCTTTCACAAAAAGAGAAGGTGGAAGGTCATGCAGAACTACTTAGATTATATTCTAAGGGAGTGATAGAGAAAACCAAACATGAACCTCTTGAGGTTGTATCAAACATCTTCACTAAAAATGAAAAAGATGGCGGATGCCGCATTATCATTGATTTGACACAACTGAATACTTTTGTGCAATATACCCACTTCAAAATAGAAATGTTTGTAACTGTTAAACAACTAGTTTCCATAGGGTACTTCATGGCTTGCATCGACCTAAAAGATGCATACTATTCAGTACATATACATGAAGATCACCGCAGATATTTGAAATTTATCTGGATGTGGCAGCTATGGCAATATAGAGCACTGCCTAATGGACTAACAACAGCCCCCAGACTATTTACTAAAATATTGAAACCAGCAGTGGCTTTTATTCGGAAACAAAAACACATTGTCATGGCATATCTTGATGACATCCTAATTGTGGGGAAAACCTTGGAATTGGCTAAATTAGCTATCACAGCCACCACGCTCCTATTTCAAAAACTGGGATTTATCATCCATCCAGACAAATCCAAGTTAATGCCTTATGTGACAATGCATTATCTGGAGTTCACGATCGACTCTGCTCATATGACTGTCACCTTGCTAAAAATCAAAGCGACAGACTTGATAGAGGCATGTAACAGCCTTGTTTGCGTCAGTAAACCATCCATTCAGTAGGCTGCCAGGGTAATTGGGAAACTTGTGGCTGCTTTTCCAGCCACACAATACGGACCTTTACATTACAAAAATTTACAAAGAGCCAAAACTACAGCACTCAAACTTCACGCTGGCCATTTTGACAGGCCTATGCAGCTACCGGCCAAAGCAAAAATGGAATTGCGATGGTGGATTAACAATATTCGACATTGCTTTAATCCCATCACAATCACAAACCCTTCGGTTGTGTTACAAACTGATGCCAGCACTCACGGCTGGGGAGCTACCGATACCACCTCCAGTTGTTGTGATTGATGGAATACACACGAGTCTACCTTATTTCAGACACAACGTATTAATTATCTAGAGATGTTGGGAGCATTTCATGAACTTCGGGCTTACTGTTTAGATATGCACCATCTGCATGTTTGCCTATAAATAGATAATACCACCGTGGTGGCATATATTAATCATATGGGTGGTATCAAGTCGATATCTTGTGATAAATTGGCAAATTCAATCTGGCATTGGTGCATAGAAACATTTGGATATCAGCTACTTACCTTCAGGGTAAGCTCAACACAGTGGCGGACACCAGTTCACGCATATTCAATGACAACACCGAATGGATGTTGAACCACCAGGTATTTACTGACATTATAGCTTGGTATGGAATGTCAGATATTGACCTTTTTGCATCAAGACTTAACCATCAGATACCAACATATGTTGCATGGGAACCATACCCTGGGGCAGTAGCGATGGACGCTACATTGGGAGGATTTGTTTTTCTTTGCATTTCCCCCTTTCAGCCTCATTAGTCGGGTATTGTGGAAAATTCAATTAGACTCCGCATCAGTGATTCTGATTGTACCCGATTGGCCTACGCAGCCATGGTTCCCTGTGGTCCTCGACATGGTCACAGAACCATGTTTTCCGATACTCAAATGCCTGAATCTACTGGTACATCCTGTGACGGGAGAGTCAACCATGCCATGATCACATGAACCTATTGCCTTGCAGGTTTTGAATAGACCTCACCTGGAATTCGGGTTGTCGGACCGGACCATAAACATCATCATGGCGTCATGCAGGGAGTCCACCAGGAGACAATACCTTACCTATGTAAAAAATTGGAGGTATTTTGTTCCAGGGCTGGCACTACGTACAATTCAGCCACTATCACGGATGTACTGGAATTCCTGGCTAGCCTTCATTACGATGAGGGCTTGAGTTATAGTGCTATCAACTGCACCAGAAGTGCTTTATCATCCTATCTCATGCTTGGGCTAGAGTAGGTTCCCATCCCCTAGTGTCTAAACTCATGAGGGGTATTTTTAACTCTAACCCTCCCAGGCCTCAATATTCTCAGACCTGGGATATTGGGCTTGTCCTGACCCTGCTCAGGGATTGGGCACCAGTCACGTCCCTCTCATTAACCAAGCTCACCTATAAGGTAGTGATGCTTATGTCAGTTGTTACTGCACAACGGGTCCAGACCCTGCATAAATTAAAATTAGATACCATGGTATCGACTCCAAATAAGGTAACCTTTTATATAAATGAGTTACTCAAACAAAACAAGCCTGGGTCATCTGGCCTCAAATTGGAGTTCCTGGCCTATCCATTTGACAGACACGTTTGCTACCCACCTTCGTCATTACCAAGAGGTCGCAGGGTTACGGAAATAGGCCTTTTAATCAGTTTTAAACGCCCTCACCACAGGGTAACCATACAGACCATCTCAAGGTGGCTCAGGGTGGTGTTAGGTGCAGCAGGGATAGACACTGACATTTTAAAATCTCATTCTACCAGGGCTGTGTCTACATCAGCGGCGAGGATGATGGAAGTTCCCATGGACCACATCCTGGCAGTGTGTAAGCATGGACTCGTTTCCAGGGCATGAAATCACAGAGCTTTGAAATCTTGATGGTCACTCACATGACTCCGAAGTAAAATAGTAAGATTTAACGAGAACTTAGCAGTTCGAAGTTAGATCCTTATTTTATGAGGAGTTACGATGAGGGATTTTGTGCCTTCCACTCCCAGCCCTCTATTATAAGGTCAACTGGTATGTTAGTTCTCTTATCTTACTATCTTCAGTCAACTACTATCTGATTTCACACCGCTGCTTTGAAGAATGTCGCGCATACATGCTGGCGGGATCTTCATGAAATCCCTCATCATAACTCCTCATAAAATAAGGATCAAACCTCAAACTGGTAAGTTCTCATTTAATCTTACTATTCTACTTGCTATGAGCAATGATTTCAGTGATAAAGTCAGTTTGAACTATTGGCTTGTTAATTTTACTTCGGAGTCACAAGAGTGATTCCGTGAAGAACCCCACCAGTGCGCATGCTTGTCCAGAGTCACTGACAATGCGGTCAGCGGATTCCAGACCACTAGAGTCGCTGACAGTGCGGTCAGCGGCTCCCAAACCGGTGTGGTTCCCGTGGAGGGGTAAATCCAATGGAGAGGATGTTCCACCAAGGCACACTCCAACAGTAGGAGTATTGTCAGTGCCGGCCTATGGGAGAGCCTGCACCAGCAGCGCCTATTCAGGGCTGCTTAATGTGTCTCTCTTGGAGGAGGTGAGCAAGCGGGACCAGAATTATTCTGCCACCGAGTATTTTCCATTCTGGTATAGGTCTCTTGGGATGCCATATCAGCCCAGGTACCCTCAGGGGCCTAAGCCAGCACCAGTTCAGGGCTGCTTACGATCTTCCCCTTTATGGAGTGGAGTGCGAATGGTCAGTATGTAACTGACTTCAATTTCTAAAGTATGTCCGTGGAACATACTGGAGCACATGCATATGGGTTCAAGGCAATCCTCGCAGACGAAGGTGTTGCTGCCAGAAGAGTTGGTTACCAGCCATTTGCAGAATACCTGGAAGGGGTCAGAGTTCCACTCATGCTACAAGTGCTGGCAGTGAACAGAGCTCTAGCCACCAAATCTTCTATTCAAGTAAGACCTATTTAACAGACAAAACCTGGATGAGGAAACAAAAGCTATCGGACCAATCAAGGTACCAATGACGAGCAAAGCTTCATTGGTTCGGCGACAACACACTCCATGCCTCCATTGGCAGTGAGCGGTTACATGAAGCTAATGCAACTTGAAAACTAGACAGACGTTCCACGCACTCTACCAGTCCTACTCTATAACCAGGCAGGTACGTGGGTCCGGCACTTCCGAAACATGGGGTAAGTGGACTACTTACAAGTTGGTAATTTTACACTTGTTTGTACAACACACCTATGGTTAAGGCATTGTCACATAACCATGTAACACTGCACAATACTAACATTCCAAGCAGGTTTGGAATTAGGGCCAGTATTGTATTTTAAGGCAGGCTTAGTATTGTGGCCAAGATCGCTTTGAGTCAGGATCGAAATATGCCAGAGTTTTTTTTTTCACGGCAGGCTTAGAATTATGGCCAGAGTTGCTTTTAGAGGCAGGTTCCGAATTATGACCTAGGTTCATTATTATGGCCAGGATTGTCTTCCAAGACAGGCTCGGAAATCGGGCCAGAGTTGTCGTTCCAGGCAGGCACGGAATGATAGCAGACATGGCCGTTCATTGCTAAGATGGAAAAGGTTGTGTAACTCGTATATGTAGTATAAAGTTTCCGAATAGGAAACTTTGTTCCTGACTAACAACTGAGTTTCATAAGGATCTCAAAGATACATTCTATTCAGTTCCCATTTACAGGGACCACCAGAGACATTTGAAATTATCAGGAGAATGATAACAGTAATGATAATTTGCTAATGATGAGGCAATGATAACAATAGTAATAATGGTAAAACATTGCAAGATGGGCTAAATTGTTTACCCAGGTATTTCCCAAATTACTAAAATCGGTGCTTCAGCTACTCAGAGTTCAAACTTGTTATCACTCGTCTGGATGATATTCTAACGCTCTATTTGCAAAAATCAATTGTTCAGCCTCAAACTATATTTGAGAAATTCTAAGAAAGAGCTTTGTAGGATCCTTCATCTATCCAGTTAAAATTAAGTAGTTAACAATAGATTTGGTGGTCATTGGGATTTACCTTCAACTGTTAATTAGCCTGCGACTCTACTCTGGCTCAAGAGATTGGAGTTAATGGGAACCTGTAACAACCTTGTTGTTATAAGCAGCCGTCTATTCATCAAGAGTAATTGGCAATATAGTAGCTGTGTCAGCTGTGAAGTAGCAACCTCTCAAGTGTTAGTTAGGTCATTGTTAAACAGACCTATGCTATTATCAGCTGAAGCTAATAAAGTCACAATGATGGACGAACACTATTCAGCATTGCTCCACTAGTTTGATCAGTAAAAACTCAGGTATATTACAAACTGATGCTAAGTGATCTAAGGTGGAAAACTGCGAATGTCACCTCTAGTTTGGAGGTGGAGGAAATTTATATCAGTTGCCAATTCTTTAGTTATTGCTATCAATTATCTATAGACCCTAGGTACATTATATGGGTAAAGGGTTAATGGACCAAATTTGCATAATCTGCATGCTCAACTTCAGGTTGATACACAATGGTGGTGGCATATGTTAGTCACATGGGTGCAATCAAGTAAAAGCATCCCATACTAATTTACATAATCTCATTTGCCACTGGTGTATCATCAAGTACAGATCAATGACAACACAGAATGAGTGTTAGATCACAAAGTATTTATGAAATTATGGTTTGATGGAACACCGAATATTAATGTGATGTTTCATGCTTATTCACGGCTGCAAAACTATGGCATAACAGTGGTGAGAGATACATTATCACTACAAGAAGGAATAATGTTCGTTATGTCTTCCTCCATTTTGCCCATCAGTCAGATCTTGAAATAAGTCAGCAAGATCCCGCTTAGGTTTTTGTACTGGCTGACTGGACTATGCAGCCTTGATTCCTGTTTGTCAGGAATATTAATACAACCTTATGCGGTTATTCTAACCTTTGCTGGTCAGCCTGTGGCTCGGAAAACCAGCCTCTGCATGATAAAATCAATTATTCTTTTGCAGATTCTGAGTAGACTGCTCCTACGGCTGGGGTTGTCACACTGACCCATGTATGTACTCACTGCAGAGGGCAGGGATAGCATCCCAAAAACGCAGTACAGTTTTGGGCAGGAGAGCTTTGTTTAATGCTATGTTACATTTAATATGGTACAGATACTGCAATTTGAAGTTCATTTTCCAATAGGTATTTGCCAATAATTGAGTTATAGGGCCATTAACTGTGCTTAATGTGCCTTCCCATCATATTTGCTGCAGCGAATTGGATACACTCTGTCGGGCTCACCCCGGATATCGAGTTTGTAAAGGATCATTAACAAAAGTTCCACCAGGACAAGTACAGGGCAGTATTGGATACTGACATACATCCTAGCTTTGGCCGTCTCATAAGGTGGTTATCCTCATAGCGCTGGTCCCAGCGCAACGGGTCCAGTCACTGCATGATTGTGACTGGACAGGATGGTTACGTCTGCAAATAATATTATATTTATGTTTTAGTTAAGCAGAGTAGAAGGGGAGTCAGGTCCCAAATTAATTTCATGACATATTCAGGGACCTTCAGTTATGTGAGGTCACACAAATACTACAATATGTCAAGGTCACCTAGAGGCTCTGAACTAGCAGTGTTGTTCATTCCAAAAAAGCTTTATAAGAAGGTGTCAGTTCAGACCATCCCCAGGCGGTGAAACGGGGTTTGGTTTATATGGGAGTCGATACGAATTAAATCACTCCACCAGGTCTGCTACAACATCAGTAGCAAAGGTTATTTACGTTCCGCTGGGCCACATCCTAGCAGCTGCAGGACGGTCGAATGAGAGAACCCTCCAAATACTTATAATAACCCATTGTCAGACCAGGGTTTTTTTGCCAACTCTATTTTACGTTCAGTTGTATAGTCCCTCTCGGATGAGAGGGGTTACTATTATGATTATTTATTCATTATGAATGTTTCCCTCATCTGTCAATGAAGCAGCAATGGTTATGTAGACTCGTTTCTCACAGCATGAAATCACAGAGCTTTGAAATCTTCACGTAATCACTCATGTGACTCCGAAGTAAAATAGTAAGATTAACGCAGAATTTACCAGTTTGAAGTTTGATCATTATTTTATGAGGAGTAACGATGAGGTATTATGTGCCCTCCGCTCCCAACTCTCATATCACAAAGGTCATCTAGTAGTTCTAGGTTTATAATCTTACTATGTCACTTCAATTACTGTTATCTGTGATTTCACACTGTTTCTTTGAAGATTGATGAGCATGCGCTCTGGCGGGGTTCTTCATGTAATCCCTCATCGTTACTCCTCATAAAATAAAGATCAAACTTCAAACTGGTAAGTCCTCATTTAATCTTACTATTTTCTGCTGCTTTAAAATTTGGGAGATTGTTGAATTATTAGATATGGTGTATTCATGGAATGATGTATTGGATATGTGATGTAAATTGCAGCAGAGCTATTTATCATTCTATTAGCTCTATCACCAAGAGCCATTGTTTATTATTTTGGGATACCAAAATGATTCACTAGTTGACACTCCAGTGGACCAAAGGAACAGTGGTTCTATACAATAATGGATCTGCCCCACTATTATAATCATTAAAGCTTATATATAGCTCAGTGCCACTAACTGAATTAATTTTACTTGACGTGCATTTTTTGCAGAAGTCTATCAATCTTACTTTTAAAGTTGCAATTGTCCAACCATCAGTTGAAAACATGATTATTTCTGTGTGCAGGAAAGAACTGCAGGTGCTGGTTTAAATCGAAGATCGACACAAAATGCTCGATTAACTTAGCGGGACAGGCAGCATCTCTGGAGAGAAGGAATGGGTGATGCTTCAGGTCGAGACCTTCTTCAGTGATGTCGGGGGATTGGGCATTACAGAGATAAAATGTAGTCAGAAACAGTAAGACTGGTCGAAGAACAGGGAAGAGGGAGGGGATGGAGAGAGAGGGAAAGCAAGGACTACTTGAAGTTAGAGAAGTCAATATTCATACTGCTGGAGTGTAAGCTACCCAACTGAAATATGAGGTGCTGTTCCTCTGATTTGCACTGGGCCTCACTGACAATGGAGGAGGCCCAGGACTAAAAGGTAAGTGTGGGAATGGGAGGGGAAGTTAAAGTGTCCAGCAACCGGGAGATCAGGTAGGTTTAAGCGGACTGAGTGCACTTGGTCTCGCCGATATGCAGGAGTCCACACCAGGAACAGTGGATACAGTAGATGAGGTTGAAGGAGGTGCAATTGAACCTCTGCCTCACCCGAAAAGACTGCTGGAGTCGAGGGGGGAGGTATAGGTAAATGTGTTGCATCTCCTGCTATTGCAGGGAAAAGTACTTGGGGATTATTTCTATGATCAGTGTGGAAAAACATCTGTTTCTTAATTTGACTATAAATAGCTTAATACAAATTTTTAGATTGTTTCCACCTGTGAGCTGCTAGGGTTGTCGCTGAGATGATGAATGAAGTATCACCATTAATTTAGAATTATTTTTGTGCTTCTGCTAATTAATTGACCATCATCATTCACTGCATATAAGAATGAAAGCCACATGCTTAAGAGTGAACAGAGTGTAACACGAATTTTTGAGATTTCAATCAGGAGTAAAAGGATTTTTTTTTATGACTAGCTGCACAGGCAAGGCCTGTATTAAAATGTATGTAGATCTTGCTGAGAAACGAAAGCCAAAGAGATTTGATAGAAGAGAACAGAACCATTTCCTCAGGGTGGAGCAGCCCAGGAATAGACAAGAATAAAACTGGAGCCAGGGCATTCTGGATAGTGATAATCGGATTTGCTTCCATATAAAACATTACACTAAACTGAATTCCTCTGCCAAAAAAAGGCCATAATCTAACCTGGGAATAGACTTGTGATTGTCTACCCCTCCCTATATTCCCGATTGCGTTCATGGTTAGATGAACTTAATGACGGCATTTGAAAAGATAAATATCCTTAATTATTTAACAACGCTGTCCATCACTGTCGCCAATTTAAAGGGAAAATACTCAAGAATCCACCAAGAAACTGGATAGATCTGTTTCTTTTGCTGAGATGCACTAGGATTTCCAATGCTATTAAACATTGATGAGAAGTCAGTAACTAAAAGGAGTGCAATGTTGATCTAATTCCGCAGTGGCTTCCATTGGGAAACAAAGAATAAATTAAGTTTTAAACTAACCGAATGAAGAACATTAAAAGAAAATCAATGCAGTTACTGCTACCTAAAACATATTGAACAGACAAAGCTTTCTCCATTTTATTAACAAACATTTTTACGGAAATAAACATGTTGGAATTAACGATATTATACAATGGAGCATATATAACAAGTTATATTTACATGGTATCTCTAACATAGTAAACCACAGAAAGGATATCAAACAAAATTTGACACCAACCTATTTAAAGAGGGACTGAAAAAAATAAGCTAAAGGACAAAGATTACGGGAGGGAATGCTACAACTAAGACCCAGGCAGCAAGAGGTATTTCTCTCCACTGATCGACTGGGGAGAATGCAAGATAAGAACTGAAGGGATACAGATAACTCAGCCTAGAGTGCATCACAGAGATGGGGAAGGGTATGGACATGAAAGATTTAAAAAATGAGGCGGAACTGAACCATGGCACAAGATCAATATTCATAAGAGGGCTATGTTAGTGGGACATGAAGGGAGAATTAGAAACAGAGAAACAGAAAATTGATGCAAGAGTAGGCCATTCAGCCCTTCAAGCCAGCATCACCATTCAATATGATCTTGACTGATCATCCAGAATCAGTACCCCATTCCTGTTGTCTCCCCATATCCCTTGTTTCTGTTAGCCCTAAGAGATATATCCAACTCTCGCTTGAATACATCCAGTGAATTGGCCTCTACTGCCTTCTGTGGCAGAGAATTCCACAGATTCACAACTCTCTGGGTGAAAAGGTTTTTCCTCATCTCAGTCCCAAATAGTCTACCTCTTTTTCTTAAACTGTGACACCTGGTTCTGGACTACCCCATCATTGGGAATCCTTTTCCTGCATCTAGCCTGTCCAATCCCTTAAGAATTTTATATGTTTCTATAAAATTCCCTCTCATCCTTATAAATTCCAATGAATATGGAAACATAGAAACATAGAATATAGGTGCAGGAGTAGGCAATTCGGCTCTTCGAGCCTGCACCTCCATTCAATATGATAATGGCTGATCATCCAACTCAGTATCCTGTATCTGCCTTCTCTCCATACCCTCTGATCACTTTAGCCACAAGGGCCACATCTAACTCCCTCTTAAATATAGCCAATGAACTGGCCTCATCTACCTTCTGTCGAAGAGAATTCCAGAGATTCACCACTCTCTGTGTGAAAAATGTTTTTCTCATCTCGGTCCTAAAAGATTTCCCCCTTATACTTAAACTGTGACCCCTTGTACTGGACTTCCCCAACATCGGGAACAATCTTCCTGCATCTAACCTGTCCAACCCCTTAAGAATTTTGTACGTTTCTATAAGATCCCCTCTCAATCTTCTAAATACTAGCGAGTACAAGCCAAGTCTATCCAGTCTTTCTTCATATGGAAGTCCTGCCATCAGTCTGGTGAACCTTCTGGTGAACCTTCTCTGTTCTCCCTCTATGGCAAGAATGTCTATCCTCAGATTTGGAGACCAAAACTGTACGCAATACACCAGGTGTGGTCTCACCAAGACCCTGTACAACTGCAGTAGAACCTCCTTGCTCCCATACTCAAATCCTTTTGCTATGAATGCTAACATACCATTCGCCCAGTCGATCCATTCTTTCATCATATGTCAGTCCTGCCATCCCGGGAATTAACCTGGTGAACCTACGCTGCACTCCCTCAATAGGAAGAATGTCCTTCCTCAAACTAGGAGACCAAAACTGAACATAATACTCCAGGTGCGGTCTGACCAGGACTCTGTACGACTGCAGTAGGACCTCCTTGCTCCTATACTCAAATCCTTTCGCTATGAAGGCCAACGTGCAATTTTCGTTCTTCACTGCCTGCATACTTACTTTCAATGGCTGATGTACAAGGACACCCAGGTCTCGTGCACCTCTCCTTTTCCTAATCTGGCAACATTCACATAATAATTTGCCTCTTCTCCTTGCCACCAAAGTAGATAACCTTACATTTATCCACATTATACCACATATGCCATGATTCTACCCACTCACCCAACTTATCCAAGTCACCCTGCAGCCTCATAGCATCCTCCTTGCAGCTCACACTGCCACCCTGCTCTCTGTATGGAATATGCACATTCTGCCCGTGACCGCATGGGTTTTCTCCTGGTGCTCCGGTTTCTTCCCACGTCCCAAATGTGTAGGTAAATAGGTGAGAGAGAAGGTTTTCAAAACAGAAAGCTGTGGTGGGAAGGTCTAAAGGGCCTGTCACACTTAGGCGGTTTTTCAGCGGACTGCCCTCGACAGTCAAGTTCGTGGCACTCGCCTGAAAAATCGTGAACTGAAACGGTGAGTGTCAGAGTGGAACACACAAATACACACACATACACATCACAAAGGCGGGGGCCTAGGCATACAGGGGGAGGGCTGTCTAAAATTCACACAGTGCAAATCGAAGGTGATACAGACACACACCGCGATGAACAGGAAAGTTAAATGCCCTGTCGCACGGTGTGACCCCAAGTGAAAGAAAAAAAACAGACTCGTGGTTGTGTATGAGATTCCAAGTTTATGTTCAAGAGTTTATGTTCAAGAGTTTAACCGAGTTCCCACGGGTATGTCATTTCTGCGATGTTCCAAGTTCCTCTCCTGTTACTCTTGAGCCAACCGTGAATGAAGGTCTGTTTTAATAAGCAACAGTATTAAAGAAGACATCTCCATCCTGCGGCTTTGAGTTAAAGATAGAATTCAGCGCGGCCGCATCTATTGATATGACCTACAAAGGGAAAATGCGCACAGTCCAGTGGCAGAGCAGTTATACTTATGATTTGTTTGAAACACACATCACGTAGATAGAAGACCAGCGGGCGGGGGGTTGTTATATTTTAATTGAATTTACTGCCAGGTCTACACACTGCGGGGAGACGGGAGATGAAATCTTTGAATGTGGACGGATGTCTCCGCGCCTGCTCGTTCTAAACGGAATATATTTTTAGTTGCCTTTTAAGCCAGGCTTTGGTTTTATTCCTTGCTTTTGTTTATTCGCACACACTTTTCATGTGTGAGGGTGTGAGAAGTCCATGCCGGGTGCCGGCCGGCCGCAGGCACTGTTCTTTCACATCAGTAACACATCAGATTGTTGGGACGGAGCTCAGGGTTCACCTCCTGAGCTGCTTTGGTGCCCAGGAGTTGAGGTGGAGAGAGGTTGGGGGGGTTGGGGGGGGTGGGGTGCGCGGGCATCATTAATCTGTCTGGGGTGACAAGGCTCTTGGGTTAGGCTGAGATCATTCTCTGCGGGATGATCTTAGTGCGGGAGACAAGTGTAGGAGTGGTGTACTGACTGTGTGGGCAGACACTTTGCTAGTGATTGCCCACCAGTCTCAAAAGCCGCTGTGTCTCCCTGTTCTTGGAATAGCCGGGGGCAATCAAACAGCACAATAACCCCCTCCCCGTCCACGGCAACACGAAGGGCAACGATCCCAAGGCTTTAGCGTCAGAAACAGCGGGCAGGCGGCAACCACCCGCCATAACGTTTCTGGTCTGCAGTGTGCAATAGGCACCAAAATACACTGCATCTTTAGAAAGGAAAAATACAAAATATCTCAATCCGACAGGGTAGGCCTTAGTCATGGTGCTGTACAACACGGAAACAGGTCCTTCAGCCCAGCTTGGCCGTGCCATCCAATTTGGTGTCTTGGGGTAGTCCTATTTGCCTGCATGTGGCCCATAGTCCTCTAAACCCTTCTCATCCATTTACCTGTCGTTAATAACCTCAATAAAATTCCTGCTTCAGTTTCCTGGGTCCAACTCAGACAGAAGTCTGCCCCCTTTCCAGGGTTGATCGCTCCACTGTTTATAATGCTCTCTGCATTATGAAATCCTCGACAGTGGGCAATCAGTACACTTGTCTCCCGTACTAAGTCACCCCAGCCCCCCCCCTCCCTCCTCACCCCCCCCCCCCCTCCCTCCTCCCTCCCCCCCCCCCACTTTTCCATCCCAACTCCAGTCCCGTCCTGACCCCCTGGGAAACTGAAGGGAGTGACAATCAACTGCCACGGATACAAATAATGTCATACACAATAAAGGGCAGATGCTGGTTGACAAAAAGTGAACACACGGTGCTGGAGTTACACCAAGACGCAGCAGAAATTTGGAAAGTTGTGTTCGCGAGTTCCGACGTTCCCGCTACATTAATTGTACGTGATTACCATGAGTGAAAACTCGGGGTCACTCGTGAGTCGACGCGCACCGTGAGACAGGGGTTTAAGACGGCTAAAGCACTGTACGGTAAGTCCTTTAAAAGGGATGAGAAGGGGGGAGAAGGAGTGGTGACACTTTTAAGAAGCCAAACAACTATTAATAAGCCAGAGATACACAGCTGTGAAGTTTGGCGGGCATTTAACCGAATACCCGCCAAAAAGTCGGTTTTCCTTGGTTCTGAAAACTCGTGCTTAAGTTTTTTTTCCCCTCAATGAGCCAATGAAAATGCCCATTCAGTAAAGGAGATTAACTAAAACAACCTACGACTAGCTCGACTACCTATAACAACATGGCGACCCCAGTACAACGGAACCTTCGACTACAAAAGTATTGATTTTCACAATTGCGACCAATTATTGGTCGCAGAAAAATTTTCAACGTTTTGAAAAATTTGTGGCGAGCATACTGAGGCCGCGACTAGTTCCCAGAATGCGGAAACTCCTCGCGACCAGGAAGGAAACTCACCAGAGACCACCAGCGAACATGTGGCGACTATGTGCCGATCATGTGGCGAGCGCAGAGTCTCCTGCACTTGCCTAAAACGTTGCCTAATTGGGGCAAGCACTTGAGGCTTTTATTTTATGTCTTACAGTACTGTTGGCAAAATTACTTTTAAGCCATTTCCAATGCTCTTTTTCATTGAACTGTTTAGATGCTTAACAAATCACCGATTCCTTATTTTTCTATTTTAAAATACCACCAAGACCAGTTTCACTCCTGCAAATCCGGTCCATTTTGTTTCTTTCCAATTATTTTGAAGCAGTGGTAACAATTACAAATAAGTACCAATTTAGTGTATTACATGTACACGGTCCCATATGAGCCTGATAAAATTAACAAGCTAAGATTACTTTGCAGTTACTGCAAAATTTGGTCCAATAAGATACAGTTTGATATTTTCACACATGTCTACTACAACATTGCTCCTTCACAAATACAAATAGGGTCCTCATGCTGATTTTAAGTATGGCAGTTCCTATGTGTGGAGGTTGTGATTGTCACTATAGTGCAAATAAAAAAAACTATTTATTTTATGTAAGAATGGCCACAGTAGCTTGATTTTTTAATTAGTAGTAGGCAAATAAATTATCTGCTGCTTTCTCCATAGCGTAAGACATACTGTACCATATACCACATGAGCTTAAATCAATATTGTCATTTACCCTCAAGCTGTATGTTTATATTCTTATTTAGACCAGAACTATCAATGAAACAACAATGTTGAACACAGTATTTTCTAAAGCTTCAAGGACAAAATCCAAATGCAAGTAAACATCAGCCAGAATCTCAGCAGGTGATGAACTGCCTGGATTTATGGAGCAGATTTCTGGCTATTTATGAGTGTACAGTTAAAATTATGTATCACTACCGAGTGCCTCAGTTTTATTGGTCCATAACTTCAATGCCAGTTTATAATTTGTATATTATGTGCTTTTGCATCAGTGTATATTTAACTGATTATGTTTTCTCCACTTGCTATTAAGACCCAACCCTGCTGTCTGCTGGCCTTATCATTTACAATCTTTCAAATTTCTCACTGAAGAGCTCGCATTCATAGCGATCAAATATCACCAATTCTGAATCCTGTCATTCTTCACTTACAGGATATATCCTTGTACTCTTTCAGCTTGATTATTTTTCAACCCAATCCACGCTGTCCATTCACCTTGTTCCTCCTCATCTGCGACACCTCGCATTTTCTGACTTATTACAATGATATAAAATGAATTTGGTTCTGCCACTGTTTGACATAATACCATGTTACATTCGTGTTAGCTTTTAATTAAATCTTTTACTGTTAAAAATATCCATCCTAAAATTCAATATCAAGATCTAATTAACTGTCAGTCAGTCATTGCAATGAAGCAAGCTAGCTATAGGTTTCTCTCACTAGCTTGCAGTTCCATATTTATTTTGTGTCTCTTCAAAGAAAGTTTCCATTCATTTTTTAAAACTTTTTTGATACTCCTTTGGCTCCTGCTACAATAACCTGTGGCCAAACTTCACGTGAACACAAAAAAATAGCAGGAGTAGGACATGAGCCCCCTCAACCCTGCCCATCCCTTCAATATGATAATGGCTTATCTGTGCTGGCCCCAACTCTTCTTCTGTGCCACTTCTCTCCAGTGATGCAGCCTGTCCCGCTTCAGTATTTTCTGTCTACCCTCAATTCGTTAATCTATCAAATGTTTGTTTATCTTAATGTTTTTTTTTAATGATCTGGTCTCTCCCATTCTCATAGGCAGAGATTCAATGTTTGAGAGAGGAAATGTTTATGCACCTTAGTTTCAAATGACTGGGTCCTTATTTTGTCATATGTCCTCTTATCTGTGACTTTTCCACGTGTGAAAACATCTCAACATCCACCCTGTCAAGCTACTTTAGCATCTTATATGCTCGAAAAAGGGCACGCCTCATGCTTCCAACAGCCAAGGAATACAAACCTAAACTGTCTAGTCTGATTTGATAGAACAACCCTCCCATGCAAAACTCTCCCTTGGACAATCCCAAAAGCCACTATATCCATATTGTGGGCAATGGGACTAAAACATTGCACAGTAATCCAGGCCTCAGCAACAGTGGCGCAGCAGTAGAGTTGCTGCCTTACAGCAAATGCAGCGCCCGAGACTACGGGTGGTGTCTGTACAGAGTTTATACGTTCTCCCCATGACCTGTGTGGGTTTTATCCATGATCTTCGGTTTCTCCCCACACTCCAAAGACTAATGGGCCTGTCCCACTTAGGCGACTTTTTAGGCGACTGCAGGAGACTATGCAGTCGCCACATGGTCGGCACATGTTTGCGGGTGGTTACCGGGGAGTCACCTTCATGGTCGTGAGGAGTTCCCGCATTTTGGGAACTAGTCACGGTCTCATTAAGGTCACTGTGAATTTTTCAACGTGTTGAAAAATTAGCGGCAACTAGAATGAAGCCGACTTGGAGAATAGCGAGAATTCCCGAGCCATAGGTGGGCCGCCAGGGTTGCCAGGAGGTCGAAGGTTCTCAGTGGTTCTCGTAGGTTGTATCCGGTGCTGAACGGTAAATTTCATTGGCTCATTGGGATAAAAATAGGTAAGCAGTAGTTTTCAGAATCAAGGATAACCGACCGTTAATGTTAAATGTCCGCCGAGCTTCACAGCCGTGTATCTCTGGCTTCTTAAAAGTTGTCTCCACTCCTTCTACCCCCTTCTCCCCCTTCTCACCCCCTTTTAAAGGACTTACCGTACACTGTGCTTTAGCCGTCTTTTTACAGCGCCAACCTTCCTGTTAATCGTGGTGTGTGTCTGTTTCACCTTGGCTTTGCACCATATGAATTTTTCAGACAGCGCTCCCCCCGCTTGCCCTGTCCCCTGCCTGCATAACAAACTGGTGAAGGATGCAATGTCTTTGTGTGTGTGTGTTCCACTCTGACAGTCGCCCTTCCAGTTGCCGGCTTTTCAGGCGACTGCCGGCAACTTGACAGTCGCCAGCATGCCCATTACAGGTTTGTAGGTTAATTGCCTTGGTAAATGTAAAATTTGGCCCCAGTGGGTGTAGGATAGTGTTAATATGTGGGGATCGCTGGTCAGCGTGGCCGAAGGACCTGTTTCTGCACTGTATCTCTAAACTGAACTAAACTAAACACCCTGTTCAAATGTAGCAACATCTCCATATTTTTAAACTCCAATCAACATGTGTTTATTCACAACTATGTGTGGTATCGGTACCCGGACACGGCGCCAACAGACAAGAAGCTGAAGCAAAGAAGTCGAAGCCAAAGAACCAAATGAAAACAAGGCCGAAACGGCAATGAACCGAAAGAGTCCGAAGACGAAGTGCCTACTAACTGAAAGGATGGGACGCATAAATGTTCCCTGCAGTACAGTTCGGACCTCTGCACTATCAGAATGTGCAACGAGCTAAACAACAAGCACTAAAAGAACATGCAGGTCATTTCATTAGACCAATGCAGTTGTCAGGCGAAGCTATTGCCAAGTTGTGGTGGTGGATAACTAATGTCTCACGATATATTAGAGACATTCTGACTCAATAACCTTCAGGTTACAAACTACTGTGAGTGCTTCGGGGTGGGGAGCCACTGATCCCAAGTCTAACTGCGGCGGCAGATGGAATTGGAAGAGGCATTAATCCTGCAGAGGCATGGGATAAACTATGTAGAATTGCTGGGTGCATTCTGTGGCCTAAAAGCATTCTGCTCAATAATGCATGATTTGCATGTGCAGCTTCAGATTGACAATACCACAGCTGTTGCATATCAATCACATGGGTGGAATTAGGTCATTATTATGTGACAATCTGGCTAACCTCATCTGGCACTGGTGCATTACAAGAAATATCTAGGTCTCAGATATCTACCTACCAGGTAGAGATAACGTGAAAGCGGCAGACACCAGGTCACGTAAATTCAATGACAACATTGAAGGAATGCTGAATCCAAAAGTTTCAAAATGATTGTCAGCAGTAATGGTGGATGCATTCTCGCTACATTGGGGACGTACGTACTTACGCTCATTCTGCCTCATCAGTCAATGTCTCACCAAAAGAGAGCACGACTATGCTTTAGGCGTTTGGTAGTTCCTAACTGGTCCATACATCCATAATTCCCATTGGTTCTGAGACTGATGACACAGCCATTCATGATTATCCCCAAATTCAGCAACTTGTTGGTTCACCCTGGGACAGGAGAGAGTCACCCTTTACATGATCGTATTAATCTGTTGATTTGTATCTTCTGACCAGACTGTTCCAGGGACTCGGACTATCGAGTATGACCGTGGATGTGATTACGGTGGCCTGGAGAGATAGTACTAAAAAACGATATGTATCTCATATTAAGAAATGGGAGATGTTCTGTTTACAGTCAAATATATCTTATCCTACTGCAGGCATACCGGATGTATTGGAGTTCCTTGCTACATTGCATTTTGATGAACAGATAAACTATAGTGCCATTAATAGTGCTCGGTGCTTTGTCCTCCTATTTAGGGCAAGGGTCCGGACAACACTCTGTCGGATCTCATCTATTGGTGGCCCAATTCATGAGAGGTATTTTAACAAAAACCCTCCCAGACCCAGATATTATGAAATCTGGGATGTGAGCATAGTTCTCACACTGGTTCGGCAATGGGCTCCAATTACATCTCTGCCTTTCCAGAAGTTAACGCTCAAAGTGGTCATGTTCATGGTATTAGTGTCAGCGCAATGGGTCCAGATATTGCAAAAGTTACGACTAGACAGCATGCATTCTCCTATATATAATATTATGTTTTATGTATATGATCTAATCAAACAAAGCAGGCCAGGGATGGCTGTAACCAAAATAAGCTTAAAGTATACCCCATTGACCTGAGACCATGTGTCGTTATGCACCTGAGTCAATATATTAAGGTCATCAAGAGTCTCAGAGGCTCTGAAACAGCAATGCTCATCAGCCACAAAAAGCCTCATACAAAGGTGTCAGTACAAACTATTTCTAGATGGCCGAAACAGGTTTGCATTATGCTGGAGTAGACACTGATGTGTTTAAATCTCACTCCACCAGGGCGGCGTCAACGTACGCAGCAAAGGCGCAGGATGCGCCTTTAGACCAAATCCTCACTGCAGGATGGTCAAGTGAAGGAACCGTTTTCACAATTAATGATAAACTTGTCCTCGCAATGGAAGGATTTGGGGATGCTGTTTTGGGTTCTGTTTGAGTTCTCTTTTGAAATTTCCCCTGCGAAAGAGGGGTTATTATTGTTCTTTTATTTTTTTAAGGCGTTCATTGTATAGTTTAAACAATGTTCTATACATCATTTGTTTATCCTGTGTCAACCGAAGCAGTGTGTTGTATGGAACTGTATCTACGGCATGAAATCACAGAGCTTTGAAATCTTCACGGAATCACTCACGTGACTCCGAAGTAAAATAGTAAGATTAAATGATAACTTACCAGTTTGAAGTTTGATCTTTATTTTATGAGGGATTACGTACCCTCCCCTCCCGGCCCTCATAATCGCAAAGATCATCTGGTAGTTCTAGTCTTCTGACTTACTATATCACTTCAACTGTAGTTACTTTAATTTCATGCCGCTGCTTTGAAGTATGACGCGCAGGCGCTCTGGCGGGGCTTCTTCACGTAATCCCTCATCGTAACTCCTCATAAAATAAAGATCGAACTTCAAACTGGTAAGTTCTCATTTAATCTTACTATTTTACTCTGAATTTAAAAAAAGGGTGATAGCTAACCACTGCCCATTATGAATCCAATTCCATTTTGCTTTTCCCTTAACAGGGAGATAATCCATTACCATTTCCTTTCTGCGTTGCTGAAATTACATTTTATCTCTTTCATAGAGACTATAAGGTTATTAGAATAGTGTCTAATCTGTTTCTCAGGTTGAATGGAAAGTGTATCTCTGTCATTATGGCTAACATATATATATTTTCAATCAGCATTACAAAAATAGCAGAATGTCAGTTTCTTCACTGCTGTTTATGGGGCTCTGCAATGGACAATTAGGGGCCAGTATGATTTTGCAATCTTAACAATGGCTTTGTTGACTGTGGACACTGTAGATACACTGGGGTTGTGAAACGTGTTACATGATTGTAAGCACTTTCCTACTTTAATGGCTTTGTACCCTTATAAGTGTACTATCTTTAGGCAGTAATTAACCTATTTATTTCGAACAGTTTAACACTTTGTTAAGAAAAGTATGATAAAATGAACGTGGAGTGTGAGATTTACTAAATGCAACATATTCCCACCTTCTGGATTGTTTTTTATTTAAAGATTTATGCACAACAGGAAGAATGCACAGTTATGTGTTTCTTTTTGACTACTCCAAGCTTCATTACACAAATGGTAATTTTGGATGTACAATGCAAATAAATCACAATTGATCTAATTTCAAAATTTCAACATAATATTAAATAAAGAAACCAAATTTTAAGAAAATTCGGCCCTTCGAGCCAGCACCGCCATACAATGTGATCATGGCTGATAATCCACTGATTTTACTTCGGAGTCACGTGAGTTAGCGAGCGTATGCCGTCTTCAGAAACGCCGGGTTCAGATACACGGCTCCAAAGACGCTGACTGCAGAGCCGCTGGCAGTTCAGCAAATAGCAGCAACTCTGGTGCTTAAGAGCACTGGGGCCACTCCTGTCGGGAGGAAGGCCAAGAGAAAAACGGCCAGGCCTGTCGACTCTGATGAGTCAGGCCAGGAAGACTCCCCTCCTTCAAATAAAAAGGTTTGGGGACGTCTTGACAAAATGGAATACCTCATAGAACAAATGTTCAACCATGAGGTGTTCCAGTCGGGGTTGCATACCCCCAGGTTTACCCAACAGCTCTCAGGAGCAACCTCAAGCAGAGGTCCGTATGGCGAGGAGCAGTACAGGCATGAACAACAATATGCCTAGGAGTATGAATGGGAACCCATAACAGCAGCACCTTTTCAAGGGCTGCATGATACCTCCCTTGAGCATGACTCGGGAGAGCCAGGGCAGTATCAATCTGACCCTGAAGTTGGTGTCACTGCAGAAGAGCATGCACCAAAGCACATGAGCTATGCTCCAGGTGTGCCGGATGTCGCCAGCAATTTTGCCATACCGGCGGGAACTGGTGAAGCGATGGATGAAAATCTGGCCAGTAATATTAAGTATATGGCCTATCACCAGCTCCAGGACTCCATAATGGAGGAAACTTCCCTACGATATCAAACACTCGTTAACCTGAGCCGGGTCGCTCAAAGTCCCCACCGTGAACTCGGCCATCTGGGGGCAAATGAGTGCATCCATGCGGGGGCAGGAGTTGTGGTTTCAGAAACTCCTCAAATTGGTAAAGGGATAAAATTGGACCATTAGAGAACCAGAATGGACAGCTATCTGCAGAGCCAAAAGAGATGGGGGAGATATTGAACAATTTCTTTTCTTCGGTATTCACCAAGGAGAAGGATATTGAACTCTGTGAATTAAGGGGAAAAAGTAGAGTAGCTATGGAAACTATGAGATTCAAAGAGGAGGAAGTACTGACCCTTTTGAAAAATATAAAAGTGGATAAGTCTCCAGGTCCTGACAGGATATTCCCTAGGACATTGAGGGAAGTTAGTGTAGAAATAGCAGGAGCTATGACAGAAATATTTCAAATGTCATTAGAAACGGGAATAGTGCCGGAGGATTGGCGTACTGCGCATGTTGTTCCATTGTTTAAAAAGGGTTCAAAGAATAAACCTAGCAATTATAGACCTATTAGTTTGACGTCAGTGGTGGGCAAATTAATGGAAAGGATACTTAGAGATAATATATATAAGCATCTGGATAAACAGGGTCTGATCAGGAACAGTCAACATGGATTTGTGCCTGGAAGGTCATGTTTGACAAACCTTCTTGAATTTTTTGAAGCGATAACTAGGGAAATTGATGAGGGTAAAGCAGTGGATGTTGTCTATATGGATTTCAGTAAGGCCTTTGACAAGGCTCCCCATGGAAGGTTGGTTAAGAAGGTTCAATCTTTGGGTGTTAATGGCGGAGTAGCAAGATGGATTCAACAGTGGCTGAATGGGAAATGTCAGAGAGTAATGGTGGATGGCTGTTTGTCAGGTTGGAAGCCGGTGACCAGTGGGGTGCCTCAGGGATCTGTGTTGGGTCCACTGTTGTTTGTCATGTACATCAATGATCTGGATGATGGGGTGGAAAATTGGATAAGTAAGTATGCAGATGATACTAAGATAGGTGGTGTTGTGGATAATGAAGTAGATTTTCAAAGTCTACAGAGAGATTTGGGCCATTTGGAAAAGTGGGCTGAAAGATGGCAGATGGAGTTTAATGCTGATAAGTGTGAAGTGCTACATCTTGGCAGGACAAATCAAAATAGGACATACATGGTAAATGGTAGGGAATTGAGGAATACTGTGGAACAGAGGGATCTAGGAATAACTGTGCATAGTTCCCTGAAGGTGAAATCGCATGTAGATGGGTGGTAAAGAAAGCCTTTGGTGTGCTGGCCTTTATAAATCAGAGCATTGAATATAGGAGTAGGGAAGTAATGTTAAAATTGTACAAGGCATTGGTAAGACCAATTCTGGAGTATGGTGTGCAATTTTGGTCGCCTAGTTATAGGAAGGATGTCAACAAAATAGAGAGAGTACAGAGGAGATTTACTAGAATGTTGCCAGGGTTCCAGCAACTATGTTACAGAGAAAGGTTGAACAAGTTAGGTCTTTATTCTTTGGAGCGCAGAAGGTTAAGGGGGGACTTGATTGAGGTCTTTAAAATGATGAAAGGGATAGACAGAGTTGACGTGGATACGTTTTTCCCATTGAGGGTAGGGAAGATTCAAACAAGAGGGCATGACATGAGAATTAAGGGACACAGGTTTCGGGGTAACGTAAGGGGGAACTTCTTTACTCAGAGGGTGGTGGCTGTGTGGAATGAGCTTCCTGCAGAAGTGGTGGAGGCAGGATCGATTTTAACATTTAAGAGTAAAGTGGATAAGTATATGGACGTGAAGGGAATGGAGGTGTATGGTCTGTGTGCAGGTAGATGGGACTAGGGGAAAACAAATGGTCGGCACGGACTGGAAGGGCCGAGAGGGCCTGTTTCCGTGCTGTAATTGTTATATGGTTATATGGTTATATGGTGGGTGCAGGAATAACGGCGTTTGGGCAAATGGTCCAAGGGGCACCGCTATCACGCACACACCAGGACACGCTGGCCCTGCTGTGCAATGTTCATTTTGAGCTTAATTGTATATGGAAGATAGCCATCAAACCAACCCTCTACCAATGCTTTGCGGTATTGTGCAGATCCTCTATTGTCCAGACATCCAACTTGCTATTTGGGGAGGATCTGGCAAAGCAAGTAAAAGAACTGGATGAGGAGGCAAAAACAATCGGCATCATCAAAACATATCCCGGGGGCAGGATTCTGCCTCGCAAGTCATACCCGTTCAGGCGAGCTACAGACGCTGGAGCAGATCAAGGACCGAGCTGGGGGTTTCCAGCTACACGCCGCTGCCACGCACCACTGCACACCCCCAACATGGCCAGGAGACTAAGGAATCCAAGAGCAACCATGGAGGCACGAGTAACTGGTTTAGTCCAGGATATATCCTCTGGGGATCAGCCACCGGTTGGGGGTAGATTGCAATTGTTCTATGATGAATGTAGCTGCATAACATCAGATCTATTCATACTGAACAGTATCCGGGGGTCTCAAATCGAGTTTATTTCAGAAGTACATCCACCCGCAAAAAATACACCTGGTCAGGTATTGTTTTTTTCAAGACCAGAAACTCTACAGGTGAATGATGAAATTGGGATTTTATTTCAAAAAGGGGTAATTGAAAGGACGGCATATCAGCCTCAGCAATTTGTGTCCAATATATTCTCCAGGCAAAAGAAGGATGGTGGGTGTTGAGTCATTCGGGACCTAACCCGACTTAACTCTTATGTCCCGTATAGGCATTTTAAAATGGAAACTTTCAGTACTGCTAAGCAACTGGTATCAAAAGGTTGTTATATGGCAACCATAGATATGAATGATGCATATTATTCAGTACCAATTCATCACCAGTACCGTAGATACTTGAAATTTAGTTAGATGGGATAGTTGTGGCAATTTAAAGCTTTGCCCAATGGGTTAACCTCAGCCCCTAGGTTATTCACAAAATTGATGAAACCAGTATTAGGGCTACTCCGCGCCCAAAATCACATTGTGATGGAATACTTGGATGATGTTCTGATTATAGGCAAAATTCAGGAGGCAGCTGAGTGTAGATGATATGTGTATACACCTTTAATTGATAGTAACGATGTCCATGCTAACCACTCCCCCACCAGTTAGTATAATTGTAACCTACACGCCCCTAGCTCTCTCTCTGGTGATCGTGACAGACCACTTACAGCTAGGGCAATAATGTATGATTAATAAAGTAGTGAAGATCTAATGGTATCCGTGAATCTACTTTACATGGTGTCAGATGTGGGATTATTGAGACACCGGGACCGTGGGCTGCGTGACTCGAGACATGAGGCGCTGAGTCGGAGAGCCCAGGGCATGGTCGCGGGAGATGTTGCGGAGGTTCAGCAGGGCCAGGTAGGTGTCGGAGCGGGAAAGGCGGCAACGTTCCAACAATCCTTTGGCACTGCGGACCGCGCACTCGGCCAGTCCGTTGCTCTGCGGGTATTCCGGGTTGCTGGTGTAATGATGAAAGTTCCATCGTTCGGCAAAAGCGCGGAACTCGGCACTGGTTAACTGGCTGCCGTTGTCTGACTGCAGGCTGACTGGGGACCAGAAGATGGCAAAGTGGTGGCGCAACTTCTCGATGATGACGAAAGAAGAGAGGGAGTGTAGCTGGTGAACTTCAAACCAGCTGGAGTGAGAGTCGACAAGCACCAGGAAGTGCTTTCCATGCCACTCAAAGATGTCGGTTGCCAGTGCAGACCAGGGCAGGTTAGCAGCTGGCTTCAGGATGCCCGTGGCCACCATCTCGTGAAGAGCAGACTCGACCCTGCCCCTCATGGCGAAGGACTCACGGTGCGGAGGACAGATAACCAGCGTGATGTCAGGATTGAGGGCAATCTTGTAGCTGCAGGGCAACTTCCCCAGCTTCGAGTCAAAACGGTCAGGGTATTCGGCCAGCGGGTCCAGGGGTGCCTCTACGATGCAGACATCACTGTGGAAGCTCACCAATCCGAGGTCCTGGCAGGCCTCCACGCCGAGCAAGGGGTCACATTTACCGTCTAGCAGGAAGAAAGAGAGGGACCGAGAGGTCTTCAGCACTCTGCAGTGGAGAGTGGCCTTCCCCACAGGAACAAGTACGCCACCCCCATAGGCATGCAAAACAGCACTGTCTGTGGAAACAAGCTCATTATTTCTTATCTTCCTGAACAGGCTTGTTGACATAACATTAGCAGCAGCCCTCGTGCCCACCTTAGCAGAGAAGGCCATGCCATTCACCGTGACTCGGACGGTCGGTTCCGTTATCAGAGCAGGTGCACCTCGCAAGGAAAACACACTCAGTTCGCTCTGAGAAGAGCCAGTCAGACAGGGGGAGTTCATCATGCTGGAGATGGGAACCAGACGTGGTATCATCACGTGTCAAGTAGCAAGACGGTTTCTGCTGTGGCTGTGCAGGGTTCCCACGGGAGCGGCATGCCGCCAAGAAATGGTTGGGCTGTTGCAGAAATTACAGGTTTTCCCCAACGCCGGGCAGACATTAGCACGGTGCGAAACAAAGTTACAATTCGGACAGCGTTGACGTGGTCTGGAGCCCGGCGGAGGCCGTAATGCCCCCCCGCTGCCACTTTCGCGGCCTAGTGCCTTGCCCATTCCTCTGGGGTCCCCCTATCGTCCTTCTCCCGTCTGTCTCCCGGCTGCGGTGCCACTTTCTCCAGCTTCCTCGCCCTTCTCTTCGCCGTCCCCCCCGATGCCCTCATCGCCCAGGGGTTCTCCTGTCCGTAGCCCCCACCATGCCCCAGCGTCGTCCCCGCTTGTTCCCATCAGGGAAGGAGGTGATGGCGAGGTTCGGACCCGGTCTGGTCGCCTGGTCAGGCCGCCGGTCCGTTACGGCGATTGCGTGTGATTCTGTATTCCCGTGCCTTACTGTTTGCATTTAACCTAGCGCATGAGACGTGGTCGCCCTGTCACTCACTGTTTGTTTTGTAGAGGAAGGATGTAGATGATATGTGTATACACCTTTAATAGTAAGATTAAACGAGAACTTACCAGTTCGAAGTTTGATCTTTATGTTATGAGGAGTAACGATGAGGGATTACGTGAAGAAGCCCCGCCTGGCGCTGGAACGGCATACTTCAAAGCAGCGGCATGAAAAACACAGAAAACAATAGCCGGAGTAAGATAGTAAGGCTCATCATAGATTTAGAACTACCAGATGATCATTTATTTTATGAGGGTGTGGAGTGGAGGGCACGTAATCCCTCATCGTTACTCCTCATAAAATAAAGATCAAACTTCGAACTGGTAAGTTCTCGTTTAATCTTACTATTTTACTTCGGAGTCACGTGAGTGAATACGTGAAGATTTTGAAGCTTCTGTGTTTTTCATGTCGTAGAATTCTTCCATACGACAGTCCGGCTAGGTCAACACATACATGAGAAAAAACCAGACTAGTTTTAGTTCTTTCCATAAATCTTTTAATGATAAAAGAACATATAATAACCCTCTTTTTACACCTGAGGGAACCATTACAAAGTGATAAAAGATATAAGTGATAACATAATTGATAATATCAATCAATAGTGAAACAAAGCAGGTGATTATAGTGAACCCAACACCGCGTGTCCAAAGCCTGTCATTGTGTGAACAGGTTTATTGTAGAACTTTGAAAAAGTTTCTTCTTTACACCACCCTGCGGTTTCTAAAATATGTTCGAGTGGTACGTCCTGTAACTTCGCCGCGGATGTAGCTGCTGCCCTGGTGGAGTGAGATTTGAACACATCAGTGTACTCCTGCTAAAAGTAACACCTGTTTTAACCACCTTGAGATTGTTTGCACTGAAGCTTTTGTGTGTGGTTTCTTATGCGTAATCATTAATGTTTTTTCATCACCTCGAAGAGTTTTGGTAACTTTTACATAATGATTCAAATGTTTAACTACACACAACGTTGGATCAATGGGACAAGCTTGAAACATTACCTTCGCTCCAGTTCTCCCTGGTCTGCTTTGTTTGATCAGATCGTAAACATAGAACACAATGTTATCTGCAGTCACATGCATACAGTCTAAACGTAACATTCGTAATGTTTGCACCCTTTGAGCTGAAACCAATGCCATTAACATTACTAATTTAAATGTTAACTTTTCCAATGACAAAACTTCGATTGGAGTCCATTGCCGAAGTAAAGTAAGTACAATGCTAACATCCCAAATTTCTGTATATCTTGGTTTGGGTGGATTTTTGTTAAAGATTCCTTTCATAAATCTGGATATTAATGGATGTGATCCAATTGATTTCTGGTCAGAGATTTGTCATAAATAAGATGATAAGGCACTACGTGCACTATTAATGGCACTGTAACTTAAGTGTTGTTCAAAATGCAACTTGGCAAGGAACTCCAATATGTTTGCAATGTTCACAGTATGATAGGATATATTTGACTGTCTGCAAAAATTTTCCCATTTCTTTATATGTGTCATATATTGTCTCTGAGTGCTATCTCGCCATGATGTGACTATAATATCCATAGTTCTATCCGACAATCCAAGCTCCTGTAGTGGTCTGGTCAAAACCTGCAGATTAACAAATTCATATAAGCATGTAATGGATGAATTTCTTTGGTTACTGGTTTTATCAATAAATCACTGCTGCTAGGAATTGACATATTTGGTTCTTTAATCATGTTTAACATCAATGGGAACCATGGTTGTGTCGGCCAATTTGGAATTACCAATAATCCTGTGGCAGAATCGTGTTCTATTTTCTTCAGACATTGCTGAACCAGAGCAAATGTCGGAAAAGCATAAAAGAACATATTCCCCCAGTTTAGTGAAAAAGCATCTACTGCTACTGCGTCTGGATCTGGTTCCCAAGACACATATTTAGGCAATTGATGATTTAGTCTTGATGCAAACAGATCAATGTCTGGTAACCCATATTGAGTCACAATTTTACTGAAAATTTCTGGGTTCAACATCCATTCTGTGTTGTCTTTAAACATCCTTGATCTATTGTCTGCCACCACATTGTCTTTACCTGAGATGTAATTTGCCGAAATCCAAATTTCGTGCTTAATACACCATTGCCATAATCTGATTGACCAAACAATCACATGATACCGATCAGACTCCACCCATGTGATTAATATATGCAACAGCTGTTTATTGTCTAATTGTATCAGTACATGCAGATTCTTTTTTGTAGAACAATATGCCTCCAACCCATAAAATGCACCCAATAATTCTAAATAGTTAATACCATATGTTTGGAGATACATTTCCTCTTGGACAGTCCATCTGCCCCCACAGCTGGTGAATGAATCTGTCGCCCCCCATCCAAGAGCACTAGCATCTGTTTGTAAAATTACTTCAGGCTGTGGTATCAGAATGTTTTTAGCAGCTTGTGGGACATTTTCAATCCACCATTGTAATTCCAATAAAGCTTCTTTTGTTAATTGCATAGGCCTATAAAAATGGCCTGCTCTCTTTTTTAGAGCTCTTATGTTGTCCCTTTGAAGGTTTTGGTAATGTAATGGACCAAATTCTACTGCAGGAAATGCTGCTACTAATTTACCAATAACCTTTGCTACTTCTCGGATGGAGGGATAACGTTTGTGAATGAGACCCCTACAGGTCACTAAAATATCATCAATCTTATCTGTTGGCAAAGTTACTAACATAGTAACTGAGTTAATTACAAACCCCAAATAGTTAATTGACTGTGCTGGCTGCAGCTGGGACTTAATTGGATGAATCAAGAAACCTAACTTCTCAAATAAAGTTTTAGTTGCTGAAACTGATTTTTCAGCTGATTCCTGATTACTATTGATGATTAAAATGTCATCCAGATAAGCCATAATGATGTGCTTTTGTGCTCTTAATTGTGCTAAAGCTGGTTTCAACAGCTTTGTAAAGCGCCTGGGAGCTGAACTTAACCCATTTGGTAAAGCTTTGAATTGCCACAGCTGTCCCAGCCAATTAAATTTTAAATACCTTCGAAAGAACTGATGGATTTGGTACTGAATAGTACGCATCCTTTAAATCAATTGTAGCCATATAACAACCTGCTGATATCAAATGTCTTGCAGTGTTAAATGTTTCCATTTTAAAATGTTTATATTCGACAAATTTATTAAGGTTTGTAAGGTCCAGAATAATTCAGCAACCACCATCTTTTTTATTTCTTGGAAATATATTTGACACAAATTGATGCTCATGTTCAACAGCTTTTTCAATAACACCTTTTTTAAACAATTTGTCAATTTCCACATTAATTTCTGCCTCTTCAATTACAGAAAACATGAAACCATAAGCAGGTTTATTTTGTACCGGAGAATTAACACCTTCTTTAAATATAATAGTAGCTCCTGAAACTGTTTGTAAAATAAACCGATCAGATGTGATGGCAAGCCATTCATCATAAAACATTTGTAATCTCCCTCCAACTGGAGATTTGTCCACAGTTTCTTTAAGCATAGAATAAATTTTTTGTACCTCTCCATATGAACGTGGTGGTCTCCTTCTCTCCGTATACGGGTGAACATTAGGCTGTGTCGGATGATAATATTTTCTTATCATACTCCTGCCTCTGTTTCCAAAATCAAATCCCCTTCTTGACGAAAAATACCTTTTTTGTCCAAAGACGAAAGGTCTCATGTGGCTAATAGATTTAGCCTCTTCATCCATTTCTCTTATTTGTTTAGGCAGGTTTTCTCCAAATAAATAACCAGGAGCTTGAACACCACTTGATCGACACAGACCTGCAATCCTTGGGTGAAATATGGGCCGAATCGCAATTTTCCTCATACAATTAATTTCATAGAAGGAATTGCATAATAAGCCCAAAGTATCTTTTTGGATTGTATCCATCTCCAACCCCTCCATTTGCCTTCCAAAAGCAGTAATGGCAGCAGAAATCAATTTGAGGATTCTTTGAAATCTTATTTCTTGTCCTCTCATGCCTGGAGTCATAGGCGTCCATATAGACGGATTAACCGTAGGTACCTTCAATGAGGTGCAATTTTCCGGTGTTTTATATAATTCTGCTGTTTCAATCATCACAGAATCTTGAAGTTGGTGACCATATAATTAATTCTGGCAGCTAGGTTTTCTTCCATAGCCTCACCACTTCCTTCAGGTATAGCAAAATCTTTTGCCATCTCAGGCACATCTGGCCTTCTCTTTTTTTATTCGTGGTGTGCACTCATAATCCAGATCACCTCTTGCAGGGTCTGTCTTTTGCAGCCCTGATACACTTGGAATTATATCCAATGAGACTTCCTCTGCCCTTAATCCTGGGTCCGGAGTTTCAAATTCCCAATTTGGCACATAGCCATATTCTGTATATTCAAACCCCTCAGGGTCATTTTGGGAAACTTCTGGGTACTGTGACCCTTGTCTCATTATATTTTGGAGCACTTTCTCCATATGTTCCATTTTTAGCCATATAGCTTTATTATCCGGAGGACTTTCATTATCAGAGTCATTATCAGAAACCACGGGCCTCACGGATTTCTTTTTACATTTTCTAGGAACATTTTCGTCCGTGGTTTGTATTTCTGGAGAAATTATAGTCTCACTAACGGGTGAATCAGCGGCCACCGGTATCGGAACCGGATCCGCACTAAACTCTTGTCCCGTTTCTTTAGCTTCACCCCGGGACGATCTTTTTACCCGCAAAATTTTCCTTTGAGACTTCTCCATTTATCTTTTCCATTTATCTGGCTAAATCAGTACGCCAGCGTGACTCTGATTTTAACTTTTACTTTCTCTTTGCTGGTTTTACCAGCGTAACATCTTTTTTAGAACGTCCCCACTTTTCCTTACACTTACCTGCGGGTCCGTTCCGGCTGCTGCGAGGAGCTGCGCTCTGCAACTCTTGCTTCTGCCGTCAGCGTCGACGTAATGCCGTTCCAACGCCAGGCGGGGCTTCTTCACGTAGTCACTCACGTGACTCCGAAGTAAAATTGATAGTAACGATGTCCATGCTAACCACTCCCCCACCAGTTAGTATAATTGTAACCTACATGCCCCTAGCTCTCTCTCTGGTGATCATGACAGACCACGTACAGCTAGGGCAATAATGTGTGATTAATAAAGTAGTGAAGATCTAATGGTATCCGTGAATCTACTTTACACTGAGGAATCGGTTTCAGAGACCAAACACCTGTTTGAGAGGGTAGGTTTCCTCATCCATCCAACTAAATCCAAATTAGTACCATCTAGAATGATTGACTATATGGGGTTCGTCATTGATTCAACTAACATGTCGGTGACTGCCTATGGCCAAAACTGTCGAAATTATGGAGGCCTGTAGCAATCTGGTAGAGGAACAACAACCCTCCATCCGGCAAGTAGCCAGTGTTATTGGTAAATTAGTGGCGGCTTTCCCTGGCGTGCAGTTCAGACCTCTGCACTATCAGAATGTGCAACGAGCTAAAGAACAAGCACTGAAAGAACATGCAGGTCATTTCGATAGACCAATGCAGTTGCCAGCCGAAGCTATCGCCGAGTTGCAATGGTGGATAATTAATGTCTCACGATCTACTAGAGACATTCTGACTCAACAGCCCTCAGTTATTTTTCAAACTGATGTGAGTGCTTCGGGATGGGGAGCCACTGATACTGAGTCTAGCTGTGCCGGCATATGGAGTGTGCAAGAGGCATTTATCCTGCAGAGGCATGGGATAAACTACTTAGAATTGCTGTGTGCATTCTATGGCCTAAAAGCATATTGTTCAACAATGAATGATTCACATGTTCAGCTCCAGATTGACAATACCACAGCTGTTGCATATATCAATCAAGTGGGAGGAATTAGGTCAGTATATAATCTGGCTAACCTCATTTGGACTGGTGCATTATGAGAAACATCTGGGTCTCAGCTATCTACCAACCAGGTAGAGATAACATGGTGACAGACACCAGGTCATGCAAATGCTGAATCCAAAAGTTTTCAAAATGATTGTCAGCCGGTATGGATTGCCAGACATAGATCTGTTTGCATCCAGGTTAAATCACCAGTTACCTAAATACGCCTCATGGAAACCGGATCCAGGGACAGTAACATTAGGAGTTATGGTGAGCGATTACGTGCCATCCGCTCCCGGCCCTCATAGTGGCAAAGATCATCTGGTAGTTCTAGTCTTCTGAGTCTTACTGTATCACTTTGACTGTAGTTACTGTGATTTCACGCCGCTGCTTTGAAGATTGATGCACATGCGCCTGGCGGGGCTTCTTCACATACTCGCTCACCTCAACTCCTCATAAAATAAAGATCAAACTACAAACTGGTAAGTTCTCATTTAATCTTACTATCATCCTGCCTTCTTTCCATATCCCTTGATTCCACTAGCTCTAAGAGCTCCATCTAACTCTCTTTTGAATGGATCCAGTGAATCGGCCTCCACTGCCTTCTGAGGCAGAGAATTCCACAAATTCATAACAAACTGGGCGAAAAAGTTTTTCCTCATCTCAGTTCTAAATGGCCTACCCCTTTATTCTTAAACTGTGGCCCCTGGTTCTGGACTCCCCCAACATGTTTCTTGCATCTAGTGTGTCCAATCCTTTAATAATTTTATATGTTTCTATAAGATCCCCTCTCATTCTTCTAAATTCCAGTGAATACAAGCCCAGTCGTTCCATTCATTCATCCTGGGTTCCATCCATAGTCCTGGGAATTAACCTTGTGAACCTACGCTGCATTCCCTCAATAGCAAGAATGTCCTTCTTTAAATTAGGAGACGAAAACTGCACACAATACTTCAGCTGTGGTCTCACCAGGGCCCTGTACAACTGCAGAAGGACCTAATTGCTCCTATACACAAATACACTCGCTATGAAGGCCAACATGTGATTAGTTTTCTTCACTGCCTGCTGTACTTGCATGCTTACTTTCAGTGACAAATGTACAAGGACACCCAGATCTCATTGCACTTCCCTTTTGCTTATCTGACACCATTCAGATAATAATCTGCCTTCTTGTTCTTGCCACCAAAGTGGATAACCTCACATTTATCCACATTATTCTGCATCTGCTATGCATCTGCCCCTCACCCAATCTATCCAAATCACCCTGCATCCTCATAGCATCCTCTTCACAGTTCTCACTGCCACCAGCTTTGTGTCATTTGTGTTGCTAATGTTACTTTTAGTAATCACAAGTGCAGACCCATTGGGTCTGTTCCCTGAACGTGCGGTGGGGGGGGGGGGGGGGGGGGGGGGAGGGAGAGGGGGATGGAGGGGTGGGAGAGAGAGGGAGGGAGGGGGGGGAGGGGGAGAGAGGGAGGAGGGAGGCGGGGAGAGGGAGGGAGGGGGAGAGAGAGGGGGATGGAGGCGGGGGAGAGAGAGTGGGAGAGAGAGGGAGGGAGGGGGGAGAGAGGGAGGAGGGAGGCGGGGAGAGGGATGGAGGGGGGAGGGGGGAGAGGGAAGGGGGGAAGGGGGGAGAGGAAGGAGGGGGAGGGAGAGGGAGGGAGGTGGGAGAGGGTGGGAGGGGGAGAGGGAGGGGGAGGGTGGAGTGGGCAGGCGGGCGTGATGCTGTGTGAGCCTGCGGGCCAGGCGTAGGCCGTCAAGACGCTGCATACACCGTCGAGATGTTGCGTACACCCGTCGAGACACTGCGTACGCTGTAGAGATGCTATGTATGACCTCAATGTGCCTGCTGGCCGACAGGCCGTTGATGCGCCGGCTCTGTCAAGCTGGCTCAAGCCAAAGTTCAGCTGTTCCCCCGCTGCTTATCCAAGGACAGGGAAAAGCAGTGGGGGAACAACCGACCTTTGGCTTGAGCCAGCATGACAGAGCCGGACCGGTGGGGGGGGGGGGAGAGGAGGAAGTAAAATTGCCAGCGAAATAAGAAACATTTCGGCGTTTTTGGAGGAGAGCCGGGAGGCAGCAGCCGTTATGGTCGCTGGCCAGCAGGAGGTGAAAAAATGAGTGAGTGGGGGGGACGGGGGAAGTGGAGGAAGTAAACTCGCCAGCGAAATAAGAAAAATGTCGGCGTTTTTGGAGGAGAGCCGGACGGCAGCAGCCGTTATGGTCACTGGCCAGCAGGAGGCAACAAAATGAGTGAGTGGAGGGGGGGGGGGGGGGGGGGTTGGGGGGAAGGATTTTATTAAAAATGTGTACATAAAAATGTCTAAATGTAATGCGAATGTAAAAGTGAAATCGCTAGCGAAATGGAAAAAATCTCGCAGTTTTTGCAAGTGGTTTTGGTGGACCAACGAATCAAAGGCCAAAAATCTAATCTGAAAATCTAATCTGGCATACACCCACAAACAAATAAACACACACACATACAGAGTTTTTAAAGTATATAGATTAATATATATTGTAATAGCTGTGGTCCCAGCACAGATCCTGGCGGCACCCCTCTACTCTTTGTTTCCTGTCTGCCAAGCAATTTTCTATCCATGTCAATACCCTACCCCCAATACCATGTGCTCTAACTTTGCCAGCTAATCTCCTGTGTGGAACCTTATGAAAGGCTTTCTGAAAGTCCAGATACACTACACCCACTGGCTCTCCCTTATCCATTTTACTTGTTACATGCTCAAAAATGTTCAGAAGATTAGTCAAGCATTTCCCCTTCGTAAATCTATGCTGACTTGGACCAATCCTGTTACTGTGATCTAAATGCGCCGCCATTACTTCTTTAATAATTGACTCCAGCATCTTCTCCACCACCGATGTCAGGCTAACTGATCTATAATTCCCTGCTTTCTCTCTCCCCCCCTTCTTAAAAAGTGGGATAACCCTCCAATCCACAGGAACTGATCCAGTATCTATAGAGCATTGGAAAATGTCCACAATTTCTAAAGCCATCTCTTTGAGTACCCTGGGATGCAGATAATCAGGCCATGGGGATTTATCAGCCTTCAGTCCCATCAGTCTACCCAACACAATTTCCTGACTGTGAATTTCCTTCAGTTCCACCGACATAGGAAAAATGTTCGTGCTTCAGAACATTCGTGCTTGCCTGAAACATTCCTCACTGTATTATTTAAAGCCTTTCTTCCTGCCTTCCTCGTGGGAATGCTATATAATTGCTGGATGGGATTTGATGCTCCAATCCCTTTGCGTTCCTGCTAGCTAGCACTTTAACTGGGCTAGGTTTTTTTAAGTTTGCTAAAGCAGTTGCCAGAGACAAATGCTGATTCATGAATACATCAAAAATGAGGTTTTGCAGCTTAATTGGGATCCAAAGCAAAAAGATAAAAGCTGTCCGGCGTCCAATCATCATTAAACACTTGAACTTAGTCTTTCAGACCTATTGTCCTAGCATTTAACCCAAGGTAATTGGATGTGAGGATCGAGAGGCAGGAAGTTCAAGAGAGTCAAGAGTCAAGAGTGTTTTATTGTCATAGGTCCCAGATAGAAAAATGACATTCTTGCTTGCAGCAGCACAACAGAATATGTAAACATAGTACACTGTAAACAATATAATAAATGAGGAAATAAAAGTTCAATGTGTCTGTACGCATACATACACAGAAAAAAACAAAGAAACAATAATAGTGCAATAATAACATTAATAGTCTGAAGAAGGGCCTCGACTCGAAACATTGCCTATTCCTTCGCTCCATAGATTCTCCAGCATTTTTGTCTACCTACAATAAAAGGTTATGTAGTTCAGACCTTATTTCAGGGTATAGTGTTTAATAGCCTGATGGCTGTAGGGAAGCAGCTGTTCCTGAGCCTGGGTGTTACAGTTTTCTGGCTCCTGTACCTTCTTCCCGATGGCAGAGGTGAAATAAGTGTGGTCAGGGTGGTGTGGGTCTCTGATGATGCTGGTTTCCTTTTTGAGACTGCGACTCCAGTAAATCTTTTGATGATGGGGAGTTCAGAACCTGTGAGGGACTGGGCAGTGTTTACAACTTTTGGCAGTCTTCTTTGCTCCAGGGCATTCAAGTTGCCGAATCAGGCCGTGATGCAACCAGTCAATATGTCCACTATTGCATACCTGTAGAAGTCCAAGATAATCCACTCTGACACACCAAATCTCCATAATCTTCTCAGGAAGTAGAGGCGTAATGTGCTTCCTTTATAATTGTGTCAATGTGCTGGGTCCAGGAAAGATATTCAGACATGTGCATGCCCAGAAATGTGTTGGAGAAAAATTGTGAATATTATCAACTTCAGACTGGATGCAACATTTATTTACCCAAACTGCTTGTTGAGCATGCTGCTTGTGCTGATTTCATTGAAATACTTTAAAAATAAGCAGAAGAGAAGTAGCCCCAGGTTCAGAAGCCTCCTGAGCTAGACGAGAAGGCTGTTTGTACCCAGCACGGAGGCATAATTTGCAAGTTGCAAGAAATTGCAAGCATTATACTCAACCTTGCCAAGCAACAGCAGACCTAGTTGTAAGAAGACAATACAATGGAGAATACGTGGAAAAAGGATCAGTTCCTTAGCCAATAGTGTGTTAACCTTATCCAATGACAAACTCAAAATCATTGACTGTGAACTTCCCAATTCCCTTCTACTTTAACGCTGGATTTGTTACATCCATCAACACTCTCTTAATCGTGAAGCACACTATCCAGCCAAGCTCCACATCAAATATATACCAATACTGCAGGCACCAAAGCTGCAATAAATCCTTCCTGATGACAAAGTGGCAAATGTGATAAAGATGATGAATTGGATTCTCAGCTTAATAACTACCGTTCATTCATTTCTCATTCATGTCAAATGATAGCATCTTCCTGATAAGAAGGTATCTCAGCTTGAGTATTTCCACAAATTTCTCCCCAAGTGGGTTCGGAATTGGTGATGATATGGTGATACTCCCATATTTGGGCTCTTGAGAGAAACCGTTGGAGGATGTGAGGCCTTAAGTGAAATGGCATGTGTGTTTTATCAATATTGCAATCTGCCTTGCAGAATTAAATCAGTCCCATCATCTATTACACCCTCTGAATACTTTCTGGCCTAAAGTAAAAGTTGTATGAACATGTTAACAGCTCAGAGTACTTGCCCTCTCTGGTTACAATGCAGTATCCAAAATTGTACCTTCAAATATTGTGCTATCTCCCACTGACCTTACTTTAATCCAAAAGAAAAAATAATCACCTCAGTCTCAACAACATGCATGTATGGATTATGACTTGAATGACATATTTTGAACGTTCAAAGAACAATGGACAGTAATTATTTAATAATATCCCTTCGATAAATTAATTATACAGAGTAGTTTATTCACCTGAAATGTATGATTGACAATCTTCGAATTAAATATACACATTTGGCAAGAATAGCATAGTAGGTTTAGATCTTTTTTAACATTATTTGAATTAGGTTTTGATCAATCAAGTGGCAAAACCTTAATTAAACTGTAACCACAACTATTACTGGAATTCAGAATATTGGGACTTGGTGCAAATATTTGTTAATCAGGAAATATATCTGAAGAGAAGGATTGGGTGACAAAGCTGAAGATGGATTACATTTCGCAACACCACACTCTGCAATAATACAGTTGGAAAGGTGAATAGACCATGTTTGGAGATCAGGAAGAGTCATGGTTAAGCAAATAGTAAAGCTGGCTATGTGGCTTTTTGCTTTAATGAATAGCTCTGCAATATCCATAAAAAACCTGTCAAAACATGGGTTATTGGGTATATGCAATACAAAATATAATGCTGATGCCCCTGAGATATGGAATCAAAATTTAACCATGGATGAGAGAAATCAGTTAAGTAAAAATTAGGAAACAGTGGTTGTGATCCCTGGAGCAATGAAGGTTAAGGACAGGTGCCAATAACACATATTATATTAATTATATTTTCCATAGCTGTGAATCTCCAAAATGCATGATAAGCAAAGGTATACAAATGTTTTATACATCAATATTTACATATGAAGGTGAATGTCAGAATAATAAATCCAAGGATGCATCCTTAATGCGTTTTTTAGAACCCTTTGCCATAGGGAAAATCTATTCTTAGACTTCATACTAATGTCAGAAATATGAGAACAAAAATGGAAGGATGTGTGTGATGGTATTACCCAGGGCTCAGTATAAGTAACGCAGTTGTTTCGTTTCAGATATACATTAATGACCTGAATTTTGGAGTTAGTACACTTAGAAATCTAATAAGCAAGAGTGCAGGAATGCTAAGCTGCCTTTAGCTAACTGGGTTATATTGATATTGTGAACATGGAGGGGTGATTCAGATTGTGATACAAGCAACAGTTGATTATAACCTGGAGATAATGTTAAAGATAATATACCTCTAATTTCCTTGCAGCTGAGTAGCAACAGCCTGAGCAGCCCAATTTTAAAGGACGATACAGACTGCTGTAATCTGCTGAGGGACTGTCCTACAGTACATGATTGCAGCAGTAAAATTGATTGATATTTATGACACACAATAATAGGCAGCATCGGACTCTGCTTCAACCGCAATTGAATTTGGTTTGGACCTGCTCCTCTTGATGGGTATTGGAGAACACTCTTGTTGTTTGGTCTGGCTACTGCCTCCCTCATAACAGTATTCATGATCTGGCAAACATTATTTGCAAAGTCCAATAATTTGAAAAGGAATCCTAGCCCTCTGGGTAATGATTATTCCCACACAAAACGCCCTTGAAACTGTACAAACAGAAGAACTGCTGACGAGACCTTGCTTCATAGCCCAAACTGTTGAGTGGTATTCTCAAATCTACCTATTATAAACTACAATTTACCATATCAACTATCACATTATACCTATTGTTTCCTTGTTACTCTCTGCCCTATTGTTGCTGTTATTACGACAAAGGGCATTGACAAATCATGCCTGCACCTGAGATATGGGTCAAAGTACATGCTGTACAAGAATACATTCAAATAACCCTTGCTTTCCCTCTCCCTCCATCCCTCCCCTTCCCTGTTCTCCGACCAGTCTTTCTGTCTCCGACTACATTTTATCTCTGTTTGCTTGGTTGTTACCTTCTCCCGGCTAACAACGATCTATTCTCCATTTTCCCTTTGCACTGATTTCCCACCTTCACACTTCCTTATCTATCTATCTACCTCGCTTCCCCCTGACGTCGGTCTGAAGAAGGGCCTCAACCCGAAATGTTACCCAATCCTTCTCTTCAGAGATGCTGCCTGTCCCGCTGAGTTACTCCAGCATTTTGTGTCTATCTACAGGGTACAGGAAGTCAGTCACCTCTGCTGCTGAATGTCAAGTTGCCCAAACTCACCAGCTGCCTGCTCTCAAAACCTGCTCTTTCCATGAGCTTGCCTCGTGCCCTCTTCCTCCCAGCTGATTGTTGGAGCCCAGCAGAGAGCAGGGTTTCTTTGAGAGTCTCAAAACTGTTCCTGAGACTAGGTCCATGGAACTGTCCGAGCCTGTCACCTAAAATAGGAATGACAAAATCCTTAGCCTTAAATTATTTGTACAATTCTGTTCTCTGGCCTCAGAAGTGCTCCATTACAGATCTCAGAGTTGTAGACGATTTCTGATCATACAGTCTACCCTTGATATTATGGAGCTTGTTACAACAGATTTCAGCTATAGCGGACTGTGGCATCCGTTCATGGTTGTGATTGACAGGCGGTATGCAGCACAGCATAGTGCAGCAGAAAGGTAATGCAGGGAAAGACCAGAGGACATAGGTTTAAGGTGAGAGGGGAAAGTTTTAATTGGAATCTGAGGGGGATCTTTTTCACACCGCGGGTGGTGGGTATATGGATTGAGCTATTAGAGGATGTAGTTGAGGCAGGAAATATAACAACATTTAAAATATATTTGGACAGGTATGTGGATAGGAAAGGTTTAGAGGGATATGGGCCTCAGGTAGGTAGGACTAGTGTAGTTGGTGCACCTTGGTCAGCATGGGCAAGCTGGCCAAAGGGCTTGTTTCTATGCTGGATTACTCTATTACTTCCCTAAATCCATATATTCTTTGTGTTAACAATCTTCCCTGCATGGTTCATTTAACAGGAGACACATCTTTGCTCAGTGTGAAAGATTAGCAGTGATGCACACAATAATCCAGCTGGATATTATGATTATAAGCATTTTGAGTTTCTGAGTGAATGGATGACCCCATTTATAATATATTGAACCACATTTAACAAGTCAGATATACTAAGGATGTCTAAAGTACTGCTGGCATATTTGCAAATGGCATTCATTCTAATTTTGAATAAGAAGCAGTTCATATTTTGGTAGTCATTGGTGCAGTCATAAAATTATGTGTCAATTTCTAAATCAGATTTCTGATATCAGATGTGACAATGTTCGTTGTATATTATTTTAATTGTTGACAATTCGCATTCTAATGGTTAAATTATTTGGACTGATATCAAATCAGTATTTCAAACTGATTTACAAGTTTTAATTCATCACATTCACTGTGGATAAATTGCTCTGCAGCAAGGTAAAGGAACAAATTACACACACTTGAACACTCTTGAGGAATATAAAGACCACAGTATTAACCTCTAAGCAAACAAAGCTCCACAGGAGAGTTGCTTGACAATATTTATAGTTTACTCCATTCAAATACAACACAATCCAACAAGGTTTGTCAAGTCCTCTTCTGTTTAGGTGGCAGGCAACAATTTATCAAATACAGCAGTGCCATTTTCCGTATGGTCAAAGGTCAATGTAGTAAACTAAAAAATTGTGACCTTGAAATTACATTGAGAATAGAAACCCCAAACGCATTTCTCTGAAATATATTTCTCCAGCATCTATTAGAAACTTTAAGCTAGAGATTTTAATATTGCTTGAACAATATGCAAACATTTTTAGACAAAATGTGTTGACAACCTCTATACATTATTTACTGGTGGGATAGCAAGATCTCCATATCTGCAGGTATTAATTCCTACAGGCCCTATAATATGTTCCATTGAATTCCTTTGGTGATATAGCAAAGTCTGCTTTTTTGAATAATCTGTTCAAACTGACAAAAATAATCAGAGAGGAAGTCATGATGGATATTAAATAACCTATTTATTCAGTTTTATTTCCCCAAGTTTACCCTTTAAGTCACAATTCTTGAAGGATTTCAACAAAATAACAGATAATGGAAATCAAGGTTCTGCATAAAGCCCTTACACAAATTACCATTTCAGCAGAAATTAAAAGCGCTATTTTCACTGTTTAAGTTGTTCAATGCAAAGGTAGACTATGCATATTTATATTATCCATTATTTAACCAACAACTTGCTAATTTTTATCCAGAACTTGCTCACCCATAAAAGGGAGAGGAGAGAGGCGGAAGGGTGTTATTCTGGCTAGATGTTGATAACCAGTAGTGTTCTGCATTTGAAATGTTATAAGCAGTTCTGTTTGCCAGACAGGAAATGATGTGGAGGATTTCAAGATGGTGCAGACGAGGATCACCAGGATGCTGCCCAGCTAATAAGGTATAAGTTACATGAACCAGTTGGACAAACTTGGATTATTCTCCCTGAAGTGTCGAAGGCTGAGGGGAGACCAGATAGAAGTTTATAAAATAATGAGAGACATAGTTAGAAAAGATGATCAGAACATTTTCCCTAGCGGTGGAAGCAGATACCTATAGTGCCATTTATAAAGCTTTTAGATAGGTAAATGGATATGCCGGGAATGGAGGGTTATGGAGGCTGAGGACATCTGTTTAATTTGCCATCATGTTTTATATGCTGTATTATTCAGTGTTCTGCATTTTAACATTACACTGTTTAGAAAGTTGTAGCCAATCAGTTTCAAATTTCTGAGGATTTAGTTTTATCTGCAAAACGTTGAGTGCAGTAAGGGCATCTTAAGAGTCAAAGGAAAGAATAAGAAGCATACAGCTCATCATGAAATATGTTGTGAAGGAATATTAATATTTAGAAATATTAGTACTTATATTATAGAAACTAATCATTTGTCACTACCACTGTATTGCACATTTTATGCTGCTTCTGAAAATTTGCATAATCAAATTCAAAGTACTGTTTCTTAAGTGATTAACTTGAGAGGATGGTGTAAATATATTAACCAATATTTCGATTCCCAATATTGAATATTGAACTGTGGATTTCCTGCAATTTCAATTTCAACTTTAATATTGGGTGTCTTTCTGTTTGGTTTTATAAATGTCGATCAATATTTGCCAATGCATCATGAAGAACCTTCCACTCTTCATCCAAATGAGAGTTTAACATCCATGTGATAGAGCAGGATAAGCCTTAGTTTAAGATACCATGCAAGACTGCCCCTGAGGCAGTGCATCATTTCCTCAGTTGAAGTGCCAGTCTAACATTTTCCTCTTAATGCTTTGGAAAGGGACAAGAAGCTTCTGACTGAGGCAGGAGAGCAGTGGGAAGCACAATTCATAACAGCAAGTTCTGAAGGAGAAGGAATGGAATATATTGTTTTCATTAACAAGGCTGCTGGTCACCAAACTTTGAGTATTAAAGTCTTAAGGAGAGGCATGGGAGGTGGCAGTTATTTTTGTAATATCACTCAGTATCTTTCAGCCATTGAAGTTATGTTCTAGAGTGAATTCTGACATCCTTCTCTATCTGCTTTGATAGCCTTCTCTTGTGTTGTGAATAGACAATAAGACAATCTGGGGAGAAGGCAGGTACGGGTTATTGATTGGGGACGATCAGCCATGATCGCAATGAATGGCGGTGCTGGCTCGAAGGGCCGAATGGCCTCCTCCTGCACCTATTTTTTATGTTTCTATCTATGTTTCCAATATATATATATCCTACACCCACAAATCGAGCAACAGAAAAGACATAAGACTAGAAATTAGATTGCAAATTATTGTTTTTTCAGATGTTACAAATGTAAGTATAAATTTTACTTGAGCAAACTGTGCTTGCAATATTTTCCATGTGAAGTCACATTAACAGCAGAGTTGTACTGAAATCAAAATTAATGCTCATATATCTGAAATTTTGCACAGTCCAGATGCATACTAAATGCCCTAACATTTGGTGTAACACTAATTTCTTGCTTTACCACCCCAAATTTGAGCAAAACCATCCATGCTCCTCAATCAGAAGCCATGGATGAACCAGGAGGTATGCAATGTTATGAGGAACCTCAGGCATTGCTGATTCATATGAGAAGCCCAGTTATGACCCCGATAAAGCCATGAGAAAGGCTTAAAGGGACTTTCATTCTAAACGGGAGGACGACCGACATTTAGCAGCTGTAGCAAGGCTTGATGGCAATCATGAAATCAAGTGGCAACTCCTGGATGAGCTCAATGCGTTCTACGTCCGCCTCAATAGGGAGAACACTGATGTGTCTTCTCAGCCCCAGTATTGGTAATAAGCTGGCAGATGACACTGCAATGACATTTCAGTCACTGAGGTCAATGTCAGAAGATCTTTCAGGATGATGAAGCCTCAGAAATTGTCTGAACATGGCAGTGTTCTCAAAACCTGCGTGGACTAACTAGTTGGAGTTTTTGTGGACATTTTCAATCTCTCATTACTGAGGTCTGCGGTTCCCAGCTGCTTTGAAAAGGCTTCAAAAATATAAGTGCCCAGGAAGAGCAAGGTAAAAGGGCCTGTCCCACTTTCACGACCTAATTCACAACCTCTGCAGAGTTTGCCCTTGACTCATACTCGCAGCATGGTCGTCACGAGGTTGTAGGAGGTTGTAGGAGGTTGTAGGAGGTCATAGGTAGGCCGTAGGTAGGTCGTGATGCTAGTCATAGGTACTCATGGCATCAAGTAGGTTGGGGCATTTTTCTAGCCTGATGAAAAATGTCCACGAGGAAAAAAGGTCGTGAATTAGGACGTGAAAGTGGGATAGGCCCTTAACGTGCCTCAATAACTATCAATGGTGGCACTAATGTCCGTGGTGATCAATTGCTTTTAGAGGGTGGTTTTGGTGCATATCAACCCCTACATCAGCAAGAAGCTAGACTCACTACATTTTGCCTACCACCACAATAGATCATCGGGGATGATCTCGCTGGCTCTCCACAGCACAGGACAACTTGGACAATAAAAACACATTAGTCAGGCTGTTCTTTATAGACTACAGCTTGACTCTCAACACCACCAACCCATCCAAATGTGTTAATAAGCTCAGGGCACATCCCCTTACAACTGGATCCTCGACTTCCTCATCAACAGAACACAATCAGTACAAAATAGAAACAACACTTCTTCCTTGATAACCAGCAGCAAAGGGATACTTCAAAGCTCTGTTATCAGTCCCCTGCTCTACTAACTCCATACCCATGACTTTGTAACCAGGCACAGTTCCAACTCCATCTTTAAATTTGCTGACGACACCACTGTTGTTGGACGAATTACAAATAATGTTGAATCAGAGTACAGGAGGGAGATCAATCGTTTGATTGAAGTTGCCAGAACAACAACCTTGCCATCAACATCAATAAAACCAAGGAACTGATAGTTGACTTTAGAAGAGGGAGGCTGAGGATCTACAAATCTACTCTATTCCCCCTATCTTGTCAGTATTCAATGGCCTCTATTCACTCATCATCTGACAATGTCTAAGTTTCATAAGTCCCATTCATGAATCAAATGCATTCTCTCATCTTGTCCTTTAACTTACAATGTTTCAAGATCTTTGGGCACATTTTAATTCACTAATTTGAATTGTTCTTGAGAATTTGTTCAATACAATACTGAATAAAATATATTAAAACACTTGCATTTTGTTACATTTGCCTAGATAATGAATGCACTCCCAATTATTGGAGACACAAGTCCAGTTAGGAGAGTAGGATGACATGCCCTATTTTGGAATATCTCACTCAAATTTCATTGCAAACTTGATTATTCACAAAGAATGCCAGTTGCTTTCTGCCTGACGAAAAATGACTTTGAATGAAAATCTCAAGGGAAATCATATATAGGACGGTGAATGTGTTTGTTTCTACAATAAAACTACAATGACAAGTTGAAGCTTGAACTCTTCAACTTGTTCTTTTGTAATTTCATAGGAAAGAATAATCCATGTTATTATACACCAGGGAATATTTGCAGTAGATCAGACATAAACATTTGTATGTGAGACTTGAAGGATTTCCACTTTTTAAGGTGGAAATTTTACTTTTTATTAATAATGTTTGTTTTAATCATTGTTAGAAAGAAAGGCCAGAGTTGATGTCCATGCCTAATTGCCGTTAAGATGTGGAACATCTTGAATCATTACAGCCCAGACCACTCGGAAGAAACAATGCATCTGGGAAGGCGGTCAGGAAATTCAGGGTCAGCAAAAAATCAACCCCAGTCTTTGTGAATCTGAAACCTGAACTTGTATCTAAGATCTCAAACAATAGATGAAGGTATTAGCAAAGCATTAATATGGATGAAGGGTTATAATCAGTGGCCAGCACCCATTCTAACTTCCCATTCCTCTCTCTGTAGAAATACCCTTTAGTTTGATGAAAGCAGGGTGCATGCAAACATAATGTTATTGTGGTGTTCCTGGTACTCCATTAACACACTGCAACCATTTAAGAATGTCTGCCCACAGACAAAGCATTGATCACAAAGAGCAAAATAAATTAACCATGAGAAGAATGCAATGCATCAAACAGTACCTGTGGAGGGAAATGGACACAACACAGTCAGGACCCTTCTTCTGGACTTATGATCAGGACCCATTATCTTCTTCACAATCACAAAAAAAAGGCCTCCCTTCTCTATCTTGTTTACTGTTCCACCTCCAGCCTAGAGGATCTTTGTGCAGTCAGTCTTTTGTGAGCCTTGCTGCTGCAGAAAATATTCTGACATTCGCTTCCTGCTTACTGTAAGTTGCTTAATTCTAAAGCCTCCAGCAGTTTGCCACTTCCCCTGCTCCACTGGGCAATTTCTATAGTGGATGTATCAGATCCCTGAGTTCACTCAAAATATGGAGTCAGCCGCTGGCAAAGTGATGTTAATCTTGCCTCTACATCATGGGCTTGAAGAGTGTCTGAGCCTTGTTCTTCCCAGTCCTGATGGAGAGGCAGCAGTTTCAACTGTGAACTGTAATTGACATCCAGTTTGATATGTGTTTTCCAATGGATCTTCTCACTCTGTGTATTGAGTAAACTCTCACAACCCTGCAGTCACAATGGCTGAATCATCCTCTGGGCTCTAATGAAGATGATTATAACAATGGGAGGAGCATTGACTTTGCTCATATAAATGAAGTAGAACATTTACTTTTTCCCAAATTTCCCTATGTTTTTTCTAATTATTTGCTGTCGCTGAACTCTAGCCTTTTGTGAATCATATGAATCATACAATAGGATTCACCCAGACCTTCTACAACACAGAACTCTCACTCATTAAATATAGTTTTTACTTCCCAAGCCAAAATGTACAATTTCACGTTTTCCCGTATTATACTACATTTGCCAAATTCTGTCTTCTCACTGAACCTATCGATATTCCTTTTGAGCCTCCCTGTGTTTTCTTCAAAGCTTACTTACTATTCTCTGTGTTAAGAAATGTAGCACCTGTCGATCCAGGTCACTTGTGAAAACTGTAAAGGGTTGAGGCCTCTGCAGTCATTCCTGTGGCACACCAATAGTTACATCTTGAGGCTAAATGCAAATTGGAGGAACAGCATCTCATATTTTGCATGTGCAGCTTGCTGTCCAGTGATATGAATATTGATTTATCTCACTTCTGGTAGCCACGGCATTCCCTCTCTCTCTATCCCTCCCCCACCCAAGTCGCACTAGCTTCTCAATTTCATCCTACAAACTGTTTGCAATGGCCTGTTTCCTTTATCATCGTTACTTTTTTGAATATGTTTCATTCATTGTTCTTTATCTAGAGTTGGTTAGTGGGTGAATGAGTGAGTGAGTGGGTGGGTGAGTGAATGGGTGAGTGGGTGAGTGAGTGGAGTGGGTGAGTGGATGAATGGGTGGGTGAGTGGTTGGGTATGTGAGTGGGTGAATGATTGGGAAGATGAGTGGGTGGGTGAGTGAGTGGGTTTGCCCCCCACCTCCCGCCCCCCAAGCAAAACCTGAAATGACGCCTCTGCTTGACAGCTCCAGCACCTAAAAAATTAGCACAGCAACACTGGTCCCTAGTGCAGATAGTTTTCTGCATTCCCATCTTTAACAAAGCAGAACTCTGCAGGTAAGTGAAATCATCCTCTGGTTATCTCCATGATAGATGATAGTATTTTGCTGATTCCAATCACCACAATCTTTCTTGGCTTAAAAGAAGATAGTCGCTGTTGTACGTCAGACCTTTCTGTTGTAAAATCCTCCACCATCGTATCCCGGCATGTTTAAGTTATATAATATTATTGAAATATTACTGCACTGCCAAAATTATACTGCAACTGCACCAAAAAAACAAAATAAAGTCTGCATATTCTTTGGTAGGTGTCTCACCTCCTGATTTCATAGGATTGATGTGAATTGACAAGGCACAAGTCAAAGTTATTGAGTCATAGAGTCATATAGCACGGAAACAGGCCCTTCGGCCCAACTTCCCCATGCTGATCAACAAACCCCAGCAACTCTAGTCCCACCTGCCTGTGCATTTACCCTATCTATTCACCGCATAGTCTTATACAACTCTATAAGATTACTCCTCATCCTCCTATGGTCCAAGGAATAAAGCCCTGACCTGCCCAACCTCTCCTTATATTTCAGGCTCTCAAGTCCTGGCAACAGTCTCGTAAATCTGCTCTGCACTCTGTCCAGCTTAACAACAACCTGTCTATAGCAGCGTGATCAAAACTGAGCTCAATATTGCAAATACGGCCTCACCCATGTCTTGTACAACCTTAACAAAACTCCCAACTTCTATACTCAATACCTGTTTGTGAAGGCCAATGTACAGTATCATTGCACTTCCAAAACCCCTCTAAATTTATCAGAAAATTAAACCATTTAACTTAGGAAGCCCAATAAATATGAAATACTAATTATATTTACTATATATTGATTTCCATTGCTTCCCACACTGAATGAAGTCTGTTTATGTCTGTGACAAAACAAAATATAATCCCTATTATTCTTCTTCAATTGATTATTGAATATTCCTTTACATTTTTATTAGCCAGTAACTATATCGAAAAGAGTGCTGTAAAAATCATGGGCAGCCAAAAATGTGTATTTCCATTTAGGAACAGAAAATAAAGGAAGATATATGTAGGAAACAGAACCATTTTACTGGATATGCCTGATCAATTGTTGATCATTACTTAAATAAGATTTACGTAATGGATCTAACATCTAGCCAGAATCCTTGTCCAGTGTCACAGTGGTTTAATAAATGTAGAGCTGTGGCTGCAGCATGCTCAGATCTGGAAATCTTGTTTGACTAATCGATTGGATCAAATGTGTCCGTGAGCAGTGACTTAGCAAGTGGTGCATAGCTTAAGTGAACATTCAATAATTAATTGATCAGTACAACACGGTCAACCTTTTGGCAAAGATCAATTTGTGCATGCATTTTACTAATTGGTAGTAACTCAGTTACCACAATAAGTTACCTTAAAGATTCATTTTCACTGTATTTGGAAAATGTTGATAAAGGTTGTCAATTTATAGCAGAATAATGGAGGGGTGGAATAAAGGGTGGTGGGTGATAGGTGAACCAAATGAACCAGATGAGGAGAATGGGGGGCTGGGTAATGGGCTGACGGAACCAGGTGGGAGAGGGAGTGTAAATGGGATTGGAAAAGGAGAACAAAATACACTTGCAGTAGGAACACAGTGGATCAGGCAGCATCTGTGGAGGGAAATTGACAAATGATATTTTGGGTCAGGACCATTCTTCAGACAGGAAGTGAAGCCCAGAAGCATAGGTGATGTCAGATTATTGGGCAGGGATGTTAAGCTCCTCTGTATTTGCAAATGTCTTCATCCGTTTACATGATATAAACTGATGCTTCCAATACCAGCACAAACATGCAAGTATACATCTGTCATTCCCCTATATTTTCCAGGAACAAGTTGTATACCAGTGTTATTCAATGTCCCCTGGCTACAATGATGAACAGCACTTTGTTTCCTTTTATCTCCAAGAATACTGTGCCACTGTATGAGCTGCCTTGTATACAAAGCTTATTTCTAGTCAGGCATAAGTCCTCACAGGCAACCCTTGCATACCTCTTTAAATGGTCACAAAGGGGAGCATGCACAATATTAAAGAGAAAAATCAATGACAATGGAAAGGGTTGGATACAAATAACAATTACGTATTTGGATGTAAATAGCAACTGAAGATAGTTTTATCTCTTCGGCTGAAGGAAAGAACAAATACTTTATTCTGTCTCTGTCTCCAGGATCTACAAAATATAGATTAGTGAAACCATTTGCATTTACTTACTATGGCTTATCACACAGAAATGGCCACTCTGATTCCTGATGGGCACAATTATCTTTGGTTAACCCTTTTCTCTTAATGAACATAAAACCTCTTTGGAATATCCTTAATATTATCTGCCAGAGCAAATTCCTGCCCCCATTTTAACCATATAACCATATAACAATTACAGCATGGAAACAGGCCCTCTCGGCCCTTCCAGTCCGTGCCGACCATTTGTTTTCCCCTAGTCCCATCTACCTGCACTCAGACCATACCCCTCCATTCCCTTCACATCCATATACCTATCCACTTTACTCTTAAATGTTAAAATCGATCCTGCCTCCACCACTTCTGCTGGAAGCTGATTCCACACAGCCACCACCCTCTGAGTAAAGAAGTTCCCCCTCACGTTACCCCAAAACCTCTGTCACTTAATTCTCATGTCATGCCCTCTTGTTTGAATCTTCCCTACCCTCAATGGGAAAAACGTATCCACGTCAACTCTGTCTATCCCTTTCATCATTTTAAAGACCTCAATCAAGTCCCCCCCTTAACCTTCTGCGCTCCAAAGAATAAAGACCTAACTTGTTCAACCTTTCTCTGTAACATAGTTGCTGGAACCCTGGCAACATTCTAGTAAATCTCCTCTGTACTCTCTCTATTTTGTTGACATCCTTCCTATAACTAGGCGACCAAAATTGTACACCATACTCCAGAATTGGTCTTACCAATGCCTTGTACAATTTTAACATTACTTCCTTACTCCTATATTCAATGCTCTGATTTATAAAGGCCAGCACACCAAAGGCTTTCTTTACCACCCTATCTACATGCGATTCCACCTTCAGGGAACTATGAACAGTTATTCCTAGATCCCTCTGTTCCACAACATTCCTCAATTCCCTACCATTTACCATGTACGTCCTATTTTGATTTGTCCTGCCAAGATGTAGCACTTCACACTTATCAGCATTAAACTCCATCTGCCATCTTTCAGCCCACTTTTCCAAATGGCCCAAATCTCTCTGTAGACTTTGAAAATCTACTTCATTATCCACAACACCACCTATCTTAGTATCATCTGCATACTTACTTATCCAATTTTCCACCCCATCATCCAGATCATTGATGTACATGACAAACAACAGTGGACCCAACACAGATCCCCGAGGCACCCCACTGGTCACCGGCTTCCAACCTGACAAACAGCCATCCACCATTACTCTCTGACATCTCCCATTCAGCCACTGTTGAATCCATCTTGCTACTCCGCCATTAACACCCAAAGATTGAACCTTCTTAACCAACCTTCCATGGGGAACCTTGTCAAAGGCCTTACTGAAATCCATATAGACAACATCCACTGCTTTACCCTCATCAATTTCCCTAGTTACCGCTTCAAAAAATTCAAGAAGGTTTGTCAAACATGACCTTCCCGGCACAAATCCATGTTGACTGTTCCTGATCAGACCCTGTTTATCCAGATGCTTATATATATTATCTCTAAGTATCCTTTCCATTAATTTGCCCACCACTGATCAAACTAATAGGAACAACATGCGCGCAGTACGCCAATCCTCCGGCACTATTCCCGTTTCTAATGACATTTGAAATATTTCTGTCATAGCTCCTGCTATTTCTACACTAACTTCCCTCAATGTCCTAGGGAATATCCTGTCAGGACCTGGAGACTTATCCACTTTTATATTTTTCAAAAGTGTCAGTACTTCCTCCTCTTTGAATCTCATAGTTTCCATAGCTACTCTACTCTTTCCCCTTAACTCACTGAGTTCAATATCCTTCTCCTTGGTGAATACCGAAGAAAAGAAATTGTTCAATATCTCCCCCATCTCTTTTGGCTCTGCAGATAGCTGTCCATTCTGGTTCTCTAATGGTCCAATTTTATCCCTCGTTATCCTTTTGCTATTAATATAGCTGTAGAAACCCTTTGGGTTTACTTTCACCTTTCTTGCCAAAGCAACCTCATATCTTCTTTTAGCCTTCCTAATTTCTTTCTTAAGATTCTTTTTACATTCTTTATACTCCTCTAGCACTTCATTTACTCCATGCCTCCTATAATTACTGTAGATATCTCTCTTTTTTCGAAACAAGTGTCCAATTTCCCTTGAAAACCATGGCTCTTTCCAATTTTTACTATTTCCTTTCAACCTAACAGGGACATAAAGATTCTGTACTCTTACAATTTCCCCTTTAAATGTCCTCCATTTCTCTTCTACATCCTTCCCATGAACCAAAGTGTCCCAATTCACTCCTTTAAAATCCTTACGCATTCCCTCAAAGTTAGCCTTTCTCCAATCAAAAATCTCTACCCTAGGTCCAGTTCTGACTCTCTCCATAATTATATTGAAACTAATGGTATTGTGATCACTGGTCCCGAAGTGCTCACCAACGCATACCTCCGTCACCTGACCTGCCTCATTTCCTAACAGGAGGTCCAGCACTGCCCCTTCTCTGGTCGATACCTCTATGTACTGCTGCAAAAAACTATCCTGCACACATTTTACAAACTCCAAACCATCCAGCCCATTTACAGAATGTGTTTCCCAGTCTATTTTTGGAAAATTGAAATCTCCCACAATCACTACCTTGTGCTTACTACTAATATCTGCTATCTCCTTACATATTTGCTCTTCCAATTCACGCTCCCCATTTGGCGGTCTATAATACACCCCTAAAAGTGTTGCTACACCGTTCCCACTTCTCAGTTCCACCCAAATAGCCTTCCTAGACGAGCCCTCTAATCTATCCTGCCAAAGCACTGCTGTAATATCCTCTCTGACAAGCAATGCAACACCTCCCCCTCTGGTCCCTCCTATTCTATCACACCTGAAGCAACGAAATCCTGGAATATTTAGTTTCCAATCACAGCCCTCCTGCAACCATGTTTCACTGATTGCCACAACATCATATTTCCAGGTGTCAATCCAGGCTCTAAGTTCGTCCACCTTACTTACAATGCTCCTAGCATTAAAATATACACATTTTAGAAACCCACCATCCCTTATTCTCTGTCTATTATCTTTTTCATCTTTCTCGCCTACATTTTGGATCCGAGTGCTTCCCTTCTCTGCCTCTTGCCCCACACCCTGACCCCTAGCCCCCTCTACCCGAGTCCCTCCTGATTTCCTTTTTTAACAGTTCCCACATCTCAGGGTCACTAACACCATGGCTGTGTCTGGCGGGGGGGGGGGGGGGGTTACTTGGGTGGGGAAGGGGATGGTTCAGTGATGATTGCAGCGCCGGAGACCCGGGATCGAACCTGGCTGCAGATGTGGTGCAGGTCTGTGTCAAGGGCTGCCGGGAGTGTTTTTCGCTTGTGATCCTATGACCTGGGCATGCAATTCAAGCTCCACTCTATGTTCTTTGCTTCACCAGGATGTCTCCCTCCTCCAATCATCATGCTGAATCATCATGGGTCCCCACCCCACCTTTTGCCTGCTGACCGACGTCTCTCTCATCCAATCGGTGGCCTCGATCATCAGTCCCACCCCCACTGTCTCGCGGAAAGTGGAGATTTCACCAAGTTTTAAAATCCGGATTACAAAAAATAGGGGGGATCATCCCCCACCTTTCAAAACAGGGGTGGGGGGACATGTCCCCCATTTCACCCCCAGGATTTCCGCCCCTAGCCGGTCAAGAGCCAAGAAGTTAGTTTCATCCTTCCACACTGAACAGGACCCATTTATGTATTTGTCCATTGTCTATTTATTCCAACCCTTTTTTTCTGTGTAACAATCAGTTTTCAATCCCTAATAACACATTTCCTCCAGTAAATTGGGCTCTTCATTTTTGCACCAGGCTCTCGTATTTCACCTTGTCTATTGTTTTATGGAAATCTAAACATACAACATCTACAGATTATCCTCTATCCACTCTCCCTCTCGCAGAATTCAAGGAACTTCTCAAACATAACTTACTTTGTATAAAACTATGTTAGCCAGGTTTGATTATAATCAACTTTCCTAAAGGTTAGTGATTTCCTCCTTAATTATTGATTCTAGCATCTTAACAACAATAAATGTTAAACTAACTGGTTTTTAATTGCCTGCCTTCTAGATTCTTCCCTTTTTTAACAAGAGAATTGCATTGGGTCTTTTCTGATCTACTGGTTAGCTCCTGAAATTTGGCGTGGTTAGAAAAAAAATCAATCAATGGGTCCACAAACTCTGCAGCCACTTCCTTTAAAAGCCTTGGTGCAGGTACCAGGTGGATGATTTGTCCACCTTTAGCCCAATGATTTTCTCAAATACTTTAACCCTATAATTCAGATTCTTATTGCTTCATCTCTGTTATTTGAAATTTGCCCTGTTATTATCTTAGGGATATTGGTAATATCATCCGGAGTGAAGATTGAAGCAAAAAAAAAGTTTAACATGTGTCATTTGGAATTACAGTCGAAATAACACCTGAAAGGTAGTCAATATTTTAGATATCTTCAAATTCGAGACTATCTGAAATCATATACCCAAGACTATCAATCTTTTTTGCCAGACATACTAGACGAATGTATGAATAGAAACTTGGAGTCAAACAAGTTAATATCGTATCTGTGTAACACCCTTTTAAATATAGAAATCCCATCGTCAGAAGTAATTAGAAGAGCTTGGGAAGATGAACTTGGCCTAAAAATTCAAAAAATCAGATGGGAGGAAAACTTTCTATATGTACACAATTGTTCGATTAACGTTAGGCATTCGTTAATCCAACTTAAAATATTGCACAGACTATTATTCAAAGTCTAAACTGAATAAGATCTTTCCAAATGTATCTCCTATTTGCGATAAATGTCTTATTCAGGAAGCAACAATAACCCATTCCTTCGTCTCTTGTATAAAGTTACATAATTTCTGGAGAGGAATTTTTGAAATGTTTTCAAAAACACTAAAAATACATTTGGATCCCGACAAGGAATTGATCATTCTAGGTACATCTGAAGCCTGCTCTGAGCTATCATTGTTTCTTTAATTATGGCCAGATAATGGTGAAAAAACAAATACTCAAATTTTGGAAACATACATCAGTCCCTACTCTTAAGATGTGGATTATAAATAAGTCCGAGACACCACATCTTGAAAATATTAGACTTGGCAGAAATATTAGGCAGAAAAACCAGATCATTTTTTGAAGACATGGACACAATTCATTGATTTATTACAAGGATAGTATGGTACAACACAATTTTGGATTTAAATCTAATTACAGGTTGGATGAGGTGGGTGGGGAGGGATGTGAGGCAGGTATATCACCCATTTTTTCTTTCTTTCTCTTTTTGTCCTTTTTTAAAACAAATTTCTATTCCTCTTTTCTTTCTTTCATTTATTCACACTTTGGCTACACCACTTTGGTAGTCTATGGGTTCTATCTTTGCACATCTCACTTTTTCTCTTTCTTGCTTTTTCTCCTTTCCTTTCTTCCAACTATAGCTAAAAAGTTAAAATTGAAGTTGTAAAATAACTGTATACTTTTATATGCCGTTGGTTCTATTTTTGTACACTTGCTTCTAATAAATAAAAATATTAAAAAAACAAAGACATATGCCATTTGATTATCTCCTGTTATAAATTTACCAGCCTCATTCTCTAGAGGTCCCTTACCTACCTGGCCTATCAGTTGCTTATCTCAGGTTTATTATCCATAGAAACTCTTTGTGTTTGGTTTGATATGATGCATATGTTCTCTTTCAAAATCAATTTCTCCTTTTTTTCTGAGCTTTCCAGCCTCCGCCTGATGGATCCTAAAACTGCTGGCATCACTGGCATCTCACCAGTCTCCCTTGCCAGATTTGTACCTGCCTTTTCAAGTTAATGTTAACTACAGATAGTGCCTCTTTTTCATGGAATTCCTCTTTTTATTCAATTCCCGCTGGGTGTTCCAGATCAGCTGTTTGCACATCTGCCAGTGTTCATCTACTGACCTGTCTTTTAGCTTTTGTGCCCAGTCCACCTTAGAGAATTCTACCTTCATACCATTATAATTGCCCTTTCATAAGATGAATACTGTGGTTTTTATATAAAATTCAGGTAGTAACTGTGAAGAGTCTATTAATTTAGTCACACACATCCATCCATCTTTGGCTATTTAAATTGTAATCTTACAAACACTAGATTGTAGTTTAAAGTCTCATCGAAAGTCTGCAATCTGTCACCAGCAAGCTGTGGGACTCAAGTATAGAATAACTACTTCCATTTACACAGCATGCGGCACGTGGGCAGCACAGTGGCGCAGCGATAGAGTTGCTGCCTTACAGCACCAGAGATTTGTGCTCGATCCTGACTGCGGGTACTGTCTGTATGGAGTTTGCACGTCCTCCCCATGACCTGCGTGGGTTTTCTCCAGGAGCCCTGGTTTCCTCCCACACTCCAGAGACGTGCAGCTTGTAGGTTAATTGGCATAGATAAAAATTGTAAATTGTCCCTAGTGTGTGTAGGTAGTGTTAGTGTGCAGGGATCGCTGGTTGTCATGGACTCAGTGGGTGAAAGGGCCTGTTTCCGCGCTGTATCTATAAACATAACTAAACTAAGCAGATTTAATGGGAGGCATGGTGATGCAGTAGGTAGCTACTTCCTCACAGCTCCAGCAAGCCAACTTCCATCCAAATTTCCAATGTTACCTGTGTAGAGTCTGTATAGTATGTTCACCCTGAGGGCACATGGAGTTTTCTTTGATGCTCTGATTTCTTTCCACATCCCAAAGAGGTGAAGGTTGGTAACAAAAGAGACTACAAATGCTTGAATCATTATCACAAAACAAACTGCTGGAGGCATGCTCTGAGGATGGAAATGAACAGTTATCGACAGGGCAACAAATGGAGAATGGGATTGGTGGGGTTACTCAGAATGCCAGCATAGACTCAATATATGGAATGGAAACTATTACTGTGATAAAAAAAATCCCAAAGCTTTCTGCAGGAACCTTGTCAAAATGATATGATGCTCTCTACGGCACATTTTTTAAATCAGTAAGAATCATTAGAGAGATGCTGAATTCCCTTAGCCTTCTGAGGAAGCAGATACATGGGTATGTTTTCATGGCTGTTGCATCAATGTGGTTGGGTCAGGTCAATTGTTGGTGCCATTCATTCCAAAGAACTCAGTACCAGGAACAAATTAACTTGTTTCACTATTCTGCCATGATGGTGCTTACTGATACAGTAGTTGTTTAGGTCATTTAAACAGCCTTTATTTAGGGAAGTGTTGATCATCACTTTGATCAGTTCTGTAGGTTAAATGGTGAGAAGTGGATTGTGATGTTTGAACTTGATGTTATTTTACAGTTGTACTAGACATTGTTGAGGCTGCATTTGAAGTATTGTGTTCAGTTTTGGTTACCCTGTTATAGGGAGGATATAAGAGAGGTGGATTGCATACCCACACCCACCCTTGGCCTCACCAAGCAGCTGCACTTCCAGTGCCTTGATTTGGAATCTATCTTTTATTTTTCTCATTCTTGGTCAAACAACAATTTCAAGTTATTTCCACTCTATCGTTGATACCTGATTAAGCCATAAGGTCTTAATGGTAAGGTCTTGATGGTGAGTTCATGGCATATCTAACTGGTGGTGGATAGTGTTATGTCACTTACGAACTGAATCATTGGAAGATCTGCTAGAGGCATTCATTTCCCTCTTTCATTTCAGCTGTTTTCTTACTTACTCACCTGAAGGGATAAATTCCTTCATGAAGCTGATGTTTATTTGATGCCACCTGTCTTGTACAATCTGTTTATCTGACCATCATTCAAGTATGAATCTTGACAACATTACATGCTGTCTAACTACTAAGACAATACAGTCGCACATCAATTGTTCTCACGTGATGGGCATGTTTGTGCACTTCCTGACAAGGTCTCGTAAAATAGTTAGTAGATTAGCAGAAAACATTCAGAAGATTAAACTTAGCACCTAAGGTCATTTTAATCATTTAAGGAGGTCGAAGAAGAGTTTTCCACAATTCATCTATCATTTCCTGGCCCTGAGTTTTACATTTCTTCTTAGACAAACCTGAAACAAAGTGAAATAAATATTTACATTTTATGGCATCATTCTTTTGTACTTCTCAAAACTTTTTTACATTTAATTGCAATTGTTTAGGAAAAAAAAAGCAATTTTAATTTAACATCAACAGCAATGTGATAATGACAAGCTAATTGACTTAATTTTCAATTGAGCTTGTTAAATGGTAATTTTGGGCTGGGCAAAGGAGATAACACCAACATCCCCATCCTTTTCCTAACTGTCTTGGATCTGTTGTAATGCGGGTCTTCAGTTTAATATTTAAGTTAAAAGACAGTCACTCTGAAGCATAGCACGCTCTCAGTACTGCATTGGCATCCAAGTCTGAATTGGTGGGAGGGCTATAATGACTGCTCTGTCCCCCATGCTTGGTGAATCTCTTCCTCCATATCATTGCCATTTATTTCAAGAAGTTTTAATTGGTATCTTTGGGGATGTGCACCCACATTTAACAAAAATGTCGACCTAGACATGTTGCTGCATTTTTGTTATTGTTCATCGCATGATAAGCATTATTAAAACCAATGCTACCACCTCCTGATGCCATTCGAAGATCCTGACAGTGTTGACTTTTGTATGTTTTGGGTAGGGAGAGGGATTGACTTTTGTTCAGATGTGATTCAAAGTGAAATAGCTTGTTAACAATCATGCTATGGACTCCCACATCAATAACAGACAGCAGGGTAACTAACCTTCTATCAATGACTCATTGTTTTCAGGAATGAAAAGAGGAAAGAAAATTGACAAGCAAAAAATGAGTCGAAATGACTTTTACTTCAACTGGATTTATTTTGGCAGTAAGTGGGAGATCGTCCAGCTGTAATAAGCTACTTTTGTGATGTTTATTGTAATCTAAATGTTTGAGTCACTGTGATTCATAATTAGAGGGTTGCCATCTATTCATTTAACTAGTTATTCTATTTAAGAAAATATTTTGGAATAGAAGTCCTAAATTCTAACCACTGTTATACAGCACCAATTAATTATAAATTAACCAACCATAAAATGAGTTGATTATGCAAGGTTTGGGGTGTATTTTTGGTTAATCATCCTGTTCTCATCTCTTTAATGGGCGTGAATACTGACAAATTAATTAATTTCCCACAATTTTCAGTTAAGATGTTTCACAAAAGCTGTCCTGAGTTTGGCACCTTCATCATTCGTTTCATCATTAAATGGATGAGGATTGTGCCCAAGAAATGGAAATACGTGCGATGTACAAGGATCGCAAACCAAATCAGTTATTGTCACGTGCGCAAGTACAGCGAAGTAAAGATTCAATGAAAATTAGACAAGCATACAAAAACGTAAAGTATATATATATTACACATTAATTCTATATAATAGTTAAATAAAGAGATGGGGCAAAAATCACAGTATCTTCCCTGAATTAAAATAAACATGCTTATTGCCACTGCTCAGTTCCACCAAATAAATGTTGCCAAAAAACCCTTTCTCCAAAGCATCTTGACAGTAAAGTGCTTTGGAATGGAAAAGGAAGTTTACATTGTTATGTCTTTATCTCCTGAGTTTCCTTTTACTATTCTTCACAGTGCATTCCCAGCCTTGGTTAGTTCTGCCCACAATCATTTACCTTTGGTAAATAGAGTAGTAGCATAAAAAAAATCTGATAACACCAAAGATGCCTATGACTTTTTTCACATTCTTGGTGCTGATTCTGGTCCAAATAATACAAATAAAGTTCTTCATCCCTGGGATCTGATGTCATCTTCCTCAATGAAAAGCTTGTTGATTGGAGAAGTGGTTATCAAGAATAATGCAATGTCAAAAATGGCATGAATAAGTGTGTCAAATGTTACGGGAAGTAGGCAGGAGAATGGGGTTGAGTGGGAAAAATAGATCAGCCATGATTGAATGGCAGAACAGACTCGATGGGCTGAATGGAATAATTCTGCACCTATATCTTATGAACTCATGAAACGTGAGGGTGTGAGAATGGATGAACGAAAGGCTGATGTCCACATACATTTTATTAAGGTCAGATTTCTGTAAATAGACGTCTGAAGCTTACTTAGATATATTTTCTAAGTTGTCCCAGCATTGCAAAATTTCTAAAGTCTGATCATTATCCAGGATTTTTTTTAGTGTTTTACACATGTGCTATACCAGTCTATAATTGGCCCAGAGATGTCAAGAACTAGAACTAAATTAAATATCTCTACATGTTTTTGCATTCTGTTCCGAAAGAAAGTTTGAAGTAGAAATTTGCAAATGTGATCCTGTTTAGCACATCAAAAGATATCACTGTAGATCAGAAATCATGTTGTTAATGTGGATTTGAACATGTTAAAGGATGTGTATCGTTACACTAATGTCATCAAGAAGATAAGAAAACTCATCATCCAAAACCATTGCAATTTATTATTTTCTCGGTAATCTGTATCTGATGGTGAATCTGCTTGAACTGATGAAGAAATCTTTGACTATACCTCAGTCCATGATAGATTTTTTGTTCTTTCAGTGCAAGTCCATTCCTTCCCCGGTTAGTAAACCCAAACAAGAACATTCACTGTTTGATATTATGGCCTTAAGCCGTCTCCTTCCCAGCATTCCCTCTTGAAATATGCCTCCTACCACCTCCACAACATAACTCTCACCTATTCTTACTTTAGATCCTTTTTTAACATGACACTCATCCACACCTTTGGCCATTCCAGACTTGACTATTCCTGTCTGAAGAAGTGGCTCATCCCAAAACGTCACCCATTCCTTCTCTCCAGAGATGCTGCCTGTCCCGCCGAGGTACTCCAGTTTTTTGTGTCTATCATCGGTTTAGAAACATAGAAACATAGAAAAATAGGTGCAGGAGTAGGACATTCGGCCCTTCGAGCCTGCACTGCCATTCAATATGATCATGGCTGATCATCCAACTCAGTATCCCGTGCCTGCCTTCTCTCCATACCCCCTGATCCCTTTAGCCACAAGAGCCACATCCAACTCCCTCTTGAATATAGCCAATGAACTGGCCTCAACGACCTTCTGTGGCAGAGAATTCCAGAGACTCACCACTCTCTGTGTAAAGAATGTTTTCCTCATCTCGGTCCTAAAGGAATTCCCCCTTATCCTTAGACTGTGACTCCTTGTTCTGAACTCCCCCAACATCGGGAACAATCTTCCTGCATCTAGCTTGTCCAACCCCTTAAGAATTTTGTAAGTTTCTATAAGATCCCCCCCTCAATCTTCTAAAGATTCCAGTGAGTACAAGCCGAGTCTATCCAGTCTTTCTTCATATGAAAGTCCCGACATCCCAGGAATCAGTCTGGTGAACCTTCTCTGAACCCCCTCTATGGCAAGAATGTCTTTCCTCAGATTTGGAGACCAAAACTGTACGCAATACTCCAGGTGTGGTCTCGCCAAAACCCTGTACAACTGCAGTAGAACATCCCTGCTCCTATACTCAAATCCTTTCGCTATGAATGCTAACATACCATTTGCTTTCTTCACTGCCTGCTGCACCTGCATGCCTACTTTCAATGATTGGTGTACCATGACACCCAGGTCTCGTTGCATCCCCCCTTTTCCTAATCTGCCACCATTCAGGTAATAGTCTACCCTCATGTTTTTGCCACCAAAGTGGATAACCTCACATTTATCCACATTATACTGCATCTGCCATGCATCTGCCCATTCACTCAGCCTATCCAAATTACCCTGCAGCCTCCTAGCATCCTCCTCACACCTAACAAGACCCCCCAGCTTGGTGTCATCTGCAAATTTGGAGATGTTGCATTCAATTTCCTCGTCCAAATCATTAATGTATATTGTAAATAGCTGGGGTCCCAGCACTGAGCCTTGCGGTACCCCACTACTCACTTCCTGCCATTCTGAAAAAGACCTGTTTACTCCTACCATTAGTTTCCTGTCTGCCAGCCAGTTCTCTATCCACATCATTATTGAACAACCAATACCGTGTGCTTTAAGTTTATATACTAATCTCAAATGTGGGACCTTGTCGAAAGCCTTCTGAAAGTCCAGATATAACACATCCACTGGTTCTCCTTATCCACTCTACTAGTTACATCCTCAAAAAATTCTATAAGATTCGCCAGACATGATTTACCTTTTGTAAATCCATGCTGACTTGGTCCAATGATTTTACCACTTTCCAAATGCGCTGCTATCCCATCTTTAATAACTGACTCTAGCAGTTTCCCCACTACCGATGTTAGACTAACTGGTCTGTAATTCCCCGCTTTCTCTCTCCCTCCTTTTTTGAAAAGTGGGGTTACATTAGCTATCCTCCAATCCTCAGGAACTACTCCAGAATCTAAGGAGTTTTGAAAAATTATCACTAATGCATCCACTCTTTCCGTGGCTACCTCCTTGAGCACTCTGGGATGCAGACCATCTGGCCCTGGGGATTTATCGGCCTTTAATCCGTTCAATTTACCCAACACCACTTCCCAGCTAACCTGGATTTCACTCAGTTCCGCCAACTTATTTGATCTCCGGTCCACTGCTATTTCTGGCAGATTATTTATGTGTTCCTTAGTGAAGACAGAACCAAAGTAGTTATTCAATTGGTCTGCCATGTCCTTGTTCCCCATGATCAATTCACCTGCTTCTGACTGCAAGGGACCAACATTTGTTCTAAATAGTCACTTTCTCTTCACATAACTATAAAAACTTTTGCAGTCAGTTTTTATGTTCCTTGCCAGTTTCCTTTCGTAATCTATTTTCCCTTTCCTAATTAAGCCCTTTGTCCTCCTTTGCTGGATTCTGAATTTCTCCCAGTCCTCTGGTAGGCCGCTTTTTTTGGCCAATTTGTTTGCCTCATCTTTAGTTCATACCCATATCGATTCCACATCCTCCATGCTAATGTCCTTCCTTTCTATTGCATTAATCTCCTCTCACACCAGCAACGCTACCGCACCTGCTTTTCCTTTCCGTCTATCCCTCCTGAATATTGTATATTCCTGGATGTTCAGTTCTCAGCCTTGGTCACCCTGGAACCATGTCTCCGTGATCCCCACTGTAGCATAGTCATTAATAGCTATCTGCACCTTCAACTCATCCACCTTATTACGAATGCTCCTCGCATTGAGACACAAAGCCTTCAGGCTTGTTTTTACAACACTTTTACCGTTTATACAATTATGTTGACAAGTGGCCCCTTTTGATTTTGTTCCTGGTTTTGTCTGCCAGCCACTATTCATTTTCACCTTGCTACCACTTGCTTATATTGTCATTTTATACCCCTCTTACTTGCTGCTCACACCTTTAAGACACCCACCACCTCTTAGTCTGTAGTCTGAAGAAGGGTCTCGACCCGAAACGTCGCCTATCTCCTTCGCTCCTTAGATGCTGCTGCACCCGCTGAGTTTCTCCAGCTTTTTGTGTAACCTCTTATTCTCTGTTTATTTTTTATTTTTTTCTTCCCCCCGTACATGTTGGGTCTGAGTACTTCCCAACCTATCTAGTTTAAAGTCCCCCCAGTAGCCTTTGCAAATTTCCCCGACAAGATACTGGTCCCCCTTGGGTTCAAGTTTAAACCAGCATCTGCAGTTCCTTCCTACATACTGTCTATTCCAGTGATCTCTTGGCCAGCCACACCTTCTTCACCCTCCACAATCTTCAATAACAACAAACAGAAAATGTGAGAAAGAAATACTCAGCAGGTCAGGGAGAATCTATGGAGGTACAAACAGAGTTAAATTTTCATCATTTCTACAAGTGTAAACACTTTCTCCACATCTATCCTGTCTAAACTATTTATGATTTGCAACAACCTCTAGCCTTGTAATAACCTCCTGCTTGTTTTAGCATTCCCACGGGTAAGATTACCACAGCCATTCCCAGCTCACAGATTTCTCTGTCTGCAATTTGATACTATTTTTGTATAATTGCATTTATGGTTTTCATGTGCTTCTGCATTATTTTCATAGATACCACATCTGTGCACAGAACTCAGCTACACAGAGTATGTATTTTATGGATGAAATCTAAAATGATGCATCATCATTTCAAGACCGTTGCTAACAATTCCTGAAATTCCTGTACTTTTTTTTCTTTCCAACAGCTGTGTTCTTTTCAGCCTACCCCCATAGAATCAAAGGAAGTTTCTTGATTTGATGGGAGCAATGTATCAGCATTCTCGTCAAACAATCATGCAGTATCCTGTCAGGTGATTACTTTAAGGGGGAGATAACCCAGCAGTAATGGTGCAGAAGGCTTGTTATGTGGGGGAACAAATGATCTAACCAATTGACCAACTTAATAAGGAGCAAAGGCACACTGCAAATCCAAATTACATATTTGATTAAATAAAATAATAAACTTGAATTGATGCAAACAAGATATTTATGAACCATGCAACCACAACTTAATAAGGAACAAAGACACACTGAATTACATATTGGTTTAACTAAAATAATACATTTAAATTGATGCAACCAAGATATTTATGAACCATGCAATACTCCTTATACGCTCATGACTGTGCAGCCAAATACCAATCCAACTCAATCTACAAGTTTGCAGATGACACCAACATGTGGGCCAGCTAGCAAATAATGACAAGACGGAATAGAAGAAGAACTTTGTAACCTGGTGCCAAGACACCAACCTCTCCCTCAATGTCAGCAGGATTAACAAACATGCGATTGACTGGAAGCAAATTAATATACACATCCCAATACACACACTCCAACACCCCAATTGCCAAAGTAGAAATGGTCAAAGGGTTATTCAGGTTCCTTGGAATAAATATCACCATTAATTTGTCCTGGAACAGCCACATTGAAGCTATGGCCAAGAAAGCACACCAACTCCTCTGCTTCCTTAAAAGGCTTAGGGATTTCAGCATGTCGCCAACAACCCTGAGCGACTTCCACAGATGCAACATAGAAAGCATTTTATCAGGATGTGTCAATGCCTGGTTTTCAAACAACTCTTGCAAAGAGTTGTGGACGTAGCCCCGGCCATCATGCAAACCAACCTCCCATCCATTGAATCCATCTACAATTCATGCTGCCTCAGACAACCCGCAGGCATAATCACGGGCCAGTCTTATCCCGCTCACACCATCTTCTCTCCTCTTCCATCAGGCAAGAGATACAGAAGTTGGAAAACAATTAACTCCAGATTCAGGGACAGTTTCTTCCCAGCTGTTATCAGGCAACTGAATGGTCCTCTCATCAGCATTTTCAAACTTGAGCAAAGCGTTCGACAAGGTTCCATATGGTTGGCTGGAGGTCACCAGAGACATTTCAATTTGGTCTGGAGGATATTTTTTATCCTGTGTTTGCTTAAATCAACTGTTTCAGCCATCCAGTCTAATTTAAGTTGATACCAACTGGAAGTTGTGGTTAATCGGGTTTACCTTTAACTATTAATTACCTGTGATTCCGCCCTGGGGCAACAGATTGGAATTAATTGAAGATTGTAACAATCTTGTAATCAAGCAGTCTTCTAGTTATTAATTGGCTATAGCTATGTGTTTCAGCTGTGCAATTGGGTCTTGCATCATCAGAACTTTCAACGTGCAAGTATTAACCTCTCTAGTGCCATATAGGTCATTGTTTACAGACCTATGCTATTATCAGCTGAAGCTACCATGGTCACAATGATGGTCAAACTGCATTCCGTATTGCTCCAGTAGTTTGGTCATATTATTTTCAGTTATATTACTTAGATTTGCTAGAACTAAGATGGACGATCATGAATGCCATCTCTAGTAACAAAGGCGGATGGAATTGGCATGAATCACCAATTCTTCAGTTATTGGTATTAACTACCTATAGACACGAGGTGTATACTAAGGGTTAAGGGTCATTGTGCGAATATTCAAAACCTGCATGCTTAGTTCCAAGTTGATACACTGTGGTGGTGGCATATGTTAGTCACATGGATGCAATAAAGTCAAAGTTTCCTGTCATAATTTACCCAAACCTTTTTGGCGCCGGTGTATCATTATGCAAAGTCAATGATAACACAGTGTGGATGTTGGGTCACGGAGCATTTTAGGATCTATGGCTCTGTGCCACCCACTATCACTATGTTTGCATGCAGGCTCATTCTCACTACACAGGGGAGGAATGTTCCTTTATGTGGTTCTCCATTTTGCCTCATCAGTCGGGGCTTGCAATATTCAGCAAGATCCCGCATTCAGGTTTCTCAGACTGTCTGACTGGCCTACGCAGCCATGGTTTCCCATTAATGTTGGGAATAATATAAAACATTATATGGGGTTCTAAACATAAAATTTTGCTGGTTCAGCTTGGGATTCGGGGAACCAGCATCTACATGATTAATCAATTCATTGCTTTACAGAATCAGAGAAGACTGCGCCTGCTGAGCAGGCTGTCAGACTGATCCATGTATGTCTCACTGCAGTATGCAGGGATAGCAGCCAAAAAAGCAGTACATTGCCTGTTCAGGAGATGGGAAGTGTTTTCTGTTAAATGTTATGTTACATATAGTACGGCACGGGCACTGACGTCTTAGAGTTATTTTTCTATGGGTTATTGACAATAAATGAAGTTATAGTCCCATTAACTGTACCCAACGTGCTTCTCCTCATAGTTGCTGCAGCAAGTGGGTCCCGCTCGCTCGGGTTTCACCCTCTGGTGTCCAGTATTAGGATATCATTAATACAAGTTCTTCCAGACCCAAGTACACGTAAGTATCCGATATTGACATTGTGTTAACATTTATTCACTATGGAGCTCCAGCTACATCTCCATCTTTGGTTCGGCTCTCATAGGAAGGTTATTCCCTGGCGCTGCCCCCAGTCATTACATAAATTGTGAGTGGACATGATCATTACACCTGCAATATCATATTCATGTTTAAATACCCTATGCACCTTCGGTTACATGTGGTCACACGTTTACATCATTACGTCAAGATCATCTAGAGCCTTAGAGGGTCTGATACTAGTTGAGACCATCTCCAGGTGGTTATGCGAGGTTTGGCTTTCTCAGGAGTAGATACTGATTTCTAATCTCACTCCACCAGGGCTGCTACAACACCAGCAGCAAGGGTTATGTGCGGTCCCCTGGACCACATCCTGTCTACTGCAGGATGGTCTAACAATAGAGGTATCCAACATTTATTTTAACACATTGCCAGACCAGGCGTATTTGCCAACTCTATTTAGGTTCAATTTATAGTTCCCCTCGGTTGAGAGGTGTTACTGTTATTATTGTTTGTTCTTTATCAGCATCAGCATGTTTTTAACCTATGTCATGTATGTATGCATTATGATGTTTCCCTCATCTATGGTCAACTGATGCAGTCATGATCGTGTGGACTTGTTTTTCCATGGCATAAAATCACTGACCTTCAAAGTGTTCACGTAGTCACTTGACTCCGAAGTAAAATAGTAAGATTAAACGAGAACTTACAGTTCGAAGTTTGATCGTTATTTTATGAGGAGTTATGACGAGGGATTACGTGCCCTTCGCTCCCTACCCTCGTAACTTAACAATCATCTGGTAGTTCTAGTCATCTCTTAAAAATTAAAGTTTTCATTTAATCTTACTATTATAGGCCAATGCTTTCTCTGTCAGGTCTCGTGTTTGATCTAGTTTCTGTTTGTTGTTGGTTTTTAGTATTTGAGTTTGTATTCTTGTTTTATTTTAGTGTCTCACATTTCCTCTTGTTTCAGGTTCCATTTCCTGTCATGTCGTTTACCCTCATGTGATTGTTGGCCCCCCCGATGTGTTTCACCTGTGTCTCGTTATCCCCTGTTAGTCTGTATTTAAGGCCTTTGTGTTTTAGTTCTCATTGCCAGTTTGTTGTGTTTGCTACTTAGTATCACCTCGTTCCAGCTCTAGAAATATTGTGACCTTGTGATCTGGACCATTGCCTGTTTTTCAACCACTGTTTTTGCCTGCTCCTAGATTATACCGTTGCCTCTGTTTTTGCTTACCTGTGTACCGACTTGGACCGATTAAACTCTGAAAACGGATCTGCTCTGTGTCTGCGCCTGCATTTGTGTCCTCCTCCTCGTTCAGTTCTGACATTCTCTCTCTTTCATATTTAGTACAAGGGTTCAAATATTGTTTTCCAATATTATCTTGGAAACCCTACAACAGTAAATTCATTAATATATAATGAATTATATATAAAATAAAAAATCTTCTGTAACTTTTAATTTATAATACTGTGGGAAGTTTGTTGTGATGAAAAAGTAGGAACATAACTTGTAATAGAAGAAAGAAAGCTGGTTCATTTCTTTCTCCTTTTACCATCTTGGAGATTGCATGATACAACAATAATTGAGTTTTTGCCTAATTATACTAATCAATCTCTGTCAATTACTGGCAATTTTTCGTGGAAAATAATGTAAAATAATTCAATTTAAGACATGAGAGAAAGAAAATATCAGTGCTTGAATGCTTTTGAACCGTTCATCTACAGTTATCCATACTTTCGTAGCAGTTGCCTGATACTATTTTTTTTTCGCAAATTACTCACCAATGACCATCGATTCATTTTTTGTGGCTTGATCTATTATTTCAGAATCATACTTCCATGATTCCATTGATTTAATGTTTTATTTACAAATCAGCTGTGTAACAATGCATGGTATTTAGAATTCCTATGGTGCATTCATAGATGGACATCCACTCAGGAAGTTAATATTGCTGCTTTGAATTGTTTAATTATTACATTATGCACTATCTTGATCTAATCTACACTATTATTTGTTCATGAAGGTGAGACTAGGCATGCCTAGAATTGGTATTGGCATTAGTTTATTATTGTCAAGTATAGAGATACGGCGAAAAGCTTTTTTTTAACATGCTATCCAATTAAATCAGATCATACTAAATACACTTGTACAATCAAACCATAAACAGGTGCAAAAGGAATTGAAATGTGAGAAAACCAGAATACAAAATATAGTTTTATAACATTGTCGTGTTACAGTTCCAAATAAAAAGTCCGATGCCTATAATGAAGTAGTTTGGAAATCAAGAATACATCCAAGTTTTTGTAGTTTGCCTTATTTCTTCTTGCAGTGTGTTCCAAGATTTGATGCTTTGTCAGAACTGGGGTCTGAATCATTAAATTAGTTTATCTTTCCTTTGGTGCTGCCTAACCTGTTGAGTGTTTTCTGCATTCCAGCACCTGCAGGTTTCTTTTCTATTTTAATGTGCATATATTTTTTTGCTTAACAGAACGTGGTAATTTCATCGAAGTATACAACATTCTTATGGAAATGGCCTCAGTAGATGCAGAGATAGTGTTCCTCTGGCTATGGTATCTGGAACCAGGACAGGGGTGAGGAGAAATTTCTGCACCCAGAGTGTTGTGAATTTCTGTATTTTCTTCCCAGGAGAAATGACATGGTTCCACCGCTGAGTATCCAAACAGAGATTGATATTTTTTTTAATATTAAGTGAATCATCAGATATGAAGTTACAGAAGAAAAGCAATTTTTGAGAAAATTCACTGTGAATGGCAGCGCAGGCATATGAGGCTGAATGGGCATTACCCCTCCCATTCTGTAGATATTCTTGAGCTTGCCAATACTTATTCATGATTTGACATTCATACAATACAGTAGATTATCTGATTATTGCATTGTTATTCGTGGAACCTTTTGGGTAAACAGTGTGCTGCATTTCGTACATTTTAACGGCGATCACAGTTCAAAAAGTAGTTCCATTTTTAGAATATCTCAAGTTTAGGAAAGGTGTCTTGTTAACCCAACTCTTTCTTCCTTTTTATGATGCAATGAATTATTTTATTTCCAATTTGAACTCAACACCTGCTGTGACCTGTACTTATAATCTTCCATTTACTTAAATTTTAGCTTTGTAATCTTAGCATGATTGATGCAGCATGACTGCTGCCCAGAAAATGTCAATGTAATTGCTAACAAACATTTATTAACAAGACATTTCTCAATGTTAATTTGTTTTCTTACCACATTTAATCTAATGGCTTTCTTTGGGTCCTTCAGAGTCAGATGTGGTGGGGTGAGGGTGAGGTGTGGTGGGTAAAGGGGTGGAAAGAGCAATTTAACTCATCAGTTTCACACAGTTTAAAGTCATTAGTTCCTGTGAAAATATCAAATCCCCCCTGAGCCTGAAAATGTCAACAGCAAACATCAGTTATTGAAATCCACTGCTATTCTTCTTTTAGCTGAGTAGGCCAGTAACAATCAAGTCCATGGATTTTGCTATCACTTGTAATATTTCTCAAAACTCTCGGGTTTAATTGTAATGAACCATGACGTTCAACTATTCCTTTCTCACTTTCGCCTCCTGAGTCCCATTATAATACTTTCCGGTAAAGGGCCTGTCCCACTGACGTGTCCTTGGCACGCAAATTACACGACCTCGTGGTCGCGTTGAGACACGGTGGGCCCGCGAAGGTCGGGCACGATTACATGCATACACACAGCCGTCTGGAGTGTGTGACGTCTTTTGAAGATGGACACAAAGCTGGAGTAACTCAGCGGGACCGGCAGCATCTCTGGAGAGAAGCAATGGGTGACGTTTCGTGTCGAGACTTCTTCAGTCTGAAAAGAAGGGTCTTGACCCGAAACGTCACCCATTACTTCTCTCCGGAGAAGTAAATGGTTTATCAAAGCATTTCTGGTCATCTGCAGCCAGATTCGAAAGATCTTTTAATGTTTTGCAATTGCCTATTGGAAAACAGGAACAACATTTTTAAAATAAAATATTTCAGAAATATTTCAGGAACTGCTTGGCGAACTTGCTACACAACAAACCAACAGGTTCCATTATAAATATAGGCATCACAACTATGGTGCCATCAGCTGTTCTAATATCAGCACATGGCAAGTAGCACACTGTGCACATTTTATCTGTGTCGGAGCTTTCCAAACACTTGGCAGGACATCCAATTTAGTAGAATGAAAATAATTAACTAAGTTCTGATCTAAGGTCCAACAGTTTAACCAAGAGTTGGGTGGTGAGTTTCTGGCATGGATCTTAAAATTCCTTTCTAGAAGGTCATGCAAACCTTCGGTGCCTTGTTTTCCATCTGCAGGAAATCATTATAGATGTTGTTTTCAGAACCTGATGAGGATTATATTACTATTGCACATGCTAAGGAAAATAAACACATAAACAAGGTATGCTTGTTAAGTCATCTTGTATATGCTAAGTCATATAAACTGAAAATGAGTAGTCTGCCTGTATACCACATATGTGAACAACATAATGATTGTTTATTCTTGGAAGAATAAAGTGCCTCCTCTGCAATCAATTGTAACTCGCCATCACATAATCAAGCAGTGGACATGCTTGATTTACAGTAAATAGCCCTGTGCCCATATTAAAGGCAGGCCAAGGAAAATGACATGAAAATGACTTCATAATGGAGTAGAACTAATGATAATTCATGCTTTGGGTTAGAGCCTATATAGAGAGATAATGAATACTTGGTACAACAAAGTTAGCTAAAATTTAAGAAATAAAACCGTTAATAAGATATAGTTCCTTTGGGCACATAAGAACAAATGAATAAGATGTTTGCCATTGTTACCACTGCTGAAGGTGCTATGTGCTAGCTTGACTTCTACACCATGACTGAATGAATGTGGCACCAATAAAATAAGATCTCAATACTGAAAACTGATGGGCTGGGATAATCAATCAATAGCAATTGGATTTACCATGCTGTCCATGTAACACTTCCATGGGAACCACTGTTTCCCTCTAGTGAGATGAATTGGAAGCTTTTGCTGTATGTTTGTTGTTGAAATACTAGATTAAATGATTTATCGTAGTCACAATTCAATAGCTGGTGAGCATAATGGCCCCTGGTTACCCATAAATTGTTACTAAATTGACATTCTCAGTGGTGAAACATATCAAATTGGTTTAGTAGACATGCTTCCGTAGGTTGCTTTCTCCTCAGGCCCATCAATGGAGCATTACAATGGTAACCCTGAACTGGACCTGGGATTATCATATCAAACATTTGATTCACGGACATTGACTTCAGCTTGCTGGTGTAACAACTTGCATGATTTCATTCAACAATGTTTATACAGTTGCAAAGTCTTTCAGACTTGTAATTGTCACTCAGTAAGGCATTTATTATAAATCCTTTCATCCATCCTCTATCTAGTACATAGATCCAAATTCTGTCTGGAAGTTATTAAAGATTTCGAGCAAGCTGCAAATTTCTTTCTGACAGCATCACAAATAGGAAATTTGGTTGATTATCTCTGTACCTTTTAGATCCATGCCCTCATCAAGGATCTGTCCAAGGAAGGTGAAGATCGGAGAGGGATAATCAAGGATATGTCCAACATTTTTCTTACAATCATCTGAAAAGTCTTAATGTTATGGACATATGTGTATGTATTCCCTCTCCATTATTTTATGGATGCATATGCACAGCCCTACTAAAGGCGGTATTTTCTGACTCCTTCACATAATTTCATTTGGAACTCTTGAGCCAGCACAGTGACGCGGCAGTAGAGTTGCTGCCTTTCAGTGACAGAGACCCGTTATCGACCCTGACTATGGGTGCTGTTTGTACGGAGTTTGTACATTCTCCCTGTGACTGCATGGGTTTTCTCTGGGTGTTCATGTTTCCTCCCACATTCCAAAAATGTGCCGGTTTGTTTGTCGGCTTCTGACAAATTGTCCCTAGTGTGTAGGATAGAACTAGTGTGATTATTGGTCAGTGTGGACTCAGTGGGCTAAAGGGCCTGTTTCCATGCCGTATCTCTAAACTAAACCCAGGCAGTTCTGATTAGTACCAAAGATGTTTGCTAGCAAAATGATTCTTGTTACTTTTAATCATTTGTGTGTTTGTCAAATTGAACATCAACAACCGCTACATTCGAGTTGGATTCCATCAATACGTTTTTCATCAGAGATCTCATGAATATCTTCTGAAAGTGATGTGATCAACTCAAGAGAAATTGAAGTGGGGTTTGTACTAACTTGCCTCTGTTGCAGGAACATATTGATGCAAATTAACTCAGCTTTGCGTCATATTAGATTTCTGCTCTGTTTGAAATAGCAGCAACATTATCATATTAATGACAAGAAGTAGCACTGTTGGAAGAATGGAGAGTCAATATTTACAGTGATCTGAATCGCTCAGATGTTGTATCTAAGCGTGTTTTGTGTATTTGGTTTCACCTGCATTGGGTAATTAAGGGAGCAATTACATTACAGCTGGTGTGAAGCTAAAAAGTGAGACTAAACTACAGCTGGTGCAATACCTCTGCTGACATATAATTCTCATCCAAATATCATTTCATACCACAAGATGTATGGTACAGCCACCCTGGTTGGTAAAATGTGTTGGTTACTTTGGCTTCTCCGTCATCAAAAGCCTTGGTTTAGTCTTAGATTATCAGTTCAAGACCGATCCTGGGCAGTCGGACGCAGAAGTCTTGGATGTCGCTCCATATCATAAACACTGTCAGAGCTGACACCTCTCAGATAAGTGGGTGAACCAAGACCCCAACCTGTTCTCACAGGTGGATGTAAGACATTCCCAGCCATTGTCAGAGACAGGCAGGAGAGCTCTCTGATGTGAGAATACTAATCACTTATTAAACCTCAATAAAACCCATTATGTGATCATCTAACTATCTTATACTATTACTAAAACTCTCACCTTGACTACCTCCGGTCTGCGTTGTATTTAAGTTTGCGCACACAACGGTACCCTATATCGCTAGGATTGTTCGCCACCTTACTCACCGTTCTCCTCTGCTCCAAGCGCACCAAGATTTGTTCCAATCGGTGGTATATTACAAAAGTTATGAAGGTTTAAAAAATCATGAGATGAGCAGATTGATCTTCTTGCCTGTCAGTCACCATGAAGGTAACGCCACTTCCAGCACCCGCTATCCGTCAGGGAGAATAAAGCTGAAGCAGACTGTGAGTGAGGGGCTGTGTTCTGCGAGCGAGGGGCTGTGCTGTGCGAGCGAGAGGCTGTGTTCTGCAAGCGAGGGGCTGTGCTCTGTGAGCGTGTGCTGTGTTCTGCGAGCGGAAGTGGCGACCACCACGACAACCCAGGTGCCGATGTGTGCAGCCAGGGATGAGAGCCGGTGAATGAGTCTGGAGCCGGTGACTGCGGCCGGGGCTGGGAGCCACTGAGCCTAAACAACCCACTCCCCTGCACCCCATTGCCCCCCCCACCCCCTTTCCCTGAGCTGTGAGTCCGCAAGCCGTGGCTGAGTGAACTGTGAGTCCGCAAGCCGTGGCTGAGTGAACTGTGAGTCAGCAAGCCGTGGCTGAGGAAACTGTGAGTCCGCAAGCCGTGGCTGAGGGAACTGTGAGTCCACAAGCCATGGCTGAGTGAACTGTAAGTCCGCAAACCATGGCTGAGTAAACTGTGAGTCCACAAGCCGTAGCTGAGTGAACTGTGAGTCCGCAAGCCGTGGCTGAATGAAATGTGAGTCTGCAAGCCATGGCTGAGTGAACTGTGCGTCCAGAAGGCTCATCACCCCTGCCCACACACCCCAACCCCCTCTGCTTGCACACCACCCCTCCCCCCAGCGGCAGGCCATGGCAGTGGTAGTCTGCGGCAGCGCTTCCTCCCCACCGGCCCCAGCCTGAAGCCGTCCCCTTCCCCCGGCTACAGAACGCTCCCGCCGGCCCCCACCTGAAGCATCCCTGTCAGCAGCTCAGGACTAGCTCAAGGATTAATTTGGCCCAGAGTCCATACTAGCTCTCTAGAAATCAATCCCTTTGGCCCACAACACCCATACTAGCCCTACAAAAAGCCCCCCCCCCACTGGCCACTGCCAAGCCGTCCCCCTCCCCGGCGCCAGGACGCTCCGCCCTCTCCCACCTGCTCCCAACAGCCCCGCCTGAAGCCGTTCCCCTCCCAAGGCTGCAGGACGCTCTCTCCACTGCCCCCCGACAACCCCCGCCTGAAGCCGAACCCCATGCCCCGGTTGCGGAACACAACAAGAGATGCAACAAGAAATGGTTTTGTCTGATCTTAAATATGAGTAGAGATTCCTAATGTTAATATTCCTGGATGTGGAAATGTTTCAAAACTGGTGTTGCACCTATCTATTTTCATAAAATAAGCCCTGAAGATACCCATGTTTTTGTGCGACATATAAGATTTATTCAAGGTAGATATAGATTATTTTTGTGTGAAATTAAGTTCATTAGGAAATGAGCCCTGTACCTTCCATGTGCTCTTCACCTTTGAGCAGCTGATGTTTCCCAATGTTGGTCAGGATTTGAGTGCCACTCCTTGCCCCCATTACTATCATAAATTGGAAGTTTCTCAATCAAACTCTGCCTAAGATTGAACATTCAAACTAGGAGCACACTGCATGTATGTGCTGCATTTGGATAGATACCTAACCAGGAAAGGAGTAGAGGGATATGGGCCTAATGCATGCAATTTTGAATAGTGTATATAAACATCATCACCAGATAGACACAAAATGCTAGAGTAACTCAGCGGGACAGGCAGCATCTCTGGATAGAAGGTATGGGTGACGTTTCAGGTCGAGACCCTTCTTCAGACTGAGAGTCAGGAGAGAGGGAGACACAGAGATAAGGAAGTGTAAGGTGTGAAAACAAGACATTGAAGGGGATGGGTTCAAGGAAAATCTAGAATAGATCATTGTTAGCTCGGAGACAGTGACAACAAAGCATACAAAGATAACATTTAATCAGGGGTGCAGTCGGACTGGTTGGAGAACAAGGAAGGGGGAGGGATGGAAAGAGAGGGAAAGCAAGGGTTCCCTTACTTAGCGAAGTCAATATTCATACAGTTGGGGTGAAAGCTGCCCAAGCAAAATATGAGTTGCTGACCAACAGTCAATACAACATATTGTCAGCATTGATATGATGGGCTGATAGGGTCCATTGATGTGATGCACATTTCCATAATTCCATAATTGCCTACAATTCTTTGGATATAGCAACTGAGAGCATTTATCAAAAAAGCAAGGAAGAGTTTTGATGTGGAATTTCAGAATTCTAAAGTAATGACTGGGAACAGAATTAGAGAAACTACAACGTTTTCATCCAGTTCTCATTTTTAGATTTTTAAAAATTTCACCACACATAATTCAATCCTTGCTACGGGCAGAAACAATTATTCTATTATATTTCATCATGCATGATCATTTCCTTTAAATTAAACTTCTGCAATACAGTGTGGGTGGCCCTGCAGCAAAACCTTTTCCCTGCAATGACAGCTACGATTCAGCAGGCATTGCAAATAACAATGGAAACCGGCAGAATTTAGAAATGTAATTTGCTTTGTTCTGCACATAGGCATCATGTTTTGATTGATAAGTAGCTGATGAGAGCTTGAAACCTCGTGTGATATTTGGGATTTAAAGTGGGCTAATTGCAGGAGTTTAGCAGATCCAGTAATGACAAACGTTTCTGCTGGGTAAATCGTGCAACAGAATGGATTAATCCAGGGTAGATCACTTTTGGGTGAAGTTGAATCCATTGGGAAATGTGCCCTCTATTTTCCATGTGCTATTTACGTCTGGGCTGTTCATGTTTTCTCAGTGTTGGTCAGGGGTTGCATGCCATTCCTTTCTTTCCTTTCTGTCACAAATTTGAGCTTTTTCAATCATACTATGCCTAACATTGAACACTCGCAGTATAGCACATCCCACTATTGTGCTGTTTTCATGTCTATTTAAAGGGACATCTGCTGACACAAGGAGAGCGTATATAGCCAGCTTTTGAACTCACTGCGGGTTGCTCAAACATCATCCAAAATTCTCATTGCTTGCTTAAAGTGAAGGGTTTCAGCGTGCAGTTACTGATTTCCTCATTCCATCTGTGGCCCCAGTGGTGACATGGCTGGCTATTCTTTTCTCCAGCCTTTCTGGGCACAGCATAGACTGAAATTATGCCAGCATAGTTATCTATTCACTTTGGGGATTAAAGGAAGCAATATGGGCTCAATGAAGGCACAGTACAAATGTGTTCAGAATCATTTGTACTGAAACATAGAAACATAGAAATTAGGTGCAGGAGTAGGCCATTCAGCCCTTCGAGCCTGCACCGCCATTCAATATGATCATGGCTGATCATCCAACTCAGTATCCCGTACCTGCCTTCTCTCCATACCCTCTGATCCCCTTAGCCACAAGGGCCACATCCAACTCACTCTTAAATATAGCCAATGAACTGGCCTCAACTACCCTCTGTGGCAGAGAGTTCCAGAGACTCACCACTCTCTGTGTGAAAAAAGTCTTTCTCATCTCGGTCTTAAAGGATTTCCCCCTTATCCTTAAGCTGTGACCCCTTGTCCTGGACTTCCCCAACATCGGGAACAATCTTCCTGCATCTAGCCTGTCCAACCCCTTAAGAATTTTGTAAGTTTCTATAAGATCCCCTCTCAATCTCCTAAATTCCAGAGAGTATAAACCGAGTCTATCCAGTCTTTCTTCATAAGACAGTCCTGACATCCCAGGAATCAGTCTGGTGAACCTTCTCTGCACTCCCTCTATGGCAATAATGTCCTTCCTCAGATTTGGAGACCAAAACTGTACGCAATACTCCAGGTGTGGTCTCACCAAGACCCTGTACAACTGAAGTAGAACCTCCCTGCTCCTGTACTCAAATCCTTTTGCTATGAAAGCTAACATACCATTCGCTTTTTTCACTGCCTGCTGCACCTGCATGCCTACTTTCAATGACTGGTGTACCATGACACCCAGGTCTCGCTGCATCTCCCCTTTTCCTAATCGACCACCATTTAAATAATAGTCTGCTTTCCTGTTTTTGCCACCAAAGTGGATAAACTTAAGTCAACTTAAATAATAGAATAATCAACCGTCATAACTTTTCAATAAATTATACACCCTCGTCCCTTGCCTGTATCAAAGTCTTAGATAATGTTTTGATGTTCAGATCCTACTTTGCAATGTCCTCTTTGTAACTACAGTTGGGCTCCTAGACAGCTGGTTTATTTCCTTTTGCAACCTTACAGGTGCCCTTGGTGATCCATGTGAAACTTTTGGCCTGAATGAGTCAGCTTCAGAGAACTGCCAAGGGCAATTGAAGGAACACTCCAGGACCGCTGGCACAAAGACACTAAATCTGTTGTGTGGAAGACTATAGTGGGAGAGGACTTGGTGAGTTGGTCACCAGTGAGCTGAACTCTCCTTCCACGCAGACTGAGTGGGCAATGGTGCACTACTCTACAGATGCCAACTGGACTACCATTATTTGCAGACTCAGAGCCGATCCGGCCCTCAAACCCTGAGTCCCAGTGTCTGGTTCTTGCAGTGTTCACTTCTCTTTTTGGATTTGGGTTCCACTGCAACCTGAACAGAACTCCACTCAAGCTGAAGAGGGAAGTTAACTGCACAGCCATGTCACCTCATGGCACAGCAGTGATGTGCCCCTGCAGAACTTCCAGTTGTTCCATGTGGAAGATACCATTCTGCTAGCTGGATCAAGGTATAGCTGCATGAAAACAGGTACATTTTGTGTGGGCTCCACAGTAGCTATCACCTACAGAATAGTCTTCCACACAACAGATTTAGTGTGTCTTCGTCACCTGAACCAGTAGATAGAATATGAGCCCCTGCAAGAAATTGTTCATAACCTCAGAATAATTGTTATTGTCTCTTGGCTCCACACAATGTTCTGTGAGAGAATAGTGTGAAGTCATCTATGTTCCTTGTCATCTCCTGCATTTACTGAGCCGAGGGTCTAGCATTGTATCTTTTTTTTTAGTCAATTTAAAGTTTGTTTTTGGGGGAGTCCTGAATTTTATTTGTGGGGGAGGGGGGCAGGGTAAGGGGAAAACTGTTTCCCAGTCTCTTCCTGGCGGGGACGCGACTATTTCTCCGAGTCGCGTCCTCGCCCCCCTCCTCGCGGCCTACCTCCTGGATTGGAGCGGCCTTTCCTGCTGGGGACCGGGAACCGGACCTGAGCTACAACAGTGGTGGCACAGCGCTGAATTCACCGCAGAGCGGGCGATGCCTACCTGGATCGCCGTTTGGAGCTCCGGAGTGTTGGGCCGCTGCTCCAACATCATGGAGCTGCGGTTTGGCAGAGATTCCAGCGCGGCCGATGCTGAACAACATCGCGGAGTCCTGGGGCCCTTTGCCGAGGGCCGCCAGCATTGCATCTCCGCCCAGCGGGGCCAGCGGACTTTGGGAGCCGCGGACTCCGGTAGGAGGTGGCCGACTCTGTTGTCCAGGCCGCTGAGGAGGAACCCCAGCCCCGACGTCGGACTTACCTCACCCCGGCGAGCGGGCCTGAACATCGGGCCGCCTGTATTGACGACTGCGGAGTGCTCGGGGAGGCCCTGACCACGGGTGAACATTGGGGAACATTAGAGGAAGAAACTGACTTTGGTGCCTTCACTCACAGTGGGAAACCTTGATTCTGCTGTGTGGGGATGTTTTATGTTGAATTCTATCAACTCTATGTTGTGTTCTTTATTTTTCACTATATGGCTGTATGGTGATTACATTTCACTGTGCCAACTGGCACATGTGACAAATAAATATATCGTGTATCTTGTATCTTGTATGGGACAACTAATATAGCAAGTTTGCTTTTCTTGTTAAAATGCAACCATCAAAATTCTGGGGAATTCTTTGACCAGAAACTCATCTGGACTGGCCATATAAAAACTGTCCCCATGCAAACATGTCAGAGGTTAAGTATCCTGAATGATTAACTACCTGACATCACAAACCACTTCCACCATCTACGGCACAATTCAAGAGATTACATAAATATTCAATACTTGTCTAGATTAGAGCAGCACCAGTAAAACTCATGAATTTTAACTCCATGCCTGTTTGATAGAAACCTCTTCCATCACCCTAAATGTTAGTTCCTCCACGGCATGGGGCAAGGGCCATATGCCAATCTGCATTACTCACCTTGGCTACCCTGACCTCCAATGATTTTCACCAACAGGAACAAGGACAGCAGGCATAGAAGAATACCACTACTTGCATGCACCTATAATACCTCTTCTGAAGTTGCATCAAATGACACTGCTCTGTGTGTGATTGCAACATTGTTTAGTTGGGACTTACTGGTAAGTCTGAAAAAGGGAATGCTCCATTTATGAGAAAATGTATGCGCAGAGTACAATAAATAAAAAGAGCAACCAAAAATACACAGGCCTGAGATTATTTCCTAGCTGATAGCACCAATTTGTTGTATACTATCTGCAACATGTCCTACCTCGCTTCTGAATATCAGTCTCATTGACTTCAAAAGAAGTGGAGTTGAATGTATTATTTTACTTTGGAGTCACGTGAGTGACTATGTGAATAGAAGCCCGTACAGCCGTTGGTGCGTCATGACGTCAGACGCTGGTGCAGTCGGGCGGTTGGAGCAGCAGCGCTCCTCCGAGCGGTAAGTTTAAACCGCGGGTTATACGAAGAGCTGGAGAATTCGGCGGGTGCAGCAGCATCTAAGGAGCGAGGGAGATGGGCGACGTTGCGGGTCAAGACCCTTCTTCATACTTCACCCTCGATTCTCCAACATTTGCAGTTCTTCGTTAAACAAGTTTAAAGAGGTAAGGTTTAAAAAAAAATAAAAATTACCGCATGTTCAATTTCTGCGACGGTTTGGGTAGAGAATGTTGCAGAAAGGGAAGAAGGTGTCGGCGAGGCGCTCCGGGGGTAGAAAGGGAAAGTGGCAGGAGAGTGTTGAGAATGGAGGCCCGTCTGGTACACCTGGTCCGGTGCTGGCTACACAGCCAATGGTTGCGGACCCACTGCCGGGGGCAGTGGAGGCTTGTCAGTAGGGTGGAAGGCCACTGGCAAGTCTCTGTGGCCCGTAAATGAGTCGGGCCTGGAGGTTATACCCTCCATAGGAGAGTCCGTTTGCTCACGGCTCTCCCACGTCAAGATTCTATTTCAAAAGAATGCTCGACAGGGACCAGCTCCGTGGGGAGGAGTGGTGCCCAAGCCAGGCTGATGGAGAGCTTGTGCTAGCAGCACCTGTTTCAGGGCTGCAGAACTATCCTGCCTGTGAGGCGGATGTTCTATCAGGGCAGTTTGCTGACACTGTTTCTATGCTGGGGGAGAGCAGTAAAGGTGTTCGGTTGGAGGTAATTCCGAACATTGCTGGGAAGTTTGCTGAGTGTAGAGGCAGGAAAGGCGATTGATGTAGAATTGGCCGAAGCCATTCAGTATATGCTCTCCCACCAGTTACAGGAGCTAGCTATGGGAAGTAGCAAGGAACTATAAAGCTCCTGTTAATTGTGATCTCCTGAAGGTACCGGTGGTTAATCACCAAATTTGCATAGATGGGTTTGCCTGCTAGGGCCCAGGAGATGAAGTTTTTAAAAAGTGCTTAAACTGTTGTCAGCAGGTATTACAGCTGTGGTGAAAGTTATTGATACAAATGATATGGTTGAAGCACACCAGGATGAACTGGGACTCCTTTGTAATGCATTTTGAAATTAATAATATCGGGAAGGCCGCTATTAGGCCAGTGCTAACCCGAATTTGGCGAGTTGTGCAAACCGACCAGTGTACCACCACGAAATCTGTTGTTTGGTGGTAACCTTGCAAAAAGGGTCAAAGACTATCATGAGGTTGTTATAACCATGGCCCTCATTAATCCAGCTGGAAGCAAGGCAAAAAAGGTTCTCTACAAGAAGTCGAGGACAACAAGGCCGCAAGGAAAGATGCTGGTAAGGAATATAACATTGACAGACGATGAATTAACTGATGTTCCTGTTCAAATTGGGGAAGGTTAAAATTGTTCTCAAACAATGGCAGCAGTTGACATCAGATTTGTTCATACTTAGTGTATTGAAGGGGTGAAAAATTGGATTTTACTATAAGGACAGTCTACCTAATCAACATTTTCCTAGTCGTAAACTTATTTTTCAGATGAGGAAAATGTGCTTATTCAAGTAGAGATTCAGTCGTTACATAAGAAGGGGTAATTGAGCCTTCTGTCTATCAAAGTCAACAATTTCTGTCAAGTATATTTCCCAGATCTAAAAAGACTGGGGGATGTAGAATTATTCTGGATTTATCGAACAAATTTGTTTGTTATAGGCATTTCAAAATGGAGACCTTTACCACGGGCAAACATCTAGTGTCCAAAGGGTATTATATGGCAACCATTGATTTAAAGAATGCGTATTACGCAGTGTCTATTCATGGTGATGATAGAAGATATTTGAAATGTATTTGGATGACTGAGCTGTGGCAATTCAGGACATTGCCGAATGGATTAACTTCAGCTCCTAGGTTATTTACTAAATTGGTAAAACCTGTGTTAGCATTACTTAGAGCTCAGGGGCATGTGGTAATGGCCTATTTAGAGGATATTCTGATTGTTGGAAAGACTCATGCTGAAACTCAATCATCAGTTTCAGTTGTTAAAATCATTTTTGAACAAATGGGATTTGTTATTCACCCAGATAAATCTAAATTATCACCAGTCCAAATTATTGATTATCTCGGATTTACCATTAATTCCAATCACATGTTGGTAACTTTGCCCAGGGATAAATTGAATCAGTTAATTGAGGACTGTGTTAATCTCGTTGGAGAACAAAGGCCTTTGATTAGACAAGTAGCCATAGTTTTATTGGGAAGTTGTTGCAGCCTTTCCAGCTGTGCAGTATGGTCCTTCTGCATTATCAACAATTACAACCATCAAAGGAACAGGCACTGAGAATACAAAGGGGCCATTTTTGATAGGCCTATGCAGTTGTCAGCTGGGGCGATTGCTGACATACAATGGTGGATAGTACATGTTTCAAAAAATTTAAGGAAGGTTTGGTGGAATCACCGTCACTGATATTACAGACTGATGTAAGTGCACTGGGTTGGGGTGCAACAGATATGTCTTCTAGTTGTGGAGGCAGATGGAATGTGGATGAGACATCGCTTCCTCAATTAAGAGGGATTAATTATATTAGAGTTGTTGGGCACCTGGTATGGGCTCAAAGCTTATTGTTCTACAAGGAGGGATCTGCATGTGCAGGTCAGATTGACAACACCACAGCAGTGGCATATGTAAACCACATGGGTGGAGTTAAGTCACAGTCTTGTGATAGACTGGCTAACCAGATTTGGAGCTGGTGTATTGACCAAAATATCTGGCTTTCAGCACTTTATTTGCCAGGAAGAGGTCACGTCAGTTTAATGACAACATTGAATGGATGTGAAATCAGGATGTATTTAACCAAATGAATGATCAGTATGCATTGCCAGATATTGACTTGTTTGCATCTCGATTAAATCATCAGTTACCTAGATATGTTTCATGGTAACCAGATCCTGGGGCAGTAGCAGTGGATGCATTTTCGCTGCATTGGGGGAGGAATGTTTGTGTATGTATTTCCTTCATTCTGTCTCATCAGCAGATGTTTGCAAAAGATCAAGGAGGACTCCGCTTCAGGGGTATTGGTAGTGCCAGATTGGCCTACATGAGCATGGTTTCCCGTTGTTTTACAAATGGCTAGGGAGCCTTACATGCTTATGCCCAAGAATAAAAATCTACTGGTAAATCCAGTCACTGGGGATCAACATCCTTTATAGGATCGTATTGATCTGTTAATTTGCAGATTTTAAGGAGGCCATACCTGGGGAGAGGACTGTCTCATCGGACGGTGGATGTTCTCACGTCGGCCTGCAGGGATAGTACACAGCAGCAATATATTACCTATATAAGGAAGTGGGAGCAAATCTGCCTACAGCAGGATATTGTATATCACACTGCAGGGATCACGGATGTATTGGAGTTTGTCAACTCTTTATTTTGACCAAAAAATTAAGTTACAGTGCGATTAATTCAGCCAGAAGTGCTCTGTCTTCTTATTTACCTATGAATGCAGAATTGCATACAGTAGGGACACATCCGTTAGTTTCACGATTCATGAAGGGAATTTTTCAATTTTAATCCTCCTAAACCCAGGTATGCCAGTATTTGGAATGTGAGTGAGGTTTTATGGCTCTTCGCCAGTGGGCTTCGTACACAAGCCTATCAGTAGCCAAATTATCTATGAAGGTGGTCATGCTTATGGCATTGGTTTCAGCTCAACGTGTATAAATGTTGCAAAAGCTACGGCTAGATAGAATGCATGTGTCGGCTGATGCCATTATATTTTATGTCTATGATTTGCTTAAACATAATAAAAGAGGCATGACAGGATGTAAGATTGTGTTTTCAGCATACCCCGCAGATGATCGCTTCTGTGTAGTCTCACATTTATCTCGTTACATTGAGATTACTAAACCTCTGAGAGGAACAGAGTTGGCTTTGTTTATTAGTCACAAAAAACCACACAGTAAGGTGTCGGTGCAAACGATTTCAAGGTCCTCGCGGCCGCAGGATGGGTCCAGTGAGCTAACTTTTCAGAGGTTTTATCACAAGCCGATTTCAAGGCTCGGGGTGTTTGCTGATTCTGGTTTCAGTACTGTTACACTTTTTTCCCTGAGTTAGAGGGGTTTGTTATGATTTGTTTGTAAATAAACTGTTATTTCATTTAACAAATGTATTACTGATGCATGATTGATTGTTAACGACTTTTGAGTCAATCCAGGCAGTGTGAACGTCGGAGTTGAGTCTGCGGCGTGAATTCACAGTGCTTTGAAGTCTTCACGTAGTCACTCACGTGACTCCGAAGTAAAATAGTAAGATTAAATGAGAACTTACCAGTTTGAAGTTTGATCTTTATTTTATGAGGAGTCGAGTTGAGGGACTACGTGCCCTCCGCTCCCACCCTCATAGATCTCATCTGGTAGTTCTAGTTTTATCATCTTACCGTTATACTTCGGTCATTGTTAGCTGTGAATTCATTCCGCTGCTTTGAAGATTGACGCACCAACGGCTGTACGGGCTTCTATTCACGTAGTCCCTCAACTCGACTCCTCATAAAATAAAGATCAAACTTCAAACTGGTAAGTTCTCGTTTAATCTTACTATTAATTTTGTACATCTTTGTTTTTTTTTTAAATCAACTTAATTTCAACTTGCCCCATAGCTTTAGAGCTAATTCTTCTGTCTCCTTTTCCAAGAAATGATCTATATCTTCGGGCTGCATGCAATGAGTATTCCTGGGCAGAATAGAAATTATTGGATTAATCTCCATACTATTCATGCTGGAAACTTCACAGTTCTGTTAATAATGAAGACTGGTTTTAAGTGCAATTGTCTTGCACTTTTTGCATTTTGCAGGAAATGTCCTGGCTTTTGTTTGCTACCATTTGTTGTGTTTATTATACAAATTATGCCAATAAAATCAAATTCAGTAATTTACAAAATTCCAATCTCCAAGTACAAATGTTAGGAAAATCTCCTAATTATCTCCATTTTGTCTGGAAAGAGGAGCTTTGCAATGAGTACATATCTATTCAGAAGCAATTTTCTGGCAGAATCTTTTGTTAAGTGAGAACAAATTATAATTCATGGTTCCTGTATGTTTGGATAGGCCAGATAACTAAAGCGATAATAAGCAAAAATAGAAATAGGTTTTATTTTTCTGTATTAAATTTACTTTAAACAATTTACATAGAACATCCCTAGAGTGTTGAAGTGTAACAGTCGAAAAACAGAAAATAGTAACTTTTTTCTGTATAGAATTGAAACAAGTGCTGAAAATGTTCATCGTTCATTTTGTGCATCGAGAAATAATAATAATGTATCAAATTTGACTAATATATGTGCAGCAGACCTACTTGCCGCAGCACATGCTTTTATGGTTGCTTCTCAACCCATAGCAGATTGAAAATTGACCATCCTTTATGCTCTTTTCCTGTTCCTTGATTCTACTCTGTGCACCCCAGTGAAAATGTCCTCTGTCCATTTTCCATGGGGCTACTCCCTTGACTGGGAGTTACTTTCTTCACTAAAATGCATCTCTATCCAATATGCCTCAACTTATCGGAAGAATTAATCTATTGATATTTCTCATACCTGTCATAGGTACTTCAAAAAGACTAAGGTTCCTATGGATTAATTGCTTTCTTTAAAAGGGAAGAAGTGGAGTAAATTAGTTAAGTTTTACCTTTGAAAACGGGTATTCCATATGGTACGCCTTCCAATACATTATTATACCAGACATTAGCATTAGTTGAGATTTGACTACTTTCAATAAAGAAAGCTTTGCTGGTAGCGCTGTTCTTGTTTTTTTTTTACTTTGATAAGCAGCACCATTTAAAATCCTACCCCATACAAGCTTTTGAGATCACTTTATCTTGCAGGAACATACACATCATGATTATCGATGACTCATATCCAATTTAAGGATGAGTGCTATCATTTTATTTTGATAAAATTCTATTGTGCAAAAAATGTGCAGCCATCAATAGAATTAATCCGGCCCATAGTATCTTCCTAATTTCATAGCATTAAAATGCTAATGCCTACACATGGACAATGTGAAATTATCACTTCCAGACCAAGCTATTTATACTTTAGTTTAGTTTAGAGATACAGAGTGAAAATAGGCCCTTCGGTCCACCGAGTCCGTACCGACCAGCGATCCCAGCGCATTAACACTATCCTAGATTAGGGATAATTTTTACATTTACCAAACGAATTTACCTACATACCTGGGATGAAACCGAAGATCTTGGAGAAAACCCACTCAGGTCACAGGGAGAACGTTAAAAACTCCGTACAGACAGCACCCGACTGGGAGCTCCAACCACGAGAGCCTGCGGAGTTATCATCGTGGAGCTCGCGATCCCTGTCGGGGATCGACCTTGGAGCTCCAACCGCGGGAGCCTGCAGACTTCAACATCGTCGAGCTTGTGGTCTCTGGTTAGACACCGACTTCGGGAGATCCAAGTCAGCAGTAGCTTTGGTCGCTCCGATGCGGGAGCTTCGATCCCCCCCAACGTGGGAGCTTCAACCGCCCCGACTGCGGATGGTTCGACTGCCCCAACTGTGAGAGAAAAATGGGGGAAGAAGATTAGACTTTATTGCCTTCCATCACAGTGAGGAATGTGAAATCCGCTGTGGTGGATGTTTATGTTAACTTTAATGTAGTTGTGTGTCTGATATTTTGTTTTTAGTATGGCTGTATGGTATTACGAATATCACTGTACCTTAATTAATTGGTATATGTGACAATAAAATACCTTTGACCTGTAGTCAGGATCGAACCCGGGTCTCTGACGTTGCAAGTGGTGTACGGCAGCAACTCTATCGCTGCGCCACCGTGCCACCTGTTATGCTGATAATTTTTCCAAGTTATTATGAGAAAGACTGTAAGATTGTATTGGAACTGACATTAAACACAATAAAAATAATATGAAAAATGCAGAACATAATCAATAAATACAAAATATGAATGTATTATTAACACAAATTCAGACTCGGCAGTAAAACTGTTCAATGTTCCACGTTAATGCCCATGCCATTTCCAATCTGCACAATGGTCTCTCACATGAATTAAACACATTTCTCAGTAAATGTTGAAAACTTGTCTCTGTTTCCTGGCAACAACACAATCTGTCTCTACCTCCTTAAAATCCTGAATGTGTTTTGTATCAGTGAGAGATGCTGCTGCCAATGTAGACCATGACAAACTTATCACAGATTATAAAGGCAGCAGACATTACTTTAAAGAGGCCAACCTCCATTTTTTGTCAACTCTCACATATGCGAGAGAATTGCAGTCAACTACACTGACTTGTGGATTTACTGTGTTGTGAATCTCCAGCCTCTAGCCTTAACAGAAGGAAACCAAATTAAAATCTCATTAAAATCATTGAAAAGACTTGAAAGCCCAGTCATACTGAAAGGGCAACATTGCTTGGGGCCTTGGAGCATGTGTCTAACTCAATCTTCTAAAATTGGAATGTAGATTTTATTTTCAAATTATCCATGCCTTGTGTATTACCAATAATCTTTTTAACATTCCAAAATCATAATTATAAATTTTCATTTTCATTTTGATGAATCTGTACATTAACCAATCAGAGAGGAAAACTATTAAAACCTAATTCTAAAATATTGTAACTAAACAACAGTAATTAAATTAATTAAATTAATATAATGGCAGATGTCTTTCAAAATCTGCCCCAGGATTTTTTTTGTGGATAAAATTTAGCTTGGAATTAGTTCCTTTTTAAAGAAGTTCTTCCAGGTTGGGTGAACAATTGTGTTAGGCCTTGGGATTGATTTTCAGGCATCAGGAGTGAGGTTAATTGATTCCCAAGTTTATTACTGAAATCAATGCATATGTTTACAGACAAATATCTCCTTCAGGAGGCAATGATCAATGATAGATTGTATTTATACCTAGAGCATGGCAATGCAAGAACAAGAGATTTAGCTGATAGCAGCGTTATTGTGTAGTCTTTAAAATGTATATCAAACTATTTTTCATTTATTTCAATTGATTACTATAATTTCTTCAAAGATTAGTGCTCATCTATGGTGCTCAAGCAATGGTGCTCATCCATAAAATACTAATAACAATAATATCTTTAATTGTGAGCAAGGGGAAACCAGCAGCATGCATTCAGATGCTAGGTATAACATAAACAGATAAAAAGTCAAACTCTTTACACTCTGCTCCTATACTCGTTTTAAACTTAACCTCACAAGGCCATTTTTTCATGCTTGACTTTCCAAAGGCTAATGAGTTCTCAGTGTGAGCTTGATCATTTTGATGCTAGGGCCTGCACCCTCCGACAATGTTCATTTTGTGTATGGGGCCTTAAAGCTGGAAGGACATTTGGTCACATCAGGACTGGTTTTAAGAAATCGGGTTCTTGAGGTGTGAGTGCAAGATTGCAATTAATTAATCTCCCATGCATTACTTCTGCAAAATGACAGGCACACTCAATGTCAATTGCCTCTGAATTCCCCATACTTTTTCAATAAAAATGTCCTTGCATTTTTTACAAGTGAGAATGATTTTCCTACAAGCATAATTTTCCTGTTGTCAAATTCAACCTCTTTCCTGGTGTCAATGTGATGCTGTATTACATGATTTGCTAAGCTCCCTGTCAAAAGGTGAATGTTCCCCAGGATGCTACTGGAACACAGTGTAAAATACAAAATGGTCCTCACTTTTCAAATGACTGACACAGATTGACAAGCTTCTGATTACAGCAGCCATCTCCTTACACATTTGTTATGGCAGAGATTGACTGTTCCCAAGTTTTCTTCCTTCACGTATGCAGCCTGTGACAGCTTTGTTGAATTCTGTTGCCATTTATCAACATGTTTCATTTGGAATAGTACCACATGGCACTGAAAATTACAAATTGGTAAGTGGGTGGATCGGTTGTCACAAAGTTGTGTCCTGACATTGGAAGGTTTTCGACAATCACAAAACAGGAGCATTTAAGGCATAGACAATAGCCTCTCAGGCCTTGGGACCTTGTACTTAGCCTGTCCTCCAGCGATTGCAGCAGAGTGAAACACTGGCTGCTGTTTTCCACCCGAAATGCAACATAACGGCAGGCTTAGAAACTGGAGCATAGTTTATATCAGTGTGAGGGAAAAGATGCCACACGAGTCAGAATCTAAATCCTTAACAATTGAGAGTATATCACTAATTAGTAAAAAAAAAATCACAAGTATCACACTGCAGGCCAGATTCACACAGAGTACACAACTCATGATATCAATCCTCCTGCAAAGATGATAGGATGCTTGCCATGTTGCATGTAGGCACCTTAAAAAAAAACACATGTCAGTAACGAGCGCCAAACAGCAAGAGGGCCATTTGTAACGTTTGAAAACAAGCTCAAAGGCTTTTGACAGCAGTGAGCTTCAAAGGGCAGCCATGGAATCCAGTTCTCCAGGTTGATTATGCCTTGAAGCCACAAAAATAAGCCACACGATTGTCTGGTCAGACTGGGCGAGAGATTGCCTATTGTCTGTAACATAGGTCCTTTGGATCTCTTGAGATTCGTATTGGGTTTATTATTCTTGTGTGTACCAAGATACAGTAAAAAGATTTGGTTTCCGTCGTATCCAGTCAAATCATATTATACAGGGCAGCACAGTGGCACCGCTGGTAGAGCTGCTGCCTTGCAGCTTCACAGGCCTAGGTTTGATCCTAACCTTGGATGCTGTCTGTGTGGAGTTTGTATGTGCTCCCTGTGACAATGTGGATTTGCTTCAATCTGGGCGCTTCAATTTCCTTCCACATCCTAAAAATGTGTGGGTTTGCAGGTTAATTGGCCTCTGTAATTGCCTCGAGTGTCTAGGGAGTGGATGTGAAAGTGGGATAGCACATAGCGCACACACGTGAGAAAGGGTGATTAATGAAGTTGGTGTACTAAATGGCCTGTTTCCACACTGTATCTCTAAACTAATCTAAACTGAAATGCAGATACAAGCAAGCTATACACAAGCAGAACCGGTTGAACAAAGAGAAAAATAACCAGAGTGCAGAATATGGTGTTAAGATACAGTATAACTGCAGATTTTTTTTAAATTTAAAGTGCAAGGGCCATATCAAGGTGGGTTGGGAGATGGGGGACTACATCCTTATCTTATGACAGATCTGTTCATTGAAGAATAATAACAGTGGGAAAGATGCTATTCTTGAATCCGGTGTTACGTGCTTTCAAATTTTTGTATTTTCTGCCTGACAGGAGAGGAAAGAAGAAGGAATGACCAGGGTGTAAATGGTCCTTGACTATGTTGGCCTAAGGCAGTGTGAAGTGTAGATGGATTTGATGGGGATGAGGATGGGGGGATACTCGTATCCATGATGGATTTGTCCACTGTAAAATGCCTTCATCATATACAGTGGCTTGCAGAAGTATTCATACCCCTTGAACTTTTCCACATTTTGTCATGTTACAACCACAAACGTAAATGTATTTTATTAGGATTGTATGTGATAGACCAGCACAAAGTGGCGCATAATTGTAAAGTGGAAGGAAAATGATACATGGTTTTCAAATCTTTTTACAAATAAAAAACTGAAAAGTGTGGCATGCAAAAGTATTCAGCCCCCTTTACTCTGATACCCCTAAATAAAATCCAGTGCAACCAATTGCCTTCAGAAGTCACCTAATTAGTAAATAGAGTCCACTTGTGTGTAATCTAATCTGAGTATAAATACAGCTGTTCTGTGAAGGTCTCAGAGGTTTGTTTGAGAACATTAGTGAACAAACAATGTTCCTTGGGCATCATGAAGCCCAAGGAACACACCAGACAGGTCAGGGATATAGTTGTGGAGAGGTTTAAAGCAGGGTTAGGTTATAAAAAAAATCCCAAGCTTTGAATATCTCACGGAGCACTGTTCAATCCATCATCCGAAAATTGAAAGAGTATGGCACAACTGCTAACCTACCAAGACATGGGCGTCCACCTAAACTGACAGGCCGGGCAATGAGAGCATTGATCAGAGGAGCAGCCATGAGGCCCATGGTAACTCTGGAGGAGCTGCAGAGATCCACAGCTCAGGTGGGAGATTCTGTCCACAGGACAACTATTAGTCGTGCACTCCACAAATCGGGTCTTTATGCAAGAGTGGCAAGCAGAAAGCTATTGTTGAAACAAAGCCATAAGAAGTCCCGTTTGCAGTTTGCCACAAGCCACGTGGGGGACACAGCAAACATGTGGAGGAAGGTGCTCTAGCCTGATGAGACTAAAATTGAAGTTTTTGGCATAAATGCAAAACGCTACGTGTGGTGGAAAACTAACACTGCACATCACCCTGAACACACCATCCCCACTGTGAAACATGGTGGTGGCAGTATCATGCTGTGGGGATGCTTTTCTTCAGCAGGGACAGGGAAGCTGGTCAGAGTTGATGGGAAGATGGATGGAGCCAAATACAGGGCAATCTTGGAAGAAAACCTGCTAGAGTCTGCAAAAGACTTGAGACTGGGGCGGAGGTTCACCTTCCAGCAGGACAACTACCCTAAACATACAGCCAGAGCTACAATGGAATGGTTTAGATCAAAGCATATTCATGTGTTAGAATGACCCAGTCAAAGTCCAGACCTAAATCCAATTGAGAATCTCTGGCAAGACTTGACAATTGCTGTTCACAGACGCTCTCCATCCAATCCGACTGAGCTTGAGCTATTTTGCAAAGAAGAATGGGCAAAAATTTCAGTCTCTAGATGTGCAAAGCTGGTAGAGACATACCCCAAAAGACTTGCAGCTGTAATTGCAGCGAAAGGTGGTTCTACAAAGTATTGAATCAGTGGGGCTGAATACTTTTGCACGCCACACTTTTCAGTTTTTTATTTGTAATAAAATTTGGAAACCATGTATCATTTTCCTTCCACTTCACAATTATGCACCACTTTGTGTTGGTCTATCACATAAAACCCCAATAAAATACATTTACGTTTGTGGTTGTAACGTGACTAAAATGTGGAAAAGTTCAAGGGGTATGAATACTTTTGCAAGCCACTGTAGATGAGAGGTGGAATCTGGAGCAAGTTGATGGGGAAAGTAGAATAGCTTTGGGTAGGATTTATGTAAAAAATGTATGATTATAGGTCAATGTGGATGATGGGGCTAAGAGTCTGTTTCCATGGTGCATTTTTCTATAATTATATGACATTGTAGTCTATTTCAACTTTTAATAGACATTTGGAGATAAATATGAAAAGGAAGGTGTTTGAGAGGACTATGCAGTAAATGGGACTAGCTCATATGCCAATTTGAATTGCCATGGACAAAGTGGGCTGAAGGGCCTGTTTCCATGCTGTATAATCATTCGAGTCTATTACCCACATAACATCTTTTATTCATAAATATGTATTCTATTTAATGAAATGGCAAACAAAATAATCGTTTTACATTTGCATTACTGCATATTTCAACTTTTTCAGAAATGAAATTCTGTAATATGTTTTTCATAATGACTGTGAATATGGGAGAACTATTTTTCCAATATTTCCAATATATTTCAATAACCAACATATTATTTTGTGTATAGGCAGGAACTACAGATGTTGGTTTAAACCGAAGATAGGCTCAAAATTGTGGAGTAACTCAGCGGAATAGGCAGAATTTCTGGAGAGAAGGAATTGGTGATTTCAGGTCTCGACCTTAAAGGAGGTGGTAGTGCAGTCAGTGAAGATAGTTAACAAAAATTACAGCAGGATCATGAACAGCTGGCCAAAAAGCTGAGGAATGGCTAATGTGGTTTAATGTAGATAAGTGCTTGCTTTTGCATTTTGCATAGTTAAATAAGGGCACGACCTTCACACCGAATAATAAAATAGAGGGATATACGAGTACAGATACAAAGTTTCCAGAAAGTGGCTTCACAGATGCATAGGGTAGCAATGAAGCTACATTACCCTTCATCAGTAAGGGGTTGAGTATAGTTGGGTCTTTATGTTACAGTAGCACATCACATTGGAGAGATGGCATTTGAAATATTGTATTCAGTTTTGGTCACCCTGCCATAGAAGAATAACATTAAGGTGGAAAGAGTGTGGAAAAGATTTACAAGGACCTTGCCAGAAATGGGGAGCCTGAGCTACAGGGAGAGGTTGGGCAGGCAAGGATTTTATTCCTTGGAGAGCAGGAGGATGAGGGGTTTTAACTCATTACACTGAAATCTGCTTGCATTACCTTCATGATGCTGAATATCCAAAATACAGAGAGAATAATATTGTAATCAGAATTTTTTTTCAATAACACTGGGAAAATTGGGTTAACATTTAATGAAAGGTGATAGTATAAATCTCCTTTATATTGTAGAGACAAGAGCTTATTTCAGTTGACAAACACAGTGACTCAGGCAAAATGCAAGCCCTGGTAAATGCCAAGGTGCCAATGAAATTTATCTACTTTTGAAAGAAGACAGAAAAATTCTAATAAAATGTATTTTTATACAATTGGTGTGTCTCACAAAATGTATCACATTGTAGGTGATAAAAAACTGAATTATGAGGTGTGCCAAACATTGAACCTTGGTTACATTTACTTTCTCTAAATCTCTAGGTACTTGTATTTCTCTTCGAAATCTCTTATCTTTGCTCTAAATCTATCTAATATGGTACGTAGCTGCCAATTCACAATTACCAGCTTTGTTAAAATCAAGAATGTTGCTTGTTTCTATTAATTGTCTAAACAACCACAAATCTGGCAACATAACCATTGATCAAAACTTAATCATCCACCCCAATCCTAGTTAAAAGGCACCAGTTAACTCATTTTGGATTGTGTTTGGGGTGTAGGCTGAGGGTATTGCAATTTATTCCCAGAGAGTAAGCAGTTGGGATATAGTGCAAACTCCATCATCAAGTTCGCCGACAACACCTCTATGGTTGGATGAATCACAAATGGTGATGAGTCAGAGTATAGAAGTGAGATCGACCGATTGACCAAATGGTGCCAGCATGGTAACCTGGCTCTCAACACCAGCAAAACCAAGGAACTGATTGTGGACTTTGGAAGGGGTAGAATAGGAACCCACAATCCCATTTATATCAAATGGTGGAAAGGGTCAAAAACTTCAAATTCCTGGGCGTGCATATTTTCGAAGATCTTTCCTGGTCCCAGCACACTGATGCTATTATCAAGAAGGCACATCAGCGCCTCTAGTTCCTGAAAAGATTACGGAGAGTCGGTATGTCAAGGAGAACTCTCTCAAACTTCTACTGGTGCACAGTAGAAAGCATACTGACCAGCTGCATCGTGGCCTGGTACGGCAACTTGAACGTCCAGGAATGGAAAAGAGTGCAGAAAGTTGTGACCACTGCCCTGTCCATCACCGGCTCTGCTTTCCCCACAATCGAATGGATCTCTCGCAGTCGCTGCCTCAAAAAGGCTGCCAACATCATCAAAGACCCACACCATCCTGGCCACACACTCATCTCTCTGTTGCCATCGGGAAGAAGGTACAGGTGCCTGAAATCTGTAACATCCAGGTTCAGGAACAGCTTCTTCCCCACAACCGTCAGACTATTAAACACAGCATCAAATAAGCTCTGAACAATAACAGTAGTATTACCCTTGCATTTTTTCTGTTTATTTATTGTGTATATATGGTCTATGGTGATAAAGTACACTGAACGGTATCTCCCATTCTGTATTATGTTTACATATTCTGTTGTGCTGCAGCAAGTAAGAATTTAATTGTCCTATCTGGGACACATGATAATAAAACTCTCTTGACTCTTTACTCTTGACTCTTGACTCTTATATGTGGAATGCATTGCAAATCCATTTCCAGCTCACGGACTTCCATCCTTTAACCAAAAATATCTGTCTGTGCGCAGGAAGCTCTTTCAGGGGATGCAGTTAAGAATTTCAATATGATAACCATTTACTAAAATCAACGTGAGCAATATTATTTGGCTGGGGATGGTGAGTTTGTACATGCATTTAAGCTTCCTGAAACTCACCAGTAAATGGAAGGCAAGAGAACATTGATATTGGACTCTGGTTCAAGAATTAATAGACAAATATACCAGGAAATGTTGTGGACTAACATCAGACTGTTGGTTGACCATGACATGCAGAAGAGTAGAGCTGGTTGATTGTTTGCAAAACTATAAAGATACATTTCTTTAACCAATATAAAGAAAGGTTTTTCAAACTTTGTGGTTCAGTTGTCAAATTTTGTAGGTAATTGTCTGCGGGGTGTACTTAACCATATCAGCAAGAGGTGTTGCTCTACCCATAACTTACAGATGGATAAGACTACCAACAATATCATCCAAAGCCTGAGGAATATCAGCAGGCTTCTTTTCAAAGACTACCTGTTAAATGTGAGAAAATAATATAGATAAGTGGATATATTTAAAGATTGAGTGAAGAGTGTCATGCGACCTAAGGTAGATCTTTGATTACCTTTGAGAAATTCAGGTAGGTTCTACTTATGATAGCAGTTGCAGACCATAGGATGATTGAACAGGAGGCATTTTTTTGTGACTCTAACAGGAAAGCACTTGTGCTCAACTTGTGCAACAACTTGTGCTCACATCATTGTTAGTTTCATTGTGTACTCTGAATTAAGGTATTGATATATAATTGTGCAATACATTTTTCCTTTTGATGAAAATGTATGTGAGCATTTTGTACCGCAATGCACAGTTATTTCTGATTTAGCCCGTTGACTGGTTTCCTTGGTAGTTTCACCTCGTCTATATATTTGTCTGGTTGCAATCTCATTGCTGAAACTGAGGAAGTCAAAATATCGCAACATGACTCACCACTGTTTCACGACGCTTGAGCAGCAGCTGACTCTGTATCAATGTCAAGATTAAATTCATTATTATACATTCCTTCAGTGTCTCAAGGGTTGCTGCTAGATCAGGGTCAATTCTGATATTACTGTAGCTCAGATATGAATAACTTTTTCAACTGTTGTCTTAGACTCAGAATTTCTCAGAATCCCATTGCTTGTGTGGTGTTTTTAGATCTCTCATTTAATTCAACATCCTTATTCATCCTCGAAATATTGTCCTGTCCTTTAGTTGCTGCCTCACTCTTTCCCCTCTTGGGCAGGCTGTGCGGAGTTTAGTTGTATTCAGAACTGATGATGTATTTGTAGTTCCGTTGGAGTAAAACTTTCCAAGCGAAGCGAAGATCTCAATTATTGAAATATATTTTATCAAAATATCCAATTTTAATCTATTTTTTGTGTATATATTGATAAGCAAAGGATCAATTGTTATCCCTTTGAGTAATGCATGTGAATCAGCCATTTCATTGTCTTAAGTGTCCCAAGTGTTATTGCTCTGTTTTGCTGACAAACTACACATGGCTACATCTTTATCAATCTTTGGACTTCATATTGAGGATGTAGATGGTTTATATGCAACCAATAATATAGTTACCTCACTCCCATTAACCCCGCCCAGTTAACATCAATCATAACGCCTTCCCCTTCCTGGGCACGGCAGTAGAAGAATGTAGCCTGTGCTTGAAGGTGTATGTAATACCCAGTGCTATCATTAAAAGATGTTGCACACTTAAGAGCTTGTAAAGTTTTCATTTACATGGTGTCAGAAGTGGGGAAGTTACCACTGTCATACCATATTTCCATTGACCCAAATATACAACCCGTGGTCCGCGCACCTCACAGGGTGTCTCACGCCATGAAGGACAAGGTCGAGGCGATGCTCAACGAGATGGTCGAAAAGGGGGTGCTAGTAGCAGTTAGCGAGCCCACCGATTGGGTCTCCACCATGGTTGCCACGATTAAGAAAGACAAGAACGAGATACGCGTGTGTATCAACCCGAAGGACTTAAACCTTGCCATCAGGCGACCACATTACCCCATGCGGTCTGTTGAGGATGTGGCGGCAAAGGTCAGGCAAGCCACCATCTTTTCGGTCCTAGACGCTAAGAACTCGTTTTGGCAGATCCCGTTGGACAAAGCGTCTTCTGACCTGACGACCTTCGCCACACCGTTCGGCAGATTCAAGTTCCTGCGAATGCCATTCGGCATCAATTCTGCAAGCGAGGTGTTCCAGCGGACGGTGGAGCAAATATTCGCAGACCTGCCATGTGCCATCATCGTGGATGATATCCTGGTTTATGGGAAGGACATTGCCGAGCACGACCTGAACCTCCGCCGCGTCCTGGATCGCGCGCGACAGTCGCACCTGAAGCTGAATCCCAAGAAGTGCCGGTTTCGTGTCTCAGAGGTCACGTATGTTGGACATGTTTTCACCCCTAACGGACTAAAGCCCGACCCCTTGAAGGCAGCTGCCATCTCCGAAATGGCAGCCCCCACCGACGTGCCAGGTCTGCAACGATTCTTGGGCATGGTGAACTACCTTGGCAAGTTTGTACCAAACCTCAGTGAGCTGAGTGCTCCCCTGCGGCAGCTGACAAAAAAGGATATCGCCTGGGCCTGGCTCCCATATCACCAGCAGGCCTTTGACCGCCTCAAGTCGAAACTGATTAGCACTCCGACGTTGCGGTTCTTCGACGTGGGTCGCCCCATCACCGTCACCTGTGACGCTTCCAAGTTCGGCCTGGGTGCGGCCTGCCTTCAGTCTGTCGATGGATCGCTGCATCCTGTCTCCTATGCCTCCCGCACCATGACGGACACCGAGCAGCGGTACGCTCAGATCGAAGAAAGAGCTGCTCGCGGTGGTGTTCGCCTGCTCCAAGTTCAGAGACTTCCTGTTCGGCAGCAGATTTACAGTCGAAACCGACCACCAGCCACTGGTGACAATCCTGAACAAGCCGATTCACGCTGCCCCTGCCAGGCTGCAGCGTATGATGCTGCAGCTCCAGCGTTTCGACTTTGACATAATCTACAAGAAGGGCACCGAGATGCACATTGCGGACACCCTGTCGCGCGCCCCGCGTACCTCCTGCGCTCGCCACCCCTACGAAACAGAGGACTTGCTCGTACTGGGCGTTAACTTTATTCCCACCAAGCAGCTACAGGTTTTGGCCGAGCACACCGCTGCCGATCCGGTTTTGCAGCAGCTTGCCTCTGTGATTAAAGCAGGGTGGCCAACAAAGCGCTCCGCCGTGCCATCTGAAACACAGCCTTTCTTCCTGGTCCGCGACGAACTGGTGCTCCAGGATGGCGTTATCGTCAAGGGACATAAAGTTGTGGTCCCGTCCTCCCTGTTTGACTTTTACTTTTGTGCAGCCCACAGCGGACACCCTGGGGTCGATGCAACACTCGCCCACGCTCAGTGCCAATTCTATTGGCCTGGAATGGCCAAATATATCCGAGACCGAGTTTCTGCCTGCTCCACGTGCAACAGTCTTGCGCCACACCAGCAGCGACAGCCCCTGCTGCAACAGCCCGCCCCTGCTTTGGCCTGGTCCTCGCTGGCTGCCGACATATTCGAGTGGCGTGGTAACCACTACCTTGTCCTGGTCGACTCGTACTCCAACTGGTTCGAAGTGGATTTGCTGACATCCCTCACGTCGGAGATGGTGATCCGCAAGCTGCGGAAACACTTCTCCACTTTTGGGACCCCGGTCAGGCTGCAGACTGACAACGGCAGGCAGTTTACAAGCCGAGAATTCAAAAGCTTTGCCGACAGGTGGAACTTCGTGCATTTCACCAGCAGCCCAGAGTACCCACAGAGCAACGGCCTTGCAGAACGGGCCGTCCGCAGCGCCAAGCTTCTGATGGAACAGGCGCGACTATCCAATTCGGATTTGTATTTGGATCTCCTGAACCTCAGGAATGTTTCCAGGGATCCGGCCATGGGGTCACCTGCTCAGCGTCTGATGTCCAGAACTACCAGATCCACCGTCCCGATTGCCCAGCGCCAGCTGAAACCTCGGGTGCTGGAGCCCGCCTCCGTGCAGAGGCGAATTCAAGAGAAACATGACAGCCAGCGGCGTTCCCACGATCGGTCGTGCAGACCACTCGATCCTCTGTTGCCCGGACAGGTTGTTCGATTGCAGACCGCCAGTGGTCACTACCGTCTGGCCACCGTGGTTGGGGTGGCCGACTCACCTCGTTCGTATCTGGTCGACTGTGAGGGTTCCATCTACCGAAGAAGCCGACAACACCTGCTTGCGGTTAATGAGCCACAGCCGCAGCCCCCTGGGCCCTATGCCCCTCCACTCTCCTATCAGCAGCCGGCTGCCGCCCCGGCTGGTGTTCCCTGCATGCCTCGGTCCCCGTCGCGGGCGCCTGGTTCCCCTCTGCGTGGGTCCCCTGTTGCCGGTCGCGGTTCTCCCTCTCCTGTTTCTCCCGCCCCAATGCCCTTCCCTGGTTCCCCAGCTGCCTTGCGTCCTCCTGTTTCTTCTGCTCTTTCGGGGGGAGGGGGAGACATCCGTACGCGCTCGGGCAGGATCAGTAAGCCGCCTGTTCGCTACGGCGATTTTGTTTAATTCTGCTGTTTAATTCTGTTGTCGTGACAACAATCTGTTTTTTGATTTCTAAGGGGAAGGATGTAGATGGTTTATATGCAACCAATAATATAGTTACCTCACTCCCATTAACCCCGCCCAGTTAACATCAATCATAACGCCTTCCCCTTCCTGGGCACGGCAGTAGAAGAATGTAGCCTGTGCTTGAAGGTGTATGTAATACCCAGTGCTATCATTAAAAGATGTTGCACACTTAAGAGCTTGTAAAGTTTTCATTTACAGAGGACTTGTATGTTTAGCATGTAGTTCACCTATTACGTTTTACCTGGGACATTTGAAATAACTATATGAGATCATCATCTTAAAAGCATTGATTAGTTGATAATTTATACCCTGTAGAATTCTGGTAAAGCTGGTAAATATGTGCGTGGGTCTATCCTCCCAAAGTGTGTTCATAGACATGTTTTATTATTTCATCTTGCTGAACCACCTGATCACACTGGCAAAGACCAGAAATTCTTAGTACACAAGCTGCAGTGAGAGACAAGCTTTCCTAACCATCATCAATGACTCCTGTGATATTCTGAGTGGAAAAATGTGAATTGTAAACTCTTCTGCCCAATCAATTTCTGATGCTGTTTACCAAAACTTAGTCCAATCTTGTTAGTTGTCTATGTTTTGAACTGCAATTACGGTAATGTAAGACAGTAGCTATTGTTGCAAAGCACGCATAGCGTCTGTTTTGTTCCTTTCAAACAGTTAATGACTGAAAAAATTACCTCATAAAAGAAAGATTTGCTGCTACATCAATCCATATCCCAATGTCTTCCTGTGACCTTGTAATCTTGCTCTCTCCAATGATTTGCTTACAGTGTTCAAGTTATACAGTGTAAATTCTGTGTGATCTGCGGATTGTAATATTGTGCATTTTCTCATTATGTGACTCCTTATGAGAAACGCATTATTTCCATCCTAATGTTGCACATGAGATTACAGTTCCTTCTCATGGCTTGTGCTTCATTGTATACACTCCTAATACATGTCCTTACTTCAGTAACAGTGTCACTTTGGTTCTTTAAATGAACAGGGGCATGAGGAGTGGCTGCTGGAAGTTGTCCCTCAGTAGAGGCTGCTATTGCATTTATGGGTGCATGGAACAAAATTCCATGACAGATTTTCCAGTAATCTCCATGGAAATTACAAACCGTAAGCCAAATCAAAAATATGTTTTCTTGTGCCGAAAAGCTTCAATTTGATTCCTTAGACATCTAATGAACTTGTCTCCCCAAGCCAACACACAAACCTGTCTCTGTGTGCAATCTAAAATCGGTCAGTTACTCTACCTCTATATATATATATATATATATATGTGTGACAATATAATCACTTGGAGTTTCTCCCAGCTTTTGATTGCTTTTGTTAGAATTTATGTGGCTCTGCTTCACGCAGCTGAGAATCAAATTATTCTTCCAACGTCTGTGCTGCTTCTTCAATAGTGATATTTGTAGCTTTCTGTGGAACACAGAAGAAGTATGAAGTGTGCAATACACTTCAGAACTGATTTCCATAAGTAATACCGGCTTCTTCAGTTCCATCATTGCAGCATTCATTGCAGCATAACCTGCATGTTACAAATGATTCCCAGCTGCTTATGAAGCTTGCTTCTCTTTAAGCCACAATGCTCTTATTTTTCTTGCACCGACTGCTCAAAATGTTCTGACTTTGCATGCAGACAAGTAATTTAACCTTCAGAACCTGTTTCCTGTCCCTTTTTTGCCTTTGTTGTTTTTCTCTCTATTGTGGAGCTCACAAGATGAAAATGTTTCTCTCGGAGGTGCAACATTGATTTTTTTAAATGAATGCTTTGTTCTTTAAATTATTGTTGCTAAATTGACTTCGATTCTGCTGACGTTCTGGTAAGTTTTATTGTTAATATGTCATTGAACAGAGGACTTCCAAACAAAAGTGTTGATTCCTACAATAAATGCTTATATGTACTTTTGATGATATTACTATGTATTCTCTGTCATTGCTCTGTACAGAACTGCAGACCATAAATATCATTGACATGTCTGAACAGAAATATGGTTGTGTTGGAGGAAGTCATCATTTCCAGCCCAAGGCCCAGGACATCACTGTAAGAGTTGCCTGGATAGAATCCTAAGCCAAAATATTTTCATTGACTACTTCATCAATGACCTACCTTCCACCATCAAGATGAAGATGGGGATGTTCACAGCTACACCTTGTTCAGTTACTTTTACAAAGCCTATAAAATGAAGTTGTTTACCCCTGTATGCACCAAGACAAAGGCAGCGTACACTGATCTTATACACTGACAAGAGGCAAGTGACATATGTCACAGATCAGTTTCCTCTCTGAGTTTCCTCTGCAGCAAGAGACCCTTTACATTCAATGACATCACTTCTGCAAAATCTCTCATCGTCAACAGTATGGGTAGCAACTTTAACCAGAAATTCATCTGGGGCAGACTCATTTGTTCTGCCTGCAATAATAGGTCAAAACAATATCATGTGGTGAATGACTCATCGACTTTCTTATTATTTACTTGTGAGGAGTGTGATGGAGGACCTTCCGCTTGCCTAGGGGACTGCAGTCCAACAATACTCAAGAAGCTCAAAACCACCCAGAACAAAGCAGTACACTTGATTGGTACCCGGTCCACCGCTCTAAAAAATAATTATTTATACCACCAGCACCAACTGACTGATGTGTTCATCATCTACAAAAACCACTGCAGTTACTCACCTAGGGTGTTCCGACAGTACCTGCTAACCTAATGACCTCTACCACCAACAAGGAGAAGGGCAAAGAAGACAGTGAGAACTTACGGATTCCATTCTAAAATAACACTCCACCCTGACTATGGAAAATATCATTCGTCCCTCATCGTCGCTGGGTTTGAATCTTTGAATTCCCTACTTAATATGTAATGTAGAAGTATCTTCATCAGAAGACTAGTGACACCTCCACCATCATAAGCATACTAGGGATGGACAATAAGTATTGGGATTACACCATACACCTTACCTTAGAGTACTGAAGCCTCCAACAGGCCTCTTCATTCTTTTGAGAAGTAAATAGTTGTCCCATGTGCCTGACTGTTGCACATGGTATTAAAAAAATGATTGTAGTATGAATGCTCCAATCAAAGTTCCTCTAGGGTACTTGCCAACCATAAGGCTTTTCACATTTATAACTCACAACAGTCAATGAACTACAAAATGACTTCCAAACAAGTATGTGCAAAATGTCCTGGCTTCATTCTGTGGCACTTCAACCTCCAGATAATACCCAGAGGAACACAAGAAATGAAGTTCAACAGCAGTACAATGAAATCCATCCATCCACTGGACAATTCAGTTAATTCACTGTTGGCAAAGGATAGGTAAAGGAAGAAATGCATCAGGAAATTAAAATTCTCCACATTGTTTCTGTTAAGGGCCCCCAAGGAAAGGAAAATGTACGTTAAGTGTGACGTAAATCTTTACAGGAAACACACAAGGTCTGTTTTCTGCTACGTGTTTCTCTTCTGATGAATAAAACTGTCACCATGGTTTCAACAGGAATGAATCTTTTTAGTTTAATCACTTATGCATGTAAAAAGAATGGTTACTAAGGTGAGATATTTTAATGGTAATGTTTCCAACTTTCTCTAATAACCAGGATGACCAGGGGAAGAATTGTAGTTGAACGTTTTTGGAAGGGATGAGTTTATTTTTGTTTTCTCATTAAACTTTAATAATCGACTTAAGCTAACTGAAAGGCATTTTTAAGCTATAGAATGAAACTGGATTGCTTCTGGGGTGTCATCGAGTTTTGAAGCTCCCTGAGTAGTTAGCATTGGAGATCAATTCAGAATGATATAGGATCGATATTTCCATGCACAGTTTACATTCATGCACCTAATTAGTATTCCCAATGTTAGTTGCACACCAAATGATGTTATTATTTGCATGATGCCCATCTCCACCTGTACTCATACATGTTGGAGAGGAAATCCTCTTATTATGACCATATATGACCATCTTGAAATAGTCTAAATGTAACTAGGAGCACATTGCACATGTGTGTTACTTCCCATGGCAAAGAGGCATGCCACTAACAACAGGACATTTTCATAGGTCTATTCAGAAATAACAGTAAGTTTCCTTACCAGCTTCTAGGTTCCATAGAGTATAATAAAAGTAGCTGTTTTTTTCACGGCATTTAGCTGCTGAGATACCCATTTCATCGCTCCCCCAGCACTAATGGTGCCAACAGCTCTCTAGCTGAGTACAGGCACATTGAGCACTAGGCAAAGAGCAGGAAAATGTCAGTGCAATTGTGAAGATGGGATGTTGTTGTATGCATCAGTCCTGGGGTGCTTCGCTGAAGAGACAAAGGTGAAGTAACTGCAGAAATTAAAACCAGAAACTGCTGGAAAAAACTCAGCAGGTCACATACAGTAGTATCTGTGGAAAGAAACAGTTTGTGCTTCAGGTCTGGGACCCTTTATCTGAACAGATATAGGAGAAACAAGTTTGTCCAGATAACAGAGAAGGTGGAGAAGATCACTGGGTTGAACAGAAAGATAGAAACATAGAAAAATAGTTGCAGGAGCAGGCCATTCGGTCCCTCGAGCCGGCACTGCCATTCAATATTATCATGGCTGATCAGCTAAAATCAGTACTTCGTTCCTGCTTTTTCCCCATATCCCTTGATTCCGTTTGCCCAAAGAGCTAAATCTAACTCTCTCTTGAAAACATTCAGTGAATTGGCCTCCACTACCTTCTGTAGCAGAGAATTCCACAGATTCACAACTCACTGGGTGAAGGATGTTTTTCCTCATCTTTTTCCTAAATGGCCTACCCCTTATTCATAACTGTGACCCCTGGTTTTGGACTCCCCCAACATCGGGAACATTTTTCCTGCATCTAGCCTGTCCAATCCTTTAAGAATTTTATATGTTTCTATAAGATCCCCTCTCTCCTTCTAAATTCCAGTGAATACAAGTCCAGTCGACCCATTTGTTCATCATATGTCAGTTCTGCCATCCCGGAAATTAACCACAAAAGAATGGTTGATTTTCTATTGTCTATTGTCGTACCCTGGTGAACCTATGCTACACTCCCTCAATAGCAATAATGCCCTTCCTCAAATTAGGAGACCAAAATTGCACACAATACTCCAGGCACGGCCTCACCGGGGCCCTGTACAACTGCAGTAGGATCTCCTTGCTCCTAAACTCAAATCCTATAACTATGAAGACCAACATGCCATTGGCTTTCTTTGCTGCCTGCTGCACCTGCATGCTTACTTTCAGTGACTGATGCACAAGCACACTTAGGTCTCATTGCGCCTCCCCTTTTCTGAATCTGACACCATTCAGATAATAATCTGCCTTCCTGTTCTTGCCACCAATGTGGATAACCTCACATTCATCCATAGTACACTGCATCTGCCATGCATCTGCCCACTCACCCAACCTTTCCAAGTCACCCTGCAGCCGCATATCAGCCTCTTCGCAGCTCACACTGCCACCCAGCTTTGTGTCATCGGCAGAGTTGAAGATATCACATTTAATTCCCTCATCTAAATTGTTAATTTATTGTAAATAACTGGAGTCCCAGTTCCGAGGCTTGTGGCACCCCACTAGTCACTGACTGCCACTCTGAAAAGGATCCATTAATTCCTACTCTTTGGTTCCTGTCTGCCAGCCAGTTCTCTATCCATGTCAATACACTGCCCCCAATACCATGTGCTTTAATGTTGTACTCTAAATCTTGTAACTCTTGTGTGGGACCTTGTCAAAGGCTTTTTGAAAGTCCAGATACACCACATCCACTGGCTCCCCCTTATCCATTCTACTTGTTACATCCTCAAAAAATTCCAGAAGATTTCCCCTTCATAAATCCATGCTGACCTTGACTGTCCAACTACTTTCCAAATGTGCTGCGATAACATCTTTACCAATCAACTCAAGCATCTTACCCACTACCGATGTAAGGCTAACTGGTCTATAATTCCCCGTTTTCTCTCTCACTCCTTTCTTAAAAGGTGGGGTTACATTGGCTATCCTCCAGTCCACGGGAATTGATCCAGAGTCGAGAGAACATTAGAAAATGATCACCAATGCATCCACAATTTCTAGGGCTACCTCGTTGAGTTCTCTGGGATGCAGACCATCAGGCCCTGTGGATTTATCTGCCTTCAGTCCCAACAATTTACCTAACATAATTTCCTGACAAATGTGAATTCCTTCAGTTCCTCCCTTCTACTAAATCCTCGGTCCCCTAATATTTATGGGAGATTGTTTGTGTCTTCCTTAGTGAAGACAGGACCAAATTACACATTTAACTGTTTGGCCATTTCCTTGTTTGCCATTATAAATCCACTTGCCTCTGATTGTAAGGGACCTACATTTGTCTTCACCAATCTTTTCCCTTTTACATATCTAAAGAAGCTTTTACAGTCAGTTTTTATATTCCCCACTAGCTTTCTTTCATGCTCTTTCTCCCCCCTCTTAATTAACCCTTGTCCTCCTCTGTTGTTCTAAATTGCTCTCAGTCCTCTGGTTTGCTGCTTCCTCTGGCCAAATTATATGCCTTTTCCTTGGATTTAACACTATCCTTGATTTCCCGCGTTAGCCATGGTTGAGCCACCTTCCCCGTTTTATTTTTTCACCAGACAGGGTTGAACAATTTTTGGAGTTCATTATTGTGGTCTTTAAATTTTTGCCATTGTATCTCCACCGTCAACACTTTAAGTATAATTTGCCGGTCTATCCTTGCCAATTCCCGTCTCATACCTTCAAAAATAATATTTCTGTTAGGGTGAACTAATGTGGCAGCTCAGGTGCAGTTAAGCTCCATTGATAATATTATTGGTTGCTAATGCTGTATAGTCTATATGGTGTTATATCATAAAAGGGAAAAAAAAAGTGAAGGCAGGCAAAAATGGCCATTCCTCATACAAACAGAAAAAACAAGTTATCTGAAATTGGAGAATTCATTATTGAGTCCTGTCGTCTGCAAGATGAGGTGTTGTTCCTTCAACTGCTGAAGACTCCATTGTCACCTGCTCCAACATGTCCCCAACCAAAAAGACCAGATAGTACCAGGGCAAGAGCAGTTAGGCTACTCAGCTCCCAGATATTGATTGTAAGACAATCTTGAAATTAGCAGAGGTGAGAAGGATACTAGAGTTATATTTTCCCTGTTGATGGGCGACCTAATAGAAGTATATCAACTTATGAGAGGCATAGATAGGGTATAACCTTTAGGCATAGATAGGGTAGAACAGTCTGAACCTTTTTTCCAAGTTAGTAATATCAGATGCTAGAGGGCATTGCTTTAAGGTGAGAGAGGCAATGTTTAAAGGAGATGTGCTGGGGCTGGTGGTGGAGGCAGATACAATGGTAGCATTTAAGACATTTTTGCATAGGTACATGGATATGCAGGGAATGGAGGGGTATGGATTATATGTGCGCAGGTAGGTCATGGCATCATTTTTGGCACAGACATTGTGGCCCAAAGGGCCTATTCCTGTGCTGTACCATTCTTATGTTCGATCTTCGATGTTCTAAGTTCAGCACCCACAGCTACATTGAGCCAAAGAGCATGGAAACAGGCTTTTCAATCCACATTGTCCATGCTGATCCAGTTGGAATTCTGGGCGAGTCCCTTTTCCTCCAATTGTCCCAATGTTCATCTAAACCCCTTATATCTATGCAAGTGTCTTTTGAAAGTTGCTATTGTATCACTTCTATAGATTACTTTGGCAGCTCAGTTCCAATATGGACTATGCTCTGTATGCAAATGTTGCCTCTGAGGCTCATCTCTCCCATCTCACCTTGAGCCTGTGCCTTCTAGTTTTATAATCCTCTACACTGGGAAAACGACGGTGAGCTTTCACATCATCCACACCCCTCGCGATTTTGTATGCTTCATAAAGGTCATCTCTAAGTCTCCTACACTCCTAAGAAAAATACCCAGCCTATCCAACCTCTCCCTTCAGCTCAAGTCTACAAGTACTAGCAACATCCCTGTGAATCTCGCCTGCACTCTTTCTAACTTGGTGATATCCTTCCAAGAGCTGGGTGACCAGAACTGTACACAGTACTGTTTTGTACAGATGATTGATGATGCCACAACATTTGTACTCGATACCCTTTCCAATGAAGGCAAGCATACCAAATGCCTTCTTCATTACCCTGTTTTCTCACATTCCCAGCTGAGCGGACGTTGGAGGTGGAAGAGGCCATATGGGATATGAAAGCCAATTTGTGGAAAGATATTTTTTATCAAGATCCTGCATAATAAAATTCATCAAGCATATCAACTAACTCACTCTTAACTCTTGTCCTTACTATTCATAATATTGCACTACTAATCAACTGATAAAATCCAGATAATATTTCAAATCTCTCCACCACCTTCTCGGCAAGTTTATGTGTAGCAAATAGAAAATTTGAATGGATAAATCCTTTCTCCAATTAATTTTATGGCTTGCTACATCAAATGATGAATGAGATCTTACTTAAAGGACTCTGACCTCTGCGAAAAAAAGATTATATTCTCTGAGGATATCTACTCTGCAGATCACCATGCATATCTTGTGAGGACATGTTTATTTGTGATGTTGCTCCATTTTGTGGTGCCTCTCACTACTGGAGGAGATAGGTAACACAACTCATATCAGGTATTTCTTACAGGAGGTCTGGCTCCCCTAGCACACAGGACTTTCTCTCCAACATCTACCTTGTTGACATGAACTTTAAGTATGTGGGGAGCTGTCTTCATCTTCGCTTGATCCTCCATCTACTCATGGTAGTCAAACAGTGTATTTTGCCTCTGTAGGGCTGCTATGGCGAGTGTGCCTTTGTCTGTAGGAAACACGGCAATAGGTTAGGTGTTGTGTGAAAGTGGGTGAAGTCCAGTTGAGAGAAACGCTGGTTGCATTGCAACCCTAATTTCTGGGCATATACTAGCCTAATGTTGTCTCAAGATGATTTTTTACAGGGGTACTATTGGGCTTTCGCCATGTTTAACACATAAAATATGTCTTCAATCCAATTTGTAGCAAAAAAAAAATCCCCAAAAAGTAATGACTTTCAGGGGTCACAGTATTCATGAACATCTGTTTAGTAAACCTGCTCTATTGTTGAATAAAGTGCTGGGACCATAAGAACTTCAGGGTCATCTTGACCATGATGTTGACTCAAGCACAAGTAATGTGACATGCTTTTCAACATAGCACACATTATACATCGGTACTTGTTTTAAATTTGAAATCGTCTTGCAACAATAATATTGCACATATTCTTCTTTAGACACTAAAATAGATGACATAATGACTATTTTTGATCCAAGTTCTTTCCCAAGCTTATCATTAGGGGAATAGTGTTATAACTTCTGGAAGTCCATTAACAATGAACATACATCAGCAGATATTATTGCTCCATGCAGAATACATCCAGCATCAAAAGCAGTATTAAGAAATTGAATTGGAATCCAGGGCATAGAGCTTTGCCTGAATGAAATGTAAAAAATTAAATTATGGTCGGGCAACATTAAAGACGCAAATCAAGTTAATCAAACCACAACCAGTGGATAATTCAAATTTCATTAAAGCTGTACAAGAAATGGATTTAAAAAAAAAACAAAATAGTTAAACATCAATCAAACAATGGCATTTACAACAGCAACCAAAGTTTGACATTGAACTGGTTGATTGAACAGAGCCCTGATGGACATTTTGACATGGACGTTAGTCACTAAAACCTTGAGTTGAGTTACTGTGCTGGAGCAAGTACAGACAACTTATCTCCAGTGGTAGTGCTGTTACTGATCTATTGACACAGGATTAACGTAATTGGCGGTAGGTAACAGAAGAAAGTAACATTTTACACTGTAAATTCTCAGGCTTCGGAATGGATGGTGGGAGACAATTGGAAAGTAAATTTCAAAAGGGAATTGGCCATACTGCTTTAAAATATTCATAGGCCAGAGGAAAGACTAGGGGGTGGGCTGAATTGGAGACTTCTTTCAAAGAGTCTGCTCAGGAAAGGGGTTGCACCACTGTTCATATTCTCTGTTATTCGATAATTCTATGCACCTTGTCAGTCTGCAGTTGTATATCATCAATTTGGTCCTGATCATCATCCAACAATTTGCTCCCAGACACAGACTTGCAAATTATCTTGGTTGCACAACTGTTCCCATTCTATGTCACACAACTGGCCCCTGTCAGGCAGTCTCTCTGGAGAGCATGGATAGGTGATGTGTCGGGTAAAAACGCCTACCTATTTCTCCCCTTCACCCACCCCTGCTATTTCTGGCTGCACAACCCCAAACTCCATGTTCTCCAGAGAAGCTGCCTGACCTGCTCAGTTACTCCAGCACTTCGAGTGTCCTTTTATGTATTAACCAGCATCTGCAGGTTACATGTTTCTATTTTTTTTTTTTTTTTTTTTTTAATTTTTTTTATTATAGAAACAAAATAATAACAAAGTACATTATTTTACAATAATAAAAATACATGATAATAATGATAAATTCATACTATTGATATTATTTGTATTATTATTAATTATAAATTTCAAGGTTGTATATTTTATATAATTGAGAATACATGGAGTTTGCACAACCCCAAACTCCATGTTCTCCAGAGAAGCTGCCTGACCTGCTCAGTTACTCCAGCACTTCGAGTGTCCTTTTATGTATTAACCAGCATCTGCAGGTTACATGTTTCTATTTTTTTGTACGCCGGTGCCAGTACACACAATTAATAAACATACATGTTACATGGCTGGAGAACAAAATAATAATGTTTACATTTTAGAGGTATGCCTTACCGATATTCTATACAGGTGCGTACCATCACAAAAAAATGCTGGTTACATTGATCTGACCTGTAATCGTTAATTTTACTTCAGATTCACGTGAGTGATTCCATGAAGAACCCCGCCAGTGCGCATGCGCGTCAGTACATCAGCCGCATTGGCGCACAGAGGCTGTGAGGAACAGAGCTCCTCCAGCGGTAAGTATTTAGACTCCAGGTAAGTGCCAAAAAACTTAGCTGGAGTAAAAATGTCTGTTTGCTGTGGTGCCGTATTTTCCTACCTGTCGTTAGCACCATGGACAAAACGGGGAAGGGGAAGCGGCGAGCCACAGCCAGCCGCAGGAGTACGGGTGGTGAACGGCTGCTGCATACCCCTGTACAGTCGCCGGCAAAAAGCATAGCGACTGCAGACTTGGTGCTACACAGCACAGAGTCAGCGCCAGCCGGGCGCAAGGCAATTCAAAAGTCTGCTAAGCCCACAGAGTCGGGGGAAGAGTCCCCATTGGGGCTGGATAGTGTGTTTGAACGCCTATCCCAAATGGATCAACTGTTGCATACACCATACAGCAGGAGGACTGTCAGTGCCACCCAGAACAAGAGGCGCCAGCAGCAACAGGGCTGCTTGATAGCATCCTCATGGATGATAGCATCCTCATGGTGTGCGATGAGTCAGCTTAGTTCTGACCCCGACTCTGATGGTGAGGTTGAACCAGGGGAAGAACAGGATTTGCCAGATTTTCCACCTCTGGCAGCACCATTTGCTGTTCCATCAGAGTCAGGAGAGCCGCTGGGAGAAGAGCTGGCCTCCACAATCAACTACATGGTATCTCATCAGCTCCAGGAGCTTACCATGGATGAAATTGCTAAGAAGCATGAGACTCCAAGGAACTGCGGTTTATTAAATGTTCCAACAGTAAACCAAATAATATGGGGTCAGATGGGAGTGGGCATGCGTATCCAAGAAATCAAAATGCAGAGGATTCTAAAGCTATTGGGCTCGGGAATCACAGTGTTCGTAGGAACGATGGATGGAGGGCACGTGTCAAGGACACACCAAGAGGTACTAGGGTTGCTCTGCAGTGCCCATTTCAAAATAAACTGTCTCAGAAAAAGGGCTATTAGGCCCACCATCAACCCATGGTTCGCCGTACTCTGCAAACTCACCAATGTCCAGCCACCCAACCTACGTTTTGGCAAAGACCTCGCAAAACGGGTCAAGGAGATGAATGAGGAGGCAAAAACGGTGGGCCTGATCAAAACGACAATGACCGGCAAACCTGTAAAAAGGAGATATCCTTACAGGAACACTGCAGCTTCTGGGTTTACACCAGGAAAAAGCCGGCCGTCGACGCAGGGGCGCGGTTGGCGCCCTGCGGTGGGATCACGAGCAACCATGGGGTTTCCTGCTGGGAACTGGGGACAGCAGGTCACACCAGTCACCAAGGAGGTAGGTGTGCCTGGTTCTCATGGGAACATATTAAGTATAACACAGCCAAAAATTGGGGATAGATTACATCTAATCTATGAAGAATGGAAGCAACTTACCTCAGATCCATTTATTATGAGTGTTATTCAAGGGTTTCGGATTGAGTTCGATCCAAAAGGGATTTGCCTCTCCAGCATGTTCTTAGCAGAACACTCCATTTTTCACAAATAGAAGTAATGGAGGTTCAGGCTGAACTTGAAAGTTTGTGTCAAATATTTTTTCCCAAGCTAAAAAGGGCGGAATATGTAGAATTATTTTGGATCTAGCTAATCTAAATCCATTTGTACAGTATAGACACTTCAAAATGGAAACGTTTGTTACTGCCAAACAACTGATTTACAGAGGTTGTTATATGGCAACCACAGATCTGAAAGATGCGTATTACTCAGTGTCTGTTCATTTGGAGCATAGAAAGTATTTTAAATTTACTTGGATTAATCAATTATGGCTATTCAAGGCACTGCCTAATGGGTTAACTTTAGCTCCTAGAATATTCACTAAATTGTTAAAACCAGTACTGGGGCTACTTAGATCTCAGGACCATGTGATTATGGCTTATCTGGATGATATCTTAATTATAGGACAAACAAGTGAATTAGCTGAAGTATCTGTGGCAGATGTTAAATTCACTCTTGAAAAATTAGGGTTTGTCATTCATTTAGGGAAGTATGAATTGACTCCACTTAAAACAATTGACTATTTGGGTTTCACAATTGATTCACTTAAAATGGTAGTGACTCTGCCCAGGGAAAAAAGGGTTGAGCTAATTGATGGTTGCATTAAACTTTTAAAAGAGCAACAACCTTTAATCAGACAGGTGGTCAGTCTGCTTGGAAAAGGAGTGGCAGTGTTTCCAGCAGTTCATTATGCGCCTTTGCACTACCATCACTTACAGAGGGCAAAGGAACAGGCACTCAGGATACATTCGGGCCATTATAGTAGGCCCATGCAGCTATCAGCAGAGGCTGTTACTGATCTGCAGTGGTGGATTCAACATGTCTCCAGTAGTTTTAGCACATTGGTGCTTGAACAACCTTCCATGGTCATTCAGACTGATGTCAGTGCACTTGGGTGGGATGCCACTGATACGAGCTTAAGCTGTGGAGGCAGATGGAGTATGGAAGAAGCATTGCTTCCGCAGACATGGGGAATTAACTACTTAGAGCTTTTAGGGGCTTTTATGGGCTCAAGGCTTATTGTTCTAACACAAGTAGTCTGCATGTTCAGCTTCAAATTGACATACGTCACTGCCGTAGTGTTGTCAATCACATGGGTGGTATCAAGTCGCCATCTTGTGACAAGCTGGCTAACCAAATCTGGACCTGGTGTATTAACAATAACATTTGGCTTTCAGCTATTTATCTACCAGGTAGATTCAATATAGTAACAGACACCAGGTCATGGAAATTCCATGACAACTCAAGAGTGGATGTTGATTCGGTACGTATTCAATGATATAATTGTCAAATATTGAAGGCCAGATGTCGACTTGTTCACATCCAGACTAAACCACCAGCTACCTAAATATGTGTCATGGGAACCAGATGCTGGGGCAGTAGCGATTGACGCTTTATCGCTGCATTGGGGTGGTACGTTTTTATATGCATTTCCATCATTCTGTCTCATAAATCGATGTCTGCTTAAAATCAAGCAGGATGCCGCTTCAGGGGTGCTGGTGATACCCGACTGGCATACTCAGCCGTGGTACCCTTTGAAACCCTTTGATATTGCAGTTGATGATCCAACCCCCGATGGCTGTTCCCAAACGAAGGGATTTACTGGTGCATCCGGTAACTGGCGAATGCCATCCATTATATGACCATATTGATTTGTTAATTTGCAGATTTTAAGAAGGCCATATCTGGGGCGCGTATTGTCTGGTCGAACTGTGGACATGCTCACTGCAGCTTGGAGAACGCGTACTCAAAAGCAGTATATTTCTGATGTAAAAAAATGGGAAGTTTTCTGTGTACAAAATAATATTGACTATTGTACAGCAGGTATTTTGCATGTTCTAGAATTCCTGTCAACACTCTACTATGATGAAGGGCTGAGTTAAAGTGCAATCAATTCAGCCAGAAGTGCTTTGTCATCGTATTTATTGACGAGGTCAGACAAACATCCTATTGGGTCTCACCCTCTTGTTGTTCGATTAATGAAAGGAATTTTAACTCCAGACCCTCTAAACCTAGATATAGAAACATAGAAACATAGAAATTAGGTGCAGGAGCAGGCCATTTGGCCCTTCGAGCTTGCACCGCCATTCAATATGATCATGGCTGATCATCCAACTCAGTATCCTGTACCTGCCTTCTCTCCATACCCCCTGATCCCTTCAGCCACAAGGGCCACATCCAACTCCCTCTTAAATATGGCCAACGAACTGGCCTCAACTACCTTCTGTGACAGAGAATTCCACAGATTCACCACTCTCTGTGTGAAAAACGATTTTCTCATCTCGGTCCTAAAAGACTTCCCCCTTATCCTTAAACTGTGACCCCTTGTCCTGGACTTCCCCAACATCGGGAACAATCTTACTGCATCTAGCCTGTCCAACCTCTTAAGAATTTTGTAAGTCTCTATGAGATCACCCCTCAATCTTCTAAATTCCAGCGAGTAAAAGCCGAGTCTATCCAGTCTTTCTTCATATGGAAGTCGTGCCATCCCAGGAATCAGTCTGGGGCGTTCTCTGTACTCCCTCTATGGCAAGAATGTCTTTCCTCAGATTAGGAGACCAAAACTGTACGCAATACTCCAGGTGTGGTCTCACCAAGACCCTGTACAACTGCAGTAGAACCTCCCTGCTCTTGTACTCAAATCCTTTTGCTATGAATGCCAACATACCATTCGCTTTCTTCACAGCCTGCTGCACCTGCATGCCTACTTTCAATGACTGGTGTACCATGACACCCAGGTCTCGCTGCATCTCCCCTTTTCCTAATCGGTCACCATTCAGATAATAGTCTACCTTCCTGTTTTTGCCACCAAAGTGGATAACCTCACATTTATCCACATTATACTGCATCTGCCATGCATCTGCCCACTCACCCAGTCTATCCAAGTCATCCTGCAGCCTCCTAGCATCCTCCTCACAGCTAACACTGCCTCCCCCCCCCAGCTTCGTGTCATCCGCAAACTTTGAGATGTTGCATTTAATTCCCTCGTCCAAATCATTAATGTATATTGTAAATAGCTGGGGTCCCAGCACTCAGCACTTTTTTATCTCTCCCTCCCTTTTTAAAAAGTGGGGTTACATTAGCTACATTAGCTACCCTCCAATCCTCAGGAACCACTCCAGAATCTAAAGAGTTTTGAAAAATTATCACTAAGGCATCTGCTATTTCTGGGGCTACTTCCTTAAGTACCCTGGAATGCAGCCTATCTTTTACTCTTTTGCGCTTCACATATCGATAAAAACTTTTGCAGTCGGTTTTTATGTTTCCTGCCAGTTTTCTTTCATCCTCCATTTTCCCTTTCCTAATTAAGCCCTTTGTCCTCCTCTGTTGGTCTCTGAATTTCTCCCAGTTCCCTGGTAGGCTGCTTTTTCTGGCTAATTTGTGCGCTTCATCTTTTTCTTTGATACTATCCCTGATTTCCCTCGTTATCCACGGATGCGCCACCTTCCCTGATTTATTCTTTTGCCATACTGGGATGAACAATTGTTGTAGTTCATCCATGCAGTCTTTAAATGCCTTCCATTGCATATCCACCATCAACCCTTCAAGAATCAATTGCCAGTCCATCTTGGCCAATTCAATCTGGCAATATGGCAATCTGGGATGTAAGCGTGGTCCTCAGGCTACTTCTTCAGTGGGTTCCTGTCACGTCTCTGCCTTTGGCCGAAATCACCATGAAGGTGGTCATGCTCATGGCATTGGTCTCAGCACAGCGAGTAGAGACATTACAAAAACTACAGCTAGATAGAATGGAAGTCGCTGCAGACAATCTACAATTTATGACCTCCTCAAACAAAGCAGGCCAGGTGTGACAGGGTTCAACATAGTGTTTTCAGCATATCCCTCGGATCCATCCCTTTGTGTAAAGACACATTTGATGCGATACATTGCAGCTACAGGGGCCTTACGTAACATGGAAACAGGGTTGTTTATCAGTTACAAAAAGCCACATAAGAGAGTGTCAGTTCAGACTATTTCGAGGTGGTTGAAACAAGTCTTGGTTGATGCAGGTATTAACACTGATGTGTTCACACTAGGGCAGCAGCTACGTCGGTGGCCAGGGCAATGGACGTGCCCATCGACCATATTTTGGCAGCTGCTGGGTGGTCAAATGAGTTGATGTTTCAAAACTTCTACCATCGGCCGATTGCCGATCCGGGGCTGTTTGCCAACACTATTTTAAGTTCTGTTGAAAGTTCTGCCTGGGTTAGAGGGGTACTGTTGTTTTTGTTATTTCAAATAAAAATTGTTACTGCATTTAAATGTAATGTCAACACTGATGCATTATTTCTCATCCAAGTCAATCAATGCAGTGAGAAGCCGGAATTTGAATCTGCAGCATGAAATCACAAAGCTTCGAACCCATCACGGAATCACTCGCGTTACTCCAAAGTATTATAGTAAGAGTAAATGAGAACTTACCAGTTTGAAGTTTGATCTTTATTTTATGAGGAGTTACGTTGGTGATTACGTGCCCTCCATGCCCAACCCTCTCTCATAAAGGTCATCTGGTAGTTCTCAAGTTGCTCATCTTACTATGTCACTTCGATAATTGTTATTTGTGATTTCATACCGCTGCTTTGAAGATTGACGCGCATGCGCACTGGCGGGGTTCTTCACGTAATCACCAACGTAACTCCTCATAAAATAAAGATCAAACTTCAAACTGGTAAGTTCTTGTTTAATCTTACTAATATATAGCACTTCAAGCAATAATGGCTACATACTGGTTCTTATAACTTTACATTGTGCAGAGCTGTCAATATCTACATTTGAATGTTATTTAAAATGCTGTAAATATTTCAAAAAAACGTCTTATGCCATTCTTCACCTGATGTCACACAGATTAATAAAAGGATTTTAAAAAAAAAAACATGAACCTAACTCAAGGACCAAAAAGAGACCAAGATTCAAAAAAGCTTCAATACATGTTACCTAGAAAATTCATCATAATAGAATCAGTGCTGAGAGATATTTTACTTTCAAATTGAATAGGTTTGCAAAGATCCTATACTAGATAAACAGAGGCCTCTGTTTGGTGACAGGTGTTCAATAAGGATGGTGACAGATCTTTGATTTTTCTCAGGGACATGCTATGCTCAAACATCATTTCATCAATAGCGTTTAATTCACCTTTAATACCTCATCTGTTTTTGTTCTTCAAATAGAAACCAAAAAGGAATAATTGTCATCTAAAAGACAGCAACGATAATCAAATCTATAGTGCAGACTATACTGTATCTTCATTACAGGGTTCCATTTTAATAAATATTGCACTAGTCACCAACTTGTTTGAGCCTGATGATTGAGAAATATATTGTTGTTCTTTCACTTCAAGCCCTTTGGCCCACCAAATCCGCACAGTCCAGCAATTCCCGCACATTAAAACTATCCTACGGTCAATTTTACACTTATACAAAGCCAATTTACCTTCATACTTGTACGTCTTTGGAGTGTGGGAGAAACCAAATATCGCGGCGAAAACCCACGCGGTCATGGGGAGAATGCACAAAGTCCATACAGACAGCATCCGTAGTCAGGATCGAACATTATGTTGCTGCTTTCCTACTTCAATTTTGATTTTTAATTTATTTTTTGCTATAATATTTAACTGGTAAAAACGTATATCAATAAAGCATGGCTAGCAGCGCAAGGGTTGAATGTTTGATGTGAAATAATTGCTGGTGGGAGTGCATTAGGCTGAGACAAATCAGAATCCTGAACTTCATCATCCTTAGGTTCTGTGGAGGGGAGACTGAAGAACTAAACAAAACAAAGGAGGAAATGAATTTTTGAGACTAGGCAATTTTATCCATCCATAATGGTATGTCTGGGGATGGTAGGACGGGTAGCTTTGACAGTTAATATACTCACACTGCACTAGAATGCTGAAGAAAATTGCATGCCCTTACCAGGTCAGTCAATCTAAGATTACTTTGTGGTATCTTGTAACAATTCACTTCATAATAAGTGTGGTTTACGCGCATAAGCATCTTCTTCTTCCAATTTAATAGTGCTTTGCGGGGGTTTAAGTTAATTCCATCACAGGATTGGCCTGAATCTTGAGATGGCAGGGATTCGATTTCCAAGAAGGCAAAATGTAAGCAAAGATAATACATAGTTTGTCCAGATATATGAAAATATACTGAGAAATAAGCAACCATATCACAAAAGGCTATGACTGGAATATATGTGGGCAACAGGAGCTGCAGTATGGGATTAGTAGAGATGGGTTTTCACACACCTATTTTTTGGGGGACCATTTTCTGTTGCTGGTGAAAGGGAGATTGCATATCTTATCTATGTCTGTTCAGCTTTGTTTTGTCTGTGTAAAACGCTGTTGTGATGAGATCTGCAAGTCCTCTTTATTTCCAACTACAAACAGAAGCATCTAGAAGGTCACTCGTCATCAGTGACGAGGCACAGGCAAACTTGGCAGTTTCTTCCCCTGGCCTCAAGAGGGCGCTTGCATTTACATGTTGATGACGATTACATGTTGATGACGTTGCATACATCACATCTCCCCCTTCAACTTAGGGGTCACAAATGTCACAAATTATACCACAATTAATAGGTGTTTTGCAATTTAAAAAAAAATCTATTCAGAAACCTGCTTATGATATTACTAGGCAGTAAACCAAGCCAAACAGCAAAGTTAAAGCAATGAGATCTTACAAACTACAACGGTTTTAATCTGCAAGGAAATAAAACTAATCGTCCCATATTAGAATATCTCCAGAAAATATTCCGCAACCATTTTCAGTACACATATTTAAACAGGCCGAAGTTACAAAACAGTATAGGAAAATTATAAAGAATTACAAAGACGTCAGGCAAAACATTGTTTATAATAATAAAAATCTTCAACTGGCGAATACCAGTAAAGTTTTTTCAACACTATGAAAAATGTCCACGAGTAAAAAAGTACTCATGATGAAAATAAATGTTGCTTTTTACTCATACGAGCCGCTATGAGATCCACAAACTCCTACATCGCGGACATTCTCTGAGTTTGAATCAGGGAAAAACTCGGGAGAACTCATGAATTACCTTGTACAGTGGGACAGGCCCTTTAAAAAGGCAAAAAGTAAATTGTGACCTTAAATTCTACTGAGCTGTGATCATTTTAATACATCTGAAATGTTACCATGATTATTTCTTTAATAACAATATAAAATGTGTGAAAATGTTCGCAAAGCAAATGAATTCTAGCAAAACAACTCCAGCCTACCAAACGGCCTTGACCCACTGCAATTTGCTTACCACCACAACAGGTCCACAACTGATGTCATCTCCCTGGCCCAACACTCATCCCTGGAACCTTCCCAGTGGTGCCCAACAATGGTTGTTCCCAGAGCAATTTGTTGCAATTTCCTCTGCAATGCTCCAAGTGGAGAATGATACTACCCCACATGCAACATACATGGAAAGGTTGTCAACCATTAAATGTTGTTGAATCACTGCAGCATCTGCCTTCTTGAAATGTTGCCTGTAAGATGACTTCTTAAACCATATCTCAGTCTGCCCTCCCAGGTAGCTGTAACTGTTCCTTTGGAGCATGACCAGAAGACTTTGTCACAATATCACTTGTTCAACAACCACCATTGTTCAAGAGTCAAGAGTAATGATGTCAAATGACTTAATTGTCATGAGTAATGTCGTCAAAATAATGTAATTTTTATTTGCAGAGTTGAAGCCTATAAATGCAATATATAATATTGCAAAATTATGTAAAAAATAAAACAATCCAAAACATTCAATAAATTAATAGCCATAATACTAGGTAACCATAGTCACGCAGATGCGAAAGTCTGTGGTGCATCCAAAAACACAGTCAATGGAAGTTTATATTTGCTGAGTCTCCTGAACCTGAGTCTCCTGTACCTTCCTCCCAATGGCAAGAGAGAAACAAGAGCTTAGCCAGGGAGGTGTGGGTCTTTGTTGATATTGGCTGTCTTGTTCAGGCAGTCCCCCCTTTAAATCCCTTCAGTAATGGACCGGTCAGTACCTATGATAGACCAGAAAGCAATCTATCGTGTTAAGTCACATCATCTGACTATTATCACCGATGAGCATGTGGAATTTAATTTTGATCAAATTGATTACCATCGCACCATTTCAAAATTACTTTATTACAGATGGAGATCATCTATTATCCTGATGGCTATGCTATGGAGCTTATTAGCTGGACAGAGAACGCACTTTCTTAACACAAGTAAACATGAAGCAGTAGTTGATAAGTTTGTTAAATAGAAGGAAGCTGATCATTCAACAATGTTCATCACAGAGCAGCAAAATGTTAACTGAACTGAGCCGAGAAATAGTTATGCCACTATTTTGTCAAATACACTGCCAACATCTGTTAGATGCAATGGCAGTCACTGATCCAATGCCCAGTTTGCTGATCTTCAACAAAAGCACCTCTTAATTGCTTCTGGCTCATATTTTTACAGTTCTTGGGACATCTCCCATTGCATTACATTTAATGAATTAGATTGTGTTTTCAGGCAGGTTTGGAGGAGGTTGGGGTGTGGAAATAAGGAACATCCTCACTGAAATCATTTGGCATGTTGCTTACGTGTGATCTGCCAAGAGATAGCCAAGAAAATGTATTTGATTGATGTGCACAGCATAATTATACTGGCGTAGAAGCAGAAGGCTTGACTGAAATAATTTTGTGTGAAAGTACACTCAAAGGTGTGAACAGATTTGGTCATGATGTGAAGAAAGAAAGAAAAAAAATCCTGTTCTAAAAGTGCAAGGAATTCACTAATTAGAACTTTAGTCACTGCATTTAAAATAGGCTCCCACCTTGAAACAGAGATTGAAGCAATTGCTGCAAGTCTGCACAGTACCTCAGGTAGAAGAACCACTGCCCACAGTACCAGTGACTCAGGTTTAATCTTCCCTTCAGGTGCAGTAGAGTTTACACGTTCTCTCTGTGAGCATGTGGGCCTTCTCCACGTGTTTTGGTTTCCATCCACATCCCAGACATGTGGGCAGGCCATTGTAAACTGCCTCTTGTGTTGATGAGTATGTTAATGAGTGCTCAGGTTTGGGTTGGGCTCGGGGTAGAGTGTGGGGGGGGGGGGGGGGGAAGTTGGTGGACGTGACAATAAATTAAATTATTCAATAAAATCATCAGTTGCTGACTAGCACGGACTCATAGGGCTGAGGGATCTGTTTCTGTGTTGAATGAGTCTATGAACTACAAATTATTGAAGGTGTTCAGTTAAGGGCAGTTGTGGAAAAATAGCTTTTATAACAACTATGAAATTTGAGAAATATATTTTAAGCAGAATTTGCTGTGAATATGATACAAAAGGGAAGGATGGAAGTAACAACTCTTCCAGTGTGTTCTTTTATTTTCCATTAATTTTGTTTATTTTCTTTAATTGTCCTTATTCATCTATTCATTGGATTTTATGAGAACAATTTTTTACTCAGACATCTTTGTTTTCTTTGCAAGTTAAAGCTTACAAAGTACCAGTCCAAAGGTCATTTGGTGTAGAATAATAACCTTGGTCTCTTCCCACAGATGCTGCCTGACCTGCAGAATATTCCTAGGATTTTTAGATTTTGCTTTCCATCCAAAACAGGGAGGAAAATAATCACATACTTGGAGCATTTCAGAAAAATGGCAGCAAACAGTAAAGCAACAATAAATGAGTGAACAGTGCCATATCAAAATGATTAGTCTGTGAGGCAGCACCCTGAGTCACACTAATAGTACCAAAGAAACACAAAACAATCTGTAGCAGCATTATTTGAGGACCATAAGCTTTCCCTATGGCTTATTTTCAGTCCTACGTTTTCCCAGCATTTGCTGTTTTTGTTTGTGATTTACTTTGAATGTTTCTTTTATTGCATGCATTAATTTTGTATTCATTTATTAAAAGATCATGTTTATTACCAACCATCAGCAAAAGTGCACCTTAAGGCTGCATGCTTATCTCCCTGCTCCACTCCCATTATTCCCATGACTATGCAACTAAGCAAAGCCCCCATGTAAGTTTGAAGTTTGAAGAGATTTGGCATGTCACTGAATAGTCGTAAATGCCTATAGATGTATTGTAGAAAGCATCCTGACTGGATGCATTATGGCCTGATATGGTAATTCCAATATACAGGAACATAAGAAGTTGCAGAGAGTGCTATTTTGAGCACAGTCCATCATGGGCATTTTCCTCCCCACATCAAAAACATCCACACAAGGCATTGCCTCACTAAGATGATCATCAAGGAACCCCATTCTGTGGGCCATGCCCTCTTTTCACTGCTACCAATGGGTAGGAGGTTCAAAAGCCTGAAGTCCTTAACCACCAGGTTCAGGTACAGTGACATTCCTACAACTATTATGTTCTTGAACCAAATAACCCTATCTGACCTCAGCAATGGAACACCACTGACAACGTCTTACAAGAGCATGGACTTGTTTTCTAATTGCGTATCTTTGCACTAATGGCTCGATTTTTTTGGCAGCAGCTTTCTCTTTTCACAGTCTTGTAGATTTTATGTATAATTTATATATAATTTTATGTGTATGTGCTTTGTATGAATCCATGCTCCTCTGATGCTGCTGCAGGCAACATTTTCATTGTACCTTTATCTCACGGAATTGTGCATAAGGCAATACATTTCTTGTATAAAGCCCACCATAATCTGGAAATGGCTTTAAAACTCATTCAGTTAGTGATGAGAAATAAGGTTTTAATAATACTGATGGGTATCACTCCTGGATTTAAATGAATTACTGTTGTAGAAAATCATAGAATCACATAACATGGAAAAAGGCTATTTATCCCAACTCAGCAAAGCAAACCAAGATGCCTATCTAAGCTTGTACCATTTGCCCGTGTTTGACCCGTATCTCTCTAAATCTTTCCAAATAATGCACCGTTGTCTTTTAAATGTTGTTGAACACTTCGTCTGGCAGCCTTTCTATGTACATGCCATTCACTGTGTGGAGAGGTTGTCCCTCGGGTTCCTATTAAGTGACTGGTTGATAAACATAGTTCCAACATATGGAATTAAGAGTAATATGTAAGCATGGATTGAATAGTGTTTAACAGAAAGTAGGAATAAATGATTATTGTTTTAATTTGGCAGACCATAGCTATTTAGGTGCTACTGGGCAGAGTGTTTGGTTCAGAGCTATTCACACGCTATATACTGTAAATAATTTGGCTGGGGTTGGGGAGGCAGGAGAGGGGATTCCTATTTCCATGTTTGCTGAAGATTCAGAAGTTGGTGTGCTTGTAAACAAAGGGAAGGATGTATAGCAGCTTTAAGAGGAGTGGGTGAAAACAATGCAAATGGTAATAGTCAAGAAAAAAAAGTGAGATCATCCACTTCTGTGCACAAAATGGAAAAAACACAGTACTTTTTTGAGGTTGAGAGATTTAATAATATTGATGTTCAAAATGATCCAACTTGTTACAGTCACTGACAGCTAATATGCAAGTGAATCAATTGATTATATTGCACTTTATGATTAAAAGGTTTGAGGACAGAAGTAATGATGTCTTACTGTAATTATATGGGACCATGGTGTGACTACTCGTGGAGTTTTATATATTGTTCCAATCTCTTTATTGGAAAAAATACCATTGGGAGATAAATCTTCATAACAAAGAAGATTTGCTTGTATTCTGATGAAAGGTCTTCAATGAAATGTTAGCTGTTTCTCTTCCCACAGGTGCAATCTGACCAGCAAAGTATTTTCTCTTTTTATTTAAAGTTTCCAGTACCTGCAGATGTATTATGATTTTCACTTGCCTAGTTCCTGTTCAATGGCTTGCCACCTGTCTGTATGGAGTTTGTTCGTTCTCCCCGTGACCTGCGTAGGTTTTCTCCAAGATCTTCGATTTCCTCCCACACTCCAAAGACGTACAGGTATGTAGGTTATTTGGCTTGGTAAATGTAAAAATTGTCCCTAGTGGGTATAGGATAGTGCTATTGTGCGGGGATCGCTGGTCAGGGCGTGCACCTGGTGGGCCAAAAGGGCCTGTTTCCGCACTGTATCTCTAAACTAAACCACATTTATATAGGTGTAGATGAAAAAGGAATAAGAGGGATTCTTATTGAAACATAAATTCTGACAAAATTCAACAGGCTGAAAATCGTCACGTTTACCTTGGGGACACAAGGGGCTGCAGATGCTGAAATCTGGAGCAAAAAATAAACTCACCAGTCAAGCAGCATCTGTGAAAACAAAGGGATGGTCAACATTTTGGGGCTGAGAGCCTTCACCAACTGTTTTGTTGGTATCCTGAATCTACTGGCAAAGCCTTCGATGGCCCAGCTCCGAATGGTGAATATGTGGACCATCCAACACCTACCATTAACCAAGTCTAAAGTTGGGAGAACATTAACTGAAAAAAGTGAAATTGTTAAACGGTAAACATAAAGCAAACAAAAAGCCACAGTCACTGGGAATCTGACATGAAATCAGGAATTGTCTAAAACATTTTGAGTACCTGGGTCGTCAATATTTCAAATTGATGCTTTCATGATTTTCATAACTCTCATGCAACAGAAGCCGGTTATTTGGCCCATTGACTCTAAGCAAGCTCTCAGAACAATCGCATGAATCACACTCTCCACGTATTTTTCCCTTAACCTATTCTTTCTCACAGATTAGAACAAGGAAAAGTTAGAAAATATGAATGTTTTATGTTGCAGGCAAAGCGGACGGCCAGGGAAAACAAAGGAGATGCTTGTGATATGTTAGAGCCCAAGGAAGACTGAATGACACAGGCTTCTTCAGTCTGAAGAAGGGTTTCGGCCAGAAATGTTGTTTATTTCCTTTGGCCATAGATGCTGCTGCACCCGCTGAGTTTCTCCAGCATTTTTGTGTACCTTCGAATGACACAGGGTGTTGGGGCTGGCTGATAAATGGTGGTAAAGGCTTGTTAGTTGTTGCTTATCTTGCCGGTGTAAAAAGTGGAAGATGATTAAGAACAAGAGGAGAGCAGAGAAGTAAAGTAATCATGGAACTACAAGATACAAACCACTGTGCTTGCAAGAAATCTGCAATGAAAGAGAATGCTGGAAAAACCCAGCAGGTTAAGATTATAAGATTATGTGATAGGAGCAGAATTAGGCCATTCGGCTCATCAAGTCTACTCCACCATTCAATCATGGCTGATCTATCTCTCTCTCTCTCTTAACCCCATTCTCCTGCTTTCTCCCCATAACCTCTGACACCTGTACTGATCAAGAATCTATCTATCTCTGCGTTTGATATATCCACTGACAGCCTCCTCAGCCTTCGGTGGCAAAGAAGTCCACAGATTTACAACCCTCTGACTAAAGAAATTCCTTCTCATCTCCTTCTTAAAAGAACTTCCTTTAATTCTGGGCAATGACCTTTAGTCCTAGACTCTCTCACTAGTGGAAACATCCTCTCCGCATCTATTCTATCCAATCCTTTCACTATTCTGTACATATCAAAGAGGTCCCCCCTCATTCTTCTCAACTCCAACGAGTACAGACCCTGTGCCGTCATATGTTAACCTACATATTCCTGAGATACTTCTTGTAAACGTCCTCTGGACCTTCTCCAGTGTCAGCACACCCTTCCTCAGGTGTGCTGCTCCTAATTACTCATAATATTCCAAATGCAGCCTGACCAGCACTTTATAGCATTACATCCTTAATTTTGTATACAAGCTCACTTGAAATAAATGCAGGCATTGTGTTTGCTTTCTTTACTACTGATTTGTCTGACCAGTGGTTATCTGCAACTGTTGAATGTAATATGGTGTCCCAGCTGCAACCTGCACAGCAGGAAGATGAAGTGTTGTTCCTCAATCTTCATTAGTACAAAAAAAACCTAAATGCTGGAGAAACCCAAAGAGTCAGGCAGCATCTACGGAGAGAATGGGTGGGTGTCATTGGGACCCTTCTTCTGACCTTAGTACACTGTAGGAGTTCAAAGACTGAGTTTGGAGTGAAGTGGAAAATAAAAATGACAAGCAACTGAAGGCTCGGGATATTGTCTGTAACCAATTGATTCAATGGATTAAGTAGCATCTGCGGAGAGAATGGACAGATTAAATTTTGAGCCGGGACAGTTGCTGCCTGACCAACTGATTTCCTACGGCCTTTTGTTTTTTTGGTTTTACTTACACTGATGGATGGAATATTTAAAAGATTTAGTGACACACTGAACTGTCTTTTAGGTCAACCAAGAGATGATTATTAATAAACCTGGGCAGAGGGATGTTTGCTATCTTCCTATCATTCCAGAAAACTAGACTCTCATTTGCAAGACACTGCCTGGGTGGAAACATGGGAAAACAGGCCAGTTAATTTATTGTCATTAATGAACTTTGGTACTAAATAATAAAGTAGGATTATCAGACAAGATTAAGTTTAATGAAGAGGGCCTCGAGTGGATTTATGAAAGCAAGGTCTAACAAATTTATAGGATTATATTTGAGGATTTAACATAATCCGTTTGATTTAATGTAGTTAACTCAGCTAACACAGGTAAGGACCTAGTTCTAAAGGTGAAATTATGAATTGGTTTGACAACGAAAATTAGATTGTAGTCATCATGGCAATAAATCAAAACCAGCCGGTATGATTGTAATTCGTAAATCTTTCTAATGACCAGAGCCATTTCATAAAACACTGTGGATTTGAGGATCCTGTCAAGTTATTATGTAGAGGGCAATGTGTGATGTTGTAGCTATTTGCCAAATGATTAGAGTCACAGTTCAATTTTCACTCACACCTGGAATCTGATGAGCCTGGGTTGCATAAGAACATAACAAAACAAAAGCAGGAATGGGTCCTTGCCCCTGTTCCACCATTCAAAATGATCATAGCTGATCTTTTACCACAACGTTTTCCCTCAAAACCTCATCCCTTGGTTCCCTTAATATCTAAATATGTATTGTTCTCTGTTGGGCAAAGAGCCTGGTTCCATGCAAAAGAGCCTGGTTTATTATTTTGTTTCAAAAGAGCTCTATGACCATCTGTCCTAATTCCACTTAATGACCAAATCACAGCATTCTTGGGAATAGAATTCCTAAGATTCACTAAACCCTGGGAAAAGGAATGTTCCTTTTACCTCTGGATAAAGAATTTCCTTCTCACCTCTGTCAACCTCTTATTTTGAGACATTGTTGCCCAGTTTCAGATATCCACCTGGGAGAAGAAACAATTCCACATCTAAAAATCTGTTCGGAATTTTGAATGTTTCAAAGCGCTCACCACACATTTTAAACATAAAAGTGCTAGTTTGCTTATCCCTCTTCCTAATACCCAAGGAGAACTAAGGCTGATTAGGACAATCAGTTCCCTTTGAACCATGAAGTACCTATCTATACCATTTCCATTTACCAGCACTGAGTGTGTACCTCTCTATGCCATGTTGTAAGAGTACCTGCCTCCATTACCAGCCTCAGAATGTATGGTCAGATTCTATCTTTGGGTGAATACGATCTTTGTCAGGTTGCCTCTAAATCTCTTACCCTATTTACCCTGAAGCTATGCCCCCTGGTGTTGATATTTCTGCCTTTGGTAGAAGTTCTCTCCAACCTATCTGTTTTCCTGGTAATTTTGTTCACTTCTGTCAGCTACACCCACTCCAAGGAAAACAAACACAGCCTATTCAGACTGTCCTCAAAACTGAGACACTCCATCCTAGGCAACGTCTTCCACTACCTCCAGTGCAACCACATCCTTCCAAAAATGTAACCACATTTTTCTAAAAATGTGGTAACCAGAAGTGGTAACAGTACTCCAGCTGTGGCCTAACCAATGTTTTATAAAATTGTACCATGACTTCCTTGCTCTTATATTCTGCACCCTGACTAATAAAGCAGATATCCTTCTTCATCAGCACCTTATCTGCCGGTATTATCACTGCCTGAGACCTTACATCAACGTTCATCTGACTTCAATACCCCTGTCCTTCCCATTAATTTTCCATGTCCTACTCTTATTGGTCCTCCCAAATCCATTACCTTTCATATATCTCCCCATGTTACTAAATTATTAATATCATCCAATCTTCTTTGACTATCCTCCTCACTATGAATAACATCATCAATTTTTGAGAAACCTGAAAATGTATTCCTCCTATCTCCTGCATCCATATCCACATCGTCAATACTGTATGTACAACAAACTATAGGAGTCAAAGTGCCGATTCCTGTGGTATACCATTGGTCACAGTCTACTGATTGCAAGCACAGCCTTCCATCATCACCCTCTACATCCTCTTACCAAGCTAATTTTGGATCCAATTTGCCGACATGCCTTGGATCCTATGCACTAGGCAGAACCTTTACCGTAAATCTGATCACTGTCCTCAGGAAATGCAGATTTAGTCAGTTACTTCCAGATATCACCAGGTAGATCACTTAAAGATAGAGGTTGCAATCCAGGAATGATGACTTGGGTCAGTCATTGGAAGTAGAGCTTCATTAGATTATCAGCAGATTCACTGCCAAAACAGTTAGCAGCATGAGGGCTTAACTAATTAGTATGGAAAGAAAACCAGGTGTGTCATAGTGTCGGATAACACATAAATGTTACTGTAATCTTGCAATCTCAAGTGTCGGCACAGAACAAGGAATCATGGTTTATTCTAGTTTCCTACATCCCATCATCTGCACAATAGACAGTAATTCAATTACCAGCCTATTGTAAACATGGATAACAGGCAATGGCATCATAGCACATGGTACAACTGATAACTCTGCAGGAGTGTCAGAGCACAGTCCAATTAGAAGATCCTGGCCAATGCTAGACTGGGAGAAGGTAAAGGGAAGGAAGTTAACCTTGCCTGCTACTGACAGTGCCAGCCCTATGTTGCAAATTGGCCAAGTGTGTGCTTGTAGCAGATGGTACAGCTCAATAACTTATTTCCTGCTGATTTGAAGTCTGTTCAACCAGTGCCTCCTGTTCTTTGCCAGGTGAGTTTGCCAGAAGCGGCAGATGCAGTCAGTGAGTTCATTCCAGATGTACCCAAAAGTATATGTTGGCCTCCATTATCACTTCCTCTTCTGCTTAAGATGTGAAGTAGGATAGTCAGAATTTTGTGTTGTGCTCAAATGCAACATGGACTATTAATTGATGTAGCTTCCAGATAGAAATTATTGGATAAATCAAGGGGGGTAGTAAAACTGATTTTTTTTTTAAGTGATCCTCTACTTTTTAGATTGTTCCTGGGTGTTCGATGGCCATTTGCTTTAGGATATTAGTGATAGGGATTCTGCTGTTTGTCATGTCACATAAATCACCATTCTTCAGGATACATCCAAAATATTGGCAAAATATTTTAAAATAAATTTAAATGAATATCAGTAATATTAAAGAGTGGAGGGCATATGGAACAAGCTGCCGGAGGAGGTAGTTGAGGCAGGTACTATCACAACGTTTAAGAAACATTTAGATAGGTACATGGATATGACAGATTTAGAGGGATATATGTGCCAAATGCAGGCAGATGGGACTAGTGTAGATGGGACATGTTGGCCAGTGTTGGCAAGTTGGGCTGAAAGGCCTGTTTCCACACTATAAAACTCCTTGACTCTATGACATTATTGCAATTGGAATGCCAACCAGATATTTGATGGAGCAATGAACTACTAAAGGTCTGTAGTGGCATATAATTTGCATGGTCCATAAATGCATGGAGAGCATGGAGAACCAGCTGGGTACAGACTTTGCGATCTCCTCAATTCACTGTTGCACCGAACACCACAGCTCCACCCGGCTCGGACCTGCCCCGCAAAGAAGAACGCTGGGGGCTGCGTTCATCAGCAGCCTGCATGAGTGGAGCAGATCAGCAAACAACGCAGCACATCATTTTCGACTGCGCTGTCCTGTACCCCCCTGGTGGAGGAGTAGACCTCACGGCCCTTGATATCAGGACATTAAATTGGCTACAGCACATGGAGGGCGTTACATAACCTCTGCTGCCTCAAATGCAAGAAGAAGACTATAAATCTCTAACTCAGAATGATGCAGCAGGATTGACAGTGTATTGCTCCAGCATAAATACATTCAGGCACATGTTTGGACAGCAGATTACAATGTCTTTTAATTGCACCTTCAAAAATAATTATCAATCTTTTAAAAGTACTTGATATTTCACTAATTCAGGTGATGTTGCAATTTTTTTGCAAACTAATGCCATAATCAAGACTATCATGTATGTAAGCATATTAGCAGCACTACCATGTGAATGAAACTGTTGTGGCGCAGTGCCAAGAAGGGACCAGATATAAAGGAATAAAAAAACTAAAAAAGGAAGTACAATTTAAGCAGGGCTGCCAACATTATGTGAGAGTTGGGAGTGACAAATTGCGAGAGACCAAGCCTGAGCGAACGTAGCAACCAAGGGTCTCACTGCACACCTGGTATTACTCCAGACGCTGACTCCAGTTGCATATCTTCTCTCATTCCTGACCCTGAGTCCAGCCTTACACCTGGCCCCTATTCTATCCTGATCATAGCTGCTTACCTGCTTAGGTTCCCAGTGCTGAACAGTCCCATTGTCCCAGCTTTGACTGCACACCTAGTACTAATCCAGACCTTGACTCTGGATGCACACTTGGCCTTGCTCCTAGCCCCTCTGCACAGAAAATATATCTGACCCACACATAAAGCCCCATATCTGACAACCTGGACTTAACCTATTAAGTTCAAGTCCACAGGTGCTTATCTAATTCGGTAATCTGTTATGGGGCACTTCACAGACCAAATTTTGTATAACAAAATTTGCTACATCCATTGGCTTCCTTGTTATCTAACATGCTAGTTACTTTGTCAAATAAGTCATCAATTGGTTGAACACAATTTCTCATCCATAAAATTATACTCACTCAGCTGTATAAGTATTCTGTTACCATTTCCTTCATTTTCCTAACAAACTGTCCTGAAGTCATTTTCACCCCTAATATTTTCAGTATTTTGCTGTCTTCCTCTCAGCTGGGACTTTTCCAAATGCAAATTCTAATAACTATATATTTCAGCAATATTATTCTATTAAATGTGATCTTGAGAGTACGTAATATTTTCTGTGTCATTCATAACACAACAATGATAAAAAAGATCATTGTTTTGATTGCACCTACCAACATGCATACATTATTATATTACAGTTAATATGTACCGAGGGCAATTTTTTTTTCCAATGCTCCCATTCCCAATTACTTTTACATTGAAGCGATTGAAATCCAAGTGAAGTTTAATTGGCATCAGAAAAATAAAACCTCCGGAATGGATGATATTCATTATGTGGTTGGTTGGAGTCAGTATCAGCACAATTACTATATTAAACTTTGAATTTTCAGATGTCTTGGTTCAAGCTAAAACTAAATACAAATAATAACCTCCTCACACATTCCCCTGCAATATCTCTGTCACTCGTTAATAAGAGGGATTTAAATAGAGAAAGCTAGTAGTTAGGGTCTGAGGCAGGAGGCAGGGAAGGGAAGCAATCAGACTCAACATGTAGGGGAGAAAGAAGAAAACAATAATAAACAGAGAATAAGAGGTGGTGGGTTTCTTAAATGTGTGAGCAGAGAGAAAGAGGGGTATAAAATGAGGGTAGAAGCAATTGGTAGCAAGGTGAAAATTAATAATGGCAGGCAGACAAATCCAAGGTAAAAATCAAAAGGGGCCACTTGTGTTGTAAAAACAAGGCTGAAGGCTTTGTGTCTCAATGCGAGGAGCATTCGTAATAAATTGGACGAGTTTAATGTGCAGATAGCTATTAATGACTATGCTATAGTTGGGATCACGGAGACATGGCTCCAAGGGGACCAAGTCTGGGAGCTGAACATCCAGGGAAATTCAATATTCAGGAGGGATAGACAGAAAGGAAAAGGAGGTGGGGTAGCATTACTGGTGAGAGAGGAGATTAATGCAATAGAAAGGAAGGACATTAGCTCGGGGGATGTGGAATCGATATGGGTAGAGCTGCAAAACTTTAAGGGGCAGAAAATGCTAGTGGGAATTGTGTACAGGCCACCTAACAGTAGTAGTGGAGTTGGGGATGGCATCAAACAGGAAATTAGAAATGCGTGCAACAAGGGTAACTTCAATCTACATATAGATTGGGTGAATCAAATGGGCAGGGGTGCTGAGGAAGAGGATTTCTTGGAATGCATGCGGGATAGTTTTCTAAACCAACATGTCGAGGAACCAACGAGAGAGCAGGCTAGTCTAGACTGGGTATTGAGTAATGAGGAAGGGTTAGTTAGCAGTCTTGTTGTACGTGGCCCCTTGGGCAAGAGTGACCATAATATGGTTGAGTTCTTCATTAGGATGGAGAGTGACTTAATTAAGTCAGAAACAAGGGTTCTGAACTTAAACAAAGGTAACTTTGAAGGTATGAGACGTGATTTGGCCAAGATAGACTGGCAAGTGATTCTTAAAGGGTTGGCAGTGGATGTGCAATGGAGGGTATTTAAAGACTGCATGGATGAACTACAACAATTGTTCATCCCAGTTTGGCAAAAGAATAAATCAGGGAAGGTAGTGCATCCATGGATAACAAGGGAAATCAGGGATAGTATTAAAACTAAAGATGAAGCATACAAATTAGGCAGAAAAAGCAGCCTACCAGAGGACTGGGAGAAATTCAGAGTCCAGCAGAGGAGGACAAAGGGCTTAATTAGGAATTCACGTCTCATACCTTCAAAGTTACCACAAACAAGATCAAATAGAACTATTTTACCCACATCTTTTGTGCACGCCATATGCAAGTACTCTCAGTAAAATCCAAGGCCCAGCCCTGATACGATTCTTAATTTTCAGGCATGGAAAATATTGGCAAATTTTAGATGAGATATGTGCTTTGTGAATGCCTTATCTTTCAATTTTATGTAGAAACAGAATGTCGAGGATTGTTGATATAAGAAGCACTCAATGACACATGAAAAATTGCTATTAACACTGGCGTAACCTGCTTAGGTTTGTCTCTAAGCTTCAGAGTGGTTAGAAAGTCACCCACGTTTTTACTGCTAATTTAAAGATGATCAGCATTGAGCTCTCGGGCATTTTGCAATCTTAAGGTGCATCAATTATTAGTGTGAGACTTTTTGCATGTTTTTGACTGCTAATGAGGCAAAATCCAGAGAACGAGCAATATCCAAGAAGACATCAGGGAATAAGATTTGTCCTGTCTTCAAGGTGACATGCACTGATATTTATGTTTTGACAGTCTCTCAGGTACGCATGGTGTTGCAGGTTCATACATACTAGTTATTCTGGTATCATAACCCTTAACCCTTTCACTGGAGCTCTGCCTTCAACATCATAATCCTATCCAAACTCATCTGCAAACTCCTGGACCTAGGAGTCAGGACCTGGACCTGGACCCCATTCTGCCACTGGATCCTCAATTTTCTGACTCATAAACCACAATCAGTAAGGAGAGATGACAACACACCCTCCACAATAACTCTCAACACCGATGCTCTGTGTTCTCGGTCTCCTACTATACTCCCTATACAATCACGCAGTGGCCAAATTCTGTTCCAACTCCATCTATAAGTTTGCAGATAACACCATTGTGGAGGGCCAGATCAAGATCAACAATGAGGCAGAGTATAGGAAGAAGATGGAGAGCTTAATAACATGGTGTCAGAACAACCGCCTCTCCCTCAAAGAGCTAGTTATCAACTTCAGGAAGCATGGTGGAATTCATGCCCCAATTAGCATCAATTGTGCTGAAGTGGAAGTGGTTGAGAGTTTTGAGTTACTTGACCTAAATGTTAGCAACAATGTGTCATGGATTAACTACATTGAAACAACAACAAAGAAAGCACACCAACACCCCTAATTCCTCAAGAGATTGAGAAAATTCAGATAGATGTGCTATAAAAAGCATATTGTTGGGTTGCATCATAGCTTGGTTTGGGAACAGCTCTGCCCAAGGTGGGCACAGTGGCTGCAAAGGTAGAGTTGCCACCTTAGAGTGTCAGAGACCTTGGTTCTATCCTGATTATGGATGCTGTCTATATGGATAAAGAGTGGCACAATGGCACAGTGGTAGAGTTGCTGCCTCACAGCACCAGAGACTGGGGTTCAATCCTGACTACAGGTACTATCTGTATGGAGTTTGTACGTTCTTCCTGTGATTGAGTGGATTTTTCCAGTGTGCTCCGGTTTCCTCCCACATTCCAAAGACATCCAGGCTTGTCGGTTAATTGGTTTCTGAAAAGATAATTGTCCCTATTGTGTAGGATAGAACTAGTATACAGGTGATCACTGGATGTCATGGATTTGGTAGGCTGAAGGGCCTGTTTCCACACTGTATTTCTAAAATAGACTGAACTAATCTAAAACTACAATAAAAAGAGCAAAGTTGTGAATGTAGCCCAGTCAATTATACAGATGAGACTCCCCACCACTGACTCCATATACACTTCATGCTGCCTCAGGAAAGCAGCCAACATAAACAAAGATGTCCCATCCCAGAATGTTTTTCTTCTCTCCACTCCCATCGGGCAGAAGATACAAAAGCTTGGAAGCATGCCTCAGGAACACCTTCTCCCCTTTTATTACCTGGTTTCTGAATGGTCTTTTCATAAGCTCGGGTACAATCCCGATTCTCCAACTGACCTCATGGTAAATTGGACTATTTCTCTTGAACTGTTCTGCTACATTCTGAAAACTATATTTGACATTCTGTAACTTTGCTCTACCAGTTATACTTGATTGATTTTGTGTATTGTCTGATTTGATTGGATAGCATGCAAACAGTACCTCAGTATGCATACACAGTATACACAGTATAACCTCAACCTAAATGTAAACCTAGATATATGAAGCTGAATCTTGTGGTGCTGCCTACTATTTAGTCACGGAGAGGTTACAAGCTACATGCTCAATATATAAATGGAGTAGAGGCACACGATGATATGTGAAGAAAGCAAATGGCATGTTGGCCTTCATAACAAGGAGTTGAGTATAGGAGAAAAGAGGTCCTTCTGTAGTTGTACAGGGCCCTAGTGAGACCACACCTGGTGTATTGTGTGCAGTTTCGATCTCCAAATTTGAGGAAGAACATTCTTGCTATTGAGGGAGTGCAATGTTGGTTCACGAGGGACTGTCATATGTTGATAGAATGGAGCGGCTGGGCTTGTATACTCTGGAATTTAGAAGGTTGAGTGGGGATCTTATTGAAACATATAAGATCATTGAGGGTTTGGACACGCAAGAGGCAGGAAACATGTTCCTGATGTTGGGTGAGTCTAGAACCAGGGGCCTCAGCTTAAGAATAAGGGGTAAGCCATTTAGAACGGAGATGAGGAAAAGCTTTTTTCACACGGTAGGTTGTGCATCTATGGAATTCTCTGCCTCAGAAGGCAGTGGAGGCCAATTTCTGGATGCTTTCAAGAAAGAGTTAGATAGAGCTCTTAGAGATAGCGGAGTCAGGGGATATGGGGAGAAGGCAGGAACGGGGTACTGATTGTGGATGATCAGCCATGATTAGAGTGATTGGCAGTGTGAGCTCAAAGGGCCGAGTGCCCTACTCCTGCACCTATTGTCTATTGTCTATTGTCTGTTGTCTATTTCAGAGCAAAGATGTGCAAAGCATGGAAATCACATAAATAATATCATAAAATAACAAACTATGTCCTGGATATCATGCTGTGGGAGAGAAATGAAAACAGAAAAGTTTGCTACAATTGCAATGAAGATTCAAAATGACCATGAAAACATTCTTACCGGTAAGTCTTGAACAGGCCCTGACTTTTTTCACTGTAGAAAAGAAGATGGCCATGCAGGAGGTACAGCTGGTGGTGGGTAATCAGATGGAGATTTTATGGAGTAGATATAGGAACATTTTTTTCCCATCTGCAGAAGTATCCCAATGTAGGAGTTACAAATATATAATAGTCATCAATCAATCTCTGTGGATTTCAGTAGAAGATAGAGAAATAAAAATGTAGGACCACTGCAATACATGGTTGATGTGACTGATGTTGATGTATTAGAGGATCATTTAAATAAATATATGGGAGTGAAAGGTTGGAGCTGGAACCATCACAGGACAGTGTTTAAAGGTGTCCTGTTTCTTGGCTCTCTTCCCATGCAATTTTATGTAATAATTGGAAGCATGGTGAGTTACCTTTGCACAAAATGTTTGCGCACACTTTTCTGATAACTGTGAAAATACCCCACTCTTCTTCTTCAATACACAAAGATTTGTTCTGTCCACAAATCCTTTGTAAAATGCATGGACAACAGAATAGTGGAGAAATTGTCACATGCTGACACCCAACAATCTGTTCAAATAATTCTGAGCAGCCTTGGTAACTTGTTGCTCAGTGTTAAATTACATTTAATTTTAAGAAACAAGTTTTAAAATAGCACATACTTGCTCAGTGTGAACATGTTAATTAGAAAGAACAAGAAAGGTAACCTAGCTCACTTGGAATCATGATGATCAGTATGTTGCAGTCAATCAAAGAATAATTCTAGAATAAAATTCTACTATCTCAACAATGGAACACTTTAAATTTACCGCTTGCACTACCATGGACTTGTTTCTATTGTGTTTTTGCAGTCTTTTTGTGTTCAGTGCCCTGTGTAATTTAGGTGCAATTTATGTATAATTTTACTTCGGAGTCATTTGAGTGACTTCGTGAAGACCCCGCCAGCACGCATGCGCGACAGCCAAGCAGATGCTTTACCCAGGGTACTTTATGGCATGCATCGATTTAAAAGATGTATACTATACGGTGCCCATCTCTGAAGCCCACAGGAAATTTCTAAAGTTTGTCTAGAAGGATCAATTATGGGAATACAAAGCATTGCCCAATGGAATCACCACAGCCCCTAGGCTGTGTACAAAATAGTAAAACCTATATTGGCTCTTCTCCGACAACAAAATTACATGGTTATGGCATATTTAGATGATATCCTTATAGTGGGTCAGACCCTCCAATTGGCTACACGGGCAGTGGCTGCAACTAAGGCTCTCTTTGAGAAGCTTAAAAGAGAAGTCAAAATTGCACCCGGTACGGGTTATGGATTATTTGGGGTTCACCCTAGACACCAACTTAATGATGATTACCATCCCAACCAATAAAGCTACTGCTATAAAAGAAGAGTGCCACAGTCTTGCTTGCGCCAGGGTACCGACCATCCGGCAAACGGCAAAAGTAATAGGGAAATTGGTAGCTACATTCCCAACTGCACAATTCGGACCGTTACACTACCAAAATTTACAAAGAACAAAGATCACAGCATAAAAGCAAATGCTGGGCACTTTGATCGGCCAATCCGGTTACCACCAAAGGCTAGAACTGAGCTACAATGGTGGGTTGACAATATTAGTGAGTGTCGTAGACCCATCATAGTAAGCAACCCATCTGTCGTGCTACAGACTGACGCAAGCGCACAAGGCTGGGGAGCAACTGATACGATGTCCAGTTGTGGTGGCAGATGGAACTCTCGTGAGTCTACCTTCCTTCAGTCACATGGGATAAATTATATAGAAATGCTGGGGGCATTTCATGGACTGCGGGCTTACTGTACTAACTCACGGGACTTACATGTCCGCCTCCAAATAGATAACACTACAGTGGTGGCTTACATCAATCATATGGGTGGTATCAGGTCGCTATCTTGTGATGAATTGGCAAACACAATTTGGCACTGGTGCATTGAGAGGAATATTTGGATTACAGCGACCTATTTGCCAGGGAAGCTTAATACAGTGGCGGACACCAGGTCACGGGTATTCAATGACAACATCGAGTGGATGTTGAACCCCCAAATTTTTGGAGACATTATAGCTCTCTATGGGACACCAGATATTGACCTTTTTGCGTCCAGGTTGAACCATCAGATACCAACGTATGTGTCTTGGGAACCAGACCCTGGGGCAATAGCAATGGATGCGTTTTCTATCCATAGGGGGAAATGGTTTTGCTACGCATTTCCCCAATTTTGCCTCATCAGTCTGGAATTGCAGAAAATTAAACTGGACTCTGCAACTGGCATCTTGATCATTCCCGACTGGCCTACACAACCATGGTACCCGATGGTCGTTAAAATCTTGAAACAACCATGGATTTCGATTGGAAACACCCCTAATTGATTACTCACCCCATTACGGGGGATAGTCATCCATGCCATGGTCACCTAAACTTGTTGGCCTGCAGGTTCTAAAAAGACCACTCATCAAGGCGGGCATCTCACCACGAGCCATGGAACTCATCTCAGCATCATGCAGAGAATCAACTCGGAAGCAGTACCTCACGCAGATCAGGAAGTGGGAGGCATTCTGTGCTCGTACCAACAACACTTCCAACACGGCAACAATCCCTGATGTCCTGGAATTCCTAGCTGGCCTCCATTTTGATGATGGCCTTAGCTACAGTGCCATCAACAGCGCCAGGAGTGCACTGTCCTCATACCTGGATATTGGTATAGGCTCAAACCACCTGGTGTCCAAACTCATGAGGGGAGTGTTCAACACCACGACCCAGATATACCTTTACCTGGGATGTAGGGATCGTGCTGACCCTACTGAGGAGCTGGGCTCCAATGAATGAGCTACCACTGAAACAGCTCACCCTCAAGGTGGTGATGCTGATGGCACTGACTACAGCCCAACGAGTCCAGACATTACAAAAACTGCGACTGGACAGCATGGTGGCCACCCCTGATCAAATAACTTTCTTTGTCCAGGATTTATTGAAGCAGCACAGGCCAGGGGTTCATGGTCTGCAGTTGGAGTTTCCGGCATACCCTGTAGATGCCACTCTCTGCATAGTCACCCATCTCCACCACTATATCGGAATTACAGGAGCCATCAGGAAGAAGGAACAGGAGCTCCTCATCAGCCACAAACCTCCGCATCATCAGGTGACTGTACAGACTATCGGCAGGTGGCTCAGGGTGGTGTTGAATGCAGCAGGAGTTGCTACTAACATTTTTAAATCTCATTCCACTAGGGCTGCATCCACATCAGCGGCGAGGGCCATGGAGGTGCCCATGGACCACATCCTCGCCACTGCGGGCTGGGACAGTGAAGAAACCTTTCAAAGGTTCTACAATAAGCCACTGGTCGCCCCGTGACATTCGCAGAAGCTGTGCTGGGAGTCGCTCAGTGAATGTCTGTCCCCGAATTAGGGGTTATTTGTTTGTTTTATTTGATTAATAAATTGTATTACTTTTTCAGCCAGTTTCGACTGAACTGCATTAACAGCCTTCCTCCATCAGACTTGCGGCAGTGTGATAGCATGGACGTTGTCCAGGGCGTGAAATCACAGAGCTTTGAAATCTTCACGAAGTCACTCACGTGACTCCGAAGTAAAATAGTAAGATTAAACGAGAACTTACCAAGTTTGAAGCTTGATCTTTATTTTACGAGGAGTCGCGGTGAGGGATTTCGTGCCCCCCGCTCCCACTCTCTATCATAAGGTCAACTCAGAAGTTCTACGTTCTTCATCTTACTATTTTTAGTCATGGTGCGTTCTGTGATTCCACACCGCTGCTTTGAAGGATGTCGCACATGCGTGCTGGCGGGGTCTTCACGAAACCCCTCACCGAGACTCCTCGTAAAATAAAGATCAACCTTCAAACTTGGTAAGTTCTCATTTAATCTTACTATTATGTACTATGTATTGTCTGTGATTCCGCTGCAGGTAAGATTTTCATTGTACTTTGTCACCAGGGATTGATGAGAGTCGGAGAGTGTAAGTTTAGTTTAGTTTTGAGATGCAGCACGTAAACAGACCCTTTGGCCCACTGAGTCCACACTGACCAGCGAACCCAGCACATTAACACCATCCTACACACATTAGGGACAATTTACACTTATACCAAGCCAATTAACTTACTGTACGTCTTTAAGTGTGGGAGGAAACCGAAGATCTTGGAGAAAACCCACGCGATCACGGGGTACAGACAGCACCCGTAGTTAGGATCGAACCCGATCTCTGGCGCTGCAAGTGCTGTAAGGCAGCAACTCTACCACTGCGCAACCGTGCCACCCTACTTGACTTTAATAATATCTTTGACAAAGTCCCACATGGTGGGCTACTGGAAGGTAAAATTACAGTAGGGCATTGTTTTTCTGATTGTGTCACCTGTGACCAGTGATGTGCCACAGGAATCAGTGCTGGATCCACTGTTGACACTTAGCGATATTACTATTTGGATGGCAATGTAGTTAAAATCAAGAGTAAAGTTGCAAATGACACCGAAAATGGTGAAATAGTGGACAGTGAGGAAGAACATCTAAGTTTACAAAAGGATCTAGACAAGTTGGCAAAGGGTGCAGAAGAGATTCACCAGAGTGTTACTACAACTTGCAGGATTGAGTTATAGGAAGAGGTTGGATAGGCTAGTCCTTTTTACTTTGGAGCATAGGACGCTGAGGTATGACCGTATTGAAGTGTACAAAATCATGAGGGGAATGGATAAAATGAACGCTCAATCTTTTTTCCCCAGATAGCGGATTCTAAACTAAACAGCGTAGGCTTAAGGTGAGAAGAGATATTTAAGAGGGACCTCGGAGGCAACCTTTTCACTCAGAGGATAGTCCGTTTCAGGACCAAGCTGTCAGAGGAAGATATATCAGTGAATAACATTACGACTTTCAAAAGACATTTGGATAGATAGATAGATGGACAGGAAGAGTGTGGGCCATATGCAGGCTTATGGAACCACCCCAGAATGCAAACTTGCTCAGCATAGACAAATTGGCCAAAGTGCCTGTTTCCATGCTGTATAGCTTGATGACTATGACTCTGAATGTGATAAAACAGTTTCCACTTTGATCTACAGCCAGGGGATCTCTGAAAATGATCTGACATGAATTGGGGATTAAACTGTTTTCGATTGTTTCGGGTATGGCAGTGAAGCTTATTGTATTGCATTTATTTTTGTAATGTTTTCTAATAATACTATACAATATATTATTGCTATCGTTATTATGTATTGTTATTATTATTGTGTGGGACTTTGGTTATTCAGTCTTGCCCCACAATAATTTTGGTTCCTACTGACAGTTCGGGCCATAGTGTCCAGTAGTAGAGGAAGTCCCCTGGTGGACTTTTGGAGCCTGCATGTTGAATAACATTTTATGACAGTGGGTTAGGGTGCAAAAAGACAATGAGTAATGTAATCATTGTACCCATTCCCTCATGATTTTGAAACACTGTTTAAATGAACGATTAAAGAATATTAAAGTAAAAATAAGAAAAATAAAGAAACCCAACTGTAGCTCAATTATTGCCCAGAGCTTGGAGTGACTGGAGTAACCAACACCAAAAGCCTCGGGCTACAGACTGGTGGCAGCAGGGTTTTATTCTTCTTCATATTAACTCACTAAGGCAATCAACTACATATAGTGGTGCTTATGACAAAATGTATGCAGTTGCGTTCATGTGCTCCTCATGAGTTTGACTTTCAAGTTATGTCGAATAAATTAGGAAGTTACATGAACAGTTTGTGAGTTGATTAGCGAGAAACAAAATGGAAGACTAACCACCTGTATCTATGTTGAACAGTAGAATAATCAACATATTGTTGCAGTCATTAATGAAAAACGTTGGATAGGCCAAATTTATTGCTGAAACCAATCATTTACACGGCTCCAATTAACATGTAATATTTTGGTGATCAGGCTTATGCTTGATGAATGAGCACCCATCTTGTACATTGCATCTTATTATCCTTGCATCAATCAACTGGACAGAGTAGTTAACGCTGTTAATCAAAAACTTGAGCAGTGCTGGATGTGAATCTCTCATTGACCAGGGTAAATGTGGAAACAGTCTAATTGTAAGGAGCAGGAATAACAAAACAGTGATCATGAGAGAAATGTACCAATAACTTTTATAGGATTGGAAATGATTAAGTAAACGCATGTTAAAGAAGGAACTGCAGATGTTGGAAAATCGAGGGTACACAAAATGCTGGCGAAACTCAGCGGGTGCAGCAGCATCTATGGAGCGATTGACAATTTATCAATAGAAGGAGGAATCACATATGAAACCATATCTGTCCCTTGTCCCTTCTCCCCTTTGATCCCAGAGCTTTCCTTTTATGATTTTATTTTGTCTGTCAAACGAATAAATTCACTAAGGTAATCAACAAATCAACAAATGTAACAATTGATCCCAGAGGGAAACAGGGCGGCATGGTGGCTCAGCGGTAGAGTTACTGCCTTATAGTGCTTGCAGCGCCGGAGACCCGTGTTTGATCCCGACTACAGGTGCTGTCTGTACGGAGTTTGTACGTTCTCCCCGAGACCTGCATGGGTTATCTCCGAGGTCTTCGGTTTCCTGCCACACTCCAAAGACGTACAGGTGTGAAGGTTAATTGGCTTGGAATTTTAAAAAATTGTCCCTAGTGTGTGTAGGGTAGTTTTAATATGCGGGGATCATTGGTCGGTATGGACCCGGTTGGCCGAAGGGCCTGTTTCCGCACTATATCTCTAAACTAAACTGAACTAAACAAGCACCAAATATTTCATCAAAATATTCAATTTAATTAAAGAATTTTAAATGACCCATTTACATTTACTTAATTCTTCCTAGTCTCTGTGCATCTTCTGCAAGCTCCAATGGTTGTTAGTATTGGGTTTCAGATGTGTTTCCCATTGCCACGATTCTAAAATACCGTATAGTCAGTTCAGCACTTTTGGACTTGACATTATTGTAATGTAGGAAATTCAGCAACCTCCTGCACTCAGCAATGAAAGACATATATTAGTACTGCCAGTCTGAAGAAAGGTCTTGACCCGAAACGTCAACCATTCCTTCTCTCCAGAGATGCTGCCTGTCCCACTGAGTTACTCCAGCTTTTTGTATCTATCTTCTATTAGTACTGTCAGTTGTATGGCATACCTTGATAATGTCATTGGAAAGAATATGTACCATTCTTCAAATAATATCATGTGTCACTAGGTGTGGTGTCAACTGAACATTTCATACTATAAATGACACCTCAGACAATGCAGTATACCCTCAGGACTTGATTACATATTCAGTCCTCAGTGTGGTGGTTGTGCTAAAAGGTGGAATTATTCATTTTATAACAAAGATGTAAGCATTACCATTTCATCACCCCTCCACCCCCCCCCCCCCCCCCCCCCCCAAAAAAAAAAAAAGCTTCTGATCAACACTTCTCTGGTATACATTATGGACATATCATTCATCCGTGGATTATTGGCATCTCAAATGCTAATTGAGTTTTTAAAATGATTTCACTCAATACTAATTATCGCTGATGTGCTTCTGTCTTATTGTTTTCATTAAACACATTCTAGCTCTGTTCTTCGCTCATTTGCTATTCCATATTCATTTACTGAATGCAAAAAACTGCTCTTGGACCATTGCCCAAATTTGCTGTAAGGTATCTGGTAGGAAGTCGATAATAACAGAATTATGCAAAGTTAAGAGCAAAACTGAAATGCTAAAATAAAAGTATAAAGTGCTGGCGATACTTGGCATGTCAGGCAGTATCTGCTGAGAGAGGAAGCAAATTGGGCTTTTATGTTGTCTGAGCAACACTAAGAAATCAAAATAACAGTTGAGGGTAGTGACCTTTGTTGATTTCACTTTCTTGTCCGAGTCAGAAGATTTTGGGCTCAGAATAAAGTGCAGAAATTTGAACACAATAAATTAGACTGGCACTTCAGTAGTCAGGAAGAGCTGCAATGTTGAAGAAGCAATATTTTAGAGGTGAAATAATGTCAAGGCTCCTGCTGTAGATGGAGGCAAGTCCAAAAATCTCACGGACATCTAAGTTCATCACGCAACCAATTAATTTCTTGCAATCACCCCAAAACCTCATGCAGGCTTGATATTCTTACATTAGGAGAGCCTGTCAGCAAGATCAGATGACCATTTCTGCACAATACCTACTTGAAAGAATTTGTGAAATTTTTGCTTAATAGTACCATTTGTTTGCATGGTCTGAGCTGATGACAAAATGCACAAAAAATTGTTATGTCATTTTTTAATTACTCAATAAGTTACAATACAGACACTCAAAATGACAAAGTGAAGTGGAAACATAGACAAAGGTTTCTTTCTGCCATGAACACACCTTTAAACTGCTGATGTGAAAGTGATTAAACCTTAATTAAAATGTAAATGATCATCCACTATTCTATTTTGAAAGCTTGCAATCATTCCAGCAAGTCAGATACTGGCAAGGAAAACAGTTGCCTAAGCAGCTGAGACTTTGGATTTTATTGAGTGGAATGGTTTTATGTAAATTATAATAATGATGCTGAATGGTACAACACCCTATTTTATACAGCAGATTTTGTTCATGCTAAATTGATATTTTGCTGGTGCCCTTCTTACACTATATTGGAACTGTTGACTGAAGCCTTGTATGCTTTCTTGTTGAGCAGTATTCCTTTGCTTGGTTGCTATGACAATGTTTTCTGCTCCTGGTGGTGCCTGGGATTGCAGCCAGATTAAAGAAAAGATAGATGGAGTACTTGTCAATCCAAACTAAGTGAAGAGAAAGATTATCGTGAGGTCACTGTGAGGGTTTTATCTTCCTTTTAGCTGCAGTAAGCAGAAAATCAGTCAAAGGTTTAGACTGTTAGAGGCTTGTAGAACTACTGAGTTAATATACTGAGTTAACATGGTGTTTTCAGCCTATCGTTTAGTTTGACATGAAATATAATGTGGAAATTGAACTATTCCAAAACAGATAGGCTTTAGATGCATGCAATAAAATATCTAAATGTATGCATAACACCAAGCTTGAAAGTATTACAAACAGAGGGAAGACTTATGGACTGCAAGATATTGATGGGCTGGCTGAACAGGTATGCAAGTAGCAAATCAAATTTAATACAGTAAAGTGTGAACAGATATACGTTGCCATAAAGAACTAAGAACCTCATTAAAGATAAATAGTACAGTTCGAAAAGGTTATGCAAAAGGATGGCACAGTGTTTTTATCTGGTAGAGCTGCTGCGACATGGCACCAGAGAATCGAGATCAGCAAAATCAAAGTAAGTGTGACACATGACCATACTTTCGGTTGCAGTACATTGCTGTAAACCATCCATCTTAGCCATATAGAAGATAAATGTCTGGAAACTGAATTTTCCTTTTGGCTTGATCTGTTGTACATCAAATAATCATATGCAACATATTTCAGAAACTGGAAAGTATTATTTTTATTATTATCCTCTGAACTACCTATGAGTAATAAATAATAATAGCAAATAATGAATGTCTCATCTCTGCTACAGCGATCAATAGCTGCACAATACAGGTGCTCCCTGATTTACGATACTTCAACGGGATATTTCGACAGCGAGTCGCACGGCACATTCAGTCACGTGATCGCAATGTATTAAATGCGTTTTCGACTTGCGATGTTTTCGGTTTGCAGATACTGCCTCAAGAACGTAACACCATCGTAAGTCGAGGAGCAGCTGTCAACAATTGTTGCCAAATTTTCTCTTTACAGTAGGCCTGATCAACCATGGAAAAAAAACTACAGAATGCTGAATATTATCTCAAATCAAATTTGGTAAATAAAAATGTTGAACATAATCTTGAATTCTAAAAATCAAGAGGAAACCAAGTATAGGAGGAAATATTGAAAAAACAAACAAGGGATTTGGCATGTGTGAAGTTGGATGATAGCTGTAATTCGAGGTTTTAAAATTGTGTTCATTACCACCTAGTCAATGAAATGAAAATTAATTCATATAGTGATGCTAATAACTGCTAACATTCTAATCCAAACATGCTTAATATTTTTTAGTTTTTAAAAGTGCAGAGCAACATATGGATGAAATTATTTCATAAAAACTTGAAAGCTTACAAAAAGTAATTCAATCATTCATTTCAGAAATAATGGGCAGTGTTGATTTTCAATTAGTGTAAAGTCTGTGTCTCTGGACCACCAAGAATGGAAGAACCATTAAACATAAATAACATTACTTTTATTTGACTGGATTGTGTGGTAGCAAATGTGGAATATTAGAATCTTTCATTATGTAACATTTTAGTAGCATTCTTGAATAAAACAAAAGTGAAACAGTTTACTAATTCAGCAAGCCAGAAATAAACACTGGCTTTTACACTTGAGATGCAAGTTCTGCAGTTCCCACTATTTACTTTCGACTTTTGAATATGTGTCAACTTATTTTGTCATTTCATTTTGCTGATACAGCCTCAAGAAAATAAGCATAACAACCTGTCAATAAAATTTTGGCTTAGTTCAGCCTAATTAGTGATTTAAAGAACTAAACACAGCCTGAAAGCTCAAAGGATTTGTGTTCTGATTAAAGTAAGATGAAAACTGCAATTTGAAGTTATAAAATTTGACATGGATCATTCACTTTTGATATTAAATCTTGATTGTAACTTTCATATAGAAAGCTATTTAAATATTCTGAATACCAAAAGTTGAAGGGCTTTACAATTTCCTTCGAAGATTTTGAGATAAAAATTGGACCTCTTTTACCATTTAACTCCATAAGCAGCTACAGTTACGTTTATTTTCATGGGTTAACATTGTAATACCTGATAAATGATCAGCCCATTAATAGATTAATTTTCAGTATCCCTGATAGATGTCTTAACTAAAGTTAGGCTTCTTCCTCTGATTAAGTTCCTTCACAGAAGTTATAGCCCTCTAAAATTAAAATGTTATATTTATTTCACTATTTCTCAATTTTTCCAGCCTACCCATTATAGAGACATCTACCAACTCTATTACCAACTCATGGTCTCATATTAAAAGGTCAGCCATTCAAGAAGAAGATAAGACATGTTTTAATTCAGAGGAAAATAAATGTTTAGAATTCAAGAGGGCAGTGCAGGTCATTTACTGGCTGTATTCTAAACAGATACTGATAGATTTTTAGATATTAAAGAAAGATTCTAAAGATTCTTTAGATTTTTAAATATTAAAGAAAGAAAGGGATATGAGGTTACTACAGGAATGAAATGAGGTCAGGCCCTTAGAGATGTCATATTACTGAGGTGAAAGATCAACTATTAGTTTAAAGAATGGTGCGGCAGGCACAAGTAGCCAGGTCCTGCTTCCATCGTCTCCTCTTACATAACATGAATGTATTGAGAGGTAAGTACTGGGCTATGGGGAAAGAGCAGAACATTAGAACTAAGTGATGGCAGCAGTGGTAGAACGGATCAAATCCATTCGATCTGAACCTGAAGATGTTTTATAGAGTAAGTTGGATGTGTTGGAAATCAAATATGGGAATATGATGCATGATTATCCTGTGCCATTCTGACACAAGGCAGGATGTGCATTAATGTAAAGCTGCTTGTTCATATCTCAGCTGGATTCTGAATGTTGTTTGTCAGAAGCCAAGAGTACTTAATTGTTATACGTAAGTATCGACAACAGACCAATGGATTTCTTACTTGCTGCAGTGTTACAGGCCCATTAATGCAATAAGACACAAATACAAACACAATCATCAATAATACAATCAATTAATAATCAGTAATACTATGTAACTACACCATGACAGTGCAAAATCAACATTTATGGTACATCAAAAACAAACCATTGTAGATTATATTGCTGAGGTAGGGTTGAGGTTCGTGATGTGCAGTGTTCAAGAGCCTGATGGTTGCACAGAAACAGGTATTTTTTAACCTGAGGGTCATGGTTTTCAGGATCCTGTATCTTCGTCCTGATGATAGTAGCAAGATGAGAGCCTGGCCATGGCAGAATAGGTCTAATGCAGTTGATGGTAGCTGCATTATTGATGGTCATACCACATCATTGAGGGTCTTGCTTCTTGATATTTCAAGCGTGAGTTTGACTCGGCCAAGGAACCAGGAAGTCAAATAATAAATTCTAAACTCGTGGCGGGACGAGACACCTGTTCAGATCAATGCAAAATGTATAATGAGCAAACCCGTGGAGAGATCAATAAATATTAATTCCAATTCTGTCTTTCACCGTCTCCACTAGAAGCCTCACATTCTGCATGCCACACCACCATCACTGATCTACCAATAATTTTTATCAATCATTACCTAGACTTCACATTCACTGAGCCACAGACGTACATTTTATCCAAGCCTGTGCTAAAGTCACAACGTGCACACACTGTCAATTAAGCAGTCATGGCAGGTGATGCATACACTTGCTAACTTCTTTCACTCAGACCACATAGGCGTCCCTAGCATGCTCCAACAACAGCAAACTGGCAGGTGACTCAACAGCTGAAATATCTCATTCTGGAGGAAGAGAGATTGTTGACTATTACTGGAGCAGTCATCACAGCTTTTGCGGCCAGCAGAATAGCAGAGACCAAATCCCAATACTTCCTCCTTATACCTCCCACTCATATCTCACTTCCCAATCATCCTACTGATTTACAGGCTGCAGACAGTGTAAGCGTTTGCCTCTTGCTTCCCCCGCAGCCTCAACTTGCCCTTGTGTTTTCGACCTTTTTAGAAGCCAACAACTCCCACCCTGTTAGGCGATGGAGGCCTAGTGACAGGAGAGTGAGGATGAAGACATCCCAACACTTGACTTAACAGTCACACCCATCATGGCAGGTAAAACGTTATATACTATGGAGTTTAGAGATGGAGTCACTCAGTGGCTAGAACTGCCCTGCAGCCAGAGACAGATGGAAGACAATCCACAACTTCCCCAGAGGGGCAACGTTTCAGTCAAATGCGGATGGCTCATTTGAGAACATAGAACATGGAACAAAGAGTAGCATGGCACAAGAACAAGCCTTTTGACCTACAGTGCCTGTGCTGAACATGATGCCAACAACTCAGAGCGTGGTGGATATATGGAATAAGCTGTCAGAGGAGGTAACTGTGGCAGGTACTATGACAGCATATAAAAGACACTTGGACAGGTACTTGGAGAGGAAAGGTTTAGAAGGATGCAGGCCAAACACCAGCAAGTGGGACTATCATTGATGGGGCATCCTGGTCAGCATGGACGAGTTGGTCTGAAGGGTATATTTCCATGCTGTGTGACTCTTTGACTCAAAATCTAATCTCTCCTGCCTGCACGTGATCCATATCTCTCCATTCCCTTCATATCCATGTGCCTATCCGAAAGCCCCTTACATGCCACTATCTATCTGCCTCCACCACCACCCCTGGTGGCTCATTCCAGGAACCCACCACTCTCTGTGTAAAATACTTGCCCAGAGCATCTCCTTTAAACTTTGCTCTTCGCACCTTAAAGCAATGCCCTCTAGTGTTTGACATTTCCACCCTGGAGAAAGGCTCTGACTGCCTGCCTATTTTCTTATCAATGGCCCTCTCATAATTGTATATACTTTTATCAGTTATCTCTGCAACCTCAAGTGTTCCAGAGAAAATAATCCAAGATTGTCCAACTTCACATTATAGCTAATACATCTAATCCAGGCAGCAAGCTGGCCATCCTCTTCCGTACCCACTCCAGAGAATCCACCTTCTTCCTGTAATTGGTGAATCAAATACATACAATGCTCCAAATATGCAACATGCACAACATACTCTTGTACGCAATGTCCCATCTGATGAAGGCAAGTTTTCCATACTCCTTCTTCACCACTCTATCTACTTGTGTTGCCACATTTAGGGAGCTATGGACAGACACTTTAGATCCTATATACATCAATCATCTTAAGGGTCTTGCCATTAACTGTGTACTTTCCTCTTATATTCCACCTTCAAAATTGCAACACTGCACACTTGCTTGGATTAAACTTAATCGGCCAATTCTCTGCCCATTTCCGTTGCTGATCTACATGCCGCCATATACTTTGACAATCTTCCTCACTGCATCAACTCCACCAATATTGGTGTAATCTGCATACTTGCTAATCAGCCTATTTATATTTATGTTCAAGTCATTTATATATATCACAAACAGCAACAACTTTGGTGAAGCTGACTACAGAAAATAGAAATAGGTTATGTACCATGAACTGAATGGCACATAGGCAGGACTGCCAGAATGTATGCATCAAATGTCAACATCTCTGATCCTTTGTGAAGGATTTTATGGAAGCTCGATATAAGATCTGGCTCTGCAAAACACGTACACTTTATTATGCCATTTGTTAATCGTATCTTAGCATGCCATTGTAGGACTTCATCTTACTTCCAGCGGGAGGACACATGAGGTGATGTTGAACCATATTATAGAATACTCACTAGAACAATGTTCCAGTATGTTAATGCAAGTTAATAAGTTAATGTCATAAGAGCAGAATTAGGCCATTCAGCCCATTGAGTCTACTCTGCCATTCAATCATGGCTGATTTACCTCAGATCTGATAAGGTTAACTTGACTCTATACAGAACCATATCCCAGTACAAGTCATTGTAGAATTATATGATGCAATTATACTTCATTGGATTATATCTCAGTGTGAGTTGTTATAGAATTATATCCCAGCATGTGCCATTGGTACACAAGAATACTATTACAGGATCATAACCCACACAAGTCATTTCACAATCATTGCCAAACATAAATCAGTATCAGAAACATATGCCATGATGACACTGTAGAATTATGTCAAGGATGAGTCAACGTAGAAATAACACCCAGCACAAGTGATTGTAGAATCATAATCCAGCATGTTTCTCTGTTCAATACCCAATGAATCATTACAAAATAGTATGGATCTGCAAAGGCTACATCATTACGGAATTCAAATAATGCATTTTCAGACTTCATCAATAACCGCAGATTATTGGAATGAAAGCAAGTGATGATGAAGGAGGATGAAAAGTTCATGCTAATAAATCGTAGGAGCAGAATTAGGCCATTCGGCCAATCAACTTCACCATTCACTTATAGCTGATCTGTTTTTATAGCTGATCTGTCCTCAACCCTATCCTCCCCGTAGCCTTTGACACATTTACTAAGTAAGAGCCTGTCAATTTCCACTTGAAATATGCCCAATGACTTGGCCTTCACAACAATGAATTTGTTGTCCGAGTCTGTGACAATGAATTCCACAGATTCATCAAATGAATTCCTCCTCATCTCCTTTTGAGAGGTAAGCCTAAAGAAGAGGTAAAAGAAGGCCCAAGACCACAATTGCAGAGTTGTAGATGTACCCCAGTCCATCATAAGGCCACCTTCCCCACCGTCCACTCTACAGATTGTTCTGCCTTGGAAAAGCAGTCAAACTAATTGAGGACCTTTATCACCCCAATTAATCTCTCTTTCACTCACCTACCATTGAGCCATAGATACAACAGGTCACTGCCACTGTCGGGCAGAAGATACCATGGGATTCAGGAACCGTTGTTTCCCTGCTGTTATCAGACTAAAGATCGTTCCTCCCATAAACTAGGGTGTAGTCCCAATCTCCCATCAAACCTAATTGCGGTCCTTGGACTCTTTGCTTGGAACTATCTTCTGTCCTATGGTATTTTTCTCATTGCACTACCTGTTGTACTTGTTTATAGCTTGATTATACTCATGTGTACTATTGTTTGATTTGACTAGACAGCACGCAAACAAAAACATAGCACTGCATCTCAGTACATGTGATAAACTAATAATAAACCAATACCTATACGAAAACCGAAAAAGAAGAGAAAAAAGAGGGACAACAGGTAGAAAGTAGGAAGAACAAAAGAATAGGAAAAAGAAGAAGCAAAAAATAGGAAGAAGAAAAGAATAGGAAATGGAAGGAGAAAAAAGAGAGGTGCATGAAGTTGAGGTGGAAGAAGTATGGGGTGCTAGAAAAGGGGAGAAAGAAGAAAATGAGGAGGAAAAAGAAAGGGTAAAGAGGAGAAGGAAGGAGATTATGATAATTTATTCATGAGCCATTGAAACATATGAGGGTGTATTTAATTACTGGAGATGCTTGGAGTTAATTCTGGCATCTCTCTAGCATAAATGTTTGGAGCACATATTAAGTGCTATACAGTAATTATATTATGTTCAAATCTCAAGCAATTGAGAAAATAAGGTGCACTGATGATACACACGCATGGGTTAACTTTAATGTTTGAGTATGAGGTTTGATGTATTTTGGAGTTGACAACATTATAAACAATTAAAAGAAAAGGACAACGCTAAGTTTCACTGTACATTATCTTAGGGCCAGTAAATGTGTTTAAGAATATCACCTTTCATGGTGATGGGAGGAAGTGCCCTGCAACCAACACCAAGCACGCAGCTAGAATTCATGACATTAGTGGCAGAAAGGTGTCCCACTATCATTCACTTAATGTAACAATTTATCTAATCATGGAAGCAGAAGCGAGCATTTGTCAGCGTGTTGCAAGTATTTTAACGGCAGTCCATTCACCGACTTCTCTTCCAAATACACACCTCCCCCTTCTAGGTTGTTGGAAAGTTACGAGAATCTACAAATGACGATGACATGACAGAACTTCTTGCACATTTTCAGTTGTGCTGGAAAAGTTGATATGGACTTATAGAGGGTAGGTTTATATATAAGTTTGAAGATACAATATAGGTCAATGTCAACAGATGTTATTCGGATGGATTTTCAGCAGTAATTTGATAGAATTTATCTTATTAGCCAAAGGTGGAAGTTGATGAGTTCGGACAAAGGGTCTCCAACCTGAAACATTAACTCTGTTTCTCTTCCCACAGACCTGCAGGCCTGACCAGCAGAGTATGTCCAGCATTTACTGTTTTTTGTTTTGGATGCTTGTGCGATTGAAGAAAATGTATTGACCTTGCTATGAAATTGGTTGAACTGCAAGAAACACAGAATAGAGATAATGGCATGTGTTCAAACTATCAGGAGATATTAGTGTTGTCCAACTGGATGCTTTGTTGTGTATACAGTTATTCACCTTACTTATAAGTGACTGATAATAAACTAGGTTGTGTGCCCTATTTGTGGACAATTTCTCAGCAATGTGAATGGTAGAATGAAATCACAAGAAGTTTGAGTAAATGCAAAAACTAATGGAGAATAGTAAGATTAAATGAGAACTTACCAGTTTGAAGTTTGATCTTTATTTTATGAGGAGTCGAGTTGAGGGACTACGTGAAGAACCCTGTACAGCCGTTGGTGCGTCAATCTTCAAAGCAGCGGAGTGAATTCACAGCTAACAATGACTGAAGTATAATGGTAAGATAACAAAGACTAGAACTACCAGCTGAGATCTATGAGGGTGGGAGCGGAGGACACGTAGTCCCTCAACTCGACTCCTCATGAAAAAAAGATCAAACTTCAAACTGGTAAGTTCTCATTTAATCTTACTATTTTAATTCAAAGTCACGTGAGTGACCACGTGAAGACTTCAAAACACTGTGATTTCACGCCGCAGACCCAAATCCGGCGTTCACACCGCATCGATTGTCTCAAAAGTCGTTAACAATCAATAATGCATCAATAATAACATTTGTTAAATGAATAACAGTTTATTTACAAACAAAATCATAACAAACCCCTCTAACTCAGGGGGAAACTATAATAGGACTCAAAACAGAATCAGCAAACACTACCAGCCTTGACATCGGCTTGTGATAAAACTTTTGAAAGGTCAGCTCACTGGACCATCCTGCAGCCGCGAGGATATGGTCTATTGGCACGTCCATCGCCCTTGCCGCGGAAGTTGATGCCGCCCTGGTGGAATGAGATTTGAATTTATCAGTATCAATTCCAGCACTTCCCAGGACCTGCTTTAGCCACCTTGAAATTGTTTGCACCGACACCTTACTGTGTGGTTTTTTGTGACTAATAAATAATGCAGACTCTGTTCCTCTTAGAGCTTTAGTAATCTCAATGTAACGAGATAAATGTGAGACTACACACAAGCGGTCATCTGTGGGGTATGCTGAAAACACAATCTTACATCCTGTCATGCCTCTTCTACTATGTTTAAGCAAATCATAGACATAAAATATAATGGCTTCTGCCGACACATGCATTCTATCTAGCCGTAACTTTTGCAATGTTTGTACACGTTGTGCTGAAACCAATGCCATAAGCATGACCACCTTCATAGTTAATTTGGCTATAGATAGGCTTGTAACCGGAGCCCACTGGCGAAGAAGCATAAGAACCTCACTCACATTCCAAATACCGGCACACCTGGGTTTAGGCGGATTAGAATTGAAAACTCCCTTCATGAATCGTGAAACTAACGGATGTGTCCCTACTGTATGTAATTCAGAATTCATGGGTAAATAAGAAGACAGAGCACTTCTGGCTGAATTGATCGCACTGTAACTTAATTTTTGGTCGAAATAAAGAGTTGACAAAAACGCCAATACGTCTGTGATCCCTGCAGTTTGATATGAAATATTCTGCTGTAGACAGAATTGCTCCCACTTCCTTATCGAGGTGATATATTGCTGCTGTGTACTATCCCTGCAGGCCGACGTGAGAACATCCACAGTACGATAAGACAGTCCTCTCCCCAGGTATGGCCTCCTTAAAATCTCCAAATCAACAGATCAATACGATCATGTAAAGGAAGTTGATCCCCAGTTACTGGATTCACCAGTAGATTTTTATTCTTGGGAATACTCATGAGAGGCTCTCGAGCCATTTGTAATACAACAGGAAATCATGCTTGTGTAGGCCAATCTGGCACTGCCAATACCCCTGAAGGGAGTCCTGCTTGATCTATTGTAAACATCTGCTGATGAGACAGAATGGAGGAAATACATACACAAAAATTCCTCCCCAATGCAGCGAGAACGCATCCACCGCTACTGCACCAGGATCTGGTTCCTATAAAACATATCTGGGCAACTGATGATTTAATCGAGATGCAAACAAGTCAATATCTGGCAATCCATACTGAACATTCACTTGGTTAAATACATCCTGATTTAACATCCATTCCATGTTGTCATTAATCTGACGTGACCTAGTGTCAGCTACAGTGTTGAATTTTCCTGGCAAATAAATTGCTGAAAGCCAGATATTTTGGTCAATACACCAGCTCCAAATCTGGTTAGCCAGTCTATCACAAGTCTGCGACTTGACTCCACCCATGTGGTTAACATATGCCACTGCTGTGGTGTTGTCAATCTGAACCTGCACCTGCAAGTTCCTCCTGGTAGAACAAGAAGCTTTAAACCCATACCTTTAAGCTACACTAGTCGGTTTGCACAGACCCGCCAAGTTAGAGTTAATCACTGGTTTATAGCAGGCCTCTTGATATTGTTAATTTCAAAATGCACTACACAAAAATCCAAGTGCATCCTGGTGTGCTTCAAGCATATTCGCTGTATCAATAACTTTTACAACAGCCGTGACACCTGCCGACAACAATTTAAGCACTTTTTGGAATTTCATCTCCTGGGCCCAAGCTGGCATACCCAACTGTGACCAAATTTGGTGATTAACCACCGGTACCATCAGGAGATCACAATTAACAGGAGCTTCAACCATAGCTAGATCCTGTAACTGATGGGAGAGCATATACTGAATTAATTCAGCAATTCTGTTTCAATCGCCTCTCCTGCCTCTCTAAGCACAGGAAATTTTTTCCAGCAATATTTGGAATTACCTCCAACTGAACTCCTTTACTGCTCTCCCCCACCATAGAATCAGTGTCAGCAAACTGCACTGATGGAACATCCTCCTCACAGACAGGATATTCCTGCAGCCCTGTAACAGGTGCTGCTAGCACAGGCTCTCCCACAGCCTGGCTTGGGCACCACTCCTCCTCACGGAGCTGGTCCCTGTCGAGCATTCTTTTGTAATAAAATCTCGACCTGGGAGAGCCGTGAGCAAATCTCGACCTGGGTGAGCCGTGAACCTCCAGGCCCGACTCAGGGTCCATGGACCTATCAGACTTACCAGTGGCCTTCCGCCCTACTGGCAAGCCTCCACTGCTCACAGGCAGTGGGTCCGCAACCACTGGCTGTGTAGCCAGCACCGGACCAGGTGTACCAGACCGGCCTCCATCAACAACACTCTCCTGGTCGCTTTCCTTCCTACCTCCAGAGTGCCTCGCCGGCACCATCTTCATTTTCTGCAACATTTCTACAACAGACCTCCAACCGTCGCAGAAAATGACCACTGGAAAGTTTTTTAAAACTTACCTCTCGTTTTTAAACTTACCGCTTGGAGGAGCGCTGCTGCTCCAACCGGCCGACTGCACCAATGCGTCTGACGTCATGGCGCACCAACGGCTGTACGGGGTTCTTCACGTAGTCACTCACGTGACTCCGAAGTAAAATGGATTTTACTGCAGGCAAAAACAAGGTCAACAACTTTGAAACTAAAAAAGTAACCTATAAAATCAATCAGGCAGCAGTATTTACTTCACTTTGTGTGGAGTGTAACACAATAACAACTAATTTTGAGTTACACCAGTCTGGAGAACGAGGAGAAAGGCAGGAAAAATACAGTTTCTTGAAAGGTTAAGTAGCCCATTGCCTTTCCTTTGTTCCAATTCAAGATCAGGCAGGTGTGAGAGAGTCGAAAGGGGAGCAATGGTGGAATATCAAAATGTGGAATCTCATCAAGGTGCTTCCCTTCTCACCAGTAGCCCCCTGTCATCCCCCAAGGAATGTACATAAACAACCACTTCCCAGGACCAAGTAAATAAGTATTTGGCGGCCCTTAATGACTTCAAAATCCAAAGCCATGAGTCACAAGCATCTCAACCATCAGGTTAGAGTATTTGAACAGCTTCCCCCACCTATTCTAAAAGAAGAAGGAAGAATTCTGATGGTGCATATGTTTGTCAATGTTACTATTATTTACAATCAAATAAAAGGCATTGTGTTTCACCCACTTTCTGCCCTGCGATAATTATATTTATTGGAGAGCAGTTCCATTGTTTAGCTTGATTAGGTGTGTAGACCATGGACTGTCACCAAGCAGTAAGTGTTCATGACATTTTGATAAAACGCTTTTGACCTGAACATTACTTTGTTTCACATCCCATAGATGTGACCGGACTTGCTGACTGCTTCCAGCATTTATAGTTCTTATTTTATTGGAAAAATTCAGGATGGCATCAGATCCAAGCATGATGTAGCAAAGGCACAACTGGAGGACATCAATTTTTTCAAGGATTTAAGACAGCATAAATATTTAGTACATAAAAAAACGCAAAGTGCTGGAGTGATTCAATGGGTCTGGCAACATCACTGGAGAACATGGATAGGTGACATATTGGGTCGAGAGCCTTCTTCTTCTGAGGAAGAAGGTTCCTGACCCAAAACGTCAATTATCCATGAGCTCCAAAGATGCTGCCTGACCCGCTGAGTGACTTTGTGTCACTTTTTGTAAACCAGCAACTGCAGTTCCTTCTATCTACATAAATATTAAGTAGTAGAGTACTTAAATCTTATTGAATCCTTCACTTCTGATGACAATCAATCAACTCAACTCAAGACAAGTGTTCAATACACTAAATGTTACAGGCTAACATGAATAATGATAAGCCAAGTGTAACAGAAAGCAGACAACATTATTTAGAATTTTAATAAAATAATTGACTAATGTATATCAAGTATATTTTATAATTAATCAATAATATTATAGTATATCGTTTTGAGAAAAATTTAGTGATCTTGCCTTTGTTTATGACCAGATGGTGCCAGCACAATAACCTGGCTCTCAACACCAGCAAAACCAAGGGACTGATTGTGGACTTTGGAAGGGGAAGGATAGGGACCCACAATCCTGTTTATATCAACGTGGAAAGGGTCAAGAACTTCAAATTCCTGGGCGTGCATATTTCCGAAAATCTCTCCTGGTCCCAGCACACTGATGTGATTATAAAGAAAGCAAATCAGCGCCTCTACTTCCTAAGAAGATTACGGAGAGTCAGTATGTCAAGGAGGACTCTCTTGAGCTTCTACAGGTGCACAGTAGAGAGCATGCTGACTGGTTGCATCATGAGTTACTGGCCTCGTTTATGGAGCACTGCAATAATATAATATGGCAAATGATGAACTGATGAACTGGGCAACTTGAACTATAACAGCCTATTGCACTTTATCTGTTTATTTATGTGTATATATATATGGTCTATGGTATATAGACACACTGATCTGTTCTTTATTTATGCCTACACTATTCTGTTGTACTGCAGCAAGCAAGAATTTCATTGTCCGATTTGGGACGCATGACAATAAACTCTCTTGACTTGACTTGAAAAAAATCTCTGCTGAAAGAAAATAACATTCATTGATATTTCAACATGCAAAAGCATAATAATTTTTTACAACTGATGATTGCTACAAAACAGACCTCTTGCAAAATTAAGAAGCATTAAATACCATACAAAGAAACCACATTATAACTCCATTAAGATAGATTTTTTAGAAAAGCACTTAACTGCGGCTTTGTATCAGAGCTGTACTCTCCCTAAGTTGATTAAGTGTTTCGATCAGCTTTATCAAAACATGCCATTGCTTGGGCCATCAGAAGATCTGGCAAAGTGCAGCTAAAGCATTATTGAGCTCAATGGTAACTTGCCAAAAGCTATTGAATGTATTCTGGAAATAATGACGAAGAATGCAACGCAATATAACCCTCTGAGAGATTTGTGCACACATAAATTACTGTAATGTGTATTCAACAGGAGTAATTAAATTATAACATGGATAGCATATCAAGTGCTTTCACTATGATGTAAACTAATACTTCAATACACCATTCCCACATTGCACATGGAAATCTTGTGATCTTTACAAAGAATAAGAATTTTACTCAGTTCATCATTTGCCATATTATATTATTGCAGTGCTCCATACATGATTGGGCCAGTGACTCATAATCAATAATTTATTTGAGCTTTGTATTCTCAATCACACCTATCTACTGCAGGAAAGCGAAACAACAAATGATTCACCAAAGAGGGATACGGAAATGTTGAGTGAGCTAATCCTGGATACACAATCGGCTTCACGGAAGGAAGTTAATGGTGGCAGTGAAAAATTAGTGTTTTTTTGGACTGGAGGCCTGTGACACGTTGTGTGCCTCAGGGATTGGTGTTTGGCCCATTGGTCTTTGTGGTTTATATCAACAATTTGGATTGTTTAGTAGATTTGCAGATGACACTAAAATGATTACAGTGAAGATGGTTATCAAAAATAGCAGCAGGCTCTTGATCAGCTGAGCAAGTGTGCTGAAAATGGCTAATTGAGTTTAATGAAGGTAAGTGAGTGGTGCATTTTTGGAAGTCAAACCAGGGCAGGACCTTTAGAGTGAATGGTAAAGCCCTAGGGATTGTTATGGAGCAGAGGAATCGAGGAGTGCAGGTACATATTTCCCTGAAAGTTGCATCATGGGTAGATAGGGTGGTCAAGAAGGCTTTTGGAACATTGGCCTTCATCAGTCACAATATTGAATAACGAGGTTGGGATGTTATATTACAGTGTACAAAATGATGACGAAACCACACTTGGTGTACTGTGCTTAGTTTCAGTCATCCTGCTATAGGAAAGTTGTCATTAAGCTGGAAAGAGTACAGAGAAGAATTACAAGGAAGTTGGAGGACATAGGGCCTGTGCTATAGGGAAAGGTTGTGCAGGCTCAGACTTTATTCCTGGAGCACAGGAGGCTGATCTAAGAGAGGTGAATACAATCATGAGGGGAACAGAATAAATAGGGTGAATGCACCCAGGATGGAGGAATCAAAAACAAGAAGACATATGTTTAAGATGAGCGGAGCAAGGTTTAATAGTGAAAGACACTTGGATAGGTACATGGATAAGAAAGGTTTGGGAGGATATGGGCCAAACACAAGCAAATAAGACCAATTTAGACGGGGCATCCTGGATGGCATGGAAAATTTGGGTGATGGGCCTCTTTCCACGCTGCATGACTCTATGACTCCCTCACTTAATTTGAGGCAGCTGTTCTCAATAGACGATAGGTGTAGGAGTAGGCCATTCGGCCCTTCGAGCCAGCACTGCCTCTCATAAATAGGAGGATATTGCAGATGAATACTTGGCTTGAAAAATGGTGCAAGGGGAAGGGATTCAAATTTTTAGGGCACTGGATCCAGTTCTGGGGGAGGTGGGACCAGTACAAACAGGACAGTCTGCACTTGGGCTGGAATGGAACCAATATCCTTGGGGGAGTGTTTGCTAGTGCTGTCGGGGATGATTTAAGCTAATGTGGCAGGGGGATGGTACAAGAGCAGAGAGGCAGGTGGGTGTAAAATGAGGGTAGAAGCAATAGGTAGCAAGGTGAAAAGTAAAAGTGGCAGGCAGACAAAACCAGGGCAAAAATCAAAAAGGGCCACTTTTCAACATAATTGTATAAGGGGTAAGAGCGTTGTAAAAACAAGCCTGAAGGCTTTGTGTCTCAATGCAATGAGTATTCATAATAAGGTGGATGAGTTGAACGTGCAGATAGCTATTAATGATTATGATATAGTTGGGATCACGGAGACATGGCTCCAGGGTGACGTAGGCTGGGAGGTGAACATCCAGGGATATTCAATATTCAAGAGGGATAGAGAGAAAGGAAAAGGAGGTGGGGTAGCGTTGCTGGTTAGAGAGGAGATTAACGCAATGGAAAGGAAGGACATTAGCTTGGAGGATGTGGAATCAGTATAGGTAGAGCTGCGAAACACTAAGGGGCAAAAACGCTGGTGGGTGTTGTGTGCAGGCCACCTAACAGTAGTAGTGAAGTTGGGGATGGTATCAAACAGGAAATTAGAAATGCGTGCGACAAAGGCAAAACAGTTATAATGGGTGACTTCAATCTACATATAGATTGGGTGAATCAAATTGGCAGGGGTGCTGAGGAAGAGGATTTTTTGGAATGTATGCGGGATAGTTATCTAAATCAACATGTAGAGGAACCAACGAGAGCAGGCTATTTTAGACTGGGTTTTGAGTAATGAGGAAGGGGTAGTTAGCAGTCTTGTTGTACGTGCCTCCTTGGGCAAGAGTGACCATTATATGGTTGAGTTCTTCATTAAGATGGAGAGTGACATTGTTAATTCAGAAACAATGGTTCTGAGCTTAAAGAAAGGTAACTTTGAGGGTATGAGACGTGAATTGGCCAAGATTGGCAATTAATTCTAAAAGGGTTGACGGTGGATATGCAATGGAAGACATTTAAAGACTGCATGGATGAACTACAAAAATTGTTCATCCCAGTTTGACAAATGAATAAATCAGGGAAGGCAGTGCAACTGTGGATAACAAGGGAAATCAGGTATCAAAGCAAAGGATGATGCGTACAAAGTAGCCAGAAAAAGCAGCATACCAGAGGACTGGGAGAAATGCAGAGACCAGCAGAGGAGGACAAAGGGCTTAATTAGGAAAGGAAAAATAGATTATGAAAGAAAACTGGCAGGGTACATAAAAACTTACTGCAAAAGTTTTTATAGATATGTGAAGAGAAAGAGATTAGTTAAAACAAATATAGGTTCCTTGCAGTCAGAAACAGGTGAGTTGATCATGAGGAACAAGGATATGGCAGACCAATTGAATAACTACTTTGGTTCCGTCTTCATTAAGGAATAATAGCAGGGGACCGCGGGTCAAAGGAGGAATTGAGTGAAATCCAGGTTAGTCGGGAAGTGGTGTTGGGTAAATTGAATGGATTAAATGCCGATAAATCCCCAGGGCCAGATAGACTGCATCCCAGAGTACTTAAGGAAGTAGCTCCGGAAATAGTGGATGCATTAGTGATAATCTTTCAAAACTCTTTAGATTCTGGAGTAGTTCCTGAGGATTGCGGGTAGCAAACGTAACCCCTCTTTTTAAGAAGGGAGGGAGAGAGAAAACGGGGAATTACAGACCAGTTAGTCTAACATCGGTAGTGGGGAAACTGCTAGAGTCAGTTATTAAAGATGGGATAGCAGCACATTTGGAAAGTGGTGAAATCACTGGACAAAGTCAGCATGGATTTACGAAAGGTAAATCATGTCTGACGAATCTTGTGGAATTTTTCGAGGATGTAACTAATAGCGTGGATAAGGGAGAACCAGTGGATACGGTGTATCTGGACTTCCAGAAGGCTTTCGATAAGGTCCCACATAAGAGATTAGTATACAAACTTAAAGCATACGGCATTGGGGGTTCAGTATTGATGTGGATAGAGAACTGGCTGGCAGACAGGAAGCACAGAGTAGGAGTAAACGGGTCCCTTTCACAATGGCAGGCAGTGACTAGTGGGGTACCGCAAGGCTCAGTGCTGGGACCCCAGCTATTTACAATATATATTAAAGATATGGATGAGGAAATTGAAGTTAATATCTCCAAGTTTGCGGATGACACTAAGCTGGGGGGCAGTGTTAGCTGTGAGGAGGATGCTAGGAGACTGCAAGGTGACCTGGATAGGCTGGGTGAGTGGGCAAATGTTTGGAAGATGCAGTATAATGTGGATAAATGTGAGGTTATCCACTTTGGTGGCAAAAACAGGAAAGAAGACTATGATCTGAATGGTGGCCGATTAGGAAAAGGGGAGATGCAGCGAGACATGGGTGTCATGGTACACCAGTCAATGAAAGTAGGCATGCAGGTGCAGAAGGCAATGAAGAAAGCAAATGGTATGTTAGCTGTCATAGCAAAAGGATTTGAGTATGGGATCAGGGAGGTTCTACTTCAGTTGTACAGGGTCTTGGTGAAACCACACCTGGAGTATTGCGTACAGTTTTGGTCTCCAAATCTGAGGAAGGACATTATTGCCATAGAGTAGGTGCAGAGAAGGTTCACCAGACTGATTCCTGGGATGTGAGGACTGTCTTATGAAGAAAGACGGGATAGACTCGGTTTATACTCTCTAGAATTTTGGAGATTGAGAGGGGATCGTATAGAAACTTACAAAATTCTTAAGGGGTTGGACAGGATAGATGCAGGAAGATTGTTCCCGATGTTGGGGAAGTCCAGGACAAGTGGTCACAGCTTAAGGGTAATGGGGAAATCCTTTAAGACTGAGATGAGAAAGACTTTTTTCACACAGAGAGTGGTGAGTCTCTGGAATTCTCTGCCACAGAGGGAAGTTGAGGCCAGTTCATTGGCTATATTTAAGAGGGAGTTAGATGTGGCCCTTGTGGCTAAGGGGATCAGAGGGTATGGAGAGAAGGCAGGTACGGGATACTGCGTTGGATGATCAGCCATGATCATATTGAATGGTGGTGCTGGCTCGAAGGGCTGAATGGCCTACTCCTGCACCTAATTTCTATGATTCTATGTTTCTATAACCACTTCGCACAAATGTACCAATTGGTCACCCATCTGCCTTCTGATTTGAGAACAGTACCACATGTAGCTGAAACCGAGTCATTTCTGCAGAGGGCAGAAATACACAAGAACGTAAACACAACAGCTTAGTCCAGTTTCAGCTGACAGAAGTGTCTGCAGGCTTGCTGAGCCACTGATGCATTACTGAATATATATATATATATATATATATATATATATATATATATATATATATATATATATATATATATATATATATATATATATATATATATAATATATATATATATATATATATATATATATATATATATATACATACATATATATATATATATATATATATATATATATATATATATATATATAAATATAAATATAAATATAAATATAAATATAAATATATATATAAATAAATATATAAATATATAAATATATAATATATATATATATATATATATACACACACACATGTTATTTCTTGAGAGTGACTGAATAATATAAATTGATGTTCTTCACAGTTTTCTTAACTATTGAAATGAATAAAGTTTATGGGAGGGAAATAATTTTGCATTTATGTTGTTTTTTAGAATGTCTTTGGGCAATCTTTTTGTAAAATCCAGCCAATAAAATAAAAGCCAATGTCTTTTAACATGTCATTTTGTTGCACATGTAAATTAAAATCCAACAAATGTAAAGGTAATTTATTTTTAATAGTTTGATTCCAACATCAATGCAACCAGCAACACGGACAGACCTGTTTCCTGCTGTATGTGTGTGTGTACACATAAGATACTTTCCAGCATAACCTTTCCAGCACTTCCATTCCCCATCCCATTCTGAATCTGACCATTCTGTCCAGGGCCTCCTCCATTGCCAGAGTGAGTCCCACCGCAAATTGGAGGAGCAGCACCTCATATTTTGCTTGGGTAGTTTACACCCCAGCGGTATGAACATTGACCTCCAATTTCACATAGTCCTTGCTTTCTCCCTTCCCCACTCTCCCACACCCTACTATCTCCATCTCTTCCTTTCTTCTTCCTGCCCCTCTACACCCCCACATCAGTCTGAAGAAGGGTCTAGACCCAAAACGTCACCTAGTCCTTCGCTCCTTAGATGCTGCCTCACCCGCTGAGTTTCTCCAGCATTTTTGTCTACCTTCCAGCATATAGAGTTATTTCAACATTAGTGAAATGCAGAAGAATTACTGGGCTGATGAGAACCAACTGTAAGTATACAAAGTAAGCTGCCAGTATGTTCTTTTTTACTTTCGCTATTGATCAAAATTGAAGTATTTGTTTTCCAATGCTATTTCAGAAATCTATCAACAACAGCCATTGCAATTGAACATCTGAGTCAGCCTGGTAATTAGCATTAAACCAGCAAGGGAGCAATACACACATTGATATTGATATTATTTGGTGGCAGAGAATATCAATACAGGGATCTGTGCTGCATTTAATGCTGAGCTCATATATTGTCAAACACTTCTTAAGAGTGATTTTGACTTTAGGTAATTGTATAAAACACACAATATTGGCAATATTTCACAATGTTGGCTGTATCTAATAATGCAGTGTGCAAGGCCGACAATTGGACATGGAATCTCAGATCAATGTTAACTGATGTTTCCAATTACTCAGCATGACGTTCCTCTGCCAGAAGTTGACTTTTAAGCATTCGGGGAACGTGGAATACAAATGTACATGAAGTTCCGATAGGCACCACACATCTACCTAAGAGAAATAGTGAACTTTCTTTACAAATGATGAAATGCATGGTGTTTGTACAAGGTGCTCTCATCTTCACAGATGTCTTATTTTCCAAATTGCCCCTACTGTGGAGAATTGAAGTGCCATTTCTAATCATAGAGATATATTTGTACCAGAATCCCTTTGTAAATTGAGGGGGGAAGCCTAACACTAAGAAAGGGCCCTCTCCAAGATAAGGGGGGTAACCCTCTATGGGTCCCTCCATTCATTCTAGCTCTAATATTTCGCTAATCTCCCTAACAGTCAGATTTATCTAATACAGAAAGTTGTATTAAATCAACATTAATAGTAAGATTAAACGAGAACTTACCAAGTTTGAAGGTTGATCCGTATTTTACGAGGAGTCGCGGTGAGGGATTTTGTGAAGACCCCGCCAGCACGCATGCGCGGCATCCTTCAAAGCAGCGGTGTGGAATCACAGAACCAAACCATGACTAAAAAATAGTAAGATGAAAAACATAGAACTACCTGGTTGACCTTATGATAGAGGGTGGGAGCGGTGGGCACGAAATCCCTCACCGCGACTCCTCGTAAAATACTGATCAACCTTCAAACTTGGTAAGTTCTCGTTTAATCTTACTATTTTACTTCGGAGTCACGTGAGTGACTTCGTGAAGATTTCAAAGCTCTGTGATTTCACGCCCTGGACAACATCCATGCTTATCACACTGCCGCCAGTCTGATGGAGGAAAGCTGTTAATGGAGTTCAGTCGAAACTGGCTGAAAAATCAACACATTTTATTAATCAAATAAACAACAAATAACCCCTAATTCGGTGACAGACATTTACTGAGCGGTTCCCAGGATAGCTTCTGCGAATGTCGCAGGGGCGGCCAGAGGCTTGATATAGAACCGTTGAAAGGTTTTTTTTTTTTTGGTTTTTTTTTTCTCACTGGCCCAGCCCGCGGTGGCGAGAATGTGGTCCATGGGCACCTCCATGGCTCTCGCCGCTGATGTGGATGCAGCCCTGGTGGAATGAGACTTAAAAATGTCAGTAGGAACTCCTGCTGCATCCAGCACCACCCTGAGCCACCTGGCGATAGTCTGTACAGTCACCCGATGATGCGGAGGTTTGTGGCTGATGAGAAGCCCCTGTTCCTTCATCCTGATAACTCCTGTAACGCGGATGTATTGGTGGAGATGGGTGACAATGCAGAGAGTGGCATCCACAGGGCATGCCCGAAATTCCAACTGCAGCCCTTGCGCCCCTGGCCTGTGCTGTTTTAATAATTTTTTGACAAAGAAATTTATTTGACCAGGGGTGGCCACCATGCTGTCCAGTCGCAGTTTCTGTAACGTCTGCACTCTTTGGGCTGTAGTCAGTGCCATGAGCATCACCACCTTGAGGGTGAGCTGTTTCAATGGTAGCTCATCTATTGGAGCCCAGCTCCTCAGTAGGGTCAGCACGATCCCCACATCCCACGTACTGTATATCTGGGTCATGGAGGGTTGGTGTTGAATACTCCCCTCATTAGTTTAGACACCAGGTGGTTGGAGCCGATACCTATATCTAGGTAGGAGGACAGCGCACTCCTGGCGCTGTTGATGGCACTGTAACTGAGGCCAGCATCGAAATGGAGGCCTGCTAGAAACTCCAGGACATCACGTATTGTTGCCGAGTTGGAAGACTTGTTGGTCCGGGCAAAGAATGCCTCCCACTTTCTGATTTGGGTGAGGTATTGTTTCCGAGTTGATTCTCGGCATGATGCGGCGATAAGGTCCATGGCTCTTAACAAGATGCCTTCCCGGATGAGTGGTCTTTCAGAACCTGCAGGCCAACAAGTTTAAATGACCATGGCAAGGATGACTGACCCCCCCACAATGGGGTGAGTAATCAATTTGGGATGTTTCCCAATCGCCATCCATGGTTGTTTTAAAATTTCTACAACCATCGGGTACCATGGTTGTGTAGGCCAGTCGGGAATGATCAATATGCCAGTTGCAGAGTCTAGTTTAATTTTCTGCAATACCCGACTGGTGAGGCAGAATGGGGGAAATGCGTAGCAAAACCATTTCCCCCAATGGATAGAAAACGCATCCATTGCTATTGCCCCAGGGTCTGGTTCCCACAACACATACGTTGGTATTCGATGGTTCAGCCTGGACGCAAATAGGTCAATATCTGGTGTCCCAAAATGAGCTTTAATATCTCCAAAATTTGTGGGTTCAACATCCACTCAATGTTGTCATTGAAGACTCGTGACCTGGTGTCCGCCACTGAATTAAGCTTCCCAGGCAAATGGGTCGCAGTAATCCAAATATTTATTTCAATGCACCAGTGCCAAATTGTATTAGCCAATTCATCACAAACTAGCGATCTGATACCACCCATATGATTGATGTAAGCCACTACTGTAGCATTATCTATTTGAAGGCGGACATGTAATCCCATGAATTAGTACAGTAAGCACGCAGTCCATGAAACGCCCCCAGCATTTCTATATAGTTTATCCCATGTGACTCCAGGAATGTAGACTCATGAGAGTTCCATCTGCCACCACAACTGGACATCGTATCAGTTGCTCCCCAGCCTGGTGCGCTTGCGTCAGTTTGTAGCACAACATCAGGGTTGCTCACTATAATAGGTCAATGACATTCTTTAATATTATCTACCCACCATTGTAGCTCATTTCTAATTGAGCTACAATGGCCGATTCCGAATTGGCCGATCAAAGTGCCCAGCATTTGTTTTTTAATGCTGTGATTTTTGATCTTTGTAATTTTCGGTAGTGTAGCGGTTCGAATTGTGCAGCTGGGAATGTAGCTACCAATTTGCCTATAACTTTTGCTGTTTGCCGAATGGTCGGTACCCTGGTGCAAGCAAGATTGTGGCACTCTTCTATTATAGCAGTAGCTTTATTAGTTGGGATGGTAAACTTCATTAAATTGGTATCTAGGGTGAACACCAAATAATAACCTGTACCGGGTGCAGTTTTGATTTGTCTGGATGGATTACAACCCGAGCTTCTCAAGCAGAGCCTTGGTTGCAGCCACTCCTTGAATTGCCAATTGGAGGGTCTGCCCCACTATAAGGATTTCATCCAATATGCCATCACTATATAATCTTGTTGTCGGAGAAGAGCCAATACAGGTTTACCAATTTGGTAAACAGCCTAGGACTGTGATGATTCCATTGGGCAATGCACCCTTCCAGACAACTTCAGAAATTCCCTGTGAGCCTCACCGTATAGTATGCATCTTTCAAATCGATGCATGCCATAAAGTACCCTGGGTAAAGCATCTGCCTAGCTGTTCCAAAAGTATCCATTTTGAAATGGGTATATTGTACAAAAGTGTTCAACTCAGTTAAATCTATTATAATCCGACATCCCCCTTCTTTTTTAATCCTGGTGAACATGTTAGACTCAAATTCAATAGGTACATGCTTGGTTTTGCCAATTACCCCTTTTTTCTGCTAGCCATATAATTTCAGCATGTCCTGCCTCCACCTCTTTTTGGGATAGAGTAAAATTCCATCGAGGCGAATGCTGGGTAGGGGAATTTATACCTCCAATAAATTATATACCCTTGAACACTTTGTAAAATAAACTCATCTGTGGTGATAGTTCTCCCATATGTCCAAAGAAGCCCGCAATCGCCCACCTATTTGTGCAGGAGGGGATGCTACGGCGTGAGAGGAACCAGACCCCCTTACCTCCATGGTTAATGGCGGTTCCGTACATACGGTGTTTTGGGTGGACGTTATGGAGGTTGACGGCCCGGCGGCCGCATTTTCCATGCAGGCCGCTGTTGGCCTTGCCCTAAAAGGTCGTTGTGTTTGTTGAGATGGAGGTAGGTAGGATCTTTGTGCCCTGTCCGGCAGCCTAGGTTCCCAGGTTGTATTAGGCTGTTGCCGGTGATATGGGTGATGTCTGGCCGATGGAGTTTCAAGAGGCCCGCTATTTTGGCCTCCTTGTCCAGTCCCTTCACCTGTTTGGACAGGTCTCCAAACAACTGATGAGGTGGTGGAGCGGTAATGGTTGGCACAACCCCGCGAATTTGGGGTTGAGTGTGGGCTTTATGGAGCTCCTACGCAGGCGGTTTATCTCATACTGGGTGTTGCATAGGAGTGCCAGTGCATCTTGCTGTTTACTGGACACATTATCCCCGACCAGGGTCCTAGCAAACGCCGTTATGGCCGTGGAGAACCTTTCTCCAAGGTATTAACCTGACACTGGAGTTGGTGCGTAATTAGGCAATCAATGGTGCCCGCCAATTTGTGGTGCAGGGGTTCACCTCTCTGGGTGGAAACGGCAAACTTACTCACCACATCCAGCATATCCTCCTCATGCTCTGGCTCAGCGGTCACTGGCTGTCCCGGGTCGTCTTCAAACACAGCAGCTGGGCAATCATTAATGCTTCTGGCTGGAGACGATGAGATGCTGAGTGGTTCCTTGCACGGCTAGTGGATGCCCGCGAGTCCCGCTCTTCTCGTTCCCGGTCCCGTTGGAGGCGTTGCACCACTAAGAGCTCCAACCGCTCTATACGACCGTCCCTGCTATACGCAGCGGACAAGCCGACTTCCCCAGGCCCTGCGAACTCACTGGGGCTTCCACCATCGGACCACACCTCCATAAGGTGCTGTCTAGGGTCCAATGGCAGGTCGTCGTGACCTACAGCCCAAGTAGGATCATACGACTCCCGCACGGACTCTCCGCTAGTCTGTCTTCTCCCAGACTATGGTGGCCCACCTGTCTGATAAAAAGGCAGGCGAGTTGAATCGGCGCCAGCCTCTGGAACCTGGCTCCCCGGAGTCCGTGCAGGCTTACCTCCACACTTGCCCATCTTTTGGCGTGGAGGCGCATGGTCGGCCGCTCCCAGAGCTGAGCTGACCGACCGCTTCCTGCTGCCACCTCCGCCCTTGACCGCAGCCTGACGGGTTGTGTTGTCGGCGGTATCTGCTCCAGCAGGCCTACTCGACGCAGCAGTGATGTTGCCAGGCTGCACTACGGCAGTTTTTCCTGGCTGTGGTACGTTTGTGCACATTGCAGGGCTCCCCTGTCGTGCAGCTGTCCCCCGGCCCAGCCCCCTCGGGTCTTCTGGAGCTTGGGGAGGGGTTGCCTGTAAAGAGTGAGACCCCTTGCCACGTACCTGTATCCCCCCTTCTTTTCTTGGGGGAAGGGGGCTCGGAGTCTGGATCCGTTGCATCCAGCTCCGGAGCGGTAACCCATTCGGGTGAGTCGGCCCCTGAATCAGCGGGAGCGCCCGACTTCCGCATTCCTGCCCCCACCATGCGTTGAAACAGCCGGTGTTCCTTGCAGCTCCGGGGACAAGGGCCCTTGGCTGGCCGAAGCTCAGCTCCTTGACAGCGTCGTCCTCCGGCCCTTGTCCACCCTGTGAAGAGAAGGTAATACTTACCTGCCGGTCTTGTGAAGGAGCCGGAGGAGAGAGCGCACTCCCCCCCCCCCCCCCCCCAGCCTGCCGATGCAAATGCGCGCGACGATATGCCGCGCATGCGTGCTGGCGGGGTCTTCACGAAGTCACTCACATGACTCCGAAGTAAAATTACACTCACATGAGGTCTGTGATGCTTGGTGATATTTTTAGAACCAGGCTTATAAACAGATTTCTCTATGAATATACATATCTATGCACATATTTATAAACTTAGGATTCCATAAGAACTCAGTATTCTAACATATTGTGGCAGAAGCCATTGTGTTATCCATGTCTGTGCATACTTTCTTAATCATATCTCATTTCAAGCTTGAGTCTTTTGTTGGAATACTTGAAGGTGCTCCCATGCCCGTCTGACTGTCTCTGATTCCCCGTGTCTCTCGATGAGTTGCCACCGCGCCGTTTGGTGGAGTAGTTCACGCAGTGGCGGCATGTCCGTGTCTCCCCGCAGCTCTTCCACTTTATAGCCTCTCCGTTGTAGCTCTCGCACGGCTTCCCTTGCGTTGTTGTAGGTTTGGTGTCCGCTCTTCCAGTGAATACGTATCTTGGTAAATGGTGTCTGAAAGCGGATTCCTTCCACTTTTAAGATACGTTTAATATGTTTGTATGCCTTGCGTTGTTGTATTACAGCGGTAGTATAGTCATGGTCAAAAGACAGCATTCGTTCTCCAAGTTTAAACCATCTCTTTAATTTTAAACTGGAGAAAGTGGACAATTATGGATCTTGGAGGGGAACTGGGGCTTGGTCTCTGTGCCAGGGATCTGTGTGCTCGTTGAATCTGTAAATCTGTCATTTCAGGGATTGACATTTCACTTCTGAGCAGTTTCTCTACAAACTGAGGTACTGAGCTACCTTCCGCACCCTCTGGCACACCGTATATCCGCAGATTATTTCTTCTGGATCTGGACTCCAGATCATTCAATTTGTCGACAAGTAACTTCTGGTCTTTCAGTGTTTCTTGGAGTATGGTGTTTGCAGCGACACTCCATGTTTCCAGCTTCTCTATTCGGGTGGCGGCTTCTTCCGTTTTTTTTTTTTTTGTTGGTCTTGTATTGCTTGCGCATTCGCTGCCATCTGAAGATTCATTTCATGTTTAAATTCGGCCAGCTCTTCTCTCATATCCCGCTTGAAATCGTTTTTGAATGATGTGAAGCCCACTTTTAATTCTCTTCTTAAGTTGCTGATTTGTGTACTTATGCTTTTTAATCCCTCATGGAGGGCCTCTGTTGCATCGTCTCCACCAGCCTGTTTGTTTTTGGCTTCGTCTGTGTTGCTTCGGGCCTGACCTTCTGTTTCTTGCTTTTCTAGCATCTTTTCTTGCAACTTTCTGCTCTTTGTTTTGACTCCCTCACTCATACTGTACTCATTAAAACTTAAATACTTGCTTACTTTGAATTTAGGGGAGGTTTATTTATCCGACTGTACGGAGCTCTCTGTCTAATCAGCCACCATGCTCTGCCGCCTACCGGAGAGTAGGCGGCAGAGCATATTATAGCTCACATACTTGTAGTCATAAAAGAGGAGTGGCAATCTTGATATCAAACTCAATTAAATTCAAAATGTTTAAAGAAATAAAAGACAGAGAAGGGAGGTATATCATAGCAAAGGGCAAAGTTGATAATAATATCCTGACACTGGTGAATATCTATGCTCTCCCAGAAAACATTTTTTCAAATCCCTATTTGATATTATTGCAATGGAAGCAAAAGGAATTTGTATATGTGGGGGGGAATCTGAATGTTGTACTGAATCATAGGCTTGATACGACAAGTAAAAAGAATAAGAACCAGTTAACAAAACTACTAAACACTACCAGTGAAGAATTTGGTTTTCTTGATGTCTGGCGGAATTTTCACCCTCTAGAAAGAGACTATACACATTACTCAATACTGCACTCAGTTTACTCCAGAATAGTCTATTTCTTAATGCAGAAAGAAGACTGTTATAGGGTAACGGATTACAGAATTGGTGTGGCAGATATATCAGACCATAATGCCATATACTTAACAATTCAAATTGACAGTAGAAGGAAAAACACAGTGCGGCGATTAAATGTTGGAATACTGAATGATAAAACAACTGTTATAATATTAAATTAGAAATCAAAACTTATCTAGAGGAGAATGACAATGGGGAGGTGGACCCATCCATACTATGGAACTCATTGAAGGCTGTAATATGAGGTAGGTTAATAGCGAGGGCATCACATATTAAAAAGGCCAGAATGAAAACATATAATGATGATAACAGACCGGAAGGATTTAGAACAGAAGTACAAAAATAATAAGGACCAGAGAACCTATAAGCAAATAGAAGATTTGAGGGGACAAATGGATGAAATATTGGGTCAAGAGGTGGAGAAAAAAGCAAGATTTGTAAAACAGGCACATTATGAGCTTGGCCCTAAATCCGCTAAAATACTTGCAAACAACAGACTGACAACACCATACACAAAATTAAGGACCCCTGTACACAGAATTTGAAGAGTGATCCAAAAGAAATAGAATATATCTTCCAGGAATATTATAAAGAATTATAAAGAATTATATACACAAACATCTACAGTAGAATCAATGAGGACTTTTTTGAGTACAATAGATCTGCCCTGTATTGGAGAGACGCAAAATAAAATAATCACAGCAGAAATATCACTGGAGGAGATAGAGAAGACAATTGGTAGGATGAAATCAAACAAGGCCCCAGGCAGCGACGGTTTCCCTTTAGAATGGTATAAAATATTTCGGAATGAGCTGAACCCACTTCTTCTGAGAACCTTTAACTGGATTATCAAAGAAGGCAAGACACCCCCATCAAGGAAAGAGGCAATTATAACATTAATCCCCAAAGAAAACAAAGACAAGGAAAATTGTACCAACTACAGACCGATATCAATTCTAAATGTGGACTATAAATTATATTCTTCAATTATCTCCAAACGATTTGAAAAGTTCTTGCCAGATTTAATTGATGAAGACCAGACTGGTTTTATAATAGGCAGACAAACACAGGACAGTATTAGAAGAACCTTACATATAATACACAAGATTCAAAAGGAAAGTACGCGTGCTGTCCTGATAAGTCTAGACGCGGAAAAGGCTTTTGATAGGGTTAATTGGGAATTCTTATATCAAACACTAGAAAGATTTGGCTTTACCGAAGAGTCAATTCAAGTTATTAAAGCAATTTACCAGCAACCTACTGCAAGAGTGAAGGTGAATGGGTCCTTAACTGAGAGATTTGTGTTAGGAAGAGGAACAAGACAGGGATGTTGTCTTAGCCCTACCCTGTTTGTTATATATATTGAACCATTGGCTCAAGCGATTCGTCAAGATAGGGTACTGAGGGGAGTAACTATAAGAGACAGAGAACATTAAATTGGCCTTTTCGCAGATGATGTAATGATGTATCTCACGGAAGTAAACACCTCCTTTCCAAGGATGATGGGGATCATAGATACATTTAATTTTTATGCAGGATATAAAGTGAATATTTCAAAAACTCAAATCCTCCTATTTAATTGTCCTCCAGAAGAAATCAAACAAAATTATAATATTAAAAGGGATTCAAAATCAATCAAATACCTAGGGGTACATATAAGAAAAAATATATCAATGTTGTATGGGGCCAATTATAATCACATCAACCAAAACATAAGAAAGGATATAGAAAGATGGTCCACCTACCCAATAGATTTTAGTAGTAAGATAAATGTGGTGAAAATGAATATTTTGTCAAGGCCATTGTACTTGTTTCAATCTCTGCCAATAGAGGTACCATTAAAACAATTCACGGAATGGGATAAATTAATATCTAGATTTATTTGGGGAGGAAAGAAGGCCAGAATTCGATACACTACACTACAGTTGCCAAAGGACAAAGGTGGAATGGCACTTCCAAATTTTAGGATATATTTCTATGCAGCCCAACTTCGACCACTAATTAATTGGTGTGAGGACAGCTATATAGCTAGGTGGAAAGAGATTGAAACATATATCCCTGACTTCCACATCCAAACACTTTTGGGAGAAAAAGCGCTTCCTGGACATATCAGGAGTATAATCGATCCAATAACGATACTTTAGAAACCTGGTTCACTCTTACCAGACAACTTAAACTGAATAAACGACAAAAAGTTTTAAGATGGATAGCTTTGGATAATGAATTTAAACCAGGGATGTATGACTCATGCAGCCCAACTTCGACCACTACTTATTGGAAAATGTTTTAATATGAAAATAGTTCTGTATACTGCATCATTAATTGTAAACTGAACCCCCCGCTACACTGTTGTACGTTTCATTGTAATGTTCTATGTTTCGTTGTTATATTTGTGTTTTATTTGTGTGTACATAAAAGCAATAAAAACTAAAGTGGAAAGAGATATATTTGTACAATCAAATTAATAAATCCAAATTGAGGTGAACAATTATAGTCTGACCTAAACAAAGAAAAATAAAGATCAAACTTCAAACTGGTAAGTTCTCGTCTAATCTTACTATTTTACTCCGGAGTCACGTGAGTGATTCTGTGAAGGGTTCAAAGCTTTGTGATTTCATGCCGCAGATTCAAATCCCGGCTTCTCACTGCATTGATTGACTTGGATGAGAAATATTCAATAATGCATTAATGTTGACATTGCATTTAAATGCAGTAACAAATTTATTTGAATAACAAAACAACAGTAACCCCTCTAACCCAGGGGGAACTTAAACAGAACTTAAAACAGTATTGGCAAACAGCCCCGGATCGGCAAACGGCCGATGGTAGAAATGTTGAAAAACCAACTAATTTGACCACCCGGCTGCTGCCAAAATATGGTCGATGGGCACGTCCATCCCCCTTGCCGCCGACGTTGCTGCTGCCCTAGTGGAATAAGATGTGAAAACGTCAGTGTTAATACCTGCATCAACGAATACTTGTTTCAACCACCTCGAGATAGTCTGTACTGACACTCTCTCATCTGGCTTCTTGTAACTGACAAACAACCCTGTTTCCATGTTTTGTAAGGCCCTCGTAGCTTCAATGTATTGCAGCAAATGTGTCTTTACACATAGACATGGATCCGTGGGATATGCTGAAAAACCAATCTTGAACCCTGTCAGAACTGGCCTGCATTGTTTGAGTAGGTCATAAATGTAGAACGTAACATTGTCTGCAGCCTCTTCCATTCTGTCTAGCTGCAGCTTTTGCAATGTTCTCACTCGTTGTGCTGATACCAGTGCCATGAGCATGACCACCTTCACGGTGATTTTGGCCAAAGGCAGAGATGTGACAGGGGTCCACTGATGAAGTAGCTTGAGGACCACGCTTACATCCCAGATTGCCATATATCTGGGTTTAGGGGGTCTGGAGTTAAAATTCCTTTCATTAATCGAGAAACGTGAGGATGAGACCCAATAGGATAATTGTCTGACCCCATCAATAAGTACGAAGACAAAGCACTTCTGGCCGAATTGATCGCACTATAACTCAACCCCTCATCGTAGTAGAGTGTTGACAGGAACTCTAGAACATGCAAAATACCTGCCGTACAATATGCGATATTATTTTGTACACAGAAAACTTCCCATTTTTTTACATAAGAAATATACTGCTTTTGAGTACTTGTCCTCCAGGCTCCAGTGAGCATGTCCACAGTTCGCCCAGACAATCCTCGCCCCAGATATGGCCTTCTTAAAACATGCAAATTAACAAATCAATACGGTCATATAACGGATGCTGTTCGCCAGTTACCAGGTGCACCAGTAAATCCCTTTGTTTGGGAACAGCCATCAGGGGTTGTGTCATCAACTCCAATATCAAAGGCAACCATGGCTGAGTAGGCCAGTTGGGTATCACCAGCACCCCTGAAGCGGCATCCTGCTTGATTTTAAGCAGACACCGACTTAAGAGACAGAATTGTGGAAATGCATATAAACACATACCACCCCAATGTAGCGAGAAAGCGTCAATCGCTACTGCCCCAGGATCTGGTTCCCATGACACATATTTAGGTAGCTGGTGGTTGAGTCTGGATGCGAACAAGTCGATATGTGGCCTTCCATATTAGACAACTATATCATTGAATATGTCCTGATTCAACACCCACTCTGTGTTGTCATGGAATTTTCATGAACTGGTGTCTGCTACTATATTGAATCTACCTGGTAGGTAAATAGCTGAAAGCCAAATATTATTGTCAATAAACCAGGTCAGATTTGATTGGCCAGTTTGTCACAAGATACCGACTTGATGCCACACATGTGATTAATATACACCACTGCCGTAGTGTTGTCAATTTGAAGCTGAACATGCAGGTTACTTGTGTTAGAACAATAAGCCTTGAGCCGATTATAAGCTCCCAAAAGCTCTAAGTAGTTAATTCCCCAAGTCTGCAGAAGCAACGCCTCTTCCGCATTCCATCTGCCTCCACAGCTGGAGCTCGTATCAGTGGCATGCCACCCGAGTGCACTGACATCAGTCTGTAAGACCATGGAAGGTTGTTCAAGCACTACTTTGCTGGAACTACTGGAGACATGCTGAATCCACCACTGCAGATCAGTACCAGCATCTGCTGATAACTGCATGGGCCTATTATAATGTCCCAAATGTATCCTGAGTGCCTGTTCCTTTGCCCTCTGTAACTGCTGGTAGTGCAAAGGCCATACTGAACTGCCAGAAAAGCTGCCACTAATTTTCCGAGCAGGCTGGCCACTTGTCTGATTGAAAGTTGTTGCTCCTTCAAAAGCTTAATGCAACCATCAATTAGCTCCACCCTTTTCTTCCTGGGCAGAGTCACTACCATGTGAATTGAATCAATTGTGAAACCCAAATAGTCAATTGTTGTAAGTGATGTTAATTTGGATTTCTCTGGATGAATGACAAACCCCAATTTGTCAAGAGTGAATTTAACAACTACCAAAGATACTTCAGCTAATTCACTTGTTTGTCCTATAATTACGATTTAATCCAGATAAGCCATAACCACATGACCCTGAGCTCTAAGTAGACCCAGTACTGGCTTTAACAATTTAGTGACTATTCGAGGAGCTGATTAGCCATTAGGCAGTGCCTTGAATTGCCATAATTGATTCATCCAGGTAAATTTCAAATACTTTCTATCCTCCAAATGAACAGACACTGAGTAATACGCATCTTTCAGATCTATGGTTGCCATATAACATCCTCTGGAAATCAGTTGCTTGGCAGTAACAAATGTTTCCATTTTGAAGTGTCTATACTGTACAAAAGGGTTAAGATTTGTCAGATCCAAAATAATTCCACATCCTCCATCCTTTTTTGGTCAGGGAAAAATATTTGACACAAATTGATGGACGGTGAACCGTACTCTCAATTATTCCTTTATTACACAAATTTTCAAGTTCAGCCTAACCTCCATTACTTCCGTTTGAGAAAAATGGAGTGTTCTGCTAGGAACATGCTGGAAAGGGGAAATCACCATTTGGATCGAACTCAATTCGAAACCCTTGAATAATACTCATGATAAATGGATCTGAGGTAATTTGCTTCCATTCCTCATAGAACAGAAGTAATCTACCCTCAACTTTTGGCTATGTTGTACTTAATATGTTCCCATGAGAACCAGGCCCACCTACCTCATTGGTAACTGGTGTGACCTGCTGTCCCCAGTTCCTGGCTGGAAACCCCACGTTTGTTCGTGTTCCCGCTGCAGAGCGCCAACTGCGCACCTGCATCGTCGGCTGACTTCTTCCTGGTATAGACCCAGAATCTGCACCTCTTCTGTGGGGATATCTTCTCCTTACAGGTTTGCCGACCATCGTACTCTTAATCAAGCCCACCGTTTTTGCTTCATCATCCAACTCCTTCACGCGTTTCGTGAAGTCCTCTCCAAAGAGTAAGTTGGGTGGTTGCACGTTGCTGGGCTTGCAGAGCGCTGCAAACTTCAGATTGATGGTGGGCCGAATAGCACTCTTCCTGAGACAGTTGATCTCAAAGTGGGCGCTGCACAGCAACCCTAGTGCCTCTTGATGCGTCCCCGACACATGCCCTCCATCCATCGTTCTAGCGAACGCCGTGATTCCTGTAGCATGTAATTTATTGTGGAGTCCAGCTCTTCTCCCAGTGGCTCTCCTGACTCTGACAGGACAGCAAATCATGCTGCCAGAGATGGGACATCTGGCAGCTGCCGTTCTATGCTTGGCTCAACCTCACCGTCAGAGTCGGGGTCAGAACTCAGCTGACCCATTGCACGCGCCTCATCAATGAGGGTGCTATCGAGCAACCCTCTACTAGGTGTTGCTGGCGCGGCCTCTTCTCCAGCCTGGCGCTGACACCACTCCTCCTCCTGGAGTGTGCCCTGCCGGAGCACCCTGTGCAACAGGTGCTCCATTTGGGATAACCGTTCAAAAACGGTATCCAGCCCCGGAGGGGAACCTTCCTCCGATTCCGTGGGCCTGACAGACTTGTGCATTGCCTTACGCCTGACTGGCGCTGGCTCCGTGCATTGTAGCACCAAGTCTGCAGTTGCTCCGCTCTCAGCCGGCGATTATGCAGGGGTATGAGGCAGCCGTTCACAAACCGCACTCCCGCGGCTGCTCTACAGATTTTGTTCCGGCTCGCCTCTTCCCCTTGCCCGTCTTGTCCATGGTGCTACTTGGAAACAAAAATGGCACCAGAGCAAACGGACCCTAACTCCAGCTAAGTTTTTGCCACTTACCTCGAGTCTAAATACTTACCGCTGGAGGAGCTCTGTTCCTCCCAGCCTCTGTGCGCCAATGCGGCTGACGTAATGATGCGCATGGCACTGGTGGGGTTCCTCACAGAATCACTCATGTGACTCCGATGTAAAATTCAATGTTACTGATAACTCAAATCACCTCATGGGTACCCAGATTGGTGTTTCTAGATAGTTTTTCTGAATGTATCCCATCTAGCACAGTAATTAGATCCCACGACATGAAAGAGGGTATTATCACTGTGAGAACAAGATGCTGTCTACACTTGGACCTAGCTCTGGTCATTCCTACCAATAACATCACAGTCAGGTGCATCTGTAGATTGGGAATGAAATCAAGTAAGTTTATCCTTCATGTTTATCTTTCACCATGAGGCTCAGGGCCTAAGCTGATTGAACATATGGCACTGAGAATTCTTGTTCTCGGTGCATACAATGAATTCTAATGATTTTGCATCAGTGCCTGAAAGTCCTTTGCTGTAAATATTGTGGATTCACTGGTGATGAAATTCCTGACAGTTTGTCCCATTCATCTGTAGAATCTTCTGAAAAATAGTTGCAGAAACCCAGGAAAAATTACACCTTGTGGCATCCGTTCCTTTTTATTATGTTCACACCTCTGGAACCCACTCCCACGACCACCAACATGGTTAATCAGTCACACTCAGGTTCGCAATATGCCTCACTAAATCTTGGCATCTATGCTCCTTTGGCTCACTGTCATTCCTCTAACATATGCTCTTCTGCTGATTTTAAAGGTTTTCGTGAGAACTACTAGCTCTGGCCCAGCACTTACAGCATGCAGCCTTGGCAAGCATTGACTTTGATAAACAACAATTGAGGTACATCCATTCTTGGAAATGTTAGCATTAAGTTACAGGAGTACTGGATGGTTTACATTATGAATCGCAAGCAAAGAGATGGAAGTGGAGGCAACATTTGACATAAGCTGTCAAGAATATTTTGGTAAATACCTGCATCAAAATCTGGACTCTGACATCAAAATAAAATTTAGGAAATGTGTTAGATACCCAACAGACTGAGGAATATGACGCACACCACTAGTAGTCAGCAAACCTAGCCACTGACTGAGGGTTGATGGTAATCTATACTTGCTGCTCACCTGAAATGATTATGATATTAAGTCTGGGTACACAGATAAAGTCCTAAAACAGGGGTTTGAGGATCATAAAAAGCTCCTTTTGTTGACTACTGCTGCAGTGGTTAGTGGGGGAAATTCTGTAATTGGTACTCAGTGCAAAGCTATTTCCAGACCAACTAGTGCTGCATGATGAAGCAGCGGTAGAATTGCTGCTATACAGCACCAGTGACCTGGGTTTGATCCTGACCACAGGTGCTGCCTGTATAGATTTTGTATGTTCTCCCTGTGTGGGTTTTCTCCGGGTGCTCCGTTTCCTCCCACACTCTAAAGACATACAGGTTTGCAGGCTTTGGTAAAAATTGTATATTGTCCCTAGATTGTGCAGGAAAGTATTAGTGTATGTGGATTGCTGGACAACGTTGACTCGGTGGGCCAAAGGGCCTGTTACCGCACTGTATCTCTAAACTAAACTAAAGTAAATTAAGGTAAACTAAACGAAAGCACCGTCCCACTTTCGCGACCTGATCTCGTCTTCTGATGACCTTAAACGACTTTTTAAACAATCAAGGTTGCGGTAACCTACGACCGCACACGACTATGTGTACGACCTCCTACGACCTTCCACGACAATGTATATGACCTCCTACGACTATTTTGAAGATCTCCCATGATTATGTTGAAGACCTCCCACGACTATGAAGAAGACCTCCGAATATGATGAAGACTGGCTTCGACCATGTACGTGTTACTGCTGTTCGCAGTAGCCCTTTTGCTTCAGCAGCCTTTTAAGAAAGGCAGAAGGGGAAGAGCAAGCAAAAGAAGAGGTCTTAATGGGTGAATGGAGATGATGTGATGGCTTGTTCCAGTACACCAGATGACTGGAAGAGAGTCACGCTGGGCTTTGACAAAAGATGGAACTTTAAGCACACATGTGGGGCAGTGGATGGCAAGCATGCCATTCTTGTTCCTGTCCCTGTACACCATATTTTCCTTTTTGTACAGGATGGCATTCGGCTGGAACCATTCCTCAAGGTCCCCCTCCTGCTGCCTGGTGAAGGTGTAGGGCATAACCTTCCTCCAGCCCTCCCTCACCACCAATGGGGCATCTGCCTCTGATGCTATGTCAGACACAAGAGAAAGGGCTGCTTTGCTGCCTTCAAATGAGGCAGTGAAGGATGGGGTGGTGGTGAGGACATATACTACCACCCTGGTCTCCTCCTCCAGGGGTCTCTCATGTAGGGCTACCTCCTCCTGCATGATTATCTCCTGTGGCATCACCTCCTGCCACTCCTCCTCTTGGGTGGGCAACACCTGCATGGCCATTTTTTATTAGGGTTGTGCCCTCCCCCTGTGCTGCTGTCTTTTTGGTGCCATCTCTAAAACACAGTTCTCCTCTCCAAAAAACTCTCCAGCTATGAATGAACATGCCTTGGAGTGACAGAGGTGACGTTCTGCTGTTTAAATAACCTTTTTTTTCTACTGACATTTTTTTAACCCGGAGCTATTGCCTTCGACTGCCTCCGACCACCTACGACTAGCATCACAACCTACCACAACCTACCTACGACCTACCTAAGACCTACCTACGAGTAAAAAGTATCTATTTTTTTCCATGCCGACCTTTTTTTACTCGTAGACATTTTTTATCAGGCTAGAAAAAACGCCGCGACCTACTTGATGCCACGAGTATCTACGACTAGAATCACGACCTCCTACGACCTCCTGGCGACCATACTGCGAGTATGAGTCAAGGGCAAACTCGGCAGAGGTCGTGAATTAGCTCGTGACAGTGGAACAGGGGTTTTAACCACCTAGTATTTCCACAATTTACAATTTGTCAACCAAGATAACATTAAACATAGAGCTTCAGTGGTAGATCAACTAATTATCAAGCTACAAGAATGCTATTTATGTTTGGAGGTACAAAATGATATGATTGGGAACCAATGTATTCTCCCATTTTGGAGCATTGAGATAAAACATTACATTAGTTAATCAGAGAGGTGCACTCTACATATTTCCCAAGGAGAAATGCTGCAATTAGAAATATTTTACAATTTTTGTTAGGAAAGAAGATAATTTGTCCTATTCTGTCTTAACCTAAAGGTTGGGTTGGAGCTTTATTTCCAATTGTTCCAATATTTGTTAATACAGCAGACCTGTGTAAAGTGCTGCTATACTAAAATACTCTTTACTATGGTTAGATTCATAGAGTCATAGAATGACACAGTGTGGAAAAAGGCCCTTTGGTCCAATTTGCCAACACCGGCTAACATGTCCCAGCTACACTAGTCCCATCTGCCAGCATTTACTCCATATCCTTCCAGCCTTGTCAAATCCACGTACCTGTCTAACTGCTTCTTAAATGTTGGGATAGTCTCAGCCTCAACTACCTCCTCTGGTAGCTTGTTCCATACACCCACCACCTATGTGTGAAAAAGATAGCCCTCAGATTCCTATTAAATCTTTTTCTCATCACCTTAAACCTAAGTCCTCTGATCCTTGATGCACCTACTGTGGGCAAGAGACTCTGTGCATCTAACCGATCTAGTCCTCTAATGATCTTATACACCTCTATAAGATCACCCCTCATCCTCCTGCACTCCAAAGAAAAGAATCCCAGTCTACTCAACCTCTCCCTATAGCTCAGACCCTCTAGACCTGGCAACATCCCCATAACTCTTCTCTGCCCTACTTTGACAAAAGGAAGCAACCGACAATTTTGTCAAAATTTAGTTATTGCTTGGTTTAGGGTATTTGAGATATGCTCTACACAATGGTGAACAAAATAAGTCCTTCTCTGAGTACAATTTGAAAATTTTTATACCAGAGAAGTAAGAAATTCCATCACAGAGAGCTGAAAGAAAAACACGTCTTCCACATTTACAAGAAAACTCCTTTCTGTCAGTTGCTTCCTTTTGTCAAAGTAGGGCAGTGTACCCTTTCCAGCTTGACAACATCTTTCCTATAACACGGTGCCCAGAACAGAACACAATACTCTACATGTGGCCTCACTAACGTCTTATACAACTGCAACATGACCTGCCAACGGGTCTGCAGAACAACTCTCTGATTAATCGTAATGTTGAAACCTGGCTTCAACACTCATGATGTAATCCACTGCAATCATAGAGGCCATATGTAACTCATCATCTCAAATTAAATCATCGCTGGTTTAAGACATAGGAAATCAGTCTAATGAGGATATAAGAACCACTCATCCAGATGTCCTAGAAACATAGAAAATAGGTGCAGGAGGAGGCCATTTGGCCCTTCAAGCCAGCACTGCCATTCATTGTGATCATGGCTGATCGTCCCCTATCAATAACCCGTGCCTGCCTTCTCCCCATATCCCTTGACTCCACTAGCCCCTAGAGCTCTATCTAACTCTCTCTTAAATCCATCCAGTGACTTGGCCTCCACTGCCCTCTGTGGCAGGGAATTCCATAAATTCACAACTCTCTGGGTGAAAAAGTATTTTCTCACCTCAATCTTAAGTGACCTCCCCTTTATTCTAAGACTGTGGCCCCTGTTTCTTGACTCGCCCCACATTGGGAACATTTTTCCTGCATCTAGCTTGGCCAGTCCTTTTATAATTTTATATGTTTCTATAAGATCCCCCCCCCCATCCTTCTAAACTCCAGTGAGTACAAGCCTAGTCTTTTCAATCTTTCCTCATATGACAGTCCCGCCATCCCAGGGATCAATCTCGTGAGCCTACGCTGCACTGCCTCAATCACAAGGATATCCTTCCTCAAATTAGGAGACCAAAACTATACACAATACTCCAGATGTGGTCTCACCAGAGCCCTATAAAACTGCAGAAGAACCTCTTTACTCCTATACTGAAATCCTCTTTTCCTCACTTTTCAATCTACGTACTTTCCATTAATTTTAACAAGATTTCATAATTTTGGGCATATAATTTCCCGAATCAGAGAAACGTACTGATAGATGAAGGTCCATCATAATGATGTTTCCACTTCAATAGAACTGTTACACTTTGCCCCTCAGGTCCATGGTCCTGTAAGTTATTCAGTCGAAAGTGACTGTCCAGTTTCCTTTTAACTTTCTTTTTACAATCTATCCAAGGATGGGTAGATCCAACAGTGAAAATATAAAAATATAAACATATATAACAGTGAACATATAAAGTAACTCTCTGAGTAGAAACAGAATTCTTCTCTCCTCTCCTCAAAATGCTTTAAAAAAAACTAGATTAAGTGCGACCCATTGGATCCCAGCTTCACACAGGAGAGCTGGTCCCCCAATGCAATATTCCACCTCTCCACCAATTCCAATATTGCTGGCCAGTGGGGGTGTTGTGGGCTAAAAGGACAGGTTTCCAGAGGGCTAGTATGGACATTGTGGGCCGAATGGATTCTTGGGCTGGCAGCTCATTCACTCAGGCTTGGCAGCTCAGTCACTCAGGCCTGGCAGCTCAATAACTCAGGCCTGGCAGGCTGGCAGCTGAGAAACTGCCAGAAATTCTGCCAAAAACAGGTGACACTCTGTGAGAGAGAAGGGGGAGGGTGGACAATCAATTTTAGACATTTTCATCTTTTTTTTTACAGATCACAGCAATTAAGGAGGAAAGTTTATCCTTGTGTGGATCTATGGAGCGTGTATGGGTGTTGTGCACTGAATAGACTGGTTTCCAGAGGGCTCGTATGGACATTGTGGGCTGAATGGATTCTTGGACTTTCAGTTCAGTGAGTCATGGCTGGTGGGCTGGCAGTTCACTAAGTCATGGCTGGTGGGCTGGCACTTCAGTTACTTACAGCTGGTGGGCTTGCAGTTCACTTACTCATGGCTAGTGGGCTGGCAGTGAAGTCACTCATGGTTGCTGTGGTGGCAGTTCACTCAGTCACCCCACTTCCCTTCACCCCCCCACTCTGTTCCTTGACATTCCCCTTCCCCCCACGCCTTCAGTCCATCTCCCCACAACCTCCCCCATGCACTCTTAGTGGCTCTTTGATAGCGCAGCTTATTAGGTTCCCATTGTGATGAAGAACATGCAGGCATTGCAAGTGGAAAAATGATTTATTAAAGTTTAAAATGTGAATACTCTTAAAATATAACAACAATTTAAATGTTAAAGATGAAATTTATTAAGTTCTTTCTTGTGTCTCTTGTTGTGTTCTGCTGCTCACTGTCTCTTGATGACTCTTTGCTGTTGATTAAAAAAAGACAATTTTGATATAGAAAGATTGAGCGGGCAAATTTTTACAAATTAAATCTGAGAATTTACTTCAAAAGTCATCATTCAGTGCAAGCCTGCAAATCCAATCTGACAGCAGTTGAAGTGGTGTGCAGGTCGCAAATCCAATCTCAAAGCACTGGACACAGAGTGCAGGCCACAAATGCAATCTCACAGCACTCGAAGCGTAGTGCAGGCCGCAAATCCAATCTCACAGAACTCCAAGCAGAGAGCAGGCAGCAAGTCTAACCTCACAGCACTCCAAGCAGAGTGCAGACCAGCAAATCCAACTTCACAGCATCTCAAGCAGTGTGCACACACATACACTCACACAGAGTCTCTCACACACACACACACACACACACAGCTTCTTTTTGACAGCCATCAGGCTATAAAACATAGCAAATAAGCTCTGAGCTACAAAATACTATATTATTTGTACTATTTGTTTTTTATTGAACACTCACACCCTCCAACTCACACATACATACACCCTCCACCTCACACACATACAGACTCTCACACACACCCTCCACCTCACTCACACACTCACACACAGACACTCACATGCAGACACTCACACAGACACACCACACACTCGCACCACAATCACACTCACACACACTGATACACACAGACACACAGATTCACACCCACACACCATATATATGGCAGTAAACATTTTTGAATACTCAAACGACTCCACTTGGGCCTTTAAACCACATCCAAAAAAACACATTTTTAAACCACATCCAAAAAACACATTTTTAAACCACATCCAAAAACACACAATTTTGAAACCACATCCAATAAAAACACATTTTTAAACTACATCCAAAAAAACACATTTTTAAACCACATCCAAAAAAACACATTTAAAACAGATAAAGGGCACTCACTGGTCAGTAGACACCAAGTGTTGTGTTCCCAGCTCAGACAGAAAATCGTGGCCGCCCATTGACATCTTGCAGACAGACTGAGCCACGTCCAGACTTCCGGGTTTTATAGCCCCTCCCCCCACACCCCGGTAGGGGCATGGTCTTCAAGGCGGTGATTGACAGGAGAGAGAATCTCAACATTTTTTTAACGCTAATAACTCTTTTATTTTTCATCGATGGGATAAATCCTGGGCACCTAATGAGCGGAGGAGGACTCTGAGTAAGATGGCCAAAAATCGAGCCGTAAGTGGTAGCGTTTTTTCTAAACTCAAAGCACAGTGCAAACAGGAAGTGGTCAACATGAGACGTTTAATTATATAGATTTTGACTGTGACCTTTAGTTTTTGAGCTCTCATTAACAAGAATATTTAATTATCTTGAAAACCTCTATTAGATCACCTATAAAACCTCTGTGTCCTTGGAAAACAGTACTGACCTCTATAAATCCTTTTCATTAAAGTCCCTCTTCTTTGGGAACATTCTTTTAACTTTACTCTATAAGGCTGGTATATGTTTGCTGAAGTATGCTTCAGAATAGTAAGATTAAATGAGAACTTACCAGTTTGAAGTTTGATTTTTATTTTATGAGGAGTCGAGTTGAGGGACTACGTGAATAGAAGCCCGTACAGCCGTTGGTGCGTCAATCTTCAAAGCAGCGGAATGAATTCACAGCTAACAATGACTGAAGTATAATGGTAAGATGATAAAACTAGAACTACCAGATGAGATCTATGAGGGTGGGAGCGGAGGGCACGTAGTCCCTCAACTCGACTCCTCATAAAATAAAGATCAAACTTCAAACTGGTAAGTTCTCGTTTAATCTTACTATTTTACTTCGGAGTCACGTGAGTGACTACGTGAAGACTTCAAAGCACTGTGAATTCACGCCGCAGACCCAAATCCGACGTTCACACTGCCTGGAATGACTCAAAAGTCGTTAACAATCAATCATGCATCAGTAATACATTTGTTAAATGAAATAACAGTTTATTTACAAACAAATCATAACAAACCCCTCTAACTCAGGGGAAAAGTGTAACAGTACTGAAACCAGAATCAGCAAACACCCCGAGCCTTGAAATCGGCTTGTGATAAAACCTCTGAAAAGTTAGCTCACTGGACCATCCTGCGGCCGCGAGGATATGGTCTATTGGCAAGTCCATCGCCCTTGCCGCGGAAGTTGATGCCGCCCTGGTGGAATGAGATTTGAATTTATCAGTATCAATTCCAGCACTTGCCAGGACCTGCTTTAGCCACCTTGAAATCGTTTGCACCGACACCTTACAGTGTGGTTTTTTGTGACTAATAAACAAAGCCAACTCTGTTCCTCTCAGAGGTTTAGTAATCTCAATGTAACGAGATAAATGTGAGACTACACACAAGCGATCATCTGCGGGGTATGCTGAAAACACAATCTTACATCCTGTCATGCCTCTTCTATTATGTTTAAGCAAATCATAGACATAAAATATAATGGCATCAGCCGACATGCATTCTATCTAGCCGTAGCTTTTGCAAAATTTGTACACGTTGAGCTGAAACCAACGCCATAAGCATGACCACATTCATAGATAATTTGGCTACTGATAGGCTTGTAACCGGAGCCCACTGGCGAAGAACCATAAAAACCTCACTCACATTCCAAATACCGGCATACCTGGGTTTAGGAGGATTAGAATTGAAAAACTCCCTTCATGAATCGTGAAACTAACGGATGTGTCCCTACTGTATGCAATTCTGCATTCATAGGTAAATAAGAAGACAGAGCACTTCTGGCTGAATTAATCGCACTGTAACTTAATTTTTTTTGGTCAAAATAAAGAGTTGACAAACTCCAATACGTCCATGATCCCTGCAGTGTGATATACAATATTCTGCTGTAGGCAGAATTGCTCCCACTTCCTTATATAGGTGATATATTGCTGCTGTGTACTATCCCTGCAGGCCGACGTGAGAACATCCACAGTCCGATGAGACAGTCCTCTCCCCAGGTATGGCTTCCTTAAAATCTGCAAATTAACAGATCAATACGATCATATAAAGGATGTTGATCCCCAGTGACTGGATTTACCAGTAGATTTTTATTCTTGGGCATAAGCATGTAAGGCTCCCTAGCCATTTGTAATACAACGGGAAACCATGCTTGTGTAGGCCAATCTGGCACTAGCAATACACCTGAAGCGGAGTCCTCCTTGATCTTTTGCAAACATCTGCTGATGAGACAGAATGGAGGAAATACATACACAAACATTCCTCCCCCAATGCAGCGAAAATGCATCCACTGCTACTGCCCCAGTATCTGGTTACCATGAAACATATCTAGGTAACTGATGATTTAATTGAGATGCAAACAAGTCAATATCTGGTAATCCATACTGATCAATCATTTGGTTAAATACATCCTGATTTAACATCCATTCAATGTTGTCATTAAACTGACGTGACCTCTTCCTGGCAAATAAAGTGCTGAAAGCCAGATATTTTGGTCAATACACCAGCTCCAAATCTGGTTAGCCAGTCTATCACAAGACTGTGACTTAACTCCACCCATGTGGTTTACATATGCCACTGCTGTGGTGTTGTCAAACTGACCTGCACATGCAGATCCCTCCTTGTAGAACAATAAGCTTTGAGCCCATACAAGGTGCCCAACAACTCTAAATAATGAATCCCTCTTAATTGAGGAAGCGATGTCTCATCCACATTCCATCTGCCTCCACAACTAGAAGACATATCTGTTGCACCCCAACCCAGTGCACTTACATCAGTCTGTAATATCAGTGACGGTGATTCCACCAAAACCTTCCTTAAACTTTTTGAAACATGTACTATCCACCATTGTATGTCAGCAATCGCCCCAGCTGACAACTGCATAGGCCTATCAAAAATGGCCCCTTTGTATTCTCAGTGCCTGTTCCTTTGATGGTTGTAATTGTTGATAATGCAGAGGACCATACTGCACAGCTGGAAAGGCTGCAACAACTTCCCAATAAAACTGGCTACTTGTCTAATCGAAGGCCGTTGTTCTCCAACGAGATTAACACAGTCCTCAATTAACTGATTCAATTTATCCCTGGGCAAAGTTACCAACATGTGATTGGAATTAATGGTAAATCCCAGATAATAAATAATTTGGACTGGTGATAATTTAGATTTATCTGGGTGAATAACAAATCCCATTTGTTCAAAAGTGATTTTAACAACTGAAACTGATGATTGAGTTTCAGCATGAGTCTTTCCAACAATCAGAATATCATCTAAATAGGCCATTACCACATGCCCCTGAGCTCTAAGTAATGCTAACACAGGTTTTACCAATTTAGTAAATAATCTAGGAGCTGAAGTTAATCCATTCGGCAATGCCCTGAATTGCCACAGCTCAGTCATCCAAATAAATTTCAAATATCTTCTATCATCACCATGAATAGACACTGCGTAATATGCATTCTTTAAATCAATGGTTGCCATATAATACCCTTTGGACACTAGATGTTTGCCCGTGGTAAAGTTCTCCATTTTGAAATGCCAATAACAAACAAATTTGTTCAAATTCGATAAATCCAGAATAATTCTACATCCCCCAGTCTTTATAGATCTGGGAAATATACTTGACAGAAATTGTTGACTTTGATAGACAGAAGGCTCAATTACCCCTTTCTTATGCAACGACTGAATCTCTGCTTGAATAAGCACATTTTCCTCATCTGAAAAAATAAGTTGACGACTAGGAAAATGTTCATTAGGTAGACTGTCCTTAGAGTAAAATTCAATTTTTCATCCCTTCAATGCACTAAGTATGAACAAATCTGATGTCAACTGCTGCCATTGTTTGAGAAACAATTTTAACCTTCCCCAATTTGAACAGGAACATCAGTTAATTCATCGTCTGTCAATGTTATATTCGTTACCTGCATCTTTCCTTGCGGACCTTGTTGTCCTCGACTTCTTGTAGAGAACCTTTTTTGCCGTGCTTGCCAGCTGGCTTAATGAGGGCCATGGTTTTAACAACCTCATGACAGTCTTTGACCCTTTTTGCAAGGTTACCACCAAACAACAGATTTCGTGGTGGTACACTGGTCGGTTTGCTCAAACTCGCCAAATTCGGATTAGCACTGGCCTAATAGCGGCCCTCCCGATATTATTAATTTCAAAATGCATTACAAAGGAATCCCAGTTCATCCTGGTGTGCTTCAACCATATCGCTTGTATTAATAACTTTCACCACAGCTGTAATACCTGCTGACAACATTTTAAGCACTTTTTTTAAACTTCATCTCCTGGGCCCTAGCAGACATACCCATCTATGACCAAATTTGGTGATTAACCACCGGTACCTTCAGGAGATCACAATTAACAGGAGCTTTATAGTTTTTTGCTACTTCATCCATAGCTAGCTCCTGTAACTGGTGGGAGAGCATATACTGAATTGCTTCAGCCAATTCTACATCAATCGCCTTTCCTGCCTCTCTACGCTCAGCAAATTTCCCAGCAATGTTCGGAATTACCTCCAACCGAACTCCTTTACTGCTCTCCCCCAGCATAGAATCAGTGTCAGCAAACTGCACTGATGGAACATCCTCCTCACAGGCAGGATAGTTCTGCAGCCCTGAAACAGGTGCTGCTAGCACAAGCTCTCCATCAGCCTGGCTTGGGCACCACTCCTCCTCACGGAGCTGGTCCCTGTCGAGCATTCTTTTGTAATAGAATCTCGACGTGGGAGAGCCGTGAGCAAACGGACTCTCCTATGGAGGGTATAAGCTCCAGGCCCGACTCATCTACGGGCCACAGAGACTTGCCAGTGGCCTTCCTCTCTACTGACAAGCCTCCACTGCCCCCCGGTAGTGGGTCCACAACCACTGGCTGTGTAGCCAGCACCGGACCAGGTGTACCAGACGGGCCTCCATCCTCAACACTCTCCTGGCCACTTTTCCTTTCTACCCCCGGAGCGCCTCGCCGACACCTTCTTCACTTTCTGCAACATATCTACCAGAACTCCAAACCGTCGCAGAAAATGACCTGTGGTAAAAAAAATTTTAAAAACCTTACCTCCGTTTAAACTTGTTAACGAAGAACTGCAGATGCTGGAGAATCGAGGGTGAAGTCTGAAGAAGGGTCTCGACCCGAAACGTCGCCCATCTCCTTCGCTCCTTAGATGCTGCTGCACCCGCTGAATTCTCCAGCTTTTCGTGTAACCCTCCGTTTAAACTTACCGCTTGGAGGAGCGCTGCTGCTCCAACCGGCCGACTGCACCAGCGTCCGACGACATGACGCACCAACGGCTGTACGGGCTTCTATTCACGTAGTCACTCACGTGACTCCGAAGTAAAATTGTCCATGGTTCTTTAGCTCAGGCTTAACGATATTTAATCATTTGTGTGCCCCTGTATTCATAATTTTCATACCATTTGCAGTATATTTTCCAGCTGACTCCACCAAATCTGTATGACTTCAAACTTTGCTGCAATTAACTTTATCCTGTTTCTTTACATTTTGATCCTTCTGTCTATATAATCTTGGAGCTTTGAGCTCTTCCCATCACTGCTCCATATAACTGAGAATAGATTATTTGTAAAAACTGAAAAAGGTATTTGACCAAATGGGAACCACCTCCCAATGGAGAAATAGGTCCCCCACCATCACTAAATATAGTCACTAATCAATTGATTAAATTATCTCCATTCAGTTTATGAAGGCTGGAACGGGGAACTATAGTCCTGCTTACAGTCATTCGAGGCTTGGCCTTTGGAGAAACTAGTGTGTACAGAATATGCAGTGCTCTTTAATATTTCTAACCGTTTTCTAAGGGAAAAGTTATTTAAAAAAGCTTGTACTGCAAACTGTTACTTTTATTGGTGCTCTGCTAGTGTACGAAAAAAAAAATGTTTTAAATCCACAGTCATTTTTATTTACTCACGGAGTAATGTCTTGAAGAAAGGTTTGAAGAAAATATAATTTGCATCTGATTTCTCATAGATAAGAAAGACAAATAGTGTGCCACATGTCCAGGCACAGCTTTGGAATGGTCTGCATAGTTATGGTGGAGTGTGTTGGCAGTATGTTTTTTTAAACTTCCCTCTTTTTCCCTGCTCTAAAACAAAGAAAAGCATCAAAATTAAAGCAGTTCATGTGCAAAAATTAGTTTAAAGAAAAAAAAAACTGATGCAATGGGAAGTTGTCAAACATTTCCAAATTAGAATTGGTTAACTGCACTTAATTAATATTAAAATAAACAACATGTTCTTCCTTGTGTCACATACTTCAATGGTCAGTCGCCTCAAGGCTGCAAGCTCACAGTTCCAACTCCATCTTCAAATTTGCCAATGACACCACTGTTGTTGGACAAATTACATATATGATATCAGAGTATAGGAGGGAGATCAATTGACTAATCAAATGGTGCCTTGATCTGAACATCAGTAAAACCAAGGAACTGATAGCTTTGGAAGAGGAAGATCGAAGATCCACAAAACTGTCTTCATCGATGGGACAGTGGTGGAGAGAGCCAAAAATGTTAAATTCCTAGGCATGCAAATCTGTGAAGATCTATCCTGAACCCAGCACATCGATGCAATCATAAAGAAAGCCTATCAATGCTTCAAGTTCCTTCGAAATTTGAGGGGATTCAGTATGTTATTCTTTGCTGAGTTACTGACTCCCCAGAATATTTTCCTGTCTACAAGTTACAGGTAAGGTGCATGATTGAATACTCTTTGAGGGTGGGTGTCACTCCAATGACATTTAAGAAACTGAACAGCATCAAGACAAAATAGTCTGCTTGACTGACAGTTTATCTGCCACCTGCAATGTTTGTTTCCTCACCTCCCCAATCAAATGGATACAGTGTTTACATTCCAGAGAGTCACAAAGTTTACTTTGATAACAGTTTCTAAACCCACAGCCTTGAATACATAGAAAATATTATGAAAGTTGGAAATGTGCACTAAAAACTGAAGTGCTGGCAATATTCAGTTCTGACGAAAGAAGAGTTATTAAGTTGAAACTTTATTTTCCTCTCTATGCAAACTGTTTGACCTATTGAGCATCTAAACTGAATGAAACTTCTTCTCAAAGTGATACATCATGCTGACTTGGAATATTGCAACTATTTCATTGCCACTGGAACATGGTACTCCCCAATTAACAATGCTGTAGGAGCAGCTTTATTAGATTGCTTGTAATAACACAAGAAGGCATCTTTATCTCATCTTCTACAAGGTAATTAGCATGAACAATGACTGTTGGCATTACCACTCATTCCAACATCCCATAAATTAATTTAAAAAGGTGCAAGCAGGCTCCGGATTACATAAGGGTCCAAAATGTCCTTTTTCTAATCAATTTCTCATTGCTTAACATATGTTGCGATAATTTTCCACTTCATTGAATAATCACCCTGGCACAGCGGTCGAGTTGCTGCCTCACAGCAAAATGCAGCGCCAGAGACCCGGGATCGATCTGGGTGCTGTCTGTATGGAGTTTGTACGTTCTCCCCGTGATCTGCGTGGGTTTTCTCCGAGATCTTCGGTTTCCTCCCACACTCCAAAGAAGTACAGGTTTGTGGATTAATTGGCTTGATTAATTGGTTTAATTAAAATGTTAAATTGTCCAAGTTGGCGATATGCAGAGTACTGCCCTGCCGACTACAAAATTCAGAAGGTTCAGAAGGTAACAAAATCCATAATTAAATTAATAGAATATATACTGTATTCCACCTCTCTGTCATCCTTCAAAACTCCAGTGAATGCATAGTCATAGAGTGATACAGTGTGGAAACAGGCACTTCAGCCCAACTTGCCACACCAGCCAACATGTCCCAGCTACACTAGTCCCACCAGCCTGAGTTTGATCTGTGTCCCTCCAAACCTGTCCTATCCAAGTCCCTGTCTAACTGTTTCTTAATGCAATCCATGAATTCACCCTTCTCATAGGTAAATCCTGTCCTTCCAGAAAGCAATGCAGAGATTGTTAGTCTTTCCTTCCTAAGAAATGGAAACCCAAATTTTACATTCAAGCATAGCTGCACCAAAACGACATACAATTTTACTTCGGAGTCACGTGAGTGACTACGTGAAGAAGGCCGTCTTTAAGTCTGACGCATTGCTCAATGACTGACCGGCGGGCGCGTCGCTCATTCCAGCGGTAGGTTTTAAACGCTCAGGTAAGTGTTCATAACGTAGCTGAAGTCGTTGCTCCCGGTTCGGGGTTTTTTGCTTACCTTTCAGCATTGGACTTCGGGAGAACATGTCCAAGGTAAAGAGGTGGGCCGCAACGAAACTGGCTGCGGAAGACCGCGGGCCTGCGGGCAGCAGGAGGCCGCCAAATTCGCCTTCAGGGCCGCTGGCAGAGCAGCCAGTGGCTACAGACTTGGTGCTGCCAGAAAGCGCCTTGGCTACTCCACGGGGGAGGAAAGCCACTAGAAAGTCTGTGAGGGCCCTGGACTCAGATGTCAGGCTAGGAGGTGGAATTTTCCCCTCCTTCTATGGGCAGCGTTATTGGCAGGCTGGCCCACATGGAGGTTACTCCAGAGAGATATGCTCCAAAGGAGGGAGCTATCGGAGCCCAGGGATTATAGAGAACCTGAGGCAGCAGCACCTGTGTCAGGGCTACAGAATATCTCCCTCTCTGATGAGGGGAGCGTACGAGGCCAGTGTTATACTGACCCAGAGTACGGAGGCACAGTAGGGCAGCATGCTTTATGGCATGAGGGGCAAACATCGGATGTACCCCCATGGCATCCAGATTTGCTATCCCTGCCCTAACAGGATAGCCATTGGTAGAAGAGCTCGCCATAAGCATAAATTATCTGGCCTCCCATCAACTCCAAGACCAAACTATGGAGGATACAATTGCCAAATATAATACTCCACTGAACTGTGCCTCACTTAGTGTTCCGGTTGTAAACCAATCTATCTGGTGACACATTGGAGGGGGGGTCAGAGCCCAAGAGGTAAAAATTCAAAAAATCCTCAGGCTACTTGCCTCAGGCATCACGGCCTTTGCCAGATCAATGGATGGGGCGCCCCTCTCTGATACCCAGCAGGACGCGATGGCATTAATGTGCAATGCACATTTTTAAATCAATTGCCTCAGGAAGAATGCCATCCGTCCTGCTCTAAACCCAAAATTTGCTGGGCTGTGCAAGCCGGGGAATGTGCAACCCCCAAAACTCCTGTTCGGTGAAGTCCTGTCTAAACAGGTGAGAGAGCTGGATGAGGAGGCTAAAACTGCTGGCCTTATGGAGGCAAGGTATCATCTTTCCGGCGACAGTACCCCTATCCTCCTCTCCATACCAGACGGTTCACCGGATATGGTGGACGTGGTTCTGAGCAACAGGTACAGAAGCCGTTTTTAGGGCAGGGCCTAAGCCAGGCCATGTTCAAGATGCGGGGATGGTGTCCTCCAACAGTCCTACCATCCAGACCTCACGGGCAGAAGCAGAGACCATACCGCCGGTAACCACTAAGGTAAGTGAGCCTGCGATGGGTCAATTCCAAGTTGGGGGGAGATTGCAATTTTTCTTACGTGAATGGCATTGGATAACATCTGACCCGTTTATACTGCACAGTATGCAAGGTTTCCAAATTGAGTTCATTTCTGACTCGCCTCCACCAACTCAGCATACACCTAGCTGCACTTTTATGTTTTCACAACAGGAGTGTATGAGTGCACAAGGAGAACTTGAGTCTTTGTTCAAGAAAGGGGTAATTGAGAGGTCGAGTCATGAGACTCACGAGTTTGTGTTCACCATATTTACGAGGCAAAAGAAGAATGGAGGATGTCAAATTATCCTTGATTTGACATAGCTTAACACCTTTGTGCAGTATAAACACTTCAAAATGGAAACTTTGTCTGCCAAACAACTGCTTTCCAAGGGATCCTTCATGGTGAGCATTGACCTCAAAGATGCTTACTATTCAGTGGTCATTCATGAAGATCACAGGAGATTTTTGAAGTTTAACTGGTTGGAGCAGTTGTGGTGGTTTAAAGCATTGCCTAATGGATTAACCTCAGCCCCCAGACTATTAACTAAATTGCTAAAACCAGTCCTGGGGCTACTCAAGACAAAGAATCATAGTCATGGCATATTTGGATGACATTTTAGTCATTAGGAGGACTTTGGAATTAGCTAAATTATCTGTGTCAGCTACAAAACTCATTTTTAAGAAACTGGGGTTCTTAATCCATCCAGTTAAGTCTAAATTGATGCCATCTACGATAATTGACTATTTGAGATTCTCCATTAACTCAGTACACATGTCAGTTTCTGCCTCGGGGCAAGCAATTAGAGTTAATTGAAGCCTGCAGGAAACTCATTGTTAATAATCAACCTTCTATTAGACATGTGGCTAGTATAATTGGAAAATTAGTGGCTGCTTTCCCAGCTGCTCAGTTCGGGCCTTTGCACTACCAAAACCTACAGCATGCAAAGGAACAGGCACTCAAGCTTCATAGAGGTTGCTTCGATAGACCCATGCAATTGCCAGCTGAAGCCCTGGCTGAGTTACAATGGTGGGTTACCAATATTCAGTGTTGTTCTAGTACTATTTTAGTCGATACACCATCAGTTATCCTGCAGACTGATGCCAGTGCGCTAGGTTGGGGTGCTACCAATACCATTTCAAGCTGCGGTGGCAGATGGGATCTGCAGGAATCATCGATGCTCCAGTCACACGGTATTAACTACTTAGAGTTGTTGGGAGCACTCTATAGGTTAAAGGCTTTTTGTACCAACAGGTATCATGTGCATGTCCAACATCAGATTGAAAACACTACAGCAGTAGCGTACATTAATCACATGGGTGGAAGTAAGTCTGTATCCTGTGATAAATTGTCTAATCTCATCTGGCACAGGTGTATTGCGAGAAACATATGGGTTTCAGCTATCAACTTACCAGGTAGATATAACACGGTGGCAGATAACAGGTCACGAGAGTTCAATGACAACAAAGAATGGATGTTGAATCACAAAGTGTTTAATGACATTGTCTTTCGTTATGGTGTACCGGACATTGATCTGTTTGCATCCAGGCTTAATCATCAATTACCAATTTACGTGTCATGAGAGCCAGACCCAGGGGCAGTAGCAGTAGATGCATTCTCGCTACACTGGGGTGGGAAATTTTTGTATGTTTTACCCCCATTCTGCCTCATTAGTGATGTTTGGCCAAAATCGAGCAAGACTCCGCCTCTGGCATATTGGTAGTACCAGACTGGCCTACTCAGCATTGGCTCCCACTGGTTCCAGCTTTAATTACACAGCCTTTTATGGCTGTGCCCAAGAGCAGAAATCTGCTGGTACACCCAGTGACAGGGGAAAGCCACCCTCTTCATGACCGTATAAATTTATTGGTTTGCAGATTCTGAGGAGACCGTTCCTGGGGCTCGGGCTTTCAGAGCGTACGATAGATGTCATCACTACGGCCTGGAGGAAGAGCACACAGAAACAGTACATCACTCACATAAGGAAATGGGAGATGTGCAGTTCCCGCTCCAATATTTCATATGCCACGGCTTCTATCACGGACGTTTTAGAGTTTTTTCGTCACTTTTTCATGATAACAAGCTCAGTTACAGTGCCATTAACAGCGCCCGGAGCGCTTTGTCAAATTATTTATGGCGGGGGTCAGGGAACCACACGGTAGGATCTCACCCTTTAATAACTAAGTTTATGAAGGGCATTTTTAACTCCACTCCCCCTCGGTCCATGTATTCACATATTTGGGATGTGAGCGTGGTTCTCACGCTGCTCCGTCAGTGGGCACCAGCTTCATCTCTGTCTCTGCACCATCTTACACTCAAAGTAGTCATGCTCATGGCACCGGTCTCAGCACAATGGGTCCAGCCATTACATAAACTCAGACTGGACAGTATGGGTACATCTTGTAATAGCATCACCTTTTTTGTTCATGACCTCATTAAGCAGAGCAGGCCAGGGATATTGGGGCTCACATTTAGTTTTATGGCATACACCTCAGATCCACGATTGTGTGTAGTGTCACACATACTTCAATACATAAAGGTCACTAAGCGCCTGAGAGGCTCGGAACTCTCCTTCTCTGTTAGTTATACCAAACCTCATAAAAAGGTTATGATCCATCTCTAGATGGATTAAACAGGTTCTAGTGTGTGCAGTAATGGACACTGACATTTTTAAACCTGATTCCACCAGGGCTGCATCGACATCAGCAGCAAGGGATATGGACATCCCTCTCGACTACATTCTAGCGGCTGTGGGATGGTCGAATGAGCGGATGTACCAAAGGTTTTATAACAAGCCTATCGCCAGACCGGGGATTTTTGCTGATTCTGTTTTAAGTTCTGTTTTACAGTTTCCCCCTGGGTGAGACCGGTCACTGTTAATTTCTTTTGTTATTAAAGCATCAGTATTGTTTAACCATGTCATGTTTGAATGCATTAATTTTTCTCACTCGTCCTAGTGAATTGATGCAGTTGTGACGCATGGACTCGTTCCTCAGCATGAAATCACTGAGCTTCAAAATCTTCACATAGTCACTCACGTGACTCCAAAGTAAAATAATAAGATTAAACGAGAACTTACCAGTTTGAAGTTTGATCTTTATTTTATGAGGCGTTACGATGAGCGATTACGTGCCCTCCGCTCTCGACCCTCGTAACATAAAGATCTTTCTGTAAGTTCCAGTCAACTCTAATCTTACTATTTTAGTTCAACAACTCTTCTCTGTGATTTCGCACCGCTGCTTTGAAGATTGACGCGCATGCGTGGTGATGGCCTTCTTCACGTAATATAATATAAAGTTCCCACCAATACCAACTGTTTCTTGCTGTTCAGAAATATTCTGCTTTCTATTATTCATGGATAATAATAGATCCAGATAATCATGGATTTTTCATGTTTTGTTTAGTTTCATTTAGTTTATTATTGCCACATGTACTGAGGTACAGTGAAAAGCTTTTGTTTGCATGCTGTTCACACAAAGAAAAACTATGCATGATTAGAATTATGCCATCCACATAGCTCAGATAAAGGATAAAGTGTACATCATTTAGTGCAACATAAAGTCCAATAAAGTCCAGTTAAAGATAGTTTGAAGGTCTCCATTGAGGTAGATGGGAGGTCAGGACCGCACTCTAGCTGATGAGAAGATGGTTCAGTTGCCTGATAACAACTGGGAAGAAACTGTCTCTGAAGCTGGAGGTATGCATTTTCAAACTTTTAGTCTAATTTATTATTGTCACTTGAAAAATGAAAATACCGCAATAAAAGGAATAGATGGCATTTCGGGTCGAGACTCTTCTTCAGACCGAGGGTGGTTTGCTTGAACATCAGTATAATCTCCACGACAGTATAACTTATTGCGGTCTTGGATGAAGCTGTTCCCAAACAGACCTGTGATGCATCCCAATAAGATGCTTTCTGCGGCACATCTGTAGAGGTTGGCGAGGGTTGTTGGGGGCATGCCAAACTTCCTAAACTTTTAAGGAAGTAGTGGCGTTAGTGTGCTTTCTTGGCCATAGCTTCAATGTGGCTGGTACTGGACAAATTGCTGGTGATATTAATGTATCACCAGGGTGTGTGTACTGCTTTGCTTCATGAAATCTTGTTGTCTTGGTGATATTGAGGGAGAGGTTGTTATCTTGGCACCAGGTTATAACTTCTCAACCTTCTTTGTGCACTCCGTCGTGTCATTATTTCATAGCCAACCTGCTACGGTGGACTGATCAACTTGTAAATTGAATTGGATTGGCATTTGGCTGCATGGTCATGAATGTATAAGGAGTATAGTAAGGGGATGCAAACTAATTTATTTGTTTTGGTGCAGCTATGCTTGAAAAAACATGTAAAGTTTGGGTTGCGGGGCACCAGTGTTGAGAATTATTGTAAATGATAATTTGTCTCCTATCTTCAGTGATTGTGATTTGTTGGTCAAAAAGTCAAGGATTCAGTTGCAGAGGGGATGCTGACTCCAAGTTGCACAAGCTTGGAGATGAGCTTGGATGGGATAATGGTATTGAAAGCAGAGCTATATATTGAAAGCAGGAGACACTCTGGGAGAAGAGACATGCTAATAGTATTTTGGTACTAAGCTCTTGAAGCTGGCTTGATTAAAGTGCCTGGCATTTTGGGGTGTTTTGTCTCAAGGCTATTGATACCATAGTACAGTTCATACAGAGCAAACAACATCAGCATGGTGAGAGTATGTAGACTGTTGTCAGGATAGCTAAGAAGAATTCCTGTGGCAGTTAGTAGGGACGGCATTTCACAGTTAGATATTCCAGGTCCAGAGAGCATGGGCTCACCAGGACCACCACATCTGAGCACTATGAGCTGTTGATTTGGAAGCATACCCCTCAACCTCTAACCTTGCCAGAAGAAGTGTCCATCCAGTCAAGGGAGAAGCCCTCGGGTTGAATGGCACAGGCAGGTATATCAGAGGTGAGTCATGTATCTGTGAAATAGAGCACACAGCAGCACTAATGTAGGTTACTTTAGTTTTAAATTAATCTAGCTTGTTCTCTAGAGACTGCATACTAGCATATTAGTGGTACACTGGGGAGGGGTGATCTCCCATTTTCTTCATTTATGGAACCAATTCCTTTGTTGACTTTTGACTTCTACCCTGTTTGGCTTCCCACTTGGACCTATACCATTGGTAAATTTTGATGTATTAACCACTGTATTTTCACATGTCATCTATAGTTGAAGTCCAAGTGCTGATCCTTACAATACCCCAATTAGTAACAGTGTGAGAACATGAAAATAAATCCTATTTTCTAGTTTTGCTTCCTTAACTATTTCTCTACTCATATTATTATTGTTGTGCAATATCTTAAAATGCCCATTAAAAATTGATATATTAAATTTACTTTCTTTCTTATCCACCTCATTAGTTGTGGCCTTGAAAATCTCAGCTTTGTTATGCACGGTTTTCTGTTTATTGACAGGGATTGATGTATGAGGAAAGTTTGTGTAGATTGAACAACTCATTGGAGTTTAAAAGGATGAGGTGTGACTTTATTGAAGTGTGTAAGGTTCTAAAGTCGGACAATATAGATACAACAATTTTCTTTTTATAGGGTAAATCTAGAATTAGGCTCTTCAGGTAAAAAGATTGGAGAAGAATCTATTTCAGAGGTGAGGAGAATCACAATCATCTTTTCTCAGAAGATCGTGAACCTTCCCGAGTGGGCTGTCATTAAATATATTCAAGATCAAGACCACAGATTTTTGATTTGCACCTCTATCATGATTTATGAGAAACAGGAAGAAACAGAGACCAAGATGAGTTCAGCCATTAACTTATTGAATGTCAGTATAGCCTTAAATAACCCTGCTGCTGGTTTTCATGCTCTTATCATCTTCCAATAATCCCTTGCCCCAGCCTTTGGAGTTAGGCTTCAATCTTCAGACATTCCCACTTAGTCTAAGCGTCTAATCTCCAGCCACCCCTCTACAAGAACAAGCCATAACCTATGTCAAACACTCCATTTCCACACCACCCGGCCCTAACTGTGTACCCATCTCCACCTCTCCCCATGTCAACCTCACCTTACTCTGAATGGACCACTGACTGCAAGCATTTTCCAGGCACTGATCCTCCAGGCCCAGCCTTCATACAGTCTCAGTGTACATTTTTTGGCAGTTAATACCACTAATGCCCCATTCATCAACACTGGGCCTATGTTTTACTTAATACAAGTGTTACCACATACAATAAAAAGTCAATGTTCCACTCGATGTATTCAGCACATTCCATCAAACAAGAAAAGATTAATTTTCTCATAATTCTGTTTCATATTTCCCAACAGTCAAGAAATGCGAATTATGAGCACTTTCACAATTATCAATCAATGCCAGTAAGGTCATTATAAGTCCTGGAGTACTTACGACATTCCCCAACGTCTGTAACATCAGTCAAATTGTCACGAAGCCATACGAAACTTAAAAAACTTTCCAAAGTTTCTTTCTGCGAGCAAAATCTACAATTGTCTCCTCATAGGGCAGTAGATGTTTTAATCTGAAAATGATGTTATGTCTTTAGGAGCAAAAGAGATCAAGACCTGCTGTTTTCAGATCTCATCCTTTGTTAAATTCTTGTTAACATTTTTATGTGGCAGAAACTTTATTTACAACTTATTTCTTCAACTACAGTTTCTATTATAAGCTTAAGATACACAAAAAGCTGGAGTAAATCAGCAGGACAGGCTGCATCTCTGGAGAGAAGGCATGGGGGACATTTTGGGTTGAAACCCAAAGTATCACCCATTCCTTCTCTCCAGGGACGCTGCCTGTTCTGCTGAGTTACTCCAGCTTTTTGTGTCTATCTTCGGTTTAAACCACCATCTGCATTTCCTTCTTGTACATGTCCTGAGATGCTCCTTTACAGTAATAATTATGCTTCAGCTTGGGACGGTTCTTGAATTTTATAGATTCTTTTCTCATTTCCTAACAGATCTTTTAGCTTGGCTGTATTGCTAATGTCTTGAATCAATGGACAGGAATCATAGTTCCGATATTGTTAACTGTGCTTCAATTGATAGCATTCCAAACCCACCCCAAACACAGTTCAAAAATCTAGGTTGACATCTTAGTGCAATGGTGAGGGAATGTTGTACTGTCAGAAACGTCATCTTTCAGATAAAAATTTTAAAACAGTACCATGATGATCTAAAGGATCCAAATATTCCAAAGCAGAGGCGTTAGATCTGCCATGCAAGGCAATAATTTTGTCCCAACCTACAAACCCCAAAGCAAGCTGTCTACCCATTATCATATAGTAGTTTTGGGGGCTTGCAAATGATTTGGCAGGGTACACAAAAAGCTGGAGAAACTCAGCGGGTGCAGCAGCATCTAAGGAGCGAAGAAGATAGGCAACGTTACGGGCCAAAACCCTTCTTCAGACTGATGGGAGTAACCTTGTTTTTTGCAATACAACAATGGGTACTCCCCAAAAGTATTTCAATGGTTGCAGAGTACTGTAGGACAACATAAAAGGTCCTATATAAGTCAGAATCTTTCAATGACGTTTCCTCAATTATGGCCTGATAATGTCAAAAAAACGTTACTTAAATTTTGGAAAAATGCATCCACCCCAACTCTTAAAATGTGGATCACAAACATGTCTGAGACGCTACATCTTTTTTTTTATTTTTTTATTTTTTTTTATTTTTATATTTTTATTATAGAAACAAAGTAATGACAAAGTACATTATTTTACAATAATAAAAAATACATGATAATAATGATAAATTCATACTGTTGATATTATTTGTATTATTATTAATTATAAATTTCAAGGTTGTATATTTTATATAATTGGGAATACATGGTATTAATGATACATTCATAGTATTAGCAATATACTCATACTACCCATGATATCCATATTGTCTCTGATTTCCAAATACAGGACCCAATTTTATGTAATTAATAATACGCAATACTAATAAAACTTCTATGATATTCATCATATTTTCATAGTTTGTATTATCATTGACTTTAAATTCAAAATTATTATATAATTGAAAATACACAATTTTATATAATTGAAAATACACGACACTAATAATATTTTCATAGAACCAATGATATCTATATTCGTACTGATATTAAGAATTTAAGATAATGTGTTTCTATACTTTTTTCTAATTTTTTATATAAGTATAAGAAAATAGAAAAGAGAGTATGGGAAGTTTGATGGAGAATGGAATATTACTCATTATTACCCATATCAGCCATCTGAGGTATGGTTTTACCAAATTATATTCCCTTCCTTTTTACTGCCAGCAGGGCTAACAGGGGAATATTTTCTTATATTCCCCTTTCTAGCCAACCCCTATGGAGTTTACCTGTTTAAACAGCGGGGAATATAACCTTATATTCCCCTGGTCTCACATCCGGGAACGTGACGCTGCGTGACGGCAACGTCACGCTGCGTGCGAAATTTAAAATTTATTCTCAAAAAAAAAAAAAATGGCTGCCGGTTGCGAGAAAAGGTTCCCGTTTTAAAACTTCGACCTTCACATTGTCACATAAATGAATGGACATAAATTACATAAATGAAACATAAATGTTACATTGTTTTAGTACCCTTATTTACAATGTTGCAATGGTTTTAGTACCCTTATTTACAATGTTGCAATGCATATTGCAAAATGTATAGATACATTCATATCATATGAGATGTTCAGATTTTCCTCTAGAATGTCTGATAATGGGTAATAATAACAATATTGACTGTCCTCTTTCGGGAGATACGACATATATTGCCCTCACTAGATCCATATTGCCCTCGTCTTCGACTCGGGCAATATGAATCTACTTCAGGCAATATATGTCGTATCCCCCTCAAGGCCAGTCAATATTCTATTATTAATCCGTCCTTGGAGATATATTCATGATTTATTATATATATTTCTTCATCTATTCAAATATTCAGGCCTCAGTCAAGTCCTCGCGCCGAACCATTATGACCCTGTAAATATTTAATATATGGAGACCAAATCCCTCTGAAGAGATCTAACCTATCCATGAGGACAAGCCTCAATCTCTCCAAATGAAGTGTCTCTGACATTTCTGTATTCCACATTTTGATTGTTGGGGATGCAGGGCCTTTCCAAAATTTTAATATTAATTTTTTCCCAATTATTAAACAATAGTCGATAAAAATTCTTTGGTTCATTGTTATTAGTTGGTCAGTTTCAAGTATTCCAAGTATTATTAACTTTGGATCAGAAGTCATAGTTATATTGACAACATTCGAAATTAACTTAAATATTTCGTTCCAGTATTCTACAATTTTTATACAATTAGTAAATGAATGTGACAAATTTGCTTCTGAGATTTGACATTTATCACATATAGGAGATAATTTTGGAAATATTTTTATGTAATTTAGATTTGGAATAATGTAATCTATGTAGAATTTTAAAACTGTATAAGGGAATGTTTAGCATTTAACGAGCAATGATGTATGTGTTGTAAGCTTTCATCCAATATTTCTGGTCTTATTATTTGGCCTAATTCATTTTCCCAAAACTGTCTATGTGTTTCTGTTGATGGGATATCACTTTCCAATAAAATATTGTATATATATGATATCATTTTTTCTGTATTTGGATGTTTATTCAAGCATTCATCTAAAATTTCCGTCTTTCTATTTCTAAGTTCTTGTGTATTTGCAGAAACATAGTTTCTGATTTGTAAATATCTAAAATATTCATTATTGTGTAGTCCATAAGTTTGTTGTAACTCTTGAAATGAGAGAAAAGAGTTTTCCTTATAAAGATCACCCATCTTAAAAATTCCTTTATTTTTCCATGTAAAAAAAGCCTTATCCATCATTGAAGGTTTGAACGTAAAAATTGTTGGCGATGGTAAGACCTAATGGTATAAATTTTAGTTTTAATGTTTTCTTTATTTGTTTCCAAATGCGGATTCCGTTTTCTATTATCGGATTTTCACTATAAATTTTCTTAGCTACGTTAGTGTTAGCAAATATTATAGAGCTAATTTCAAATGGAGAACAATCTTCTTTTTCCATTTTTAACCAGTTTGGTTTATTATCTATTTCTTCTAGCCAAAAATTCATATTTTTAATATTAACTGCCCAGTAACAAAACATAAGATTTGGTAATGCTAATCCCCCATTTATTTTAGATTTACATAAATGTTTTTTTATTTATTCTATGGCTCTTATAATCCCAGATAAAGTTAGTAATTAGAGAATCTACTTTTTTAAAAAAAATTTTAGGGAGATATATCGGAATTAATTGAAATAAATATAATAATTGTGGGAGAAAAATCATTTTTATTGCATTAATTTTACCTAACATTGAAATAGGTAAGCTTTTCCAGTATAAAATATTCTTATTTAATTTATTCAGTAATGAAGGAAATTAAATTTAAATAAAGAATTCAAATCTTTTTGTAACGAAAATCCCAAGATATTTAATATTTTCATTTGTTATCTTGAAAGGAAATTGTTTGTAATATATGTAAATTATTCATCGTTATTGGCATAAGTTCACTTTTATTCCAATTGATACTGTATCCTGAAATTGATCCAAATTCCGTTATTAGTTTTAACAAATTTCGGATACTTGTTTCCGGTTCAGTGATGTAAAGTAATACATCATCCGCATATAAGGAGATTTTATTCTTAGTATCTTTAGTATCATAATCCATGTATTTCCGGGTGTAATCTCACCCTCTGGGCGAGAGGTTCTATTGCTAGCACAAACAATAAAGGTGATAGAGGACAACCTTGTCTACAACCCTCGAGATAAACTAAATTTAGTTGATAGCATACGTTTTGTTGTTATTCTAGCTGTTGGGTTTGCATATAACAATTTAATCCAAGTAGTAAACTTCTCTCCCAGTTTGAAAGCTTCCATCACCGAAAATAAATAAGGCCATTTCACTTGGTCAAAAGCTTTTTCTGCATCAAGCGAAATAACTACTAAATCTTTTTTATCACTTCTTTTCGAATATATAATATTGAATAAACTGTCTTAGATTGTATGAGGAATATATTTTTGGTATAAAATCCTGTTTTGATCGGGGTGGATTAATTCGTTAACAACTGAACTTAGTCTTTGTGCTAATATTTTTGTTAGTATCTTTTGATCCGTATTTAATAGAGCTATTGCTCTATATGATCCTGGTTCATTTCCAAGTCTTTATTTATTTTGGGTATAAGTGTTTACAATAGATTCATTCAACGTATCTGGTAATTTCTGTTGTGTATATATCTGTTTCATATAATGATTTCAAATGTGGAACCATATGATCCTGAAATATTTTATAAAAGTTCCGAACCTATACCATCAGGTCCCGGTGTTTTACCATTTTTTAATGATCTAATAGATTCTTGGATTTCTTTTATTGAAATATCAGCATTTAATAATTCTCTATTTTGTAAATCCAATCCTTTCAGGTTACATTTTTTTTTAAAAAATGCATCTATTTCTGTTTTATTTACTGTCGCTTTTGCAGTGTATAGATTTTTATAATATTGCATAAATCTTTCATTAATATCTTTAGGTTGTATTAATAATTAACCGTTTTGTGATTTAATCCTATGTATAATTTTTTCAGCTTTAATTTTCCTTAATTGTCGAGCCAATAATTTTTTGGGGTTTGTCTCCAAATTCAAACTGTAATTGTTTAGTATGTTGATAAAATTTTAAAACTTGATCTGTATATATCTTATTTAATTTATATTTCAATGCTACAATTTTATTATGTAATAATTATATCTGGCTTTGTTGCATTATGTATATCTAAATTGTTTAATCTCCCTTTCCAAAATCCTGTTGTTCCTTCCGAATCTTTTTATTATGGAATGCTTGGTGGAAGAAATCATAATTCCCCGGAGATATGCTTTAAATGTTTCCCATAATAAGGAGCGAAAGATATTTCTGGTTGATCATTTATTTCAAAGAAAATCTTAATTTGAGTTATGATATATTCCTGAGTGGTTTTATTTTTTTTAAATTTGTGGATTAGGTTTCCACTGTCCTGAATTTTCTGTTTTGCCATTTATTTTAATTTTAAATTGTTAATAGCGCATGATCTGAGATTATAATATTATGGATATTTGGGTTCATAAGTAAGTGAGATAAGTTTTGCATCCACCAAAAAACAATCTATTCTTGAGTAAGTTTTATGTACTGGCGAGTAAAAAGTAGTATTCTCTCTTCATCTTCTTCATTATTCACTCCGTCCCGTAGGGTTTTCTGTTCTCCAAACATCTTTAATGTTAGTCGTTTGGATATATGCATTTAGTAAATCACTGGAATGTGATTTAGTTTTTCTTTGTTTTGTAGATCTGTCTAGGTAAGGGTCTAATGTACAATTAAATCTCCTCCAATTATCAAATTATATTGTGTTAATTCCGGAATTTGTTAAGTACTTTCTTAAAAAACAATGGGCTATCAAAGTTTGGTCCATATATATTAACAAAATCATTTTTTCGGGGGGGGGTGTGTTTAATTCTCACTATCACAATAATGTATCTGCCATCTTTATCAGGTTATGGTTGATGTTGCTTAAATAAAGTACCTTTAATAAATATACTTTTTTTTTAATTTTTTTTAATTATTAAATCTATTATAAATAATAATAATTAATATTGCTACACCTCTTGTACAAAAAAAAACACAAAAAAAGCTTTGCCTCTGATTTATGCGTAAAAGAAGAATGATATATTTTATCTATCCATTTAGCTTTCAACCTGTTTTCTGCGTCTTTTTTTAAGTGAGTTTCTTGAATGTAAATTTTTACGTTTTTGTTTTTTTTTCAGCTTTACTTGCCTTTAAATGTGCCAATACTTTTCCTCATCTTTATTGGTTCATTAATACCTTTAACATTCCAACTACAAAACGTTAATCCCTTCATTCCCCGTATTTCTTTTTAAGTCTTGCATTTTAAGTTTTGTAGAAATCTACAATAGAGTCTAAAGATCAGCCGGCAGACCCAACCTTACACACCGAACACTGAATGAATAGATGAAATTTTAAATCTCGTTTATGTACCTCAACGAATATATCTCCATTGGTCCAATGTGTAACTCCATTCAAACTGAAAAATACAATAGATATAAAAGAAGAATAAAGAATAGTTAAAGAAACTAGTAATATGTGTAAAGGTAGAAAGAACTACAAACTAGATAGTAGTTGTAGTTTGTGCTAGCCATACTAACATGGGTATCCATCTAAACGACTTCCGTCATTGATGTTATTAACTTGGCCAGCTCCTAGATTTAGGGAATTATTATTCCATAATAATATTTTAGTGGGGGTATAATATTAAGGGAGAAAAAAAAAAGGGGGGGAGGCAAGAAAAAAAAAAGGAAAAGGGGTAGGATTTCATCATATAAAGGTATCTATACTAAAATTAACTTAGAAATCTAAGTAATATTAAACATAAAAAATATAAAGGCTATATAAGAAAGAAAAAAGGGATACAAAAAATACTATAGAACAACAAGTAAAAACTAAAAGTACAAAGTTAGAATTGTTATTATATAGAAAGTCTCCAAATGAGATCCATCGCTATATTTAACTCTATTCATTAAAGGAACATTAGTTGTTAATTATTAGTAATAGTGATTAGCAATAGTGAGCAATCTTAATTGATAAAAATAATACTAATATAAAAACCGCGTTGTGATTTTAATATATGTGTTATTTTTTATGTTAGTTATATTTGTTAAGACTAATTGTCAAATCCAAGATAACGCTTTCCGATCCAGTTTTTTCCTCTCCATTCCATACGACATTGTCCATTCCATCTAGTTCCAATATTATATTACTTATGAAATCTCACAGGGTGTTGAGAGTCCGTGTTGGATCTCTAAAAAGTAGTAAAAGTCAGTATGTTTGCTTGTAGATACTTTTCAGGTCTTGAACTGCTTTGCGAATTCCAATGCTGCTGCTGGGGTATTAAAGAAATGTTCGCGTTGTTAAAAGCAACTCTAAAAATGGCTGGGTAATTCAAACAGTATCTCAGGTTTTTACTCCCCTCATAAGAACTTTTTTGGCTTCATTAAATGCTTTCCGTTTCCTGGCGACTCTGGTGGGTAATCTCGGTAGATACTAATCCTTTGTCCTTCAAATGTCAGGTTTTTGATTCTTACTTATTGAAGCTTTTCGCATTAATCTCATCAAACAAAGTCATACCTATTGTAGCTTTATATCATTTGTCTTGGAGGGGCGTTTTATTCTTGGTCTGACGTCTGCTGACTCTATGAGCACGAGCTAATAAAGGCAGTTTCTTCCAGAGATAGAACAGCTTGGAGTAATTTTTAGCAGTGAATTCTCGAGGATCTTCGTTTTTTTCGCATCGACCTTCAGGACCATTCCCTGCAATCCTTCAGAAGTTTCTGTCTTCTCTGATGTCCTTCTAGCTCAGTACGTATTTCTGTTGTTTTAGTCAGCAAATTCATTAGACGTTCAGGGTGTTCTGTAATCAGCTTTGCTGTAGAATTAGTACTTGCCTACGCTATTTGTTCAAGGTTCTCCTTGCGGTATGCCAGCCGCCTGTTGTTCCTGTAAAAAGCTAAAATAAAAACTCGTAGGAATAAATCCTATTTTGATAGTCTTTTTTTTTTAACCTTTTCAAGTTTTTTGTCCATCTTATTTTCCAATTTCATTAAACATTTCAATGAATTCCTTCTTCAAATCTTCCGATACTTTCTTGACCTTTTTTTCATATTTAACGTTGTTTCTTGTTGGATTCTTTCAGTGATTTTTCATTGATCCATCTGGCTGTTCATCTGGTTTATTTTCTTCCTTTATTTCTTCCTTTATATCCTCATTTCTTCCTTATTTCTTCCTTTAAGCCAGCCATCTGTTGAGAAAATGAAAGGGGGTTTTTTTTTTGCAATTCCTCACCTTCCGCTTTTGTCCCTGTTTTTTTGGATACATCTTCCAGGGAGCTGGTCCTACTCGAGTCCGAGGCTTCAGGACCGGCTCTGGCGGCCTTCTGCCGGTCTCTGGCCGGGTTTGTCGACCTTTCGCCTTGTCGGTAGGGCTCCGTGCTGTTGACATAATTAGTCGCGCGCCTGATGACGTCACTCGCCACACTTGCGTGCAGAAACGGCAGGCAGTAAACAGCAGACAGCTTATTCCCCCGTTTTTTTTTTCCGATTTTTTTCGCGGAGCTGGCTGGCGCTAACCTCTAGTCCTCCATAGCGCCACCGGAAGTCCGAGACGCTACATCTTGAAGATATGAGACTCGTCTTAGCAGGAAAATCAGAGCATTTTTAAAAGATATGGTCTCCTTTTCAACGATTCATTACATGCAAAAATTTTTATTTTTATTTTTTTTTTTTTGATAAGTTTTGTATTAGTTCTGTGACTTACACTCTTTGGTTAGTTTAGGGGTTTACACATTCACTAGCTCTTTCACTCTCTATCTTTCTTGATCGTTTCTCTTTTTCTATTTTATTTTTGTCACAATATTAAATGGAAGGTGGCACTATAAATGTTGTCTGTCACATGCAACGGTATAGACTACTGTACCACTGTTCTAATTTAAATTATTTTTTAAAAAAAAATCAAATCTTTTCCTTTTATTTTTCCTTTTAGCAAACTGCAAAACGTTTCTTTAGGAACCAGAGGGCACATGTGTGCAAATAGAAGTCCAGGGATTGCTATGCGCAGTAGTTGTAGAAGTTTTCCAGGAGTGTTTGTGGGGCGCAGCCTACAGGGGAAGCCTTTCGAAGCTGAGCTCCAGGTGAGAATGCCTGATGACTTGGCATGCAGGATTAGCCCGAGGTGGCCCATTGGCTCGGAGAACATGGCGGATTGCGGGATGGACATGGGGGAGCCGCTGCTGAACCGACAGTACTTGTCCCAAAAGAACCAGAGACCAGGAGGATATAGCCGGTGATTTGATGGGACACGACCGGGCGAGGAGTGAGGCCTGTAGGATGATGAGAGCAAAGTGGGTTCGGTCTTCTACGCTCTCGTTGGTCAAACTACGAATGGGCTCCGGGGACAAAAGGTCGACCGGGAAAGGAGAGGGTCGTTGTTTGGCAAGTTTAACCCAGGTGTCAATGGAAGGTGACGTCTGGAGCACCCAGCAGGCTGAGGATTTGCCTGGATTCAGCCACAGCCATATTACTCAGGCGTGGAACTGGAGATTTGTAATGGTTGCCAAACATGACGTTTCTCTTGGCATTGCTGGGATTCAGTGGACTTATGGTTTCTAGACAATTTGGTCTATTGGGGATGTGCTTACGGCATGGCATTGCTTACTGGTGTTTGAAAGTACGGATTTCACTGTGCATTTGCACTTCACACATCTTGACAATAAAGCAACCATTGACATTTTCTATGAAAACTTCTCCCTGGGTTATTGAAGTGCCACTTCATCAGTTAATAAATAATTTGTACATGCTTTTTTATACAATGTGTAAGACTGCAGAAGATCGGGGATTATTCCTTATTTGCAGTAAGAGACAGAACCTCAGATGTCAGCCTGCTAATTGTTTTGTTGTGCTTCTTCACTGCTGATTGGGCTTGCCAAAAAGGGGATTCAGGAAGTTAGATAAATCTTGATTTTAAAGGCAGCATAAAGCATGTGTTGTTTATATGTTAGCTTGTCTTGCCAATTTTTACTCAGAATTTTCTGTAGTTTTGGGTTTTTATTGTATGGGCAAGGTTGAAAATGCATTATTTCTTTTCTCCACATACATAACTTTCTTTTTTCCTTTAAAGGTATACAGTTTTCATTATTACGGATTGTGGATTTTTCACAATGCTTTAATTGAGTTTGTAAGAATGAGTATTTATCATATGTTGTATGATAGGATCAATTAATGTGGTGAGTTAAACAGAGGGATTAATAACAGCATTATTGTTAATGGGTTGTTGATGTCAGCAGGGACTGGTGGTCCAAAAGGGTTGTTCAATGCAGCATCACTTGACAGTATCCACTTATTGCCTGTTCCCCATGCATAATCATAATTTGGTAATGCAGAGATTAGGATGAAAAATTATTCATCATGAGTTAATTTTTTTAAATTCTGTCAAACAGTTTGAAAACATCTTGAAAAAACAAATCTATTCAAAATTAATGTTGCCCATGAAAATTATTATATTATCAATTAATCCAAAGGCTCAGCAACATTCTTCTAATTGATTGCTTAAAAGTTCAATTGACAAAGCTAATAGTATTTTTCTTGTGGGCGTTTGGCTGTTGCGACGTCTCGCTTTCGGGTAGGTGGGCGTTTCGACAGAGCGGGTCATGACGGTTATGTTTGCTTTTAGGCAACGAGCTTTCAAGTGTTGACTTTTAGCGTGTCCAGCCCTGTTCGGTTAGTTTGCATTTAGGCGTCACCATCTTTCGGTTAGTAGGCGTTTTTGTCTTTGGGCTCTTTCGGTTCTTGCCGTTTCGGGCCTGTTTCTAGTTGGTTCTTTGGCTTCGACTTCTTTGCATCGGCTTCTTGTCTGTCGGCAAACGCCGTCCGCACACGGTCCTTTTCCTTACAGCTTCATTCATGGGGAAATTATCACCCAAAGATTGTGACAAAGTTTTTTTGGACAATGTGTCAATAGATTGTGCAAAGGTTGCCCCTCAGATTCAATGGAATTCCCTCACACCTTAAACCTATGTCTTGGTTCTTTCATTACCTACTCTTGTTAGAATACCCTGTAAATTCACCCATTTTCCCTCTTATGAATCTTATACAACCTCTACAGGTCTTTACACAGTGAAATCAAGCCTACTACCTGTTGGGTTTAAGCTTAACGCCAAATATCACCCCTCATCCTCCTGCACTTCCCAACGATGAGTATAGTTCTTCCCAAACTCTCCCTATAGCAAGGCCCTCAAATACATGGCAACCATTTGTTGCAAATACTTGCACTATTTCCTGCTAATGAGATTCCTTTAGCAAGAGTAAAGACCTGTCTCAGGTGCGAGTTTGACCCACGATGTAACCCATAGTGAAAGACTATGGATGAATATGAGATCCAAGTGTTGATCAAGAGTTTAAACTGTGTTCACAGGGCTATGGGACTAAGTTTGCCGTTTACTTGTATTTTCTGCGATGTTCAAAGTTCGTCTCCAGGTTACCAAGTTTCTTCCCGAGTTAATGTTGATATGTCATTGCTGTGGTTTTTTTTACACATAAAAAGCCTCTTGTTTGAATCGGCTTCAATTTGGAACATGGCTGCAAGAGGAAAATTGGAGTCCAGGTGGTGATGTTTTTTAGTCGAATGTGTACTGCGCAGACCTTTATGTCATTGGCAAGGGACGTTTGTTGCAATGAAGGGGAACGAGTACTCTCTCTCCGTCTCGACCTGATCAGTGGATTCCCAGGACTTTACTGTTTTCACTTCGTTTTCCAGCAGTTGCCAAGTTCTTTTGAGATGTTAATTACCGTTGACCAGTGTTTAGTGTCGTGCGTGACTCACTCTTGTGAAGCTCAGTGTGAAAGCATTTTTACTATCTTATATCTTTCTGTGTTTCAGTCTCTGCTCGTGACTTGCCTTTGACTCTTATTATTAATGCGTGAAGTGTTGATTTAAGCCAGGAGCAATTTTACACTGGGTTATCTTCTGACAGAAAATTGTTACAAATTAAAATAACCTCAAAATATTTCAGGGATATCTGTATAATATGTCTTTTTTTTTTCATGTTTTGTAAAATATTTTTGTTTATGTAAATTTAAAAAACGATATTAAGAAGAATTATATAACAATTGAAAAAAAGGAAACATATTTTTCGTAACTACATTCTTAATATTTTTTTTAATATTTTAGGGTCCTTCTTATTTATACTCTATATTTTTTATTTTTTATAAAGTAGGAAGTAAATGAGAAATAATAAAAAGAAAAAGGACAATAAAGAAGAAATAAAAAATTCAATAAATGAGTGCAGTATTAAACAAGATTTTCTTTCATTGGTGATTTATTCGTGGTCCATTGTATATAAATTCTTCATCTATTCCTTCATTCAGGCTTCTGTAGGGCCCCTCGAACCAGGACCACCTTAACCCTTTAAGTATTAAATAAATGAGTACCATATTCTCTGGACATGATCTAAACCTGTCCATTGGGACAAGGTCTTATTATTTTCAGGTGGAAGTGTCTCCGACATTTTGGTAAACATTTGATTGTGGGGGATATGGGACCTTTCCCACAAAATTTAGTATTAATTTTTTAACCAATTATTTAAATCTATAAATAAAAAATTATTTGTTGTGTTGTTAGTAGTGTATCCGTTTTAATATTCTAATATAATTAATTTGAGTTGAATTTAATTTGAATTAACTACATTCAAGATTATCTTAAATAGTTTCTGTCCAAATAATAGTAAATTTTTTGACCATTTGGTGAATGAATGGGTTAGATTTGCTTCTAATGGCAACATTAAATCACATATTGCAGGAAAATTTGAGGAAAAAAATAAGTTTAATTTGGAATTTTGAGAAGTGTGTAATCTATGTAAAAACTTTAAATTGTTATCAAGGAGTGTCTGCCATTTAATGAGCAATGATGTTGTATTATGTTGTAACTTTAATTCCAATATACTATACTAATTGTTTGACCTATTCATTTCCATGTTGTTCTTAACAATTTTCCGTATTGGTAAATTCATTTTCTCAGTTAAGTATTATAAATTTTAGATATTAAGTTTTCGGTATTCGGATGTTTATTTAGACAATCATCTAAATATTTCTGTCTTTCTATTCCTAAAATACGGTTGTATTTGATTGTAACATAATCCCTCTAATTTGTAGAATATCTAAAATTTCTTTATTGGTGTAAATCCATTAATTTTTTGTCTGTAAATTCCTGAATGAAAAAAAATAAATTTCCCTGTAGAGATCAACCATCTTTATTTTTTCCATGGTTCTTCCATTTAATAACTTTATCCATCATGAAGATTTAAAAGTAATGTTGTCTTTACAATGGAAGAGCCGAGTGGAATTATCTCTGTAATTTTAATGTTTTTTTTTATTGTTTCCAAATACGTATAACCAACTTTCTATTATTGGGTTTCCTCTATAAATTTTCGTATGTATTTTAGTGTTAGCAAATAAAATCGAGCTAATTTCGAAGGGTGAACAGTCTTCTCGTTTCCATTTTTAACAGTATTTGGTTGTTTATCTACTTCTTCCCAACCAGAAATTTCATATTTCTTATATGTAACTGCCCAGTAATAAATCATAAAATTAGGCAATGCAAAAAACTTCATTCATTTTGTTTTACCATAGATGTTTTTGAATATATTCTATGATTCTTATAATCCCAAATAAAATTGGTAGTAACTATAGAGTCCACTTTCTTAAAAAAATGTATTTAGGAAGATATATTGGGATCAGTTGAAACAAGTATAATAATTGTGGAAGAAAAATCATTTTTATTGAATTAATTTTACCTAGCATTGACATAGGTAATGTTTTCCAAAATATAGGATATCTTAAGTAGTTTAAATCATATAGGGTGGGGAATTGGATTTAAATAAAGAATCGTATCTTTTTGTTACTATAATTCCATAGATATTTGATTTTTTTCATTTGCTATTCTTAAATAGGATGATTGTTGTAATATATGTAAGTTATTTCCCATTTTGGCATCAGTTCACTTTTTATTCCAATTAATTCTATATCCTGAAAAACAATCCAAATTGAGTTTATTAAATCTAATAAATTAGGATTACTAATTTTTCCAGCTTTGTTGTGATTCAAAGCAATACATCATCTGCGTAAAAAGAGATTTGATTTCAGTTTTCTTTAGTTTCATACCCGTATATTTCAGATGCAATCTCACGGATTTTGCTAGTGGTTCTATTGCAAGGGCAACAGTAGTGGAGTTTAAAGGACAACCTGTCTTGCAGGCTTGGATAAGTTTAAAATTTAGTGTTATTATTTAGTTTATTAATAATCTAGCTGTTGGTTGCTTGGTATATAGTAACTTAAGCCATGTTATAACTTCTCCCCCCAAACTGAAAAGATTCCATACCGAAAATAAATAGACATTCAAATCTGATCAAAAGCTTTCTCTGGTCCACGAATAATTTGATAAATCGTTATTAATGTTTCTATTCGAGTATATAATACAATCCAACACAACCCCCTTAATATTTATTACAATCTTTTATTAAATCAAAACCATATATAAATACATCAAAATATTATCAACCCTTACAAATACATTTTATTATCTATAAAAAGTTACAAATAATAATCACATTCAAACAAATATTACATAGCACTAATTCCCTTTTACACCATCAAATAAAACATAAATAATTTTCTGTATCTTTAAACACTAATCAAAACAATAAACA